>CM029281.1:15464069-16064069 GCA_016920895.1 Vaccinium myrtillus
TATATTTAATTTTTATGGTCATTCATTTACAAAAAAAAAAAAAAAAAGTCCATGATTGTTTTACAAAAAGGAATAATCCTTTCATATGAAATTATTTTTTCTCACAAAAAATATAGATACTTTTTGTTCCCAAAAAGAAAGTAAATGGCCACTCAAGAAGATATTTCTGAAGTTGTGGAGATAAAAACATTACACCGAATAAAATGAGGTGTGAAGCCCGAAATAAGATGAAGAATAATTGTCTTCAAATCTTAAATTCAATAAATGCTATATCCATTTTCAAGTTTCCATGAATGTGAAATTATTTGAATTTAATAAGACAATTAAAAAATTTCTTAACAAAAACTAACAGAATCTAACGGCAAGGGGGACATTGAGACTTTACCAAAAGCGTGATGGCTTGAAAAGTGAAATTGGAAGTGTAAGAGACAAAGTGATACTAAGTGTAAAGTACAAGGGTGCAAAGTGTACTTTATCCAAAATTGAAATTTGTTATTCTCCCCTTTCGAGTCTAGTAGTATAAAATCAAATTTTCTTCAATCAACATTTTAATTCATATATGAGAAAGGAAAGAGAAGGAAAAACACAAAACTTTCAAATATGAGAGAACAGACCCTCAAGAATTATTGAAAGCAAGAAACTTTGGAGGAAGAAAACCCATCGTTTCTTAAAAGCTTCAAAATAAGCACATTCTACATAGATTTGAGATCTCTGTTTGTCAACCTAGAGGAGTCCCTCCGACAACTGAAATAGACCAACTCTTTGGTCCCTTTGAGCCCCTTCGGAACATCAGAAAGGGTTAGGCCCTAAAACTCAAATAGATCTAAAAATTTTATTGAGCTATGTAGGATTGCACTTGCAGGGAGAACTTGGATTCTTTTCCCATCATTTCTCAAGCCACCCAACCATGAGCAGAGACATACTTCCGTAAATCCAAGATTATTTTGTTATTTTGGGGATGAAAAAATACTTTTGTTCATAATTTTGGGGACATTTTCATACCTATTTGAAGAATTAATGATCTTTAAATTTGCGAAAAATTCAGAACGTTTTGCATGGTTTTATCTCAAAAATTACCCAAACTTTGTAATACACATGCAGAAAAAAATTAAAACAGATGGAGCACAAAGGGCAAGTGAGATCAACTTGACACCATTGTTTTCTCCAACAAATGTAGTCTTTTTGAAGTTTAATGACCTTTTTTCTAATAAACTTTGAACCTTTTCGACTCTTTATTTTTTGTCAATCGGTAGTCATTTCGACTCTTTATTCAAACAATAAAATTTGAAATCCGATCCATTGGATGATAACCCTCCAAATCCGCTAGAACAATTTTCTCATTTGCTGTAAGATAGTGAAATTGTGAGACCACAAAAATGGTAGAGGATATTCGGTACATGAATGGAGTCTTCTCTTCACATGCCACCCAGTCAAAGCATCCATTTTTTCAAAAAGCACATTTAAAAACCAAAATTCCACTATTTCTGTGATTCCCTTAACCCTTAAATCACCTCAGCTTGGACACAAAGACATATAACACCACAATGAAATCCAATTGAACCTTCTGATCCCCTTCTACCATATCTATATCTTATTAACAGACAGAAGACAGTAGGGCCCACTTGTCATTGTTGATGTAGTTACATGTGATTCTAGGACTTTGATACTGTATTTTATTGTGCAGGGTTTCATAATTTATTCTGTGCGCTACGAAATGTATTGTGTTGGCCGATTACTCGGTTATTAAGATATGTATATGTCTATATATATATACACATATATCTATATTTGATTATATGGGATGATTTAAATACGTAATTCTCAAACACAGCACACGATTCCAAAGCTTTTTTTTTTTGACAACCTTAACTGTTAATTTTGTATGTCTTCATATGTAAATTATTTGTGCACAAAATTACGTTAATCGAATATTCACTGGTAACAATTTGCAAAGTTAACTGTTATTTTGCTTTATTTTATTGGGAAAAATGAACCATTAAATTCTTATTATTAATTTGGTGATAAATTAATTTGAATCAAGATCTTTTTGATACCTACAAGCGCTTCTCACTTTCTTTGTTCAGCTTTGTTACATGCACTAACACTTGTACCAACAATTGCACAAACACTCTCACATGAAATATGTGGGAACCACATATGACTGGTAGGTCCCACATATCCTATGTGAGAGAGTTTATGTAATTATTAAATACAAAATGTTAGGCCTTGTTTGATAACTCTATTCAACACTTAAAAATGAATAGGTTAAGTAAAAATAAAATAAGTTTGTTTGATAACCACAATGAGAAGGACTGAATATTTTAAGAGCTAGGCAAGAGTAAGGAACAAAAAATTAAGTAGCTCCCCCCCCCTACTTATTACTTATCACTTAACACGCTCAGTGCATTGGCCTATTTTGATTTTTTTTTCCGGCCCTTATTTACCCTCGCCTCCCTCACCTCTTATTCCAGAGATCACACTGAGGTCATGAAATCTGCTCTCTCCTCGACGACACCCATCGGCCATCTCTCTCTCTCTCTTATATGGGTCTCTTGATTTTATCTAATAACCCTGGTTTGTCTGTTTTACATCATACTCCTATGATTTTTTCCCCCTTCAAATTTCATTCGGCTTGCATTTGAATCATTTCCGTACAGAAGCTGTGTTGTTTCGCATCTTAGAATTCTCGTGAACTCAAAATTTTAACATCTTAGTGAGGAGGAAACAGAGTTCCACCATGTGCCCTATCAGTTCTCTCCTTGAATCACTTTTTCTACGTGTTCTCCTGAAGGAAAATGCAAGAATTTGAGACAGCATGTCTGACAAGGAAACCAATTGACTACAATTAATAAGTACTGCAAACCAATTGGGTTCCTAATTCAATTTGGTCGATTGATTCACATGTCTTTCTTTGCAATTGAATTGTTTGTGTGGCTTGTTGTTTGATAGCATCTTTTATTGATTTGAGGATTTCGAAGTTTAGACCGACAAAGACAATGAGTAAAATATGTTAAATTATAATGGGTTGAACCTGAAGCTGTTAACTTATAGGGATGGCTTCTAAAGAGAGTTGAACAATTTCGACGCACTCGACTTCAATATGCGAATGAGTTAAAAGCATTATTTGACGGTGTTAGAGCAAGAGGAAGATTTTTTGATCAACCATATTTAATGTAATTTTTTATCATGTTTTCGGTATTTTGTGTATATTATTATGATTTTGATAACTACACTTTTTTTTTTCATTTAACTGATTTGGTTTTAGTATTACAACGTCAATATATGGAGGGTAAAGTTGGAAAATGAATGAATTTAAGACTTCAGCTTTTTGTAGATATCAAACAGCTTATCTAATTTAGTGCTTAATATTCAGTACATATCAAACAACTTATCAGCTTAAGATATTCAACATTCAGTTTTCAGTACTTAATTTTCAGTTTTCAGTTTTCAGCTTTATCAAACATTGCCTTAGTGCCTCTATCTTTTCTCTTCTTTGTTTGTACGCCTTTTGCTCTCTCCACCTTTACTCATTTCCTCACCGAATTGGTTCACACTTCTCCACCCTATCTTTTTGGTACTTCTTTTTTTTTTTTTTTTTTCAACGATCAGAAGTTTCCGGTTTATCTTATGAGCACGTCAATTACTCTTATCATTGATCCAATAAATTACAGACCATGCATGTATGCTGGAGCCAAGGGATTCACTGGGTTTTTTTTCTTTTCTTCGGAACTAGGCGGGCCATGCATCCACGCCGGTCCAATCAAAGGGGATTCACAAGTTTGGTACCTATTATATTCAAAACACATAAGTTGTAAATAAAATACAAGTAATAAAAGTAGATCTTGTATTCACCTAAATAAGAATAGAGTAAATTGCCATAAAACCATAATTGAAACTATATCCACGAAGAGGTGACTTCTTGTCTCGCATAAAGTGCAAAATATGAATCATATGATGACTTCTAACCTCGCATAAAAGACCCTTTCAGCCCTCAAATACCCACAAAGTTAGTTCCTTTGAACCCTTTGAAACCCAATTCAGAAGATACTACTACAATTTCCTAATAATTTGAAGACTTGCTTCCCCATCCAACTCTATAAAAAAGAAGGGGCATTTTTTCTCCTCCACTTCCAATTCTGTTTTCCCTTCTCTTCTCATTCAATTCAATTTCTAATCCCATCCCTTCAATCCCATTCCCATCCATCTTTCTTCATACTGAATAATTTCTCAACAACATGTTCAGACCAAGCACAGGTAGGAGTAGGGCCTTCAATGGAGGCATCATTAATGTCGCATTCATCAACGCAAGATCATACAATATCTTGCAACAACGTCACGTGCCCACTTCCCGTCACACCATTTTCGCATTTCTGATTTCATCCCTCTTTAATTTACTTGACCTTCAGTATCAGGGGAATGGTATTGTTAATCCATTCCAAACACACCCAAAATCATGTCCGTTGCACTTGTCAGTATGCACTTGTATTGCTTTGCGTATGCACGTGAACTGGGACCGAGATTAATTACCCAATTGGGTCGCCGTGGAATGGGGCTGTTCGGTTCGATTCTGTCTGTATCTCTAGCCTCTGTTCTTTTCCGAAACTCTGTTTCGCTTGTTCTATATGCTCTATACGTCCTGTTTTCGAATGGTGAGATGCTGTACTCCCTAATTCAGGCGTTTTAGAGCTGGATCCATCGGAGCATAGTTGTCCACCTAGTTCGAGTAATATTCTCGATCAATTCGTGGTGGTTCATAACGCCCATCTCTGAAAACAGGGGAGGGGTGGTTCATAACGCCCAATAATTTTGACATCTGTTATGGGGCTTATGGCTTGTTCAGTTACCTCGCTCTGTTCTTCATTTTCTTCCCTCTCCTATTTCTTTTTCCATTTTGGTTTTTCTTTCCTGTATGTGCAAGAGCTGTGTTGTTGTATTGTATCTTGTCTCCTGCTCTCTGCTAGAGTAATACTTTTTTTTCCATTCGACTATTTGTGGGGATTTGTATCAAGGAGAGGGTCATTTAACGATAACATTTAATCAGTTTATCTAAAGATAATACTTTTGTAGCTCTTTGCTTCGCATCAATTTTCTTATTGCTAATGTGAAATTATTGGTTTCTGCTGTCATTTGTCAAGTTTTACTTTTACGTTATTAAAGAGCTGTATACTAACAGGCCCTTTACCATCTTGTACCAAAGTGGTGTCTGGTGACGGCATGTCCTTTCGGACAGTAGCTATGGCTCGAATCGGACATTTCACAGGTGGGCCGGGAGCCCGTATGGTCACCCCCAAGGGAGCTTGCAACGCTGGTCGCCCCCTCCCACCGTTTTTAGTAATAAAAAATAAATAAAAACTAGTTTTCTATTATTTATTTTCATAAATAAAAGAAGACGAGCTAATTGAAGTTTCGAGCACATTACAATCAGTATGGAATTGAAGGACTATTGCCACCGAATTCATCAGACTAGATGATTGTTGCTATGTAAATAGTTGAGATTACCATATAGGCAATGCCACATGGTACTCATGTCGCGTCGAATAATTATTCATTTCCAATGTCAACAACTTCCAAGGTAACTACATAAACCATCCCTCTAGTCCTTTTGAACCTTTGGAATAACAAATTGGGTAATTCTATACCGCCAAGGGAATAGTTTGTTTTTTAATCGTTATGCCGCCTTATTACTGTCTCAATCCAATTAACGAATTTTTCTAACTCTTGAAAAAAACCTTAATCCAGAAAGATGTGATCTTGATCTGATGGCAATGTCCAAATCAGCAAGATCAAGTTTCGCCTTTTATGATGATGGTGATGGAATAAAACCCCATACCCAAAAAACAATAAAAAATATACTCAAAAAAATACACAGGAACCAGATGCATATACATAATCAGAATAATTTACTGGCTGAAACACACCACCTAATAGCGCAATTCTTCTACAATATACGGCTCGAATTTAATCTTAGCTATCATCGATGATATCATGTATCGCATTTATTGTTTGAATGAAGGGTACAAAAGGTTTAAAAGTTCGTTAAATGAGCTCAGACATTTTAGTTGTCTGCTTGTGAAACTATGTTAACTTTCAAAAAGGCTACATTTGTTAGAAAAAGCAATGGAGCCAATTTGATCTTTGCCCTTTATACTCCATCGGTTTTTATTTTTTCGTTTATTGTTATTTTTTGAATAAAAAATGCAATTCCATTCCTAATGTTGTGGATTTTTCACATAAATTTAAAAAACATTAGTTTTTTAAATTGATACGAAAATATCCTCAAAATCAAGAACGAAAGTATTTTTTCCCCTCTAAATAGCACAAATTTTTTTTCCCTTTTGATTGGCAGAATTATGTCACTGCTCATGCTAGGGTGCACGGCTTGAAAAATGATGCGAAACGAATCCAAGTTCTCTTTGCGAAGGCAATCCTCAGCAGTCCAAAATCTATTCGAGAGGTTTAGGCCATCACTCGATCTTTCTCTAATGAACCAAAGGGCTCAAAGGGACGAAAGAGTTGGTCTGTTTAAGTTGTCTAGGCAGGGGATGTGTCTGAAGACCATCAAGACAAAACGTCCATTTTGTCAAACCACAAAATTAAATCCCACATTCCACACTGCTTCCTGATTCCCTTGAACCTAAACCACCTCAACAAGGATAAAATATTTATCCCAGCCCACAAGCCATAACACATTAATGAACCCAATTGACCCTTCTCACCCTCCTGATCTCTATATCTTATTTGCCAAACACCAGATACCAGGGCCCAATAGTTTTTGTTGGTGTACACTTATTTTTTTATCTGATACTGTATAATTTATTATGTGCGCTTGGAAAGATACTGTGTTAGCCGATTGCTTGGTTATTCGTAGTATACTTTTGATCAACGCACCACCTAATAGCATGATTCCGCAACATCTTTTTTTCGATCCTGAAGGGTAATTTTTGTACATCGTGATTTATAAGTTATTCTTGCACAAAATCAGGTTTATTGGATATTGATAGCCACTGGCGGCTCCACCCTATGGGGTGGATGGTCACATGACCACCCTAAAAAAAAATTGTACTAATAATACATGTAAAAATTTGTACAAATTTTAGGTTAGTTCATGTTTTGAACACCCAGCCGAAATATGAATGAACACCCAGTGCAAAATTAAATGAACACCCACCAACAAATCAGTCTACTTTGAGTTTGAACAACCTAAATTACATCCTGTTATAGCCCAATCATAGGTGGCACAACATATAAGAAAATGTGGTTAATTGAACACGTTTTTTTATTTTGTTGTTATATTGCATCTAGTAATTTTATATAAACAATATTTTGTTTGAGATTTTACAATTGAATACTTAATATATCATCTCAAAAAAAGATAGACATCTTAATGACAAAAAAATGGAGAGGAAAAAATATCTATTGGTATTCAAGTGATTTACAATTGAATATTAATAAATATCATCTCAAAAAAGATAACATCTTAATTTCCTTAAAAAAAAAATATTTATGCTCTTGTTAGATTTTGCTTTGAAAAATATAAAAAAACTAAAAACAACTACAACGACTATTTTTGAGGTCGAAAATGTGAAGATACAACCGATTGGTCAAGTTTAGTAGAGTTAAAGGTAATTTCGAACACCTTATTAAAAATTCCTGGAGCCGCCACTGTTGATAGCAATTTGAAAGGTTTACAGTTTCCTTGAGAAAATGAAAGCGTTAGATTCTCAAATACGTTTCTCCTTCCTCTGCCCAAATGTAAGTATTGTTGTAGTACAACTTTGTAGTTCCTCTATTTCATTTTATGACAACTGTTAGGTTTCTTTTTGTTTGGTTTATGAAGCAAACAACTTGATTTCAATTAAACCAATTTGAATTGCAAGTGTAGTTAAGGTTTGGATCCCCAATTCTCTGTGCGGATCCCCGTTCCCCGCATTGGGGCGGGGATGGAGGTTAAAAAAAAAATCTCCGGTGGGGATCGGTGAGGGGATGGGGATCGATATAGGTTCAGGGATCGGGGATGGAGGTAGTGGTATCCACCCCCTACCCTCCCCATGCCCATCCCTAGTGTGGAGCCCTCCACACACCATGTGAGTGTATTAGAACTATGTTGGAGACTAATTGTTGTACCTTTATCATTTTTATTTTGAGTCACTATCCTGTGGTGGTGTCCTTATAACTGGGATTTGAGTCGGTAACAAAAAAAAGTTGGGAAAATAAGATTTTTATATATTTGACATCTGGATTTTCTATGATGTTTATTGTCTGTGTTGCAATCATGTAATTTGGCAACAAAATCTCTATTAGAGCATTCACAATGGTCTATCTAAAACCAAAATATTGCTGTTAAAGTTAGCAATGTTTGTTAAAAAACGTATTCACATTGGAATAACTGAACTTAGAAACTCTGAGCAACAAACCAAATTTTGGCCCATGGATAACCAAAACTAGCAACATTTTGCTAATAACCAAATTTAGTAGACCCACATTTACTCAATCAAGTATATCCACCATTGTACAAAATGACACCTTCTCTCTCTCTCTCTCTCTCTCTCTCTCTCTATATATATATATATATAGAGAGAGAGAGAGAGAGAGAGTGCACTTCCAGTCAGGGGAGCCCGGATTTTTTTTCACTTTTCCGATTGAATTTCGACGATCCGAACCGTCCAATGTGTTTAAAAGGTGTTTCCAAGGGTCCTCGTGAGAAATCATCAAAAAAAAATGGGAAGGGCTTGATCCGAGTAGTTTTCACAAAACCGTACATATACGCTTTTATGAAAACGGCTCGGATCAAGCCCTTCCCGGTATTTTTTTGGTGATTTCTCACGGGACTCTTGAAAACACCTTTTAAACACATTGGACGGTTCGGATCATCGAAATTCGATCGGGATCAATGAGGTGTGGATTTTTTTAAAATCCGGGAGAGTGGATTGGAAGTGTGGTGTATATTATATATATATATATATATATATATATATATACACACATAGGAAGATGTTCTATTGAGGACTCCCTCAAAGATCTCCTTCGTAAGGACCACCCCACTGTTTAACGGTTCCTTACTGTCGTTAATTAACCTTCGATGATTAACAAAAGTTTGGTTTGATTTCAGTGTTTAGGCCGAAAGTTACGTGCATTAGACTCGGTGATATTATTTGAAAAATTGATGGTGTCCATATTTTATGACAAAATAAATCCCAATGTAAGACTTGACATTGCTAATTTTAGAGGGTGTTCCACTAACAAAGTTTTTTATTTTTTTCTAAAAATCAAGACAGATCGTTCTCTCATAATACATTATATAAAAAACCGTAAAAAAACTAGTTTATTCTAAAAATATTTTTAACGGAACACCCCTTAACAACTTCTAAATGGATGACTAAAAGCTGATGATGTCGCAATTTTTGGCTATCTAATTTTGGTTAGGATAGTTGAATCCTTTTTGCTCAAAGTCGTGTCAGGTCTAGCATTTTTGCTCAAAGAAACAGGGATTCTGGGGGTGATGCAAAGCCAAGTGCTGTGCACGCACGGCGCGATCGCACCGGCCACTTTCCGACAATCCGAGACGTTCACCGGATACCTCTCGTTGAGTACTATAAGTGTTTAAAAAATCAACTTGGCCGGATATCGTTAAGTGCCTAATCGGAACACAAATAGATTTGAAATAAAATGGAACACGGCGCGGCCTGGCCGTTCGGCTGCACAGCACGCTGCCTGTGCAGCATCCCTCAGCTTCCAAGAAACAGTCTATGGTTGTACCCCTTGAAGTCGCTATCCAACGCTCACCTCTTTTGCTCGAAGTCGCTATCCAACACTCACCTCTTTTGCTTGAAGTCGCTATCCAACACATTACACACCCCACTTTTGCTTGAAGTCGCTATCAGGTTGTAGCGCTTTTGCTTGAAGTCGATATCAGGTGGTAGCGGTGGTAGACCACCGTAGAATCCTTTTTTGCTCAGAGTTGCTATTTGGTGGTTAGGACTGTAAATAAACAAAGCCGTTCATAAATTGTTCTAAACTTGACTCGGTAAAAACTCGTTCAACTTTGGTTTGAGGGCTAAACGAGCCAAACTTGAACTCAATTTTAGGCTCAGATATTAAATGAGCCGAACCTGAACCTGACAGTATTCGGCTCGGTTAGGTTTGCGAATCCTGAGTATACGTATATATCTCATAAATTTCCATATATAACCTTCAATATGTATAAAGTTTTACATGTACATAATGAAAATTTTATAACTTGTACATATATAAACCTTTAAAAGGTATTATATTCTTACATTTATGCTATATATTTACATTTTAATATGTTTTTATAATTTTGTATATGTATGTACTTATTTTTGTACAAAATGAAAATTTTATCAGTAGTTCTAGACTTGTATTAGAGCATAAATATCTAATATTTTTTACTTTTTAAGGCTCGTGAACAAGTTCGAGTTCGACTCAAACTTAGAGAAGCTCGGCTCGAACTTGGATTGTCAAATTTTTGTGGAGTCCAGTTGTTATCGGGTGATAGTCCTTTTTGCAATTAGAGTGCTATCAGATGGTGGTTTGAGCCGCTACATCGGAAAAATGGGAAAAATAATTTCGTGGTTCTGAGCATCACCGTGTGGTGCTCCAACACCCATCCCCACCACATATTTTTGTGGGACCTAATACTAAAGTAATGTGTAGTAAATAACGGTATTAAAAGAATAATTGCTCAAAAAAAAAGGTGGTGTCCTTCAGAGTCGATACAGAGGAAAGTGTCAGCTTTTTTAGCGTTATATTTTGTCCCAATTCCCATGATTTTCTCCAATTCAGAAGATGCAGCAGAATTTCCTATGATGACTTTTCTACCATCCAAACTCTTATAAAGTAAGGCTCAATCAACCCCGTTTCAGGTACACAATAATCCCACATTCTTCACTACTCAAAATCATTCCCATCCACTCTTCTTCATATGAACTGAACAACATTCTAATAATGTTCAGACAAAGCACAAGTAGGACCTTCAATGGAAGGACCAATGTTACATACATCAACATAACATCCTACAACATCTTGCAACAACGTCCTGTGCCCACTCCCCGGCACACTGTGTTCGCCTTTCTCATTTCCGCCCTCTTTAACTTCCTTGAACTACAGTATCAGGGCGCCGATACTGTTTCTCCATTCCACACACACCCAAAAACCATGTGGGTTGCACTTTTCAGTCTGCTCATGTATTGCATTGCATATGAGTTTGAACCGACCTTTATACAAGTGGGTGGTGGTGGAATGGGGTTGTTTGGTTCGATTCTCTTTACATCTCTGGCCTCTGTTCTTTTCAAGAACTCCGTTTCTCTTGCTCTGTATTTTCTGTACATCCTGTTTTCAAATAGGGAGATGTTGTTCTCAGGAATTGAACTGATTTGGGGCTGGATCCATAAAAAAACGGTCTCTGCCAACAGGGGAGGTCTTCTTCCACTATAAGAAGTTCGGTTGCTGCCAAAGCACCTGATTGTGGGGGCTCACAAAGTGAAGATTTGGAGGACTTTTGAGAGTTGATGGAGAAGAGTTAACCGAAATAAAATTGTGTGTTGTTGTGTCTTGTTTAGATGCATCTTCTTTGTTTTTCATTTTCTCCCTGTTTTATCCACTCTCTGTTGTGTTTTCTCTGTTCTATGTACCGAAGGCATCTTACGCGCGTGTGTTTGGATAGGGTCATGTATTAACTTATATTTATGGCGTTTACTATTTAAATCTAAGATTATGCTTTGATTATGGGTAGTAATTTTCGCCCTTGATTCCATTAGTTTTCATACTTAATTTTTCTCTCTACTACATAATTATTCTAATTCACAATATTCTTCTTTCAGTTTTTCAATTTATCCTCATGAAAGAAGCATCGTTTGATTCGCAGATTGAAATAGGTGAAATTAATAATTCTGAGATTGGTAGTCACGGATTATTTATTCTGTTATTAATTTCATCCCTAAGCTACCCAATCCCATGTTTGATTCGTGTGGGATTATTTATGAGAAATTTATTTTTAATCAAAAACATATTTTTTTTTTTGAAAAAAACGAGTTAAAAAAGTTTTTTTTTTAAATTATTTTTTTATTGAAAAATCTTTTTTTTTAAAAAAAAATTTGTGGAAAACAGTTTTTGAAAAACATTTATTTTGAAAAAAAATAAATTTTTTTTTTTAAAACAAATAATTTATTTAAAAAAATATTTATTTCCAAAATAATTTATTAAAAAGAGTTCATTTATAAAATATTATTTCCAAATAATTTTTATAGATATATTTATTTTTTTGGTAAACTCTTTTTGTATAAATAGAGTTTTTTTAGATAAATAATTATTTCCACTCGATTTTTTTTTGGAAAACATTTTTTAATAATTTTTTTAAAAATAATATTTTTTGGAAAATATTATTTCAAATTTTGAAAATACATTTATAAATTTTTTATTTTTATTTTTTGTAAATCATTTTTTTTTAGAAACAATTTTTAAAATACTTTCCAGGAACAATTCGAATATCATCCGAATATTTTCGTAAACAATCCCATTTTTGTCAAATCTCACTCAATCCCACCTCCCCCCTGGGACTGTTTAGTACCCCGCATATAGGGATACAAATAATACCATGATTAACAATCCTGAGCATTATTTAGGAACCAAACATGGGATAAACAAAGAAGTGGTATAGTTAGTCATATCCCAGACAGTTAATCCATCAAAGAAATTCACGCGTCTAGAAGAGATATAAGGCATCGCTCTTTCTCCCTTTGCAAGTATAAAAACAATCCATTATGGGGGTGGCCCATTCCTCATTAACTCCAATTAGTTCAAAAAACTGAACTTGACAAAGTCACAACCCTCATTAACTCCAACTCTTTCTCCTTATTTCAGTATCTTGATAAACCGATTTCCTTTATATTTACTCCATTTAATTTTTACAGTTCATGACATACAAAAAGCCGTCTCATGAGACACCAAGCATATAGGAGTATTCAATTGAGATGTTGAGATGCAAATAATTTGCAACGAAAACAAATCTCCACAAGTTGCATTTATCCACATTACCTCACACACTACCTTGCAACAATGGTGGCAAGTGTCCGGCCGGTTTCCCACAACCAGTGGCGGATCTAAGAATCCAACCCAATGGGAGCACCTTATTAATTATAATCGTACAAATTTTTTTTAGTCAACGATTTTGCTAAATTAAGACAATTATTCTAGATTATAAGGTTTATAATGCATACTTTTTATAAATAAAAAAAAAGAACAAAAAATGAGCATAGAATTAATTCTACATTTTTATTTTTTGAGATATATGTAAGTGTGCGGCAATTTTCTTATCCGGACTCCCGGATTTAAGGAAAAATGCAATTTTTTCATTGTTAAAAATTGTTTTGGGAAAATCCAAACCGTCCAATGTCTTCAAAAGGTGTTTTCAAGGGTTCACGCAGGAAATCTTCAAAAAAACATACGGGGAAGGGCTTGATCCAAGCAGTTTTTCGCAAAAACTGTATATTTACAGTTTTGGTGCAAAAAAATGAAAAATGTTCTAGGAAGTAACATTTTTTATTAAACATCCACAAAAATACAAGTTTCCATAAAATTAAGAACACAAGTATTTTTTCCCCTCAAAATAGCACAAATTTTTTCCCTTTGGATTGGCGGAAGTATGTCCCTGCTCATGCTAGGGTGCATGGCTTGAAAAATGATGCGAAACGAATCCAAGTTCTCTCTGCAAAGGCAATCCTCAGCAGTTTAAAATCGATTTGAGGTTTTGGGCATCACTCTTTCTAATGTTCCAAAGGGCTCAAAGGGACGAAAGAGCTGGTCTGTTTAAAGTTGTATGGATAGGGGATGTGTCTGTAGACCATCAAGACAAAACGTCCATTTTGTCAAACCACAAAATTAAATCCCACATTCCACACTGCTTCCTGATTCCCTTAAACCTAAACCACCTCAACTAGCTAGGACAAAAGATATCCCAGCCCACAAGCCATAACTCATCCATGAACCCAATTGACCCTTCTCACCCCTCCTCCCATCTCTATGTCTTATTTGCCAAACACCAGATACCAGGGCCCACTAGTTTTCGTTGGTGTTACGTAGTCTTTTTTTTTTATTTTTTTTATCTGATATCTTTATGATATAGTTAAGTGCAATTCTTGGACTTCATACTGTAAGTAATTTATTATGTGCGCTTGGAAATATATTGTGTTAGCCGATTGCTTGGTTATTAGTAGTATATAACTTTTGATCGACGCACCACCTGATAGCATGATTCCACAACATCTTTTTTTCGGATCCTAACCGGTAATTTTGTACATCTTGATATGTAAATTATTAATTCTTGCACAAAATCAGGTTTATCCTACTTTAATATAGCAATTTGAAAAGTTTTCAGTTTCCTTGAGAAAATAAAAGCGTTGGATTCTCATTTGCCACAATCTATTGGAATTAGTAACTTCTTGATAGCCTACGGCTCCTCTCTCTCTCTCTCTTTGTTTGTATGTCTTTTGTTACTCTCCTCCTTTACCCATTTTTCTTTATTCACACTTCACGTCACTCATCTTTTTGATCGGTATTATATTTGAAACACAAAATTTGTAAACAAAAATGACTACACACCTCTCAACCACTCCCCACCACCTCCTCTCTCACATGCTGATGGGGTGATGGTCCCGATGGGTCCCACCACACATGTGGAGGCAGGTGTGGTGGGAGTGGTTGAGAGGTGTGTCTTATTATTAGACTATTAGTTATAAATACAAGGGTTGGCAAGTGGTATTGGCTCTCGGGACTTCGAGTTTGCTCCCTCTGATTAAAATCTCAACTTCAATTCTCATTGTCAGCAATTTTTTGGGCCACCTCGTCCCCACGCGAAAGCATGTGAAATTGATACCGGATGGACTGTAGGGATAAGTCTAAGATGCGTACAAACTGACCCAGGACGCCCTGTGTTACCAAAAAAAATACTACTTAGTAAAAGAAGATCTCAAATTCACCTGGATAAAAGAGAGTAAATTGCCTTAAACCCAGAATTGAAATTACATCCCGGAGAGGCGACTTGTAAACTCGGAGAGAGTGCAAAATGTGATATAAAGCATAAATACAAGCCAAAACCCTTTTAGCCCTTAAAAAAACCCATAAAGTTCGTCCCTTTGAACCCGGGAAAAACCCAATTCTGAAGATACTACTGCAATTTCCTCATAATATGGTGGTTTGACAACTTTTCCCCACTTCCAGACATTATAGAAGGAGCCATCCAATGTACAATTAAACACCAACCCATTTCCAAAGCACTTCTCTTCTCACTCAATTCACTTTTCAATTCCATCACTGCAATCTGATCAATCTTCCTCACACATCTGAACATATTCTGAACGACATGTTCAGATCAAGCACACGTAGGAGCTCCAATGGAGTCATCAATGTTGCATTCATCAACGAAAGATCCTACAACATCTTGCAACAAGTACGTCCCGCGCCCACTTTCCGTCATACCATTTTCGCCTTCTTGATTTCATCCCTCTTTAACTTCCTTGACCTGAAATATCAGGGGAATGGCACTGCTAATCCATTCCAAGCATATCCAATAACCATGTATGTTGCACATGTCGGTTTGTTCTTGTATTGCTTTGCGAATTTGGCTGAATTTGAACTGAGGTTTACCCAATTGGGCAGCATTGGAATCGGTTTGTTCGGTTCGATTCTATCGGTATCCTTGACCTCTGCTCTTTTTCGAAACCCCGGTTCATTTGTTCTATATCTACTGTGCATCTTGCTTTTTAACGGGCAGATGTTATGCTCCGTAATTGAGCCGTTTTGGAGCTGGATTCATCAGAGAATAGTTGTCCACCTTGTTCAAGTAATATGCTCGATCAAGTCACGGTGGTTCGTAAAGCCGGGCTCTGAAAACAGGGGAGGCCTACAAAGTGAAAACTTGGATGAATTTTTAGATATTGTGTAAGGAGAAGATATGAATTTTCAGTTGCCTCTAAGTTCTTCATTTTCTTTTCTACTATTATGGACCTATTTGTGTTGTCTGTGTTATATGTGGTCTTAGGCTCTCTCTGTAGACTGTATGCACTGTAGGCTTTGTGTTGTTTTTAGTGTCAGGCTCTCAGCTGTTTTGTAAGTTTTTTCCTAGAATTTATATATCAATGAAAGGGTCGTGTAATGATATCATCTTGTCAGTTTATCCAGGATCCGTTTTTCCCATGTAAGGCTGTAAACGAGCCGAATCAAACCAAGCTTTAAAATGTTCAGGTTCGTTCATTAAGTTTTTAGATGAACTCGAGCCGAGCTCAAACTCAATGAAAATTTGACGAGCTGAGTTCGAGCCGAGCTTGCCGAGGTTTGAGTCGAACTCAAACTTGTTCACGAGCCATAGCGAGTAAAAATACTAGGGCCCTGTTCGGCTGCACAGTTTAGTTTAGTTTAGTTTAGTTTTGATGATGTAAGCAGGTGTAATAAGTGGAGAGAGATAGAGAGAAAAGTGAAAAAGGTGATGATGTAATCAAAACTGAAATAGTGCCAAAACTGTCTCAAAACCCCCAAACGAACAGGGCCTAGATATTTATATTCTCATACAAGTCTAGAACTACAAATAAATTTTTTTATTTTGTACATAAAGAAGCCAATCCATATATAAAATTATAAAATCATATTAAAATTTAAGTTTACAATACATTTATAAGTTTATACATGTACAAGTTATAAAACTTTCATTATGTATATGTGAAAGTAATACATATTCAAGGTTATCTATGAAATTCTTATGAGATATACGTATAAATTCTAAGTTCGCGAGCCTAATCGAGTCGAATATTGTCAAGTTCAAGCTCGGCCCGTTTATTAAACAAGCCTAAAATTGAGGTTCAAGCTCAGTTCGATTAAGAATCGAATCGAACTCCAACGAATCATTACCGTCGAAGATTTACGACAGTTTTATTTAATCTCTGCTTTATTTACACTTGTAATAGATTAGAAATGACATGCATAATGTAGCAGCGATTAATAAGCAATTGCTATCGTATGGGACCACAAAAAAAAATGTGGGATGTTGCTGGATGTGAAGCCTCCACGTGTTTTGTCCATGGATTAAAAATGAAGAAGAACACCAATGGTCTCACGCGGTATAAAATCTCCCCAAACCCACCTCAGCCCAAATCCACAAGCAAATAGAAATGATACAACAGAAGCAAATTGAAACTTCTGAACCCTTTTGACCCATTTGTTAGCAATTGGCTTTTTAACAAAATACTAGGCAGCGGGTCCACAACACTAAACAAATGCTTATACTGTTGCTCAGAATTCTCTTCTAGTGAGTAAAATGATGTCCCATATAAAGCAAAGTTTCGAAATTCAGGTGTAAATATTACACTTTCCGTCCCTTTTTACTAGTTGTCTAGAATTTTATTTTGGGTTGTCCTTAACAAGTGTCCATTTTCAAAAGTTAATCGGTAAAAAATTTGTACAATTATAATTTTGTCCTTTCAAAAAGTTATAATGGGTAAGGAGTTAATGAACCTTTAAACCTCTTCAACTCTTTATTCAAATAATAAAATTCGATATTTGATCTTATTGATGATGGCTCCAACTTGCCAGAGCAATTTTCTTATTTGCTCAACAAATGAACAAATTGAAACTGTGGGACCACAAAACAAGGTGGAGGATGTGTCGGTACTTGAATGGAGTTCTCCTTTCACATGCCACCCAGTCAAAACGCCCATTTTGTCAAACATTTAAATAAACCACTTATTTCTGATTCCTTAAACACCTCAACAACGACAAATAAAGATCCCATTATCCCAACCCCGCTAGCTAAAACATCAATGAAGCCAATTGAACCATCTGATCCCTTCTCCCATATCTGTAGCAGTATTATATATCTGTTCTAAAAAAAGCTACACACACAACAATACTCACGCAACACTCTCACATAAGGATAGGTCCAACACATATGGCCCACTTGTTATTGCTGATGTAGTTACATGTGATTCTTGGACTTTATACCGTATTGTATTTGAATCAAGAACTTCTTGATATCAACAGGTGCTTCTTGCTACGTTTGATGCCTTTTAATTCTCTCCCCTTTTACCCATTTCCTCAAAGACGGATTGGTTCACATTTCACACCACCCCGGCTTTTCGGCAAGGCCGGCCATGAGATTCTCGAGGCGTAAGACGAACTTGTAAATCTGGGCCCAATCTATTTTTTTTACAAAAATAAAAATAAAACTAACCTCAAAATGATAGTTACTTGGTACTATATTTTGGAGTTCTCCTTTCACATGCCACCCAGTCAAAACGCCCATTTTGTCAAACATTTAAATAAACGGAGAATTGCTATAAGGTCCACTATAGCTATTTTCTAACACTTCTAGTCCACCTAATATTATCCTAACACATCCAGTCCACTCACACGTGCCAATTACAAGATCGAATACCCCTCGCTTCTTAGGATACCCTAAGAAGAAGTGCCTAAAATCCTAGTTGAAGAGGAAGTGCTTAAAATCCTAGCGTACCTTATGAAAGTGCCTAAACCACTAAAAACCCTATAATTGGAAAGTGCACCCTAAACCTAAACCCTAGGGTACCCTATGAAAGTGTCTAAACCTAAACCATACGGTACCCTATGAAAGTGCCTAAACCACTAAAAACCTATAATAGGAAAGTGTACCCTAAACCTAAACCCCAGGGTACCCTATGAAAGTGTCTAAATCTACACCCTAGGGTACCCTATAAAAGTGCTTAAACCTAAACCCTAGGGTACCCTATGAAAGTATATTATGTACTATTAAATTTAATGTGAGGGTACATTTGTCTATTAAAAATGGAGAGTGGACCTTACACCTTAGAAATTACAAAAAGGTGGATTAGAGGAGTTATGGAACTAAGAGGTAGACTAGACATGTTACAAAAAGCTATAATGGACCTTACAAAAAGCCACATTCCACTCATTTCTGATTCCTTAAACACCTTAACAACGACAAATAAATTAAGATCCCAACCCGCTAGCCATAAAACATCAATGAAGCCAATTGAACCATCTGATCCCTTCTCCCATATCCATAGCAGTACTATATCTGATCTCAAAAAAGCTACACACACAACTAAGGGTCATCATCGGGCCGGGCCGGCCACGAACTTTCACCCAAGCCCGGCCCGTGGGTTGGGCTTAGCGGGCTTTTTCATTTAGCGGGGCGGGCTATCTCTCAAAAGATGAAGCCCAGGCCTAACTCACGGGCTTTTCCTAGTTGGGTGGGCGGGCTGGACTGGGCTATTTGGGCGGGCCAAAATGCTTATTGCCTATTGATTTTTTTGGGCCGAAATTTTTTTTTTTTTTTACCCCTTTAAAATATTCCATAACCGGTTTTGAGGTAATGGAAACTCTAATAACCAGATTGGTGCTTTCATTTACATTTGAAAAAGTTGGACAACATTCCCATGGACAGCGTAGTGTACGACCAACCCTTGTTTTTTATTTTTGGTAGCAGTCAACAAAATTACTTGGACCAAGTGAGTTCCATGCTCATATATCCGGTTTGTCTCATTACTATTGAAAGAAGCAAAATAAAAAGTGAGGATGATATTAATATATTAACATAACTCAAGTTTCCTCTAGTTGCATGGAGATATTAATATATTGGAATACCTTCTTTCCAAAAAACATTGGGTTTAAAGCTTGTGCACCTCCTTTCAAGGAATGTAATCAAGTGTATATATACATGGGTGTATTAGTGTACTCAAGCTTTCAAAATGGGCTAGTATCTCGAATGAAAACGCTGGTCAATATTTGATTTTAAATCTGCGTGGGGCTAGAGCTACAATTCTTAGGCCCAACCCGGCCCATGAAAAAATCGGGTTTCATGGCTAACCCCGCCCACTTGGACATCGGGCAAAAATAAAGCCCAACGGGCCTAGCGGGCCATCTACGGGTTAATGGGCCAAATGATGAGGCTTACACACAACACTCTCACATACGGATAGGTCCCACACATATGGCCCACTTGTTATTGCTGATGTAGTTACATGTGATTCTTGGACTTTATACCGTATTGTATTTGAATCAAGAACTTCTTGATACCAACATGTGCTTCTTGCTACGTTTGATGCCTTTTCGTTCTCTCCCCTTTTACCCATTTCCTCACAAATAGATTGGTTCACATTTCACACCACCCTGTCTTTTTGGCAAGGCACAATTCATCAACGCCAGCAATTTTGTTGTGAATTTTTAAAAAAAAAAAAATCTAACATGTCTTTATTTTCATTTGAAATGAGACTCGCTTGACTTACATTTTATGGACAGATGTGTCTCTTCGCCTATTTAGTTGTACCCCTTGGCTTCCAAGGGGGAGGTCTAGGGTTAAAAGTAAAAGATCACACCAAATAACTGAGACCTTTATCTGTTTTTGTAGTAGTGGTTCAAGTCAGTGGAGATCTTGGATTTCGTAAACACATTGTAGTTCCCAGGGCCGGCCCAAGGTATTTGGGTGCCCTAGGCCTAATTAAAAAAATTGTGCCCTAAAAATTTTCGTGTTCCTCAACCAAACTTTCTACGTTTTTGTTACTACAATATCCCCGTAAAAAAGGTATTAATACAAGCTAAATTTAACAACGATGTAGAGCATCTAGAGATCTTGTGCCATTTTTGAAACAAAATTTGGGTCAAAACTCCTTTGCCATGCAAATGCCAAACCCTAGTTTTACCCAAATCTGTTGTTTTTCAAGTTTCCTCTAAAAAATTTGGGTCAAAATGGCTCATTTAACTACTTATAATAAGTAAGAAATTTGATCAGTTGGAATTAATATTATGACTTTATTTGTTGGAAAAACAATGAAATTTGATCAACTTTTTGGTTACTTGGGAAAACTCAAGAACTTGTGTCAATTTAGAAATCTCAAATACAAACCCACTTTCTAACAAGAAGATTAGAAAATTACTACCTAATTACTTTTTCTTTAAGCAAATAATAAACTAAACTTAATCATTTCGTTTAGAACTGTCTTGATTATTTACAAAACCATAAATAAAATCGTAAAGCGAAAATGATTTTCTTTTAAATCAGTTTTAGCTTTGGGCCTTTTTTTTGAATTTTGGGCCACAATAATTTTTGAGCCTTTTTAAATATTGAAATGTTGGGCTCTTTTTGTCACTTCTAATGGATTTTTATCCTTTATTTTGGTCCCAAAAGTGTTTTACAGAGAGGTCTAGATGCCTATAAAATGGTAGAGGTCCCCAAAAAAGTGGACATTTTTTGTAGTCTGGTTCAAGCTCTTTTGGAGGTTTTGGAAATTTCGGCCGCCAGTAGTTCCAAGGCAAAAATTCAGTGAATTGAGGCTTGTTTGACTAATTAGTTATTTAATGGTTCTGGGGCATCGACACGTGGTACTTTAATACCCTTCTCCATTGTTTTTTTCTTTTTCGGCCTTCATCACATATACAAGTAAATATGTGCAGAAAAATGACATTATAACAACAAGTAATGGCGCCCTAATAACACTAATTAACTTTTTGTATATATATAAAAAAAATGATGTACCAATTTATATATATATTTTTAAAAATACTCCCAAAAATCCAGTGTGGGTAAGTGGTTCCGCCACTGCTGCCCCAGACTTATGTCGTTCCCCTATAATTTGGTATTGTTGAGAAAACTGTATAATTTATTTACGTAATTCAAAATGGATGAATTCTCAATTTTGAATTATAGTTAAGTCAAAGTTAAGATAAAAAGTACAACTAACTTGGATTAGATATTTAAAATTATTGAAAAATATTTTTCAACACCAAGTTTAAGACAAGTGAAGGGAGGCTTTTAGCTTTTGAGCCTAAATTTATGGAAAAATTTCTACACGGCACTGAATTAAAAATATATATCCAGATTAAGGAAAGCCGACTTATGGGAGTTGCAAACGATTTCTCATCCTTTTGAACCCCCTTTTGAACCTATTTTAGAATGTACTCCGACAACTTAAATTTCCATTGATGACTTTTTTGCCACCACCAGATTCTTATAAAATGCCCTCATAACTCTCAATCCACCAAAGCTTAAATAAACCCCGTTTTAGTGAATACGAGTTAATACATTCTTCTCTCCTTTCTCTCATTCTCATCCATGGCCACTCCCCTGCACACCGTTTTCGACTTTCTGATTACGGCCCTGTTTAACTTTCTTGACCTGTACTATCAGGGAAACGGTATTGCTTCTCCATTCCAAACTTACCCCGAAGCCATATGGGTTGCATTTGTCAGCTTGTTCTTGTATTGCATTTCATAGCTTGAGCTTGAACCGAGATTTACACAAGTGGGTCGTGGTGGAATGAGGTTTTTCGGTTCGATTCTCTCCGCATCAATGGTCTCTCTTCTTTTCCGAAGCAGAGTTTCGGTTGTTCTGTATTTCCTGTTCATCCTGTTTGCAAATTGGGGGATGTTGTGCTCTGTAATTAAACTGCTATGGAGCTGGGTCCATCAGAGAATTGTTCTCCTCCATTTTCGGGCAATACGGTGGATCAACTGGCGGTGGTTCACAATGCCCGCCAATGCCAACAGGAGAGGTCTTCTCCCGCTGTAAGAAGTGCAGGTGGCATTGAAAGAAGGAGCAAGGAGAGGAGATGAACCTAATAAGTTTGTCATCTGTTGTGTCTTGTTTAGATTCCTCTGTTCTTGATCATTTCCTCCCCTGTTTTGTCCTCTCTCTTATTTATGTTTTTCTTTTGTGCATGTACCAAACGCTTCTTGTGTCCATGTGTTGTATCTGATCTCGTATAGTACACTGGGAAAATTTTGAAGGTTTAATGGGGATTTAGATTTAGAGAGTGTTATGTATGTATCTTAAACTGTACTTAATTTATGGGAAGAGTGATTTTCACACTTTCTTAGTTTATATTTGCTTTTTAGCTCTGTTGTGTTAATTCACACATCCTTCTTCCATTTGTTCATTTTTCCCACATGAAAGGGCTATATGTGATGATTTGCTGTTCATTTACACGTCCATACGCCCCGTTTAGCCTACAAAGCTCATTCTTTTGGTAGAATCTTCGGAGTGAGGGATTTGGTAGAGTATGGATATTACTATTGATATTCAAGTTAAAAAAGTATCAATAGTAGCATCCATACTCCAGCTAATCCCTCACTCCGAACGGTGCCACTGCACTGCTGAGTGAATGGTAACTACTATTGCATCAAGTAAGAATTGGATAAACATGGTCGAGAAATGGATGGATTTGATGTTATTTCTGGGTACACAATTCTTCAAAATCATTTTATTTCACAACGAATTAAACCTTTAAAATTCTATTAGGACAAAAACAACAAATGTTTCAATTGCTAACATTAAATAAAGTCCAAGGCGACAAATAAACCAAGCCCTTTTGCCCATTTGGACCTTTTTAGAGTAACAAAATGGGTCACTTTTCTAAACTTTCAAGGAAATTGAAGCTTTTTTAACGGTGAACATGTGGCCTATTTTTACTGTGAGAAGTCATAAAATTTTGATACTCTTCAAACCTAAGTTGAAAAATAAAAAGTGGTTTTGATATTATGATAATGTCCAAATCTGCAAGAACTGGTTTACTATTGGAAAAATGGTGACGGATTTCATAATAGATCCTCCGTCCAAAGTTAAATGAAAAATTATTGAAGAAACTTAACTGAAGTTTTATAAAGTATCGCAAAATATCAAACTACACATTCGGAATTTCATCAAACCCTTTGCAATGGTCTTTGCATGTTAAAACTGACTCGTCCGTCTAAAAAAAATGTGGGATGTTGCTGGATGTGAAGCCTCCACGTGTTTTGTCCATGGATTAAAAATGAAGAAGAACACCAATGGTCTAGCGAGTAAAATGATGTCCCATATAAAGCAAAGTTTCGAAATTATTACTCTTTCCGTCCCTTTTTACTAATAGTCTAGAATTTCATTTTTGGTTGTACTTAACAAGTGTCCATTTTCAAAAGTTAATTGGTAAAAAATTTGTACAATTATAATTTTGTCCTTTTGAAAAGTTATAATGGGTAAGGAGTTAATGAACCTAATAAGTTTGTCATCTGTTGTGTGTCGTTTAGATTCCTCTGTTCTTGATCATTTCCTCCCTGGTTTTGCCCTCTCTCTTATTTTTGCCTTTTTTTTTTTTGTCCTCTGTGTATGAACCACTCTGTATATGAACCAAAGGCTTGTTGTGTTGTATGTGATCTTATCTAGTGCACTTGAAGGATTTTAAGGGGATTAATGATCTTTAAAGTTGTACAAAAATTCAATTAAATTATTATGCTGTTGTTTTATTGGAAACATAACACAAAACTCAGTATTACAAGAAAATTATAAAGACAGATGGAGTAATAGTATAGAGGGCAAGTGGGATCAAATTTACTCAATTGAATTTTCTAACAAATTTAGCCTTTTAGAAGTACAGCATCATTTCATAATACAATATCGAAGACGCTGAAATCATTTTAGAAACTTTAAACCTCTTCAACTCTTTATTCAAATAATAAAATTCGATTTTTGATCTTGTTGATGATGGCTCCAACTTGCCAGAGCAATTTTCTTATTTGCTCAACAAATGAACAAATTGAAACTGTGGGACCACAAAACAAGGTGGAGGATAAGTCGGTACATGAATGGAGTTCTCCTTTCACGTGCCACCCAGTCAAAACGCCCATTTTGTCAAACATTTAAATAAAAGCCACATTCCACCAATTTCTGATTCCTCAACAAGGACAAATCAAGATCCCAACCCGCTAGCCATAAAACATCAATGAAGCCAATTGAACCATCTGATCCCTTCTCCCATATCTATAGCAGTACTATATCTGATCTCAAAAAAGCTACACACACAACTAAGGGTCATCATCGAGCCGGGCCGGCCACGAACTTCCACCCAAGTCTGCCTGTGGGCGGGGTTTAGCGGGCTTTTTCATTTTAAAGGGCCGGGCGGGCAGGGCTATCTCTCGAAAGATGAAGCCCATGCCTAGCCCACGGGCTTTTCCTAGTTGGGCGGGCGGGCGAGCCAGTCTTCGGGCGGGCTGGGCTGAGCTATTTGGGCGGGCCAAAATGCTTATTGCCTATTGATTTTTTTGGGCCGAAATTTTTTTTTTTTTACCCCTTACTTTAAAATATTCCATAACCGGTTTTGAGGTAATGGAAACTCTAATAACCAGATTGGTGCTTTCATTTACATTTGAAAAAAATAAGTTGGGCAGCACTCCCATGGACAGTGTTGTGTACGACCAACCCTTGTGTTTTATTTTTGGTAGCAGTCAACAAAATTACTTGGACCAAGTGAGTTCCACGCTCATATATCCGATTTGTCTCATTACTATTGAAAGAAGCAAAACAAAAAGTGAGGATGATATTAATATATTAATATAACTCAAGTTTCCTCTAGTTGCATCGAGATATTAATATATTGGAGTACCTCCTTTCCAAAAAAACATTGGGTTTAAAGCTTGTGCACCTCCTTTCAAGTAGGGATGGCAACGAGTAGGGTATGGATCGGGGTTCTACCCCCGATAACCAATTGGGAATTTCATCCCCATCCCCACCTCCATACCCAAAAGGGATAGAGGACAATCCACCATACCCGCCTCCTACTGGGGATCGGGTATATTCGGGTAAATCCAAATCCAAACTTGTTGAAAAAAAAAAACAATAAGATTGAATTTATGTGTCCTATAATAACAAAAACAACAATTTACAACAAAATAGAATAAAAAATTACAAAGAAAATTTTAACACTTAGCATATATAGCTTTAATTCGGAACAATATACACAAATTATACGTATATGCATACTTATATATACACACATACATATACATTTATATACTACTATATGCCTGCATATATACATACATTCATAAAAAATATACATATACAATTGGAAACGGGGGCGGGTACGAATATTCGGAGGTGGATATCACAAAATTATAACCGCCCCATTTTCAACTGGGGATTCTTTAAGTTCTACCATACCCGCTCCTATTGGATGAAAAATCGAGTAATATCCGCCTCCAAATAAGTGGGGGCGGGGCGGGTATCCATCGGGTTTGGGGGAATTGCCATCCCTACTTTCAAGGAATGTAATCAAGTGTATATATACATGGGTGTATTAGTGTACCGGGCTTTCGGGCGGGCTAGTATCTCGGGTGGGCGGGATGGGCTGACGGGCGGGCGGGCTAGAGCTACAATTCTTAGGCCCAAGCCAGGCCCATGAAAAAGTCGGGCTGGGTTAAGCCCGCCCACTTGGCGGGCTCGGGCCGGGCAAAGCCCAACGGGCCTAGCGGGCTTCGGGCGGGCCACCGGCTAATGGGCCAAATGATGAGGCTTACACACAACAATACTCACACAACACTCTCACATAAGGATAGGTCCCACGCATATGGCCCACTTGTTATTGTTGATGTAAGTACATGTGATTCTTGGACTTTATACCGTATTGTATTTGAATCAAGAACTTCTTGATACCAACATGTGCTTCTTGCTACGTTTGATGCCTTTTCCTTCTCCCCCCTTTTATCCATTTCCTCACAAACGGATTGGTTCACATTTCACACCACCCCGTCTTTTCGGCAAGGCCGGCCCTAAGATTCTCGAGGCCTAAGACGAACTTGTAAATCTGGGCCCTATGTATTTTTTTACAAAAATAAAAATAAAACTAACCTCAAAATAATAGTTACTTGGTACTATATTTTGTGTTGTTTTTTTTCATGTTTCATCCGTTATTTCGAATAAAACAAGTTTTTTGCCCCAGCAAAAAAATATCCTTTCGAAAGTCTGAGTTTGTGAGAGAGGAAAAAATATTATTATGGAGAAGGAACAAGAGAGGCCCAGGAATTAAACCATGTACCTCTTGGATAGAAAAATTAAGTTTTTCCACTAGGCTAGCTACCTCATCGATTACATAAGTGATAGATTAAGTATATATTTTGCACCTAGGTGTACCTATCCGGGGCCTTAATTTTGGGCCAAAATTTGGGGGCCTAAGTTAGCGGCCTTATACGCCTTAGCTCAGGGCTAGCCCTGCTTTTCGGTGTATGTATTTCAATAGTCAAGGGTGTTTTAGCCAGCTTATGCGTATCTAGACTACTTTTCTCTCCTCCATTTTGATTAAAGACAGGCCATGCAACCACAATGGGACTATGGAATTCACAATGTATTTAGTTATCAAAAGAAAAAAAACTTAGAGAACTAGTTGAAGAGATGATGGCCATAAAACGTAGTAAGTGTAGCCATATCAGGTGGCAAGTATAGTCATGTATTGTGATAAGTATTAGCAAAAGAGCTGGTAAGTAAAATCAGTGTTTTATGGGAAGTACAACTGTGTTTTTTGGCGGGAATGGCAGAAAACCATATTGTTTTTAGCAAATCTACCTTACTTACCTTACTTCTTGTGGGTGGTTTTGATCTAATGGCTGAGATTTACCCATTTTTAAATCTTTAAAAGTCCATATTACGGGAGACATGGGTGCCCGATTACCACTCTGGGGCATTATAGAAAATTTCAAAAAGTGGCAACCAATGGAACCACAAAATATTAGAGGATGTTACTGATTGTGTGATGCCATGTGGGGAAAAGTAAAGATCCATTTGGTCAAAGTGGTTTTCTAGATGACTTTTTTCGATTACTTCTCTCTTTATTTCAATTAACGACAAATCATGCATCCACAATGGAACTATGGAATTCACAATGTATTTAGTTATCAAAAAAAAATTTACTTCGAGAACAAGTTATAGAGGGTGGCCATAAAACATAGTAAAATCAGTATTTTATGGTAAGTACAACTGCGTTTTTTGGCGGGAAAGGCGCAAAACCATCTTGTTTTTAGCAAATTCACCTTACTTTTTGTGGGTGGTTTTGATCTAATGGCTGAGTTTTACCCATTTTTAAATCTAAAGGTCTATATTTTATGGGAGCATGGGTGCCCGAATACCACTTTGGAGGCACCACAAAAAATTTCAAAAAGTGGCAACCACTGGAACCACAAAAGATTAGAGGATGTTGCTGATTGTGTGATGCCATATGGGGAAAAGTAAAGATCCATTTGGTCATGCGGTTTTCTAGATTACATTTTTGCCAGGAAAGAGAAATCACCCAACTGGACCAAAATTGAACCTTTTCAAACCAGCTTTTAAACCCTTTACTTAAAATAAATATCAGATTGGAGTTATTTTTTCACTAAAAGTTTTAAAAGGATTTAAGATAAGAGATGTTATTCTTTTGGAAAGGTTTACCACTTTGGGTTTTTCTTTATACAAACATATGGAAGATAAAAAAATGGATTTTTGGATGAGGATTAAACAAAACCATGATAACTTTTTAGATTTGGATGTTTACTAAATTGAACTGGATGATGTGAAAAACTATCAAAATGACTCCATTTTTAAATCAAAGTCTATTTTCTTAGGAAAGATGGTTTCTCTCCCAACTGGACCAAAATTTCAACCTTTTCACCCAACCATGCTTTAAACCCAAAATCAATGCTACAACGCCGGATTCACTAAATCCATGAGGGGAAGATTGTTATAAAAATTGATCAGAGAGCTTCAAATCCATTTTCAAAGCAAAACCACCATTGGGGAGTATCTTTATTTTCAAACGTATGCCCGTTCCATGAAATGTGGTTTAAATAATTTTTTTGTCCTCCAACAAAAAAATTGAACCACCATGGGAGCTTCAATGAAGATTTTAGATAAAAACAAGACACACTTGACCAAGAAATTTGCAAACCTATAAAAAATACTTTTTTTTTTTTAATTTTATTTCAACCTTGCATTTGAACATTTCTTTTGTTTTTAAAATTGTTTAGCAAAAACAAATTTGTGTGTTTTTGGGGGAGGGGGATAAGATACTTGAAATGGACAAAATTTCCCCTTGTCCGGAATAATTTTTTTGAAAGTTTAGACAGTTTCAAAAATTATCCAAAGATTTGAAGGGTATAACGGAAGAACCCAGTTCAAATTTTATCCGGCTACCACATTTTGGAGTTGCCAAACAAAGAAAAACAATGACCCCATGGTTTTGAGGGGGTGAAAAATTATCCAGGGGCCATTCCAAACAAGGCCTTAAAATACATTGACAGTTGCACTTTTGTTCATTAAGAAATTACTAACATGCTATTGGACAAGTCCATATCAGAGTCTCGTGTACTCGTTCTTCCCACATTACCTCATTTTTCTTTTCTTTATACGTGTACAAGTGGTATGCTCGTTCAATAAATGAAGAGCAACTAAATAAATTATTTTTTCCTCAAGATTTTATAAAAATTGAACTCGTGACACAATGAAAACACTCAATATTAGATTTTACATACCTAGAGATAGGGGAAAAAATTAAATATTCATCAAACCTATAAAAAAAATTATTTCATGGGGCGTAAATAATTTTATTTGAACCCTCTGCATGAACATAATTCAAAAATAAAATAAAACTTCTTGTAGCAAAAACAACCATCTATTTTTTATTCTTTATTTTTTTTGTGAAGACAAATGAAATACTTGTAGCAAAAACATAAAATTGCGTTGTCCCTGAAATAGTGGGAATTTATTAAGTTTAGATGGTTGTTTGTATGGTTCCAAGTTTCGACAGAGATATTAATGATACCGAGTGTTAATTTGATGCTTTCTGATGGGCATGTAGAGTTCATTAATTTTAATAAAGGTATGTCACTTTTCGGTCATGAATCAAATGGATTAAAATATCCGAAAGTTATCAAGACCAAAACCATCAAAGCTAATTTAAACACTCCACCACAGTGGCATAGTCAGAAAATCAATCTAGTCAGGGTACAATTCAAACGCGGTATTTTTGTTGTGAAAAAAAGAACTTTTTTTTAAGAATCTAACATGTCTTTATTTTCATTTGAAATGAGTCTCGCTTAACTTACATTTTATGGACAGATGTGCCTCTTCGCATATTTGGTTGTACCCCTTGGCTTCCGAAGGGAGGTCTGGGGTTCGAGCCAATGGAGGTCTGGGGCTTTGAGGCAAAAATTCATTTAATTGAGGCTTGTTTGCAAGTAATTAGTTATTTAATGGTTCTGGGGCATCGCCACGTGGGGATCCGGGGTATTAGTGATCGCCTCCTAGAAATCACCCTAGTGAGCGCCTAAAACAACGTCGTTTTGGGCGCCAAAAGAGAACAAAAAATTTGAGCAAAACTACATCGTGTTTAAGTAAACAGGACATATGTCTTTTAACTTATAGTGTGCTGCAGGTAATTTTCATTTAACATTTGTACAACCTACAAGGTTCTTTCAAGTTTGTCTTCATTGTCAAACTTGCTTGAAATATATAAGTTCCAACAGTCATGTTGCTTTGGGTGAATAAACTAAGTGGTTTATTTTTTTTTTATTATTTAAATTTTTTTCATTGTTAATTTGGCGTCGATTTTTTGTGGTTTATTGGTTCGTCTCGATGAGAGAAATCTAAAAAGTATAAAATTATTAACCAAACTTAAATTTTTTGAATAAAGACATAGATAATCCAATAAACCACAAAAAATTAAATTTTTTTTGTCTTTAGTGAACTTTTTCAAAATTTTGATCATAATTTTATAATTTTTAGATTTCTCTCGTCGAGACGAACCAATAAACCACAAAAAATCGACGGAAAACAAAAAAATATTAAAAAATATTTTAATAAAGACAAAAAAAAAAAACAATTTTTTGTTTATTTAGCCAAAGCAAGGAGGTACTTTTTGGGTCAGAATTCCAGCAGGAAAAACCGGGGATTTTTTTCCCTAACAAATCAAAGATCGAAAAAACTTCCGCAGAAATCAGTCTCTCCACAGTAAAGAAGAGTGCTAACAATAAATGGGAAATGGATGAAGATGATCTATGGATGTAGATTCCATATTTTTTCCAAAGAAAGCGTTCTCTTCAGTTGTTACTTGTTAGGCGTGAAAAAGGGTTTGGGAGGTCTTTGATTCTTTTACTCTCGTAGGACTTAAAACAACGTTTTGCTCAAATCTTTTGCTCTCTTTTGGCGCCCAAAACGACGTCGTTTTGGGCACTCACTAGGGTGATTTCTAGGAGGCGATCATTAGTGCCCCAAATTCCCACCACGTGGTGCCCTAACACCCTTCTCCATTGTGGTTTTTTAATTTTATTTTATCGGCCTTAATCACATAATTAGGTAAAATTCATATATATAGTCTTGAGTCCCATATAAATATGTGCAGGAAAATGGCATTATAACACCAAGTAATGTCGCCCCAAAAGGACTAATTAGTTTTTTGTATAAAAAACAAATGATGTACCAGTTTATATTTTTTTTACAAAAAAATATCCTCCCAAAAATCTAGTGTGGGTAAGTGGTTCCGTCACTGCTCCACCACACTTATGTCGTGCCCATATAATTTGGTATTGTTGAGAAAACTGTATAAGTTATTTACGTAATTCAAAATGCATGAATTCTCAATTTTGAAATATGGTTAAGTCAAACTTAAGATAAAAAAAAAAAGGACAACTAACTGGGATTAGATATTTAAAATTATTGAAAATTATTTTTCAACACCAAGTTTAGGACAAGTGAAGGGAGGCTCAGTGTTTGAGCCTAATGTCATAAGTTTTATGGAAAAATTTCTACACGGCACTGAATTAAAAATATATCTCCAGATTAAGGAAAGCCAACTTATGGGAGTTGCAAACTATTTCTAATCCTTTTGAACCCCGGCCCTTTGAACCTATTTTAGAATGTACTCCTACAACTTAAATTTCCATTGATGACTTTTTTTTCCACCACCAGACTCTTATAAAATGCCCTCATAACTCTCAATCCACCTAAGCTTAAATAAACCCCGTTTTAGTGAATACGAGTTAATACATTCTTCTCTCCTTTCTCTCATTCTCATCCATGGCCACTCCCATGCACGCCGTTTTCGACTTTCTGATTAAGGCCCTGTTTAACTTCCTTGACCTGTACTATCAGGGAAACGGTATTGGGGCAATATGTGATGATTTTTTTATTATACGCCCCGTTTAGCCTACAAAGCTCATTCTTTTGGTAGCATCTTCGGAGTGAGGGATTAGCTGAAGTATGGATGCTACTATTGATATTCAAGTTAAAAAGTATCCCGGTCGTAACAAAAGATTGATTTTCTTAACTCGAACGGTGCCACTGCACTGCAGAGTGAATGGGAACTACTATTGCATCAAGCAAGAATTGGATAAACATGGTCGAGAAATGGATGGATTTGATGTTATTTCTGGGTACACAATTCTTCAAAATCATTTTATTGCACAACGAATTGAACCTTTAAAATTCTATTAGGACAAAAACAACAAATGTTTCAATTGCCAACATTAAATAAAGTCCAAGGCGACAAATAAACCAAGCCCTTTTGTCCATTTGGACCTTTTTGGAGTAACAAAATGGGACACTTTTCTAAACTCTCATCAAACCCTTTGCAATGGTCTTTGCATGTTAAAACTCACCCGTCCATCTTAATTCAGTACTTGACTAATTTTTTTGCTCTTATAGACATCAAATACATGCTCAAAATATTGGAAAAAATAAAAATCAATGTATATAAAGGTATTTTGCGTAATCTAATGGAGTACTAGTTTTGAATGATGGTAGGCATATTGTTTGCCTTGGGATGTTGACTATGCCCAATGACGAAGTATGTTGTGGGTAGTCGATTATTTCCCGGTGTGTATGGTTATGACAACATGGATACGATGAAGGCATACAAGAGGCCAGCTTTTATGTTGGATTGGTTGGCAAATGAGATACAAAATTACAAGGATAGAAAATCCAAACAGCGTCCTTGCCAAGGCAAAGGTGTCGGGGGATCTTTGTTCATTTTAATGGTATGTAATTACTTTTACGATGACATTAAAATCCTTGTTCATTTAAAATGACAAGAATTTGGAGATTGAAAGGAAATTTATTCCTTGTGTAGATAATATACTCCGATCTATTCCCGTTGACTGTTGACATTGCGAAAGAAGGTGTCTTTCCTATTACCGCATGGATGAAGGAGTTGATGGACGAGTGGATTAGCCTTGAGCCAGAGAACAAACCAACGAAGGAGTCGGTCTTGAGCAAATTTCCTCCACATAATATGAAAAATCTGGTGATGTTTTAATTACTTGTACTTGGCTTATTCCTTACTTTAGTAATTGTTCATGACGAGTTTAATGATCAAATTTTGTATACCATTATATTATATATAGGGCTTCATTAAAGCATACAAGGATCTTGTTTATAACTTTGAACGCTATGCGAAAAATTTGCGTGAGCTTGATGCTGAATGGAGTAGACGGGAGGAACGTATGAATGCATCCGCACTGCGTGGTACCACTTCCTCGCCCAAGGAAGATGGTCCATCAGATTTCAACTTGGTATGTTACATTTTCCAGTTCTTTGTAAATATGAAATAGACTTTAATATTCACAAATGCTGGTTATCTTTACTTTGTCAAATATACGATGAACAAGTAATGGGTTTCTGTGTTATGTGTTGATTCTTTTCTAGACTCCTACAGAAGCGCTTGTCGATGAAAGACCGGTATGTTAGAAAATTTCCCATCTATCTCTTAACACCGCATATTTTACTTGTACTTATTAAATTTTACGGTTGAACTTGATAACGTATCTAAAATATGATATAATTTGTAGGAATTGAGCACCTTTATTGAATAAAATGAAGTGGATATTGAAGGAGACAATGTATCAAAGGAATCCCATTCCTCATTTGAGAACGTTTACGGTAGACGCAAGAAATGAGAGGCGACATCTACTGATCCAAGGCTGAGACGAGGGGTTCGACCCCTGAAAAGGGGTCAATCAACTCAAGCTCCCTACTTGTCTGTCCCACCCTTCAAGGTAAAGAAGATGACTCCTGATGAGAAGAAGATATTGGAGGTCGTTCTCCGTAAACCGAAGATAGACGGACCTATGAGTGCAAAGTAATGATTCCACCATTTTCGTTGTTGTTGAATTTAACATGCTATTTACCACCATATCCTGTTAATATATTTAAATGACTACAATCATTATGTAGTGAAACATGTATAAAGTTAAAAGGTGCAAAGTGGTCGCTGACTTTTCAAGATGTGCACAAATCATTTAGGCAAAGGGGACTTGTGTTGAAAATTGTAAGTTTGTTGTAGTTTTGCTTTTTGTTCTTGTATGCTATTATAATAGTTGCTTAAAAAAAATTCATTGTGTTGGTTAAACAGGTTATGCATACTGTAGAGATTTGGCTCATGATGAAGGAAAATAAGGATAGGCCCTAGAAGAAGTGCAAACATAGGCGGCACATATTTCATCCTGACTTTGCGGTATGTTTGTAATCCCGTACATGCATTTTTTCTTATGTTGTTGACAACTGCACTCAACTTGTTTACTTGTACACTCCATTTGCAGATAAATCTTCTTAAAGCCAAACCTGGGAAGTTTAACAATGCATTGATGGATGAGGTTGACCTTGATAAGCATGAGTATGACTTCATGAAATGCGACCTAGTATGAAAAGTATCATGTGGTATCCCTATAATACATTTATACCTTTGAATGCATGACAAAATAACTCATAATTGCACGGTGGATGATAATGCAGCTTATACTACCTGTACTTTTGGGAGATGCTGAGTCAGGTCATTGGTTATGTGTAGTCATCTCTCTTTGGATTTAAGCTCACAAGTGTTGGTTTTGTGTAGTCATCTCTCATAAAAGGTGGTGTTCGTTACCTGCATAGAAGGTGGTGTTGTTCCTCCTTGAGAGCTATTGGGTACAGTTAATTATCCATGGGAGGTAAAGTTGTCGGTTACAATTTACTCCCTACCAAGCAAATGAAGTTGACTTTTGCCGGAGGTTTTATTACCGCCGGTAAAGGTTATTTCCGGAAAAAAAAATTGTCCCGCTAAGTTTCGAACCCGCGACCCTTTGTGTGGAGCCCCGACACCTAACCGCCCGGCCACCCAAACTTTTCGGTTATACTTAGGAAATAAAAATATTTATATTAAAATTTACATTTTGGCTGTTTATAATTACCGTCGGTAATAAAACCGCGGGAAAAATTATTTATTGCGGCAGGTTGTGATTACCGCTGGTAATAGCACCCTTTAAACGGCGCTTTTGTTACCGCTGGTAAAAGCAATATTAGGCGTAGTGATATATGCTGAAAAGGCCATGGAGGAGCGTGTTGAACTTCCTCCTCTTCCGGAGAAGTTGAAGAGCAAGACTAAATCGGTCCAGGTACCACTTCAATATAATGATTGGCAAAGTTTCCTACTTCCTTTGTTACCATGTACCACGTATTTGGCGAAATAATTAAGCATTTCTTTTCTTACATGTAGATTTCAATTAGGACTCGATGTTCACCCAAACAACTTATCGAATTGAATGCGAAATTGTCGGAAGGCAAAAGGGATGCATTGATAAAGCGAAATCCATTTCAAACTATCCTTTCTCTTAATTGTCCATATCTCCATAGAGAATTTGTGATGGAGTTGGTTGAACGGTTTAATCCGAAAAACCGAACCCTAGAATTTAGGAATAGCTTACGTAGTCGAGTAACCGAGGAAGATTTTGCGAGGGTATTGGGATTCCCCATCGGACATATAGTTGTGCCAACCGAATGTGAAGACATACATATGGACAAGGTTGAAGAAGACTTTCCAAATTTGGAAAATGCGTACAAGGCAATAAATCTTAGTCACTTGAAAGCAATGATAGAAAAGAACAACGTGAATGATGATGTATTTCAAAGGGCTTACATGTTGTTTGCCTTGGGATGTTTACTATGCCCAACGACGAAGGATGTTCTGGGTAGTCGATTGTTTCCCGGTGTGTATGGTGATGACAACATGGATACGATGAAGGCATACAAGAGGCCAGCTTTTATGTTGGATTGGTTGGCAAATGAGATACAAAATTACAAGGATAGAAAATCCAAACAGCGTCCTTGTCAAGGCAAAGGTGTCGGGGGATCTTTGTTCATTTTAATGGTATGTAATTACTTTTTACAATGACATTATAATCCTTGTTCATTTAAAATGACAAGAATTTGGAGATTGAAAGGTAATTTATTCCTTGTGTAGATAATATACTTCGATCTTTTCCCGTTGACTGTTGACATTGCGAAAGAAGGTGTCCTTCCTATTGCCGCATGGATGAAGGAGTTGATTGACAAGTGGATTAGCCTTGAGCCAGAGGACAAACCAACGAAGGAGTCGGTCTTGAGCAAGTTTCCTCCACATAATATGAAAAATCTGGTGATGTTTTAATTACTTGTACTTGGCTTATTCCTTACTTTAGTAATTGTTCATGACGAGTTTAATGATCAACTTTTGTATACCATTATATTATATATAGGGCTCCATTAAAGCATAAAAGGATCTTTTTTATAACTTTGAACACGATGCGAAAAATTTGCGTGAGCTTGATGCTGAATGGAGTAGACGGGAGGAACGTATGAATGCAGCCGCAGTGCGTTGTACCACTTCCTCGCCCAAGGAAGATGGTCCGTCAGATTTCAACTTGGTATGTTACATTTTCCAGTTCTTTGTAAATATGAAATAGACTTTAATATTCACAAATGTTGGTTATCTTTACTTTGTCAAATATACGATGAACAAGTAATGGGTTTCTGTGTTATGTGTTGATTCTTTTCTAGACTCCCAAGGAAGCGCTTGTCGATGAAAGACCGGTATGTTAGAAAATTTCCCATCTATCTCTTAACACCGCATATTTTACTTGTACTTATTAAATTTTACGGTTGAACTTGATAACGTATCTAAAATATGATATAATTTGTAGGAATTGAGCACCTTTATTGAATAAAATGAAGAGGATATTGAAGGAGACAATGTATCAAAGGAATCCCATTCCTCATTTGAGAACGTTTACGGTAGACGTAAGAAAGGAGAGGCGACATCTACTGATCCAAGGCTGAGACGAGGGGTTCGACCCCTGAAAAAGGGTCAATCAACTCAAGCTCCCTACTTGTCTGTCCCACCCTTCAAGGTAAACAAGATGACTCCTGATGAGAAGAAGATATTGGAGGTCGTTCTCCGTAAACCGAAGATAGACGGACCTATGAGTGCAAAGTAATGATTCCACCATTTTCGTTGTTGTTGAATTTAACATGCTATTTACCACCATATCCTGTTAATATATTTTAATAACTACAATCATTATGTAGCGAAACATGTATAAAGTTAAAAGGTGCAAAGTGGTCGCTGACTTTTCAAGATGTGCACAAATCATTTAGGCAAAGGGGACTTGTGTCGAAAATTGTAAGTTTGTTGTAGTTTTGCTTTTGTTCTTGTATGCTATTGTAATAGTTGCTTAAAAAAATTTTATTGTATTGGTTAAACAGGTTATGCATACCGTTAGAGATTTGGCTCATGATGAAGGAAAAAATAAGTATAGGCCCAAGAAGAAGTGCAAACCTAGGCGACACATATTTCATCCTGACTTTGCGGTATGTTTGTAATCCCGTACGCGCATTTTTTCTTATGTTGTTGACAACTGCACTCAACTTGTTTACTTGTACACTCCATTTACAGATAAATCTTCTTAAAGCCAAACCTGGGAAGTTTAACAATGCATTGATGGATGAGGTTGACCTTTATAAGCATGAGTATGACTTCATGAAATGCGACCTGGCATGAAAAGTCTCATGTGGGATCCCTATAATACATATATACTTTTGAATGCATGACAAACTAACTCATAATTGCACGGTGGATGATAATGCAACTTATACTACCTGTACTTGTGGGAGATGCTGAGTCAGGTCATTGGTTTTGTGTAGTCATCTCTCTTGTGGATTTAAGCACACAAGTGTTGATTTTGTGTAGTTATCTCTCATAGAAGGTGGTGTTCGTTACCTGCATAGAAGGTGTTGTTGTTTCTCCTTGAGAGCTATTAGGTACAGTTAATCCTCAATGGGAGATAAAGTTGTCTGTTACAATTGACTCCGTACCAAGCAAATGAAGTTGACTTTTGCCGGAGGTTTCATTACCGCCGGTAATGGTTATTTCCGAAAAAAAAATTTCTCCCGCCAAGTTTCGAAACCGCGACCCTTTGTGTGGAGCCCCGACACCTAACCGCCCGGCCACCCAAACTTTTCGGTTATACTTAGGAAATAAAAATATTTATATTAAAATTTACATTTTGGCGGTTTATAATTACTGCCAATAATAAAACCGCGGGAAAAAATATTTTTTGCAGCGGGTTGTGATTACTGCCGGTAATAGCACCCTTTAACGGCGGTTTTGTTACCGCCGGTAAAAGCAATATTAGGCGTAGTGATATATGCTGAAAAGGCCATGGAAGATTGTGTTGAACTTCCTCCTCTTCCGGAGAAGTTGAAAAGCAAGACTAAATCGGTCCATGCACCACTTCAATATAATGATTTGCAAAGTTTCCTTTGTTACCATGTACCACGTATTTGGCGAAATAATTAACAATTTATTTTCTTACATGTTGAGTTCAATTAGGACTCGATGTTCACCCAAACAACTTGTCGAATTGAATGCGAAATTGTCGGAAGGCAAAAGGGATGCATTGATAAAGCGAAATCCATTTCAAACTATCCTTTCTCTTAATTGTCCATATCTCCGTAGAGAATTTTTGATGGAGTTGGTTGAACGGTTTAATCCGAAGAACCGAACCCTAGAATTTAGGAATGGCTTACGTAGTTGAGTAACCGAGGAAGATTTTGCGAGGGTATTGGAATTCCCTATCGGACATATAGTTGTGCCAACCGAATGTGAAGACATACATATGGACAAGGTTGAAGAAGACTTTCCAAATTTGGAAAATGCGTACAAGGCAATAAATCTTAGTCACTTGAAAGCAATGATAGAAAAGAACAACGTGAATGATGATGTATTTCAGAGGACTTACATGTTGTTTGCCTTGTGATGTTTACTATGCCCAACGACGAAGGATGTTCTGGGTAGTCGATTGTTTCCCGGTGTGTATGGTGATGACAACATGGATACGATGAAGGCATACAAGAGGCCAGCTTTTATGTTGGATTGGTTGGCAAATGAGATACAAAATTACAAAGATATAGAATCCAAACAGCGTCCTTGCCAAGGCAAAGGTGTCGGGGGATCTTTGTTCATTTTAATGGTATGTAATTACTTTTTACAATGACATTATAATCCTTGTTCATTTAAAATGACAAAACTTTTGGAGATTGAAAGGTAATTTATTCCTTGTGTAGATAATATACTTCGATCTGTTCCCGTTGACTGTTGACATTGCGAAAGAAGGTGTCCTTCCTATTGCCTCATGGACGAAGGAGTTGATTGACGAGCGGATTAGCCTTGAGCCAGAGGACAAACCAACGAAGGAGTCGGTCTTGAGCAAGTTTCCTCCACATAATATGAAAAATCTGGTGATGTTTTAATTATTTGTACTTGGCTTATTCTTCACTTTAGTAATTGTTCATGACGAGTTTAATGATCAACTTTTCTATACCATTATATTACATATAGGGCTCCATTAAAGCATACAAGGTTCTTTTTTATAACTTTGAACGATATGCGAAAAATTTGCGTGAGCTTGATCCTGAATGGAGTAGACGGGAGGAACGTATGAATGCATCCGCAGTGCGTGGTACCACTTCCTCGCCCAAGGAAGATGGTCCATCAGATTTCAACTTTGTATGTTACATTTTCCAGTTCTTTGTAAATATGAAATAGACTTTAATATTCACTAATGCTGGTTATCTTTAGTTTGTCAAATAGACGATGAACAAGTAATGGGTTTCTGTGTTATGTGTTGATTCTTTTCTAGACTCCTAAGGAAGCGCTTGCTGATGAAAGACCGGTATGTTAGAAAATTTCCCATCTATCTCTTAACACCGCATATTTTACTTGTACTTATTAAATTTTACGGTTGAACTTGATAACGTATCTAAAATATGATATAATTTGTAGGAATTGAGCACCTTTATTGAATAAAATGAAGAGGATATTGAAGGAGACAATTTATCAAAGGAATCCCATTCCTCATTTGAGAACGTTTACGGTAGACGTAAGAAAGGAGAGGCGACATCTACTGATCCAAGGCTGAGACGAGGGGTTCGACCCCTGAAAAGGGGTCAATCAACTCAAGCTCCCTACTTGTCTGTCCCACCCTTCAAGGTAAAGAAGATGACTCCTGATGAGAAGAAGATATTGGAGGTCGTTCTCCGTAAACCGAAGATAGACGGACCTATGAGTGCAAAGTAATGATTCCACCATTTTCGTTTTTGTTGAATTTAACATACTATTTACCATCATATCCTGTTAATATATTTTAATAACTAGAATCATTATGTAGCGAAACATGTCTAAAGTTAAAAGGTGCAAAGTGGTCGCTGACTTTTCAAGATGTGCACAAATCATTTAGGCAAAGGGGACTTTTGTGAAAATTGTAAGTTTGTTGTAGTTTTGCTATTGTTCTTGTATGCTATTATAATAGTTGCTTAAAAAAAATTCATTGTATTGGTTAAACAGGTTATGCATACTAAAGAGACTTGGCTCGTGATGAAGGAAAATAAGGATGGCCCAAGAAGAAGTGCAAACCTAGGCGGCACATATTTCATCCTGACTTTGCGGTATGTTTGTAATCCCGTACGCGCATTTTTTCTTATGTTGTTGACAACTGCACTCAACTTGTTTACTTGTCCACTCCATTTGCAGATAAATCATCTTAAAGTCAAACCTGGGAAGTTTAACAATGCATTGATAGATGAGGTTGACCTTGATAAACATGAGTATGACTTCATGAAATGTGACCTAGTATGAAAAGTATCATGTGGTATCCCTATAATACATTTATACCTTTGAATGCATGACAAAATAACTCATAATTGCACGGTGGATGATAATAAAACTTATACTACATGTACTTGTGGGAGATGCTGAGTCAGGTCATTGGTTTTGTGTAGTCATCTCTCTTTGGATTTAAGCACACTAGTGTTGGTTTTGTGTAGTCATCTCTCATAAAAGGTGGTGTTCGTTACCTGCATAGAAGGTGTTGTTGTTCCCCCTTGAGAGCTATTGGGTACAGTTAATTCTCCATGGGAGGTAAAATTGTCGGTTACAATTTACTCCCTACCAAGCAAATGAAGTTGACTTTTGCCGGAGGTTTTATTACCGCCGGTAATGGTTATTTCCGAAAAAATATTTGTCCCGCCAAGTTTCAAACCCGCGACCCTTTGTGTGGATCCCCGACACCTAACCGCCCGGCCACCCAAACGTTTCGGTTATACTTAGGAAATAAAAATATTTATATTAAAATTTACATTTTGGCGGTTTATAATTACCGTCGGTAATAAAACCGCGGGAAAAATTATTTTTTGCGGCAGGTTGTGATTACCGCCGGTAATAGCACCCTTTAACGACGCTTTTGTTACCGGCTGTAAAAGCAATATTAGGCGTAGTGATATATGCTGAAGAGGCCATGGAGGAGCGTGTTGAACTTCCTCCTCTTCCGGAGAAGTTGAAGAGCAAGACTAAATCGGTCCAGGTACCACTTCAATATAATGATTGGCAAAGTTTCCTACTTCCTTTGTTACCATGTACCACGTATTTAGCGAAATAATTAAGCATTTCTTTTCTTACATGTAGAGTTCAGTTAGGACTCGATGTTCACCCAAACAACTTGTCGAATTGAATGCGAAATTTTCGGAAGGCAAAAGGGATGCATTGATAAAGCGAAATCCATTTCAAACTATCCTTTCTCTTAATTGTCCATATCTCCATAGAGAATTTGTGATGGAGTTGGTTGAACGGTTTAATCCGAAGAACCGAACCCTAGAATTTAGGAATGGCTTACGTAGTCGAGTAACCGAGGAAGATTTTGCGAGGGTATTGGAATTCCCTATCGGACATATAGCTGTGCCAACCGAATGTGAAGACATACATATGGACAAGGTTGAAGAAGACTTTCCAAATTTGGAAAATGCGTACAAGGCAATAAATCTTAGTCACTTGAAAGCAATGATAGAAAAGAACAACGTGAATGATGATGTATTTCAGAGGGCTTACATGTCGTTTGCCTTGGGATGTTTACTATGCCCAACGACGAAGGATGTTCTGGGTAGTCGATTGTTTCCCGGTGTGTATGGTGATGACAACATGGATACGATGAAGGCATACAAGAGGCCAGCTTTTATGTTGGATTGGTTGGCAAATGAGATACAAAATTACAAGGATAGAAAATCCAAACAGCGTCCTTGTCAAGGCAAAGGTGTCGGGGGATCTTTGTTCATTTTAATGGTATGTAATTACTTTTTACAATGACATTATAATCCTTGTTCATTTAAAATGACAAGAATTTGGAGATTGAAAGGTAATTTAGTCCTTGTGTAGATAATATACTTCGATCTTTTCCCGTTGACTGTTGACATTGCGAAAGAAGTTGTCCTTCCTATTGCCACATGGATGAAGGGGTTGATTGACAAGTGGATTTATCTTTGAGCCAGAGGACAAACCAACGAAGGAGTCGGTCTTGAGCAAGTTTCCTCTACATAATATGAAAAATCTGGTGATGTTTTAATTACTTGTACTTGGCTTATTCCTTACTTTAGTAATTGTTCATGACGAGTTTAATGATCAACTTTTGTATACCATTATATTATATATAGGGCTCCATTAAAGCATAAAAGGATCTTTTTTATAACTTTGAACACGATGCGAAAAATTTGCGTGAGCTTGATGCTGAATGGAGTAGACGGGAGGAACGTATGAATGCAGCCGCAGTGCGTTGTACCACTTCCTCGCCCAAGGAAGATGGTCCGTCAGATTTCAACTTGGTATGTTACATTTTCCAGTTCTTTGTAAATATGAAATAGACTTTAATATTCACAATTGATGGTTATCTTTACTTTGTCAAATATACGATGAACAAGTAATGGGTTTCTGTGTTATGTGTTGATTCTTTTCTAGACTCCCAAGGAAGCGCTTGTCGACGAAAGACCGGTGTGTTAGAAAATTTCACATTTATCTCATAACACCGCATATTTTAGTTGTACTTATTAAATTTTACGGTTTACCTGGATAACGTATTTAAAATATGATATAATTTGTAGAAATTGAGCACCTTTATTGAAGAAAATGAAGTGGATATTGAAGGAGACAATGTATCAAAGCAATCCCATTCCTCATTAATTTGAGAACGTTTACGGTAGACGTAAGAAAGAAGAGGCGACATCTACTGATCCAAGGCTGAGGCGAGGGGTTCGACCCCTGAAAAGGGGTCAATCAACTCAAGCTCCCTACTTGTCTGTCCCACCCTTCAAGGTAAAGAAGATTACTCCTGATGAGAAGAAGATATTGGAGGTCGTTCTCCGTAAACCGAAGATAGACGGACCTATAAGTGCAAAGTAATGATTCCACCATTTTCGTTGTTGAATTTAACATGCTATTTACCACCATATCCTGTGAATATATTTTAATAACTAGAATCATTATGTAGCGAAACATGTATAAAGTTAAAGGGTGCAAAAGTGGCCGCTGACTTTTCAAGATGTGCACAAATCATTTAGGCAAAGGGGACTTGTGTCGAAAATTGTAAGTTTGTTGTAGTTTTGCTTTTTGTATAGAAGCAATCATGCATAGCCTTGTCGACCATGGAGGCAGAGTACATAGCTTGCTCGTCAGCAGTACAGCTTCAGTTTGGTTGAGGAGGTTTTTTCAGCACCCTCGAGTTGTCACAGATATTTCAGATCCTATGACGGTACATTGTGACAGTATGGCAGCCCTTGCCTATTCGAAGGATCCGAAGTATCATGGAAAAACCAAGCACATCGACATACGTTACCACTACATTCGAGAGATGATTGCGCAAAATGAAGTGGTCCTGAAGCATGTTTCTACAAGTCATATGATTGTTGACCCTCTAACAAAACCTATAGCTAGAGATGTTTTTCAGGCTCATGTTAGGAGTTTAGGACTTCGTAGACTCTTGTTGTACTTTGTTTTTCAGTTGACCATTGGGATATTTGTATTTAAATGAATATGATGTTATTTTCGTTTCTCTTATAGCATGATTATTTACACACATATTGTATTATGTGTATGTCGACAGGTAGAGATCAGCTCATTCACACGAGTGATTGCCTCTGGCGCTATGATAGTGAGTAGAGATGAGACGTATGTTTACTAACGTCGCCTTAGTTGAAGCTAAGATGAGGTCTATACTGTTACTTAGACCGTACATGGACAACCCACATTCCATGTAGCCTGTGATAAGCTAGATGCGAGTTTTTAATTTGGCGCTCAAAGTAGTGAGCGAATAGGAGACTCGGGTGAGACGCTTAAATTGACGACTAAACCAAGATCTGTACGGTGTAGAGAGTTTAGACATACGCTCTTTCTTTAAAGAGAACTCCATCATAGCATTTATTTCATACTACATGTGCTAATTCGACCAATGATAAAGGTGAGAGAATAGATCCCTACTTCTTCACCGTGTGAGTCTATTGGGTCATTTAAATGATCCATATTATGCCCTTTTTGACTTTTGACTGTGTCACAAGATGGAGGGAGCAGCGACTGTTGCTTTAGTGTGTTACCTATGTTCATGATTGATTCGGTCTAAAGGGGTATTACTAGGTGAATGGTTGTACCAATATTAAGTGGCATGAGGGCGAAGGAAAGACTATTTGATAACACATTATAACTTTTAATGTGGCGCCACCGGTTAGCGACATGATCGTAAGTACATTATAACTTTTGTGGGTTAAGCATAGCTTTGAGTATTAGTACTCAAGAGGGATTAAAGATGCTTAATCCGATGAGGTCAAATGAGTCTAGGGCATACCGAGACACTTTTATGGGATGTTATTATGCTGCTTTTTTAAAAAAAAAAAAATTTAGCATAGTACTCCAAAATTTATGTGCAGATGCGCTCGGTGGTCGCACAGTCTATTACTAGTATGAACAAGAAATGATAGAGAGAATGCATGGCTAGGTTGTGCCCACTATGTGCAAGTGGGAGATGTAATTCAATGCCCAATAGTGGGCAACTCAAAGAGTTTGAGTGGGCAACCAAAGGGTTCATAACCCATGAATTGATTGCAGGGGATTCACAACCCGTGGCATTTCCTGATTAATGAGAATTAATCATGTCCATTGCTATATATTTGAACCCTGTTGGAGCCATGGAAATCATCGGAAAATCTCTTTCCGTCTTGTTGGTTCTAGACCGTGGAAATGAGTGTAAAACTCTGGTAGTTTTACATACTACCGAGCTGGAGTCGTGGGTGTTTTTCAGGCGTGCATTAGACGAGGTAGAACGCCATCTTTGATTCGACGCTTACTCTGTAAGGTATGCTTCCGCTGTGCCAACTTCTTACAGCCAATAGGAGGTAGGCTAATGAAGAAGATGAACAAAATTAAATTCGTATCATCAGTATTTATGCATAAATATATGACATGTAGGTCTTTTTTTTTTTTTTTTTTTTGAACTGTATGACATGTAGGTCCGATTATTAAATACTGCTAAAATATGGGACCACAAATGTGGGTTGTGAAGCTTCCACCTGTGATGCCATGGGATTTGTTATTTTTAATAGTGTGATGCCATGGGAATGCAAAGGAAGAAATACCCACATGATACGGTCACGTGTATACAATCTTCCAAACCCCACCTCACCCCAACCTCACAAGCAATAGAAATCACTCCATGGATGCAAATTGAACCTTGTGAACCCTTTTGATGCTTCACTAATCTCTTCACATCTTGTGATTATTATATACCAAATACAAGGGGCCCCACAAAACTAAGCAAATGCAGGGTTAGAGGGATTCTATCAGTCATTCCCTGCTGAAACAATATGAGATCGTATTGCTTTCATCTCCCATTACGTCCATCTGCAATTGATGTCTGTCACATGTAACGTACCCATTTTTAGTCTAATTTCTTCGACCTTTTTTTGTGAGTTTATTATTCTATGGTGGGAATGTAAATTCTATTAAAATGTGCAGTGGAATGGACCTTGTTTTATACTTGGATGCAAAATAATATTTTAATCCAATCCAAAAGTTTAAACTTTTAAGTGTTGTTTTGCAATATTTAAAGCTTAAACTATTAAGAGTTGCTAATTAGTGTTCTGTAGCTTTTTACGTTGCATATATCCAAGGGTTGGTTCCCACGCTATGTCCATACGATCTTTCTTTAACATAACTTTAGTTTAGATTGAGAGAGTTTCCATTTATTAGTCTTTATTCGATATATAATGAGGAGTAAACAAGTTCCGGACAGTAATGATGAAATAGGTGGGTATGTCGTTCGGTCCATTTGCCGTGTTCGTGTTCAGTTTCGGTCAAATTCTTTCAACCCTAACCCATTAACTTTTTTTGTGATCGTTCATGTCATATTTGTGTTTCCCATGTCAAAATAGCCGACTAACCCATTAACTTCGTGTCGTGTTTTCGTGCCATGTCGAAATTTTGTGTCGTGTTAAATAGCCATGTCCTTCTTGCGTCGTGTCGTGTTTCGTGTCGACGATCGCCCTCTAGATGACTTCGTGTCAGATTTTCGGAGTTCAACCCTATTGTTTAGTTTTAAAGTTAACTGAAAATAATATCATTACATGTCATATTTTTCGTTACGAGAATCAAAATAATAATTTATAAAAAATAGCCGATTTAAAAACCGCTAAGTGAATTTCGTGTCGTGTTTTTCCAAATATATGATCATGTTTAAAATTTCCACCCTTAGATGACAAATCCTTTTAAAAAAATAAGGAATTGCCCCTGAGATTTTTGGGATTCCAAACAAACTTATAAGATGGCCCCCAATGTATTTTACTAAGTAAATTATAAAAAAATAAAAAAATGTGAACTTAAAATAATATTTAAAAGGTTACACTCTGTAACATATATTTTTCTCAAATTAATTAAGAGAATCGAAATAATAATTTATAATTGTGTAGGATTTACCTTGAAAAACATAAGTGAAATTGGGCCGAACTAGAGCAACCCGTTGAAAGGGCAAACTCATTTTGTTTATTGTGTATTATTTTTTATTTTCGTGAATATGACTTGCTGTTTTGGATGGGGAAGGATTATGTGTTTAATTTTGTGCATGCAAAAGTTAGAAATTTAAATAGATTATTTGTTCTTTATTTGTTCATTCAAGTTAACCAGTTCAATGAATATATATATATATATATATATAGTCATTCGTCAACGAATATGTTTGAACTATTATTTTTGGCATGAATTGTTGGGCACGGAGTTGAGATGTTGAATGCAGCGCCTCCACCTGTGATGCCATGGGATTTTTTATTTTTTATTTTTTTTATTTTTATCAAGCCATGAAATTTGCTTTTCAGAGTGTGATGCTTTTCAGAGTGTGGTCACGCCTCCACCTGTAAAGACCCATATGGTCACGCCGAATAAAATCCCCCAGAACCAACCTCCCCCCAACCCCACAAGCAAACAGTACAAATCACACAATTGATGCAAATTGAACCTTTGAACCCTTTTTGATGCTTTACCAATCCTCTTTGTATCTTGTGATTATAGTACTATCCACCAAACACAACTATAGGGGCCCACAGTACTAAACAAATGCAGAGTTTTAATAGCGAGGACTACTGCTCGAGTTAAGAATCAATTGATGCAAATTGAACGTTCTGAGGCTATTCCTCGGAGGGATTCTATACGTCATTTCATGTTCCAAACAACGTAGTATTCGTTTGGTGGGTTTTATACGTCATTTCATGTCCAAACATTAATGATTCTTTATCTTGCGGATTGGTGGTTTTTCGTTGGGATTATCAAAGGGTAGATTTTGTATCTTCTGCTTTTCTCATCTCCCGTTGCGCGCTCATTTGATTGAGTTGTCACTGTAATTTATTAAAGTCTTTGATGTATTCTATAGCATTTTTTGTGAGTTTATTGTTTTGTGATTCTAAAGAAAATTTTGTAAAATTTTTTCTTTTGTGTGCGTGAAGTGGAATTTTCAAACTTGTACTTTGATACAAAGTAAATTTTTTTTTATCATCCAAAAAAGCTTAAAATTGCCAAGTTTTCCGTGAGTTTATTACTGTTTTGTTACTTTTTAAAATGTGGAGTGGAATATTCACTTGTTCTTTGATACCAAGTAATTTTTATGTTAATCCAATCCAAAAGCTTAAGTTGCGATTTCTTAGATTATTAACATAACATTAATGAAGATATAGAGAGTTTCAATCTTAGATTATTGTAAATTAATGAAGATATCGAGAGTTCTTGTATTGTAAAGAACATCTCTTCTAGCGAGTGAAATAATGCCCTTAATAAAGAAATGTTGAGGGATTTATGGTAAATATTACACATTGTGTAGTTACGCATAAGTTTTCTTATGTGTAATGAACGTCACGATTTTCAACACAAAATTTGATAATTTGCTAACTTTTACCAATTTTTAGTAATTCTTTTATGGTCATGTTTGGTGTTGACTGCAAACTACAATTGTGTAGTTGTGGGATTGACCTCTTAATTATATAGGATGTTTTTTGTAATTTGAAAGTGCCAAACAAGTGGGGCTTCCCCCCTTTTTGACGGATTTCTTAAATCCCATCATACGATATTTTACCCAAATCCCACAATTTCTGATTCCCTCCAACCAAAATCCCATTACCAGCTTTGTCCGATGTGGTATCCCACCTCACAACCTTTTGATCCTTTCTTCATCTTATCTGCCAAATACAAGGTTGTGGGGCCCTATCAAAACCCATGAATAATTAAAGACATCCGGACCCACCTGTTTGTGTGATGGAAATGGCTTCTATGCCATTGTGTGGAGGAATACACCTGTTGTGCCAATTCCGTACACATTCTCCTTCAATGATTTGCATTCATTTACAAAAGCCTAGTCAGGCTTCATTGGCTAAAAAAATTATTTTGGTTTTTTCGTTTGTGCTTATTCAATTTTTTTTAATTTGTTAGTTTTACGTCGATTTTTTATAGTTTTTTTGGCTCCTCTCGATAATAGGAATCTAAAAAGTATAACATTACTAGCCAAACTTAAAGTTTTGCACGACTTTTTTGTTCGACGAGCTCTATACTCTCACAAACCCAATTATTAAAATTGACGCACTGTGACAAAATTGATCGGAGGCTTCTCAGTTTTCCTTACGTAATAAAGTGTGGGTGCACCTTTTTTTTTTTTTTTTTTTGAAAATGTCAAGTCAATTCCATTCAGGAATATGCCCGAGGGCAGTACAGATTTCATCAGAAACAACAGGAATGAACCAAAACTATCAAAATCTAGACGGTGGCACCCCTGCCTGAGGCAGACCAACAACAAGGCTGGGCTAGGAACCTGTCCACAATCTGCTAGTAGAGATCCCAAAGGAAAACAGCTCAAACCCTAACACTAATTACAAGATAAAATCTTAGAACCAAGCACCCAAAAGGGGCTAATAAACCACCTATGAACAGGGGTAAACAACCTAACCAAAACAAAAAATAAACTGAAAATAATTCCCGTCTTTGGGTATTAAATACAATTCCCGTCTTTGGGTACTGTGTTTAGATCACACAATTCGCTTTTGGTGAAAGGGAAGTATTTACTTTTTCCCTATATATCACAATGTTTTCTTCTCCGAATTTTCCTTAATAGTTGATACCAATTGTATATGAGAAGACAAACTCTTGAAGTCACTGAGGGTTATGCCCGATCGTTACCTCTAGGGCCCTTCAATTTGCCAAACATCCACCAAAAGAAATGCTAAACCTTTAGCTCCATTTTAGATGTTAATCATCTCCTCCGTAGCCTGATAAATATTCCAAAAAAAATATAAATAAAGTACTTTGTTGTTGAAAGAAAAACAATAGGGCTTTTAAAACCTAAATTGAAGTTTTAGAGAATCAAAACATAATTAATCATAGCAAAGACTCGTGCTATGCACGAATTTCAATTGAGTTTGTAGTTAATTTTTCAATCTAACAAAACAAAAATTCCACAAAGTGAAACCTTTATACACAATCACAAAGCAAAATATGAACACAAAGGTTGAATCCAACTTCCTTTCTTTTTTTATCATCCCAGGTTTTACCCATTTAATTTTCAATTTGTCCACTATAGCTATGTTGGCTAAACTATATAATTATGAGGTGTATAAGGAGTAAGATAACGAAATACCTTAAGCGTGGTTGCACAATAGCCCTTATTGATCACATAAACCTGTACAAACAATGTAAGACACGCCATGAAAAGAAGAGGAAGACAAAGGTCTTGGGGCACTGGGGGTAATGCCCAATCATTACCTCCAGGGCCCCGGAATTAGTCGAGGTGTACGCAAACTGGCCTATACATCCTCTTATCAAAACAAAAAAGAAAAGAAGATTAGATGAAGAGATGATATAACTAATTGGTAGGGGTGACTCACGGATTGATACCTAGATATGGCATGAATCCAATAATACAAAGGAAAGAGGAAAATACAAGTGTGTGTGATCTAAGTCTCAAAAGTCCAATCCGAACCTGGCACTTGCGGTTCGGATTAATCCGCGGATTTTCAATTCTTCGAATGACAAACAAAAACAAGAACAAAATTCTTTTAGATGAATGCTCAATAGAAAGTTCAAAGTTGAAACTTTTCGAAAAGCAATGAATGAAAACGAGGTCATAAGCAAGATTATATTAGATGGAAATGATAAATAAGAAAGTTCAAATCAAATCTCAATAAAAACAACTTGTTTGGTTCGTTTGCTTGATTGTTTATAAGGTGTTTTGTGGTCTTTGTTCTTATATTACCAAAATGATAGTGGGTTTGCTTCCACTTATGATTTTAGAACTTCTGACAAATTTTGGTAGATTGGTTTCTTGCTCTATATAACGATTTGGAAGGTGTCTTGTATTATATTTAAAACTTATAATTGTTTACCCCCTAGATTTTATAGAAATGACAATTTTCGCACCATAAATCCTTTTAATCAATCTTCGATAACCAAACCAAAATTTTTTTGCAAAAAAACAATATTGATAACTATAATTATAAAAGTGAAAAAATTATATATAATAAAAATCTCGTTTAGAGATACGGTTAATCCACGAAGTTTCAAAATCAAAATCACAACAAAAAATAAAAAGATCAAATAACCAATTTGTTCTATTTTTGGGAGAGGGAGAGTACAGGGAAGGAAGGAAAATCAAAAAAAAAAGTTTCATTCATGGCAAAACAACACATTACTGTGTTTGGTTTGTTCTTTTTTGGGAGAGGAATCCATTGATATGGAAGGAAAAATAACTAATTGGTGGTCTATACTTTGACAGTCAAGAGACAAGTGATCAATGGTTTTAGATTGATTTAAATTCATTCACAAAGGGGAAATAAGAATAATTTGTCGGGGGGCTTGCTAGGATTTTTTCTACAAACCATACTTAAATCCATGTTTACCTATTGAGGCAAATTTTTGAATAACACAATATCTCCTATAGTTGGATAATTTTGAAGAGTGTTAATGAGAATATGTATGCCACATGTGTCCTTTCAAATTTTTGATGACAACCTTATGAATTGATGCCACTTTTCACACACTGCTCATGTCTTTTTTCTACGTAACCCATCATTAAAATATATGATTATTGAGTAAATTTTTGAATTATAGCTCCCTCCCAATATTGTTGGCCAAATTTGAAGAGGTTAAAACACCGAGAATATGTATGTCACATGTAACAATGACATTGTTCAAATTTTCATTATGACGTTTGTGGATTGATAATGACTATTTTACGAGAGACTTGGGAAACTGTAGTGTTTTTTTTCTTTTTTTTTTTGGGTATGAATATGACTTGTTTCTCTATTTTCTTTGCTGTTTTGGATGGGGAAGGATTATGTGTTTGATTTTGTGAATGCAAAAGGTAGAAATTTATTGGGAACCTGGGGGTGCTGTGCACCCCAATGCCTGACACCATCTTTGTGCGCCTCACGGCCGGCGATTGTTGTTCATCTTTCATTATGACGTTTGAGATTGACTTTTACGAGAGACTTGGGGAAACTGTAGTGTTTTATTTTTCTTTAAGTTTTTTTTTCATGAAATAACTTGTTTCCCTATTTTCTTTTTTCCATATCTAATAAAGGCTGGCGTTTTTTTTCCGTATATTTTTTTAGTTACGTTGTTACTGTTTTGGTCCTTTTGGATGAAGGATTATGTGTTTGATTTTGTGAATGCAAAAGTTAGAAATTTTATAGATTATTTGTTCTTTACTTCATTCAAGTTAACCAGTTCAAACAAATATTTTTTTTTAGTCATTCGTCAACGAATATGTTTGAACTATATATTTTTGGCATGAATTGTTGGACATGGAGTTGAGATGTTGAATGTGGAGCCTCCACCTGTGATGCCATGGTTTTTTTTTTTTTTATCAAGCCATGGGATTTGCTTTTCAGAGTGTGATGCTTTTCAGAGTGTGATGCCATGGGTTTAAAAAGGAAGAAAGACTCATATGGTCACGCCGCATAAAATCTCCCAGAACCTTCCTAACCCCAACCCCACAAGCAAATATTACAAATCACACAATTGATGCAAATTGAACGTTCTGAACCCTTTTTGATGCTTTACCAATCCTCTTCGTATCTTGTGATTATTACTCTCTACCAAACACAGCTAAGGGGGGCCCACAGTACTAAACAAATGCAGAATTATAAGAGTGTGGAGTATTGCTCGAGTTAAATCAAACCTTAAAACCCAAGAAATTAGGCTATTCGTCGGAGAGATTCTACACGTCAATATTTCATACCCAAACAATGTGAAATTGAAATTGTATCGCTTACATCTACGGTTACGTGCACTCGCGATTGAGTTATGTCACGTGTAGCTCATTAAAGTTTTTCATTCTATGGCGTTTTTTATGAGTTTATCATTCTGAGGTGGTGATTGTAAATTCTATTAAAATGTAGAGTGGAATGAACTTGTACTTTGATACCAAGTGATTTTTTTGTGTCCAATCCAAAAGCTTAAAGGTGGCTCAGTGTTCCGTTACTATTTCGTTACTTTACATATACTCCCTCCATCCCAAATTACTTGTTCTTTTTGGGTTTCCTTGCGTTTTGCTAAGAAATGTTTTTTTCCACAATTTCTGATTCCCTCGAACCAAAATCCCATTACCAGCTTTGTCCGATGTGGTATCCCACATTCCCACTTCACAACCTTTTGATCCTTTCCTCATACTCTCCCAATCTTATCTGCCAAATACAAGGTTGTGGGGCCATGTCAAAACCCACGAATGAATGGTTAAAGACATCGGGGCCCACTCGTTTGTGTGATGGAAGTAGCTTCTATGCCTTTGTGTGGAGGACTGCACCTCTTGTACTCTTGTGCCAATTCCATACTCATTTCCCCTTCGGTAAATCAATGGGACAGACCAAAGTACACAGATCGTGAACAAATGGGTCTCGGAGACCTACGTTTGGATCTCACACAAACGATCCAAGTCGTTAGATCGTCTTAAAATAATTTTCCGAGAGGCTCAGCGAGAAATCACCTCCATCAAACTTGTGTAAGTGGTTCATCCAAAAACCCCCATTTCATTCAAAATCGTTTGCCTGACTTTTTTGCTAAACAAGCCCTATAGTGCCAAAATCTGATTATTAATTGAGTGACAAAATTGGCCGGACTGCACAGGGAATGAAACTTTTGAAGAAAGCCGATTACAGGCCTAGGAAAAAAAGAAAAAAAAAATTCTATGGGGTTTGACCAAAGTAATTATGAAAAAGAAATAAGCGCTTCTCCATGAGATCATATGTTCCGTTTCCATTGATACCAAACATTCCAAACATTGGGACCACTGGAGATTTGCCTGGTCGTTAATTTCAGAACTCCGAAATTAATTGAGGTGTGCAAAAATTAATTTAAACAACCAATTATAAAAAATGAATCTTACTGCATACCACCCAATGGGGCATCCCGAAAGTTTATAAAAAATATGATTTCCCTTTCTTAGTCGGAGGAACTTTTGCAATAGATTTGTCCGAGTGATATGATTGCTGTCCTCTATTTTATTAAAATGACAGAATTAACCTCAAACTTGCATTTTCTTACATGTGAAACAAAGACATCAAATTAAAGTTACACAGTACAGTATCTACCCAATAAAAACTTTAATTTTGGGGGAAATGCTAGTGGTGCACCAATTAGCAAGAACCTTAATTTTTTTTTGTCTATTATCTATATCTTTTAATCCATGATATTTGTTATGATTTTGAATAATTTGTATTATTGAACACGTTCAAATCTATCAAATAAAATTCAATATTTGCATATTTTTGAAGATCTACAATGAAAAATATAGGAAATAGGCACAACAAAGACAAAAAAAGAATAATGGACAAATAAAGACGGAGGGCATAATACTTCCGTCATTTTATTTTTCTAGAGACAACTTAAAAAATCATTTTAAAGTAAATGAACAACTTAAATTATTTGTGTAAGACTCTAAAGTGAGCTGATTTTTCGCAAGTTCATTCTAAAATCATTGAATAGTTTGGATTATTTGTGTGAGACCCAAAAATGGGTTCTGCATGCCAATGTACTCATTGATATCTAGTAAATTGTTAAAAAAATATTGAAATTTCTTGAAAATTTTAGTCTTAAGTCCTTATTTTGTGGACCGGACAAAATTTTTAGAATAGAGTACATAAAACAACATTTACAAAATTTTGACAAGTGGCATAAAAAGGAAATACGGATGGAAAATGTCTTTCATGGAGAAAATTTTGGATGCAAAAAGGGTATAGTCCACGTAGTACCCTTACACCACATTCGGACGAATCGGACCGTCCAATCAAAATTTTCTCTCATGTCATGGGTCTAGATGTGTATAGTACCTCAAAATTTTGTATGGGGCTTGATTGAGCTGTCTTTGCACAATCCGACAGTAGAGTAGTAAAAGGACAACTATCAGCGCGTGAGGCTCACAGCTGACAATCTCTAGAATTTGCCACAAAAAATATAATAATAAAAAAACCCTCATGGGCCCGCAAGCGCACCAAAGTTTCTAGTCGTTTTGAACTCATTTGGGTTCCGACGAGAGTTTTTTTATCATTTTGAACGATTATGACCTTTAAAAACCCAATTCCTGTTGAAAAGGACAACAAAACCCACAATTCAGAAGATGCACTACAATTTCCTATGATTTACTTTTGCCACCATCCGAACTATAAAAGGACCACCTTCTTCACTTCTCTCTCTCTCATTCCCATCCATCTTTCTTCACACAGTCTCATCAATTTCTTAATAACATGCTCAGCCAAAGCCCGAGTAGTACCTTCAATGGTGGTATCAATGTGTCATTCATCAACATAACATCATACACCATCTTGCAACAAAGGCCTAAGCCCAAGCCCACAACCCGGCACAATGTTTTTGCCTTTCTGATTCCTGCCCTTTTCAACTTCCTTGACCTTGAGTATCAAGGGAACGGTATTGTTTCTCCCTTCCAAACACACCCCAAAACCATGTGCGTTGCCCTTGTCAGTTTGCTCTTGTATTATACTGCGTATGAGGCTGAAAAAGAACCGAGATTTACCCAACTGGGTCGTGCAGGAATGGGATTATTTGGTTCGATTCTTGCGGTATCTCTGGCCTCTGTTCTTTGCCGAAACTCTGTTTCATGTGTTGTGTGTTTTCTGTACCTCCTGTTTTCGAATAGGGAGATATTGTTCGCCGGTATTGACGTGTTTTGGAGCTGGATCCAACAGAAATCAACTTCCGATCATTTGCAAGAAATACCGTTGATCAACAGGCAGTGCTACATATGCCCGTCTTTGTTTACGGGAGAGGTTTACTCCCAGTATAACAATTTGGGCGGTTCGTAAATTTGTCATATGTTGTAGGCATGGTTTAGATGCCTCTCTGTTCTTCCTTTCCTCCCCTGTTCTATTCTCTCTGTTTTGTCATCTCTGTTTTATTAATTTAGGAATTAAGGTATGCGATTTAGGAATTTGCTCATTCCTTGGCCTCGGGTTTGAAACTGCTTAGGTGCGACCAAATTTTATGTAATAAGTTCATTGTGAACTTTGCTCCAACTTTAAGTGAGTTCATGCTAGAGGACGGTTTGATTGGTTCCAGATATCAGTCAAGGGTCACTTATGCTTACTCGAACACCACCGACATATCAAAGAAGATAAATTCATCGTCTCGTGAATTTACTCCAAAAATTAACTAGTGTGAAATCACAAAGATACACTCACTATTAGTTAATCGGATTCGGATCGAATCCGACATGATCAAAATGCAACTACGAAATTTCGGATATCCAATCCGAATATCCTAATCAAATCCAAATTCAACGTCACGGGAAATTTCCCTTCTCCCGCCGTTTTTAATTTTTTTTTTGCACACATTTTGTTATTGTGTATTATTTTTTAATTTTCGTTGCCGTTTTGGATACGGAAGGATTATGTGTTTGATTTTGCGCATGCAAAAGTTAGAAATTTATATAAATTATTTGTTCTTTATTTGTTCATTCAAGTTAACAAGGTCAACAAATATGTTTTAACGTCAAAAAAAAAAACAAATATGTTTTAACTACTCCATATGTTCCAAATTATTGGTCCCTCTTTCTATTTTGGGATGTTCCAAAATATACGTCTTACTTAAACATCCATCAAAACAAGTTCACTTTCCAGTTCAACCCTTAAAAAGTACTCCTACTTTTTCCATCTTAATTGGTTTGTCAATTATCTTTTATTTTATAACATCTTTTATAATTTTGAAAACTTTATATAATAAAACTAATTGATATCTATCAAATAAGATCCATATTACATATATTTTGAGTTTTATATAATGTCTTTATCTCCAAAAAAGTGGTCTCGTTAATAACAATTGGACTCGACCAAAAGAGAAAAGACACTGCAAAGTTTTCATACTACCTTTAAATAAATTGGATTCCTAAAAGGGGTAAAGAAATTGGAACGGAGAGTATTTTTGGCGTAGTTAGAATTGTTGGACACGGAGTTGGGATGTTGAATGTGGACTGTGGAGCCTACACCTGTGATGCCATGGGATTGGCTTTTAAGAGTCACGTCATGCCAGGGGTTTACAATGGAAGAAAGACCCATATGGTCACCCCGCATTTCCCAGAACCAACCCCACAAGCAAATAGTACAAATCACACAATTGATGCAAATTGAACCTTTGAACCCTTTTGATGATTTATCAATCCTCTTCGTATCTTGTGATTATTACTATCTACCAAACACAACTAAGGGGGCCTACAGTGAGTGAGGAGTATTGCTCGAGTTAAGAATTATCAAACCTGAAAACCCAAGAAATTAGGCTATTCGTCCGAGAGATTCTATACGCCATTCGATGCCCAAACAATGTGAAATTGTATCGCTTACATCTCCCGTCACGTGCATTCCCGATTGAGTTATGTCACGTGTAGCTCATTAAAGTCTTTCATTCTATGACATTTTTTTGTTATCATTCTGAGGAGTGATTGTAAATTCTTTTAAAATGTAGAGTGGAATAACTTGTACTTTGATACCAAGTAATTTTTTTTGTATCCAATCCAAAAGCTTAAAGGTTGTTAAGTGTTCTGTTACTATCTTGTTATATATATATATATATATACGTCACCGCGTCACCGATCCAGTCAAGGATCCCGGATTTCCCGGATTGAAGTCTTTTTCGGTGTTTTGATGCTTTTAAAAATTGTTTTTGGGAAATCCGAACCGTCCAATGTGTTTAAAAGGTGTTTTCCAAGGTCCACGCGGGAAATCTTAAAAAAAAAATACCGGGAAGGGCTTGATCCAAGCAGTTTTCGCAAAAACTGTACCCTTTTGAACACATTGGACGGTTCGGATCGTGTAAAAAATATCGGGAAGGTGGAGTCCCGGATTCGGGACTCCCGGACTTGATCATTCCTCTCTCTCTCTCTCTCTCTCTCTCTCTCTCTCTATATATATATATATATATATATATATATATTCAACGGTTGGAATTTCCCTGTTAAGTCCATGAGTTGCGATGTTCTTAGATTCATTAACATAACATTAATGAAGATTTAATGAAGATATAGAGAGTTTCCTTGCATGGCGTTGACAGCGAACTATTCAATTGTGGGATTGACTGTTGTAATTCAAAAGTGCCAAACAAGTGGCACATGGCTGCCTCATGAATCCCATCATACGATATTTTACCCAAATCCCACCCTCCAACAGTCCAACCCAAATCCCATTACCAGCTTTGTCCCATATGGTATCCCACCTCCCTCGTCATCTTATCAGCCAAATACAAGGTTGTGGGGCCATATCAAAACCCATGAATAGTTAAAGACATCCGGACCCACCTGTTTGTCTGATGGAAATGGCTTCTATGCCATTGTGTGGAGGACTACACCTCTTGTGCCAATTCCGTAACTCATTTCTCCGTCTATTTCAATGATTGTATTCGTTTACAGAAATTAAGTCAATCTTATGCCTAATGGTATTGAATAAGAAAACATTTATAGGGAAACAAAATGAGTTGAGCACATTTATATATTATTACAACTTCAAGAGCCTATTTTCTTAATCTAATCTGCCCAAATTTTAATCAATTTTCAATTGAGTTGATAGATTGCACGACTTTTTTGCTCAATGAGCTCTATTGTGTCACAAACCCGATTATTAAAATTGATGCACGGTGACAAAATTGGACAGACAGCACATGGTGCATTCCCTACCAAAAAAAGAGTGAGAAGCCTTTTTCCAGTTTTCCTTGCGTAATAAAGCATGGATGCACCTTAGTATTAATACAGTAATATCCCAGTAGTTACTATTATTAAATACATGTACGTATAACATGTTGCGTCGGATTTTTACCAACACCCAAACTTATCCGCCTAATTATGTGGCGTACCCGGCCAACTAAACCCGGTCATTAACTCAACCAATGTTTTTTGGGCGTGTGACGGTGCCGGCTGGCGAATTTTTTGCACACCCTATTATACTCATATATATACTCCTATATGTTATGAATGATTTTGACCAAGTTACCGAACTATAGGTTGGTCAGTAAGAATTTTTGCTAGTAGAATACACATAGGTTTTTCCTCGTAGTTGTATAGAGCTTCTCTTATGTCTTTTGGTTCCTTTTCTCCCAATTCCCATCTTTGGATACTTTGTTTAGATCACACAATTCGCTTTTTGTGAAAGGGAACTATTTGCTTTTGAGCTCATTTGGGTTCCGACAACAGTTTTGTCCCATTTAGAACGCCTCTGGCCTTTACAAACCCAATTCATGTTGAAAAGGACAGCAAAACCCACAATTCAGAAGATACACCACAATTTCCTATGCTACCATCCGAACTCTTATAAAAAGACCACCCTCTTCACTTCTCTCTCTCATTCCCATCCATCTTTCTAACATCATAAAGACTGATCAATTTCTTAATAACATGTCCAGCCAAAGCACCAGTAGTACCTTCAATGGTAGTATCAATGTGTCATTCATCAACATAACATCCTACACCATCTTGCAACAAGAAAGGCCCAAGCCCATGCCCACACCCCGGCACAATGTTTTTGCCTTTCTGATTCCTGCCCTTTTCAACTTCCTTAACCTTGAGTATCAAGGGATCGGTATTGTTTCTCCCTTCCAAACACACCCCCAAACCATGTGCGTTGCACTTGTTTGTTTGTTCTCGTATTATACTGCATACGAGGCTGAAAAAGAACCGAGATTTACCCAACTGGGTCGTCTAGGAATGGGGTTATTTGGTTCGATTCTTGCAGTATCTCTGGCCTCTGTTCTTTGCCGAAACTCTGTTTTATGTGTTGTGTATTTTCTGTACGTCCTGTTTTCTAATAGGGAGATGTTGTCCGCCGGTCTTGACGTGTTTCGGAGCTGGATCCAACAGAAATCAACTTCCGATCATCAGAAATACGGTTCGCAAATTTGTCATATGTTGTAGGCGTCATTTAGATGCCTCTCTGTTCTTCCTTTCCTCCCCTGTTTTATCCTCTCTGTTTTTTTTTTTTTTTTTTTTGTGCTTCAAATTGTCTCTGTTTTGCATCTCTGTTTTGTGCGACCGACACTTATGTAATCAGTCCATTGAGAAATGAGAACTTTGCTTCGATTTTAACAGAGTTCATGGTAGCTGATGATTTGATTAGTTTCAGAGATTAGTCAAGGTGCACTTATGCTTACTCGAGCATCACCGAGATATCAAAATACACTCAACTTTTATTATCGGCATTTTGTCTCACATTTTCTGGTTTTCTAATAGGGAGCTGATTTTTAAAAATTTGATTAGTTTATATATTGTAGAGATGTTATTTGTCGAATCCTCTCTGTTTTTTTTTTTTTTGTGAAATAGACAAATTTTTAAAAAACTTTGAAAACATTACAATAAAAATTGAATCACTTTGAAAATACAAATTTTCATATAATAATGTGAATAATTGTCAAAATACAAATTTCATTACAAATTTTCATATAATAATGTGAATAACGTGACCAAATATTACAAAAGTACCTAATTAGGTGTTTAATTGTAAAACATGGATTGTTGTGTATTCATAATATAATACTAAGCGTACGTCCAAAAAACCCCTCAAATAATATGGATGTTGTATATTTTTTTCCCCTTTAGATCGTTCAATTGAACACCTTGCCTCGACTGTGGAGCCACGTATAAACTACTAGGTAAACCCTTCAAGTAATTGCAAGAATTAGAAATTGGTAGTCACTTAACAACTAGGGTCTTGAAAAGCTTTTAATCTGAGTCCCACTCGCACTCACATGCTGTCAATCTCCTGTGGGATTAAGCTAGGTCTATCAAATCCAAATTAAGCGTCGCAGGAAAGTTCTCTCCTCTCGCCATTTTCAATTTTTTGTGTCAATATTTTCCCTCTCTCATTTATTCCCCTTGTATTGTTAGATCTCCATTTTTTCTAAGTTTCTTGCTATAAATATAGGCAGAATAGTCAATATGTTGGTTTTTTGGAATTTTTTTAATCATGCTATCAATCTTTTGTTTTCTTTGTACTAACTAATTAACCATTGTTTGGTTAAAATTAGTTTTATACCGTCTTATCTATTTATTTGTAAACTTTCATTGTATCATACGGTGAATACTGAATAACAATAATTTTAGGCTGTTTTTTTTTTTTCAACTTTTTTCGTATCTGTGACTATTACTACCACATCAAAAAATTTCTAGATTATTGGTTTGTCTCGACATCTTTTCGCTTATTTTTGTCTTCATTAAAAAAAAAGATTTTCTATCACAATTTTTCACTTTCCTAATTCCTCTTGTTAAATCATTAACGAAATGAAACCATACTTGTAGTCCTGAATGACGTCATTTACCACCTAAGAACTCTTCTCGTTTCAAGTTATGTTGCTGAGTGTGGGATTTGTGGAGCCTCCATACATACCAGTGATTCCTTGGCATTTGTTTTTCAGTGTCACGTGATGCCATAGGATTGTAAAAGAAGAAAAACCCATATATATGGTCAAGCAGGCTGTATAAAATATCCCAAAACCCACCTCACCCTAACCCCACAAGCAAATAGAAATCACACAATGGATGCAAATTGAACCTTCTGAACCCCTTGACGCTTCACAGCCGGTGGAAAATTCCACTTTTCCACAACCATCTTTGTGGGCTCCACTGCGGATTATTTGTTGATCTGAACTATTTATTTAGTAGGACCCGCAGAGTAGTACATTCATGGGGTAAAAAAAATGAGCTTAATCAGATATCGATATTAATATCAAATTTTGAACATTGTTTTGTAAAATGGATAGTTATTGATTATTTAACTTTAAAATTATTTACAAAATCAAACTTTTCATGTTATGAACGAAAGTTCATCTTTTGATACATCTATTGACATTCGATTAAGTTGATGTTTCGCACGCCTATACCACTTTGCGGGCTCTACAAGATGAACCAGTCAGGTCATAACAATAAAAGCAACCACAAATACAATTGCTATGGTGGAAAAGCGAACTTTTCAGCCCGCATATCTACCAAACACAAGGAAGGGTCCCACAAAACTAAGGAAATACAGGGTTATAGGAGTGAGAAGTATTACTTCAATGAGCAAAATTTTATATTGAAACTATATCTCCTACGAAAATATTTAAGTTGTTCAATAGAGAGTTCTGTCACTGATTCCATACTTAAGTAATGTGGGATTTTATTGCTTACCATCCTCCGGCCGTAAATATTTTATTCATTTGCATCTACTAAAAAAATGTATAAAATTAATAGAGATTAAGAGAGTTTTCTTTCTAAAGAATATCTACAGTGAGTAAAATGATGCCCTTCGTAAAGCAAAGTTGTGGACTTTATAGTTGTGGGATTTACCTATTAGGATGTCGAACCAAAATCACATCAACCACCAAAAGAGATCGCCCAACCGACAAACAATTACTCCTTCACGACGTTTGAGACGGCTTTCTTACTTTGAGCCTTTTAGTTTTATCATCTGTTTTTGGATTGTTCTCTAGATTAATTTCAGTGTATTTTTGGATGCAATCTTGTAAGTGCCACTGGGTGATTTCATGGAATACTACGGATTTCCTACTGTTCAAAAAAAAAAAACAGTAAAGCAAATTGGACCTTCTGATCTCTTCTTCTTATTTGCCGATAATAAGGTTGTGATGTTGGGCAAATTTGTAACGACCCGGTTTTTCGTAAATAAAAATTTCGTTTAATAATTTAATTATTTATTTTAATTTTCGGTTTAATGGATTATTTTTCTATTAAAATATTATTTTATTCTTTTAAATCGATTAAAGGAAATTCTAGCCATGTTTACGCGAGTACGAGACCGAGTAACACATCCGTTACACTACCGTAGCACCCGGGGACCGAGCTTAATACCCGAAACCTCCCCAGCTACCACCATTACTCCACTCCACCTCCCATAGTACGTCATTGTCTAGTCTTTCCCTCACATTGGAACTTGTTGCTTTGACCAAAGTTAGAGAGAGAGAGAGAGAGAGAGAGAGAGAGAGAGAGAGAGAGAGAGAGACCTCGGGAGAGAGAGAGAGATGCCGAGAGAGAGAGAGAGATCGGTAGAGAGAGAGTGAGAGTAGTGTGTGTGTGTGCATGAAATGGTACACATGCACATGCATGAGTTATTGTCTTGTACAATTGTGCAAGTAATGGAAGGTTAAGGTTGCCACCTAAGCCTAAGGTTTTGGACACAACACTAGTTAGATTAAGCCTTGCTATTTTTGGAGTAACCTACACATACCCACACAATACATGCATTTGTGCACAAACTACACAACCTAAACATAACCAAACTAGGCCTTGGCTCCCAAGTATCTAGGGGACAAACTTCCCTAAATTAAGGAAGGAATATTCCACCTATTCCTAGCTAGTTAGGGCTACCCTTAGCCTATTTAATGCATTCACATGCATATTGGGTGAATTTGGTTCCTAAAAACACCCCATAACAAAGGTGACCGCGCGAAAACCTACACAGCGGAACGCGTTTTTCCCCCACCACCGTTGGTGCCTTGTATGTGTGCCTTATTTGGTTCATCCTAGCAAGCATCTAGCCCAAGTACCTAGATTCTACCTAGATTCCTACCTAGATACCTATCTACACCTAGCCTTGCCACCTTGGTACTTGCCATGTGCAAGATTAATGCACCAATTACTTCCCCACACTTAAAACTTTCGGCCAAGAGAGGGGTGTGCCTACCGAAAATTTCCAAGAGGAAGAGAGAGGTCACTTTGTCTATTTATAGCCACCTTTTGTGTTCATTTGGCCACCTTAAACTTTTCTTCTTTGTTTGTCTCCCAAAATTCCCCACAAACTAACTATTCTACCACCTTTCTAGCCACCCTAAATTAGTTCTAATTAGCCACTTACTTGGCTAATTAGTGTGTAATCTAGATGGTTTAGGAGTTTTCTTCACCAAGGATAAGCTTTTCGGCTTCCGGTTTACACCCGGAAATCAAGGTAGTTTACTAAACTACTCATCTAATTAATAAATTCTAGCTATAATAAGTTGTTCTTACTAGTTTTCTAAGCATGATTTTAGAATTGATTAAGTTAATTTTATGCATGTGTTAATTACTAAGCATGTTTTCTTAGTAATTTAGAAAGTGGTTTTTCTTGTGCAAAGATGAACAAGAATGTTTATGAGGTTCTAATTAATTTAGTTCTTCATGAAATTGGAAGTGGATTAGTGAAATTAAAGGTGATTAGAAGTTAATTAGAAGATGTATTTTCTTAGACAAGTTCTAGTATGATTATTTCTTGGGAAAATTAGTTAATCTTGGTTGATTAACTCATTAATTGATTGTTGAAGTGTTGTTCTTAAATTAGTGGAGTAATTTATTTTATGAAATTGTTTTTGTTGAGAGAAAGGCTATTGGTTATTTTGGTAAGAAGGTATGGAGTTTTATTTGGAAAATATGAAGAGAGGTTTTCCTTGGTTGTTATCTAGAAAGATTTTACCAAAATAATTGTGAGTTTACTTGATTGGTTTTTCTAGAAGGAAAATTGTGATTTTCCTAGATAGAGGAAAATATATTCTATTTGGAGTTTATTAAAAGAGGGAGTTTTTCTAGAAATATAAAGAGTATATTTTTTTTAGAAAGATTAAATGTTTTCGGAGAGCTCATAAATTAGTGAGTTAATTTATGACAATGAATTTTTGGGAAAAGAGTTGGTGTTTAATTATTTTTAGAAAGAGCAAGTTGTTTAGTTTTATTTCTTTGAGAGAAATAAAATGGTTTTGAAAGAGGACAAGAAAGAAGTGGGATTTTTGGTTGAGAAATATAATTTTATTTGGGTGAATTGGAAAATAGTATTTTTGGGAAAGTTGGTACTTGAGGTGTATGATTTTATGTGGGAAAAGTTTCTAGAGGAAACAATTTATTTTAGAGAGGTGAAATATTTCATTGCATGATTTTATGTGAGAAATGTATGTTTGGAATAATATGATTTTTAGAGAAAATCATGGATTATTGCATGAGCATTATTTTGAGCATGTGACACCGAGCACGTACGCGATACGTTTTGTCACCAGACGCGAAATTGAATATCGGTTAATGAGAAATTAGAGATGTGATTGAAAATGAGTTTTGAAATGAGAAATGAAATTTTTGTGAAATGAAATGAGATTTTCGGGAAATGAAATGAAATGAGATGAGATGTGATGTTTGGTTGCCACCTCAAATTCGCGGAGAGAATTTGGAGGAATGGTATTGATTGCGGTAGTGCAACGAAAGCGCCACCTCCAGTTCGCGGAGAGAACTAGGACGTTGGGCTAAGCTTGTACAACACACGGTGAACGGACTTGCAAACAGGCTGTTAAGTTCGGTGATGTAAGACGGCCGGGACTGTGTCGTGTGAGTCGCGGGGTGGTCGGACCGTGCAAACAGGCTGTTAAGTTCGGTGATGCACGATAACCGAAACCTCGAGCGGAAAGATTGGTAACCGTCAGCTGAAAGGAGGCGTAAACGGACCAATAACTTTCGGAGTGATGGGAGCATTGACAGATTTTGAGATTTGATTAAATTGCCGCGAGAGGCACCGATTTGAGATTTATGATGGATTATGAGAAAATGGTTGATTTTTGAGAAAACGGATTTATAATGAGTTAAGTTTGAGAAGACCGAACGAGAAATTGTTTGACGAATTGACACGTGACACAGTTCGAGACACTGTTACGAGATAATGTTATCTACGCATGTTTACTCTGATCCGCATTGACACGCATGATTTATTGCATGATTTACTGTTCATAAGTTGTTTATGCTGTTTATGAGCTTATTGTTCTAGAATTGCTACTTAGACGTGTAGCGTAGTGAACTACTGGGCTTTGCTCACGGTGTTGCATTTCGTGTAACCCTGGCATAATACCATGATGTTGCTTGTGCGACTCGGACGTATTATGTCAGATTATCTGAATGGACAGGAACAGTACTGTGGAGACCAGTCCTATGGAACTGGAGGTGCTGCCGGAGTGGGGAATGACCCGGCGCAGGGATAGACGAAGACCTAGAACCACCCCGGTTGTTATTTATATAGTATTTGAAGACCTTATTATGTGTATTAAAGTTTGGGATTAAACTTTATTTTGGTCTGTAATAACATTTAACGTGCCCGAATTTTGGGGGCGTTACAAAATTACTCCTACAGTAGAGAAGTAATTTGAAAGATATCAAAGCCAGTAACCATAGACCCAACTGTATTTTTTGGGGCCTCCTCGGCCCAAAAAAATTGGGGGCCCGAAGCGACGGCTTCCTCCACCTCCCCTCTAAGCCGGCTCTGACGAAATTATAGGGTGTTAAGTATGAAATATAGCCAGTAGGTTACCCAAATATTGATCAAACATTGTACTATATATAGGGTTTAATTTCTTTTTGCAATTGTATAGAGCTTCTCTCATGTCTTTGTTTGTATTCCTTTTGGCTCTTTTCTATTCATCCTTTTATCCTAATTCCAATCTTTTGGATGCTGTACATGTTTAGACTTTAGATCACACAATCCGCTTTTCGTAAAAGGGCTTTGCTTTTATAGAATTTTCTTCTCCGAATCTGATATTGGTAGTTGACACTAACTTGAGTGTTTGAGCTTTAAATCAACTGGTGTGTGTGGTGATCTTGCTGTGAGTGTGTGAGGCAGTTAGAGAACAAGAGAGTGAGAGGGAGTTTATTTTTCAAGCTTAGGCTTGAAAATTTAACGAGCTTTAAGCTGATCAAAACTGGATATTGAGTAACTTGATTTTGTTTTTTTTTTAGCAAAAAGAAATTTATTAACTTATAACACGAAGTACAAAGTTAAAAGGATGTCGGGTATACCGGCCTGACCGTCTAAAACCCTCATCTCCTAACCACATGGAGGAAACTGATTTGGGCCCAATAGGCTGAGCCCAAACCAGAAGGAAAAAGCCACAACAACCGAAACCCTAAACCTGAAACAACCACCCCACATCAAAATAGCCGTATCCCACCACCACCCAACACCGCCGGACCAAGCAGTCCAACCGACACCACAACGAGCAGTAAACCCCAATCAAAAGCAGCTCCGCCGACAAGCCCACATGCATCGCACCTCCACCAATAGGAGCACGAAATGATCACCGATGACCACAAAACAGCCACACACTCGGGATACTTCCTGAAGGTGCCGACGGACAAGATGAACCAGAACTGCTGCCGCAAAATGGGCCAAACCCATCGACCACTACAAAACCATAACAATCAACAAACCGGCAGAACATGGAAGGATGGCGCCACCGCCACCAGGGGGAGCGAAGAGGATTCGCCGCCTCCCATCGACAACGATGTCCACTGGCAGACATAACATAACCACTAGCCGTTAGGCCAAAAACTGATATCAACCAACAAAGACGACCGGCATGAGAGAGGTTGTCAAAGCCGACAAGCCGTTAGGCAAAAGATGGGGATGAATGAGATGGAGATGGCAAGATCGAGGGAAGGAAATGGGATGGAGGAGGGAAAAGGAGGTAAAGGGGAGGGGAGGAAGGAAGGCCCGGGGGAGGAGGAGAGGCCGCTCCCCCAGGCGGCTGAACAAGACAAATAGTAGTTGTTCGAGTTTGGTTTGAAAAGTTTAACTAGTTTCAAAAAATGTTAAGCTTGATTTGTTCAACTAACAAATCAATATCTAATGAACTTTAAACAACAAATATGAGCTAGAATCTGAAGGGTTTGGTTCGGTTTTTTTCCCCTACAAAGTGTTAAATTTTAGAACTTCTTTCAAATCCTGAAATTTAACACTTCGTAGAACCCCAAAAAAAAAAAAAAACTAAAAAGAAAACGATAAATGCTTCAATTGCCAACATCATCAACGTCCAATTCTGCACATAACCAGCCCTACTGCCCCCTTTGGACCTTTTTGGAATAACCAATGGGTCATTTTCTAAACCTTCAAAGAAATGGAAGTTTTCTAAATGTCATGATGTGGCCTTTTTGACGTTGACAAGCCATTTTGTATGTTTTGAAAGTTTTAATCATGCTATCAATCTTTTGTTTTCTTTGTACCATTAACCATTGTTGGTTAAAATTAGTTTTATATCGTCTTATCTATTTCTTTGTAAACTTTCATTGTATCACACGGTGAATAACAATAATTTTGGGCTGTTTTTTTCTTTTTTGTTTTCAATTTTTTTCGTATCTGTGACTATTAGTACCACATCGATATTTTTCTTGATTATTGGCTTGTCTAGACATCTTTTTCGCTTATTTTTGTCTTCATTAAAAAAAATGAGTTTCGATCATAATTTTTCACTTTCCCAATTCCACTTTTTGAAATGAATTAATAATCCATAAAAATTTGACGCGGAAACTAACAAATACAAAGAAACACTAAATAATAAGACATAAAAAAACCAACTGGCTTAAGTAAGCCAAACCCAAACCAGGCCAGTAATTCTTTTTTTTTTTTTTATGGGTGATTTTAAAGTTTCAGGTTGAATAAGAGGTAGCAATTTGTATGTACTCAGTTTTCTTGAAATATGGTGGCCAGATATTTAGCTCCCATCTTTTGTTCAAAATACCCATTGAATCAATATGAAAGAAGTTTCCCATAAGTTTCTTTTTTCTCACAAATTAGCAACTTACTTTTGGTTTGCCAATTAAAATAAAAAACTTAGTTTTGGTTTTCCTTATCACAGACAAAGTTATCTTGATCGGATGCCTATGCGGCTATGCCCAAATTTGCAACAACAGAATTTTCCTTTGGACTATGATGATGATGATGATGATGATGGATTTCTAGTTCACTAAGTCTGGGTGCTCCGAAAAGGGACCCAGAATTAACCCCGAAAGTGTAAATTAACGGCCCAGATTCACTCCACCTAAGAACTCTTCTCGTTTCAAGTTATGTTGCTGAATGTGGGATTCGTGGAGCCTCCATACATACCAGTGATTCCATGGCATTTGTTTTTTTAGTGTCACGTGATGCCATGGGATTGTAAAAGAAGAAAAACCCATATGGTCAAGCAGGCTGTATAAAACCTCCCAAAACCCACCTCACCCTAACCCCACAAGCAAATAGAAATCACACAATGGATGCAAATTGAACCTTCTGAACCCCTTGACGCTTCACAGATCCTATTTGTAAGCATCTTGTGATTAGAGAATGAATTCTGCATGCAGCCACCGGTGGAAAATTCCACTTTTCCACAACCGTCTTTGTGGGCCCCACTGCGGGTTAGTTATTGACCTGAATTATTTATCTTGTAGGACCCTCAGAGTAGTACATTTATGTGGGAAAAAAATCAACTTAATAATCAGTTATGAACCAAACTTCATCTTTTGATACATCTATTGATATTCGATCAAGTTGATGTTTTGCACGCCTATACCACTTTGCGGGTTCTACAAGATGAACCAGTTAGGTCATAACAATCAAAGCTACTACCACAATTACAATTGCTGTGGTGGAATAGCGAACTTTCCGCCCGCATATCTACCAAACACAAGGAAGGGCCCCCACAAAACTAAGGAAATACAGGGTTATAGGAGTGAGAAGTATTACTTCAATGAGCAAAAATTTATATTGAATTATGTCTCGTCCCAAATTTAAAAAAATATTTAAGTTGTTCAATAGAGAGAGACTCTGTCACACATTCTATACCTAAGTAATGTGGAATTTTATCTTACCATTCTTCGTCCGTAAATATTTTATTGATTTGCATCTATTCATAAATGTATAAAATTAATTGAGACTAAGAGAGTTTCCTTTTAGTCCAAAGAATATCTACGGTGAGTAAAATGACGGCCTTCATAAAGCAAAGTTGTGGACTGGGATTTACCTATTAAGATGTCGGATGGCTACCTCCCCTTTTTGGTGGGATCCTACAAAATCCCATGAATAACAGGTATTAAAGCAACTAATAAAAAGAGTCTTTAAAGCCACATCCCACAATTTCTGTTTCCACGAACCAGACTCACATCAACCACCAAAAGAGATGGCCCAACCGACAAGCAATTACAAAATTACAAAACAGTAAGCAAATTGGAGCTTCTGATCTCGTCATCTTATCCGCCGATAATAAGGATGTGGTGTTGGGCCTGGAGTGCCTCATGGATTTGATTACATAATACTACTCTTTGCGACCGTTCTAAAAAACAGACTTGAGGGTTCGATGTCGAATGCCATAAAAAACTTAATTGAAATTCTTCCCAACACCAATTGGTTTTAAGAGAGAGGGTGAAAAGACTTGATAGAAATGGTATCAGAGTCAGGAGGTCATGGGTTCAAATAGCGAGAGCTTGATCGTGAAGGAGGGATTGTTGGGCCCGGAATACACTCATGGATTTGGTTACACAATGTCACCTCCTGCGACCACTCTAAAAAGAGACTTGCGGGTGCGATGTCGAATTCCATAAAAAGACTTGATAGAAACCCGTTCTAACACCAAAACACCAACTAGCTTTAGGAGAGATGGTGGAAAAGCAGTCCGACATGTGGGAGTAGAATTGGCTCATTAAGAGCCCGACCGACTTAGCCTTACGGCCGGGCTGGCTGTGGTCGAAGAGCCAGGTTGGCTTTGATTGAGGGCAGGGTCGCTTCTCGTTCTGCGATCGATTTTGCTGAAGTCGGTTCGGGATGAGCGCGTTCACCTGTATAAGTCCGTTTTTAGGGCTTTCTGCATACTGTATTGCTTTCACAACAACTTTTTGTGTGAGGCAAGAGAGAAACTCTGTAAAATCTCATGCGTAGTCCTTTGGCTATCTGTTTTCTTTTGATTAGTGAAACTGTCGATCGTCTGATTGCTCGTGGAGTAGGTATCCACCTAAAATCTATGTGTTCTCTGCGATTGTTTTTTTTTCTTTTTCATTATGTGGTTTGTTCAATTACATAGCATGAATTCCATATGTTTTTTGTGTTTGTTATGCTTCCGCACTACAGTGGGGCCATATCAATAATAAAACAATGTGTTTGGTTAGTATTTTTGAAAAAAATTCCAAAAACAAATTTTCCCTACTTTTTTTTTCTCTCTCCACTCATTACTGATCTCTCGAATCATTACTCCGATCTCCAATCATTATTTACATTTCTCTTTTTACTCATTATCCTTTTCAAATCATTACTCTCATTTATCTCTCTATCTCTTCACTGACCCCTCTCCAATTATTATTCATTTCTCTACTCTATCTCTCTCCACTTATTACCCTATCTCAACTTTTTATTCATTTTTCTTTTCAATAATTACCCCATCTCTTTCCAAAAATCAAACAAACACTATTAAATATATCTCAACTTATTACTCATTTTCTTTACAATAATTACCCCAAAATTATTTCCAAAAATCAAACCAAACACTATCTCAAAAATATATTTCTTTATTTTTTTTTTTCAAAAGGACAACAAAAAGTAAATCCCGATTTATGGTGACCTTCATGTTTTATCAATTTTTTATGGTTCGATTTGTCAGGTGCTTTCGTTCAAGGTGCAGTCTCTTCAAAAATCACTATTGCTCGATCGATTTCAATCTCGAGAGGTATAAATCCGGCTATGCTTGGAAGTGGATCCGGCAAATGCTTGGAAGTTCGATGGACATATGATCAATTCCTATTCTAATTTGTATCATAGTAAGTTTAGTAACGTTACTCATATGTTCATTTATGTTGCTTATTTTTTAAAAATTAGGTAGTACAGTAGAAAAGTAAATTTACACATATTTATGGTGAAGTTATGAATTTTTTTGCTTCATGTTTTATGTTTGAATTTTTTATGGTTCGATTTGTCAGGTGCTTCTCTGGTTCAATGTTTTTAAGACTTTATAGTTTTGTCATGTATTATTCTGATCATTTATGAACATAAGCCACAAAATTATAGGGTGTTAAGAAAGAAGTATCTACTAGATTACACAAATATTGATCAAACATTGTACTATATATAGGATTTAAGACTATAGTTTTGTCATGTATTATTCTGATTATATAGGATTTAAGATATATTTTTTTTGTGTTCCTTTTGGTTATTTTGTTTTTATCCTTTTCTTGTTTTTCCCATCTTTTGGAATGTTGTTTTTAATGACTTTTTAATTTAGATTTAGATCACACAATGCGCTTTTCGTAAAAGGGCTTTGCTTTTAGAAAGTTCTCTTCTCCGAATTTCATATTAGTAGTTGATACTAATTTAGATGATCAGCTGTTGTGTGGTGATCTAGCTGTGAGTGTGCGAGGCAGTTAGAGAACAAGAGAGTGACACGGAGTTTACTTTGAGTCCAGGTTTGAAAACTTAACGAGCTTTAAAATATATTCAAGTTTGGCATGTTTATGAGATGAACCGGTCTCAAACGAGCTTTCATTGAGCTGATCAAAACTGGATCTTGAGTAGCTTGAATTTGTTAGGGATTGTTAGTTGAACAAGATGAATAGTAATTGTTCGAGCTTGGTTTGATAAGTTTAATGAGTTTCAAAAAATGTCAAGCTTGATTTGTTCAACTAACAAATCAATCTCAAGCGAGCTTTATACAACAAATATGAGCTAGAATCCGAAGGTTTGGTTCGTTACCAAGTGTTAAATTTCAGAACTTCTTTAAAATCCTGAAATTTAACACTTCGTAGGGAAAAGAAAACGGTAAATGTTTCAATTTCCAAGTTCCAACATCAACAACGTCCAAATCAGCAGATTACCAGCCCTATGGCCCCTTTGGACCTTTTTGGAATAACCTGTGGGTCATTTTCTAAAGCTTCAAAGAAAGGAGGTTCTTGTAATGTCATGATGTGGCCTTTTTGATTGTGACTAGCCATTTTGTATGTTTTGAAACTTTTAAAACCTTAATCCAGAAAAAAAGTTAGACTGATCGGTTGGCTATGCCCAAATTTGCAAAACAGGTTTTTCTTCTGACTAGCCATTTTGTATGTTTTGAAACTTTTAAAATTCTTAATCCAGAAAAAAGTTATTGACACAAGGCATCGGATGGCTATGCTCGGTATGCCCAAATTTGCCAAAACAGGTTTTTCTTCTGGGACCATGCCACGTGTGTTGACTTCGGGGAGGATAAATACCCGTTTTACTCCGAATTAGGGTTCGAACATTGTTAGATTTTTCTTACCTTTTCGCAGCCGCCTTACCTTTTGGAGATTCAACTTTCCGATTATTTTTGCATCGAAGTTTTGGAGTTTTTCCGCTGATTCTCGCTTTGCTTTGGTAACGTTCCTGTTCCTTACTTTAATCTCAGTTCGCGGGAGTTTGTCCGCGTTTTGAGACTTGAATCTCTTGTTTTAATTCGAATTTAATTATAAGAGCATGGTTTATTTTAAAGTTCAGTTATTTGTCATGATTAGTATGAGTGAGTAGTTTCTCAAGTATGGTCACGGGGTGATTAACACGCCGTGGCCAGGGCTGGGTATATTCTTGCTCCGGTTTTCACGATTAAGAATGGAAAAAGCAATTTTAGGTTATGAAAGAACATTTGTTAGACGAATCCGGGCATTGTCGGAGCCCATGTAACGCGGGGAACGGGGGACCAAAACTTGTTCTTGGTCATGGGTAAACGGGCGATGCGATGATTTGCATCTTTCGGGGTATCTTTCTCTCTCTAAAGTCAAATGTTTTGGAACAACGAATGGAGCATGAAATATCCGGACCTGGTCACCGGGTTATGAACCCTACGACCGTACTTCCTTTTAAATAATTTAAGCAAAATCAATTTTTCTCTTAATTTAGTTAATTCACCAAACCAAATCACAAAGGGTGGCCACCTAAGAGTCGTGTTAAACATTAGCAACCTGAGTTTTTAGTAAGCACCTTCCACCTTCTCTGTGGATTCGATTCCGGTCTTACCGGGTATTATGCTACACCGGTATCCGCCCTACGCTTGGGGCAACCCATTAAATTAGGTATAGGATTTCGGTCAAGCATTTTTGGCGCCGTTGCCGGGGAAGGCAAGAGGTGTTAAGAATTCGGGTAGTTAGTGTTTAGTTCATTTTAATTCTAATCTTATCTTTCTTAACTTTAAAAAAAAAAAAAAAAAAAAATAGTTAGGTAAATTTTGAGTTGTTATTTTTAGGATTGAGTCAAGATAGGTAAAGGAAAGAAGGGTTCACCAAAAGGGGACCCACTCTTTTTCCGAGACCCGTCTAAGCGTCTTTGTAGGATAGATAAAGAGTCGTTGGTGGAAATTCCACTAGCAGGGGCTTCTAGTCAGTTTGAGCCCTTAGCAGTCCAGCCAGGAGCACTCCCACTTGAGTGGCATCCCACTCAGTCGGAGTCTTCCGAGAGTGAACCTGAGACCGTCCCGAACCTGTTCTTAGAATTTCCCAATCCACTTTTTGACTTAGAGAGTGAGCCACCGATGGCAGAACAGAGGTCCATGCGCGACTATATGCATCCCACGAGGACTACTCCTCGCGGCCCAATAGTACTGCCCACGGAGACAGTGGAGGCACGCAATGCCTTCACTGTCAAACCGGGAACCCATAATGCTCTTCCTCTTTTCTATGGGAGGGAAAATGAGGACCCATACGAGCATATCCGCCATTTTGAGGGGTTGGTGCGCACCCTCGCCACCACTGCTCAGTGGGAAAACGCTTGCCTTAAGCTTTTCCCTGCTTCTCTGAAAGACAGTGCGGATAAGTGGCTCAGAATGCAGAAGGAGCAATCCCTCAGGACATGGGCCGCTGTTAGAGAGTTGTTCTATAGGAAGTACTTCTCCGAGAGTAAGACACAGCACCTGACTCGCCAAATCCAATCTTTCAGACAAAAAGAAGGCGAGTCGTTTTTGAGGTGCTGGGAGAGGTTTAAGGAGTTGTTATTGTCCTTACCCCACCATGGGTATGAGAAACACCAATTGGTGACATCTTTCCAGCTGGGCCTAAATATTGCGACGGCCCAGCAAATTGAGTACCTATGTAGGGATGGGGATTTCCTAGACAAAGCCCCAGATGAGGCATGGGATTTCTTAGAGGAGTTGGCCGAAAAGCATAGAAGTTGGGAACCTTCCGACTTAGCTGACAGGGCCATGGCTGCACAGGGACCCAGTGGGTCCGGTATTTTTCCTTTGAGCGTGAGAGAACACACTGTCCAGTCCCAGTTGGACAAATTGGCTAAACGAGATGGAGGACTTGCGACTGAAGCAAGTCCACCAGGTAAATGATGTGAGAGTTGAGGAGGTGTGTGCTTTATGTGAGTGTCCGGGGCATTCAGTTACTGCTTGCCCCGCTTTTCCGATAGTTAAAGAGGCCTTCCAAAGCAACCAAGCTGAGGTGAATGCGGTGAACCAACGTTGGGATCCGTTCTCAAATACCTATAATCCGGGCTGGGCTCACAACCCACTCCTGAGTTATAGAGATCCCAAGGCACCAGTGCCACCCCAGGCACAGCCTCAGCAACAGGTGCAACCATACCGGCCTCAGCAAGGCCAAATGTCCCAATATCGCTATCCCTCACAGAATCAGCAGGGGTACGGTCCTTCATACTCTGGACCACCCCCTGGCATAAATCATCCACCGAGGGATAAGCAGACTGATGATATGATAAAAGCTCTCATGCAGTCTCAGTTGAGTTTCACTGAGCAGACCAAGCAGGCCATAGGTGACATTAGGTCCCAATTGACTCAGTTGACGGCAGTAGTTGGGCAAAACCAACAGGAGAGGGGAAAATTTCCCTCTCAACCTCAAGCCAATGCTGTCGGTTCTAATTATTTGGGAGATGGTTCGGTTCGAGTAATCCGAACCCCGATGCAGAGGAAGCAAGGCGGTCACCACTCTCGGAAGTGGGAAAGTGATCGATAAGACTATTCCTCCAAACAGTCGGTTCCACCTCGGTTCCGGTCATTTGTTCCGAGTAGTCCCGGATGTGGGGAAGGGTGCGAGGAAGAGAGAACTAGAGTCACTGAGGTAGTGGTGCACACTCTGCTGCGGCCCCCACGACTACTTTGCCACCCGTTGCACCATATCCCCATCGTTTGGTGGCAAAGCCTAGCGTCAAGGCGCACTTCCAGATTCTTGAGCTGTTCAAGAAAGTCCAGTTTCCTATCTCCTTGATGGAAGCCATTGACGCTATTCCTCAGTTTGCGAAAGTGCTTAAAGAGTTGTGCACGTCAAAACGGAGAACTAAGAGTCAGTGCAACGTGCTACTGACGGAGCAAGTGAGCTCCATTCTCCAAGCTGATATTCCGATTAAGCGGAAAGATCCGGGTTGTCCCACTATCCCTATAGCCATTGCAGGCGAGAGTTTTGAGAAGGCCTTACTAGATTTGGGAGCGAGTGTCAACTTGCTCCCATATTCGGTGTACTTGAGACTAGGCCTAGGTGACCTTAAAGCCACACCGGTTACGCTACAGCTAGCTGACCGGAGTGTGAGAATTCCTAAGGGGGTAGTGGAGGATGTTCTGATTCAGGTGGGGGAGTTTTTGTTCCCCGTGGATTTCATTGTCTTGGACACGTGTCCAATCCCGAAGTCTTTGAGAAGACTCCCATTATCCTTGGCCCCATTTTTAGCCACCTCCAGCGTTGTAATGAATTGCAAAACTGGACAAGTCCAATTATCATTTGGGGACTTGAAGATGGAGGTGAATGTTTACAATGTCGACAGTCGAGTCGAGGATGATGAGGAGGTCTATGAGGTTAGTTTGATCGACACGCTAGTGCAAGAGCATGTCGAGAGTATGTTGTATAAGGATCCTCTGGAGATAGCCCTGACCGCCCATGAGGCGTCATTTTTAGATTCTCCAGAGGTAGGGAGTTTGATGGAGATGCTAGCAGTAGAGGATATATGCGGCGCCGTTTGGGACCCAGTTCTCGAACCGTTGGGCGCCCCATTACCTAAAGCTCTCCCATCATCGGTCCAGCCGCCGAAGCCTGAATTGAAGCCTTTACCGGATACGTTGAAATATGCCTTTCTTAAAGGCGATGATACGTTTCCAGTAGTGATCTCCTCCTCCTTGGAGGTGGATCAAGAGGCTAAATTACTTGCCCTGCTGAGAGAGCATATAGGGGCGATAGGCTGGACGATAGCAGACCTTCAGGGTATTAGTCCTACGGTGTGTACACACCGCATTTTTCTTGATGAGGATGTGAAGCCTTCTAGGCAACCTCAGCGCCGTCTAAACCCCAATATGAAGGAGGTGGTTAGGACGGAAGTGCTTAAGCTGCTGGATGCGGGTATCATTTACCCGATGCCCATAGTGAGTGGGTAAGTCCTCATGCGGGTTGTGCCTAAGAAGGCGGGAGTGACAGTGAGTAGAGAAATGAGGAGGGAGAGTTAGTGCCAACCCGTGTTCAGACCGGGTGGCGTGTTTGCATAGACTACCGGAAGCTCAATGCGAGCACCCGGAAGGATCATTTTCCCCTCCCATTCATTGACCAGATTTTGGAGAGAGTCGCGGGCGGGCGTTCTATTGCTTCTGGATGGATACTGCGCTACAATCGATTGAGGTAGCCATGGAGGACCAGGAAAAAGACTACTTTTACGTGCCCGTATGGTACTTTTGCCTACCGTCGCATGTCATTTGGCTTGTGCAATGCTCCCGGCACCTTTTCAAGGTGTATGATGGGAATTTTCAGCGACATGGTAGAGAAAATAGTAGAGGTTTTTATGGATGACTTTTCGGTTTTGGGGATTCGTTTGACGGATGCCTCGAGAACTTAGGAAAAGTCTTGACTAGGTGCGAGGAGAAGCGCCTTGTCTTTGAATTGGGAGAAGTGCCACTTCATGGTGACCCAAGGGATTGTGTTGGGACACATTGTCTCATCCAAGGGTATTGAGGTGGACAAGGCGAAGATAGACTTAATTGCCAATCTTCCCACTCCAAAGACTGACAGGATATCCGATCATTTCTAGGTCACGCCGGTTTTTACCGGCGATTTATTAAGGATTTCAGCGCTATCTCCCGGCCTTTGTGTCATTTGTTGGCGAAGGACACACCCTTTGTGTGGTCCGATGCTTGTGAGGGGGCATTCCAGAAATTGAAGCGGAGTCTCACAACTCCGCCAATCGTTCGATCCCAGTTGGAGTTTGCCGTTTGAGCTTATGTGTGACGCGTCGACTATGCGATCGGCGCCATTTTAGGTCGAGGCGAGGAAAGATCCTATGTGATTTATTATGCGAGCAAGACATTGAATGAGGCACAATCTGAATTACACCACCACCGAGAAAGAATTGTTAGCGGTGGTGTTTGCCTTAGATAAATTTCGGTCCTACTTGGTGGGGTCGCAGTTGTGGTTTATACCGATCATGCGGCCTTGAGGTATTTGATGACCAAGCGGGATGCGAAGGCTCGCCTTATCCGGTGGATTCTTTTCTTTGCAAGAATTCCACCTCATTATTAAGGATAAGAAAGGGGTTGAGAATGTGGTAGGCGACCACTGTCTCTTTTGGAGTTTGAGGACCCCACCTCTCATCTCCCCATTGTGGATACCTTTCCCGACGAGCGGTTGTTCGGCGCTAACACGTGCCCGTGGTTTGCGATATCGCCAATTATTTGGTGACCGGGCGATTCCACCCCATTGGTCTACTTAAAGCGGCGCTTTTTGAGAGAGGTCCTCGAAAGATATATTTTCGATGATCCATATGTGTTTAAATACTGTGCGGACCGAGATAGTGCGCCGTTGTGTCCCGAGGTTGATCGGAGGGAATACTTGAGTTTTGTCACTCGGGGCGTGTGGCGGTCATTTTCCGCCAAGAAAACCACCGCCAAGGTATTACAGTGCGGCTTCTTTTGGCCGAATTTATTTAAGGATGCCTATGCATTTTGCAAGTCTTGTGACCGATGTCAGAAATTAGGTAAAGTTGGCCCGAGAAATATGATGCCCCTCCACAATATTTATGTGTTGGAGGTTTTTGATTGTTGGGGCATTGATTTCATGGGCCCATTCCCTGTGTCACACGGTTTTGAGTACATCCTCCGGCGGTGGATTACGTGTCAAAATGGGTAGAGCGATTCCCACTAGGACTAGTGATTCAAAAGTGGTGCTAGAGTTTTTAAAGAGTCATGTGTTGTCGAGATTTGGCATGCCACGTGCCATTATCTCTTGATCAGGGCACCCACTTTTGCAATCGGTCCTTTGAGGCTTTAATGAGGAAGTATGGCATCTCTCATAAGGTGTCTACGGCCTATCACCCTCAGACCAATGGCCAGGCTGAGCTGGCCAATCGGGAGATTAAGGGGATTTTAGAGAAAACGGTGAACCCGAGTAGAAAGGATTGGTCCCTGCGACTGATCGATGCGTTGTGGGCCTACCGCACTGCTTACAAGACCGTATTGGGTGCTTCACCCTATCGGCTTGTTTACGGTAAGGCCTGCCACCTGCCAGTAGAGATGGAGCATAAGGCCCATTGGGCCATTAAGACGGTGAATGCAAGTTTGCCAGAGGCAGGTGCCCATAGGAAGCTCCAGTTGTGTGAGCTTGAGGAAATTAGGAAAGACGCGTATGAGAGCACTAGCATTTACAAAGCTAAGGTTAAGGCGTACCACGATAGAAATATTCAGCGCAAAACCTTTAGTGTTGGTCAGAAAGTTTTATTATATAACTCACGCATTCACCTATTTCCAGGGAAGTTGAGGTCTCGTTGGGATGGGCCGTACATAGTCCAACAGGTTTACCCGAACGGTTCGATAGATGTCTGTGACCCTAAGGATAATCATATTTTTAAAGTTAATGGGCAGCGTCTTAAACCATTTTTGGAAATCATTGACATAGGTGAACCTGAGGAGGACTTAGTTGATCCGGTTTACTCGGATATTCCGTAGTGTAGCCATTGGGCTATGTTTTACGGGTAGCTCACGCGTACCGTACTCTTCATTGAGTGTGGACCCGACTCCTAGCAATAGGGGTACCCATCATTGACTTGGGTATTTTTAGCTTCGCACGCCGCTATTAAAATAAGGATCGTGTGCCCAGCTCCGGTTAGTAAGGGCATTTTGGGTATTCTCGTGTTTGTTTATTTTATTTTTTTTAAAAAAAAAAAAAAAAAAGGGGTCCGGTATAGCCACCTAATTTCTATCCTTAAATTTGTGTATCTGGGTTTCGAACAATCTTATTGCCGTGTCTCGGATAGTCATAAAAGACGATTGGCTCTGATTGCTTTAAGGAAAAACCTTGAGTAATTTAACCTGTTGAGTCGTGATTTACCCGAGATTGTTTTGATGACCTTCTCTACACAAATTTAAGTGAGAAATTAGGGAGAAAAGTAGTACCCGTGTCTTTCACGTGGCCAAAAGTGGTGGTTTATTTTCTTTTTCTGTTTTTGCTTTTTGGTTTTTCTGTGTACGCCCGGATACCACGTGCCGGGCTGGACTGACGTGTTTTGCAGGTTGCATGGTGAGCGTACCTGAAATTCCTCGTATATCGGCCGAGGTCATGGTGGTTGGCTGCCACCCACAGGTCCAGTTTTTTTTCCCCTTGTTCTTTCAATTTTTATGTCTCCATGCTATGGGGACATCGCATGATTCTAGTTGGGGGGAGGGTGTACTTTGTACTTATTTTTGATTTTTGCGTTGCTAGTTAGTTTTGGGGATACGGGTGTTATGCGTCTTGTAAATGTCGGTAAGCGATGAGATCTAGCTGAATTAGTATGCCTGTTTAACTTGAATGCATGCATATATTTGGCTATCTAGTTGAGCATGATGCACTGTCAAGCATGTGAATGAGTGTCCTCACGTTGATAATAGCGTATCCTGAATAGCATGCCCATGTCCTTTGTATTCCGTTCTGCAATCGCATAAAATAGTAGGCTTTTGTTTTGCAAGTAAGAGACTAGTTATTTTTCATGCGTTTGTGAGGATAAATAACGTGCATAGGGGATGAAACAAGGCATTTTTGCATGATTAAACCACATATGAGTCCCCTTGACCCATCTTAAACCAGTCCGAGTCAGTTCCCGTGTCTAACTTAGGAAACCGGTGTTTTTGGTTGGATTCAAGTTTGGGGGAAAGTCAAGCTCTGTGCATCATAAGTGTCGTACTGTTGTGGAAAATTGGGAAGCAATGGCGACTTGAGGGATTAATTTTTGAAGAAGTCTGATTAGGTGCCGTGTTTTGGGAACCAAAACCCATAAACCCCAGCCTATTTAAAAAAAAAAAAAAAAGAGACCTTCGGTATCGATACAGCAAAAGTGCTGTATCGATACAAGTTGACCCATTCGCGAACAGAACCCACGGGTATCGATACAGGAGAAGTCCTGTATCGATACCGAGACCCTTAAAACGCGAATTTAACAGGTTTGACCGGTCATTCTTCCTCACAACCCATCTTCTTCCTCAAGCTTCTTTCTCTCTCTCTAACCCTAACCTCCGAAATTCCTCCATAGCCACCACCTTTAAACCTCCATAACTCCACCAAATCTCACCCAAATCCCACCAAACTTCACCAAAACACTCCTCTTCTCATCCTCTACCACATACACCTCTCAAATCCCATCCAAAACCCTTATCTCTCCAGATCTAAAAACCTAACTTTTCCAAAAAAAAACCCACCCTCCAAAACATGGCATCTAGGAAGGCGAAGGGCAAAGCTACGGCCTCCTCCAGCGCTCCTCCAGAGCAAGGAGCCGGGGGAAGGAGGACCAAGGATCAAATTGCTCGGGATGAACGGGTCAAGTGGGAGGCTTCTATCACCCCTGATGCTATAGCTGCGAGTTTGCGCTATCATAGGCCGACTGATGTTAACTAGTGACGGGTAGGGCGACTAGTGACGGGTCTTTTGTATGAGAGACGTGTAGATGCTGGGAATCCTCACCGGCCGGGCAAGTTTAGGGCGGCATATCGATTTGTGAACCAATTGGTTTGTTATAATCTGGATCCGAGGGCAACTGAAAATAAGCCCTCTATTGATACTGGGAATATGTTGACAGCCTTCATGGATCCAGATACTGTGTGTGACTGGGCATTATTCATTTACTCAAAGATTATCGATTTCCGTGATGCCCCAACACAGACCCGAATGCCATTCCCTTGCCTGATCACTGCCATTGCTAGAGACTCCGGATTGCAAGGGGCCAAGTGGTTCAACAACGATCCACTAGTCCCTGGGGCAATAGACATCACCATTCTTACCAAGAGCAGAGCCCAGACTCGAGGTGCTAGAGGAGGAACTTATTTGACTACACAGCCACCCCCCAGCACAGCCAATACCACTTGGCTGCAGAAGATCTTTTGTCAAGGGGTCGCTACCATTCGAAGTCATCAGAAGCTTAAGAGAGAGGTGCGACAAAATGCAAGAATGCTGCAGCAGATGAATCACAGGGAAGAGTGGATGGTAAGGCGACTCGAGGGGTCGACTTCAGATCCATATGTTCCCCTTGAGTTCCCTGAGTTGGAGGTCAGCGATGATTTCGCAGATGGTGAACCGGAACCGGAGGAGGTTGAGTCGGATTGACTGAGGCACTTGTGGTTGCATGGGGCTGGCTGAGGGTAGGTAGTGATAGTTGGAGGTGTTATTTTATGTGGGGTTTCCTGTTATTTCATGTTGGATATTGTGTTATTTCATGTGGAACTTGTGTTGTTTCGTTTTCATTTGGGGTTTGTAATATAACTCTTAGGATGATGGTTTCACTTTTATTGGTTTGATTGTGGACTTGGTTTGGGTGGCGCCGATGGGCGCATTGACAGGTTTTAGACGTGACAGGTGCGGCCAGTCAGGGTAGTTAACCTTGAGCCTCTATAGGCCGTCACCTGATTTTGCAGTTTCCTATTGTTGTTCTAACCAAGGTCAATATAATCCAAAAAGTCCTTAGTCGATCGTGTGCACGTATTCTATCTCTCACTTATGCATGATTAATAATGATGTTGCTTATTTTGTGAAATCCTATCTGGACATATTGTGCATATTGTGCGTTTCTCTCTTGCTACGCGTTTATTTTGATTGGCACGTGGGAACCAGTTGTTCGGTCCCACGCATCTCGCCAAGCGCTTATATGGGATGTTGAGTGATCTAAGTGAGTTGTGCGACGCGGTTATTTTTGTAGGGATATTTATTCGCGCATGTGGCACTAAGCTAACCATGTTCAATTTTCTGTCAAAGCATGCATGCATCTGAGTTACAGGCATATTAGGAGGCGAATATCTGTTGCTATGGTTGATTACTTTTACAGGTGTCATAACCCCCGTACCCCCATTGGTGTTTGTCTAGTTTCCTTTCATTGTTTTCAATTTTCGTTCGTTCCTAGGGACTAGCAACGCTCAAGTTGGGGGGTGTGATAGGCGCGTAATATCACAGATATAAGCGCCTAAGTAGGGCGAATTAGCGCATTAGAGGCGCGGTTTTATTTCATTTTCCACTTGATTCGGTGTTGTCTCTTGTTTTTGGTGGTTGTGTTTGTTGTGTAGGAAACAGGCCGAAAAGGAGCACGGAAAGTGACACAAGGCATCGGGCATGTGGGGAACCGGTGGGACCCAAGCAAGGACGACCAAAAAGCTGAAAAGTCAACTTAGAGGCTCGGTATCGATACAGGGAATGTCCTGTATCGATACCAATGCACCAACCAGAAGACAGAACGTCTGGGTATCGATACAGGACTTCTCCTGTATCGATACCGAGACCCTTATTTTGCCCGATGGACCATGCCACGTGTGTTGACTTCGGGGGAGGATAAATACCCCGTTTTTACTCCGAATTAGGGTTCGAACATTGTTAGATTTTTCTTACCTTTTCGCAGCCGCCTTACCTTTTGGAGATTCAACTTTCCGATTATTTTTGCATCGAAGTTTTGGAGTTTTTCCGCTGATTCTCGCTTTGCTTTGGTAACGTTCCTGTTCCTTACTTTAATCTCAGTTCGCGGGAGTTTGTCCGCGTTTTGAGACTTGAATCTCTTGTTTTAATTCGAATTTAATTATAAGAGCATGGTTTATTTTAAAGTTCAGTTATTTGTCATGATTAGTATGAGTGAGTAGTTTCTCAAGTATGGTCACGGGGTGATTAACACGCCGTGGCCAGGGCTGGGTATATTCTTGCTCCGGTTTTCACGATTAAGAATGGAAAAAGCAATTTTAGGTTATGAAAGAACATTTGTTAGACGAATCCGGGCATTGTCGGAGCCCATGTAACGCGGGGAACGGGGGACTAAAACTTGTTCTTCGCTGTACATGGGTAAACGGCGACCGCGATGATTTGCATCTTTCGGGGTATCTTTCTCTCTCTAAAGTCAAATGTTTTGGAACAACGAATGGAGCATGAAATATCCGGACCTGGTCACCGGGTTATGAGCCCTACGACCGTACTTCCTTTTAAATAATTTAAGCAAAATCAATTTTTCTCTTAATTTAGTTAATTCACCAAACCAAATCACAAAGGGTGGCCACCTAAGAGCCGTGTTAAACATTAGCAACCTGAGTTTTTAGTAAGCACCTTCCACCTTCTCTGTGGATTCGATTCCGGTCTTACCGGGTATTATGCTACACCGGTATCCGCCCTACGCTTGGGGCAACCCATTAAATTAGGTATAGGATTTCGGTCAAGCAATGGTGATGGATTTGAACACATAATTCTTCTACCCAAAATCAATTTTAAACCATTACTGACATTAAACCATAATCGTAGTCTTGAATAACATCATATTCCACATATGGCACTCGTCTTTTTTTTATTCCTTCCGTCCCAATTTGTTTACGAAAATCGTGTTATTTTGATTTCAAAAAATAAGGTGTTTTCAAGAATGATTTTTCCAACATTTTACACCATTGAAAAGTACTCGCTAGATTATTTGAATGGAGCCAAAAATTATTCCGGGAGGATGTTAAAATAGCACCTATTGTGAGCAACCAAACATTGGATAGAGGAAATATATCATTTGTCTCGCAAAATGATGACATAAATAATAGTATGGTAAGATATGAAGTAAAAACCTTAATTGTAATTTTTTTAAAGGGACAATTATCAATAAATCCACTTTTAAAAAAATAATTTTCACTTAAATAGGCATAAACTTTTTACAGATTTGCGCATCACAACATATAGAACTTTAGGACACGCGCGCGAGTAAATCGGGAACCGCCACCACGCGTTCTTCTCTGGTGGCGCGTCAGGCCTCTTTTCTTCCCGGAGATGATCTAAATGGCTCTCTCAAGCTCGATTCTAGTATGGGTATCTCTTTGATAAGCTCTTTCTACCCAGATTTTCATTTACATAGAGGTTTTGCTGCTGCTTCCTTTCACTACAACAATTTACACCATTCTCGACTAAAATCACCGACTAAATAATGTTTAGTCGGAAATTATTGTTAAATTTCCGACTAAATAAATTTTAGTCGGAAATTATCACCACAATTTCCGACTAAATAATTTTAGTCGGAAATTACCACCAATCACCGACTAAATTTTTGTTAGTCGGAAATTGTTCGCAATTCACCGACCAAAATGTTTAGTCGGAAAAATTTAGTATTTTCCGACCAAATGTTTAGTCGGGAAATCGAGGTAAAAATTTCAGCATTTTCGAATATTTTCGGGTATACTTTGGCGGGGAAATTAGTATTCTCCGACCAAACATTTAGTCGGCAAAAGAATAAATTTACCGACTAAATAATATTTAGTCGGAAATTGTTTGCAATTCACCGACCAAAATGTTTAGTCGGAAAAATTTAGTATTTTCCGACCAAATATTTAGTCGGGAAATCGAGGTAAAAATTTCAGCATTTTCGAATATTTTCGGGTATACTTTGGCGGGGAAATTAGTATTCTCCGACCAAACATTTAGTCGGCAAAAGAATAAATTTACCGACTAAATAATATTTAGTCGGAAATTGTTTGCAATTCACCGACTAAATATATTTTAGTCGGAAAAAAACATTGATTACGATTTTTTTTTATCATCAATAAATTTGGTTTGTCCAAATAAATGAAAGAAGAAATTTTCCCAAAAAGAACCGGCCCTAAAATTAACCCCAAAGCTCTCATTCACTGTGACTTTGTCTCCCTTTTCTAAAAGTAATGAACAGTTTGGATCATTTGTGTGGGACCCACAAGTGGGTCCCTTGTGAGTCCTCGAATAGTTAATTTGATTTTTTCATCTCAGTCATCACTCTAGATCCACTGTTTGGTGTCTCTGTTAATTAACAACTCACCTGTGCATGCTGGGCCGTTGAATAAATAGACTCAAATAAAAATCAGCTCAATTAGATATCGAAAACTGGTGATATTTAAAAAAACAAAAATTCACATTATATAATTTTTCGATTTTTATTCACAAGAAATAAATCCTCATTGTATAATTTTTCAAATTTTTTTGGTTTAAAATAAATTCACATTATATTACAGATACCTATAATTGATCTCAAGAAAATCAAGGCCTAACCTCTTGCTCGAGTAGAATAAGAAATGTTTTGCAAGGAAATGTAATTGCAGTAAGAAACGTGGAATTGATTAAGGGATATACTAACCTTTAATGTTAATTTTGAACGATTTCAAAAAATGGTGGAACTTTATCTTGATATTAATATTATATTTGCAAAAATTTGTCTAGGTTTTGCGAAATATGGATTAATTGAATCATTCATACGAAGAATAAAATTAATATTGTGTTTGTTAGACACTTGACAAAACAAAAAATATCATTTCCCAAATGAATTTGGATCTCGATGAAGGGTCTTTTTAGACCCAAGCGAGCCAAAAATTTACGTAGATGATTTAATCAATAAGGACAACGAAATCAACGATCTCGATTGTGATGATTGTGTTATGGCTATGTGGCTACATACATTCAACTAGTACACATGACTTAGTTTACTATCAATTGCGTCTCGATAAAGGGGTTTTCTAAACCCGATCGAACCAAAAATTTATATGAACGCTTTAATCAACAAGCACAACAAAATCAACGATCTCGATTGTCATGATTGTACTGTGATTGTGAGGCTATTGTACATTCAACTACTACATAAGACTTAGTTTAACAAGAAATATGTTGAACATAGAGATTCTAAAGGTCATTGCCAAGCCAATCTCTACAATGATCGATCTGAACCTTTAAGATTGCACCTTGTACTTATTCATTCATCTTCAAAAAAATTGGAGATCATCAAATGTCAACAACTATATGATCAGCCGACATTAATGAGTTAAGAGTCATTAAAAGTCCTTTGGTGCACCACTCGAGCCCCGTTTGAGTTTTTTTTTTTTTTTTTTTCTCTATCGGAACAATTTATCTTTTACAAAATATGGATTAGATTATTTTGCACTAGAAAGATGTTAATCACGTATCATTAGGCATTTGATCGGTTGGAATTGTTATATTATTAATGAATTTACGTGTCGACGAAAGGGCTTTCTGAATTCGATTGAGTGAAATATTTATGTGACTGATTTCATGAACAAACACAATGAAATTAACGGGCTTGATCGTTAAAATAAATGGGTTATTTCGATTTGTTACATAAATATTAGTACCAATAGTATCCACAACGAAATTAATCTCACAAAATGAAAATCATCTAGCGAGGAATATTTTTTGTCGTCATTTCCCGAAAATTTCTAACTGGGCAATCAGCAAATATGGCGGGCTTAGTGGCGAAAAAATTGGCGGGTCTGGAAAAAATAAAGTAGCCAAAAAGGCAAGAAACGACATCGTCTAATTAACAAACGACACCGTCTAATATGTTGTTCTCTTTCTTCTCGACAATAACATCCATCAGTCTACTACACCCATATACCCATTCCTTGCCCCCCCTCTCCTCCTCTGATGAAGTTGCAGAGAGCAAAGCTTCGATGAATCCGCCATAAGCTCGCTCGCAGCGCAATCCCATTCTACCAAGGTTCGATCAATTGCTTTTCCATCTCTCCTCTGACTCTTTAGTCTCTTGAATCTCAAATTTGAGGTAAGGCTGTAAGCTTCCTATCTGTTCAATTTTTTGGGCAAATGTCATGTATATACACACACACATATAATATTGGTGAGTACTTATTTATTTGCTTCTTTATTCATCAATAATGACAAGAAGAAGGTGAAAAGTAGTTAGATTAAGAAATCAAAGAACCAGACCCAACTTTTGAGTAAAAGACAACCCTCGTTAACATATAATGCCTAATATATTCCAAAATTTAACGTTATACAGCATCTAATCTATATTATACTGTATTTTGCTACTGAAATATGGATATTTTAGTGGTGAATGAGGGGAATAGAAGAGAATCTTTCGGTAAACAAACTTTAAGGGATTCCACTTATAAGTTATTACTTAACCATTAATTACTACTTTTTCTAGGTGTACATATTTGTGCTTGTATGTTGCTCTCTCCGTCCCAATTTAAGTGTCCCCGGGAAAATGTGTAGTTTCTTGGACGTAAAAAAATGTATTTTTGTATAATTAAACGGCTCATTGAACACTTAAATTTGTTGTAAAGAATATAAAAAAAAAATTATAAAGAGAAACATATTTTGTTGGAGTTTGAAAATGCACATCTTCTCATAGTGGAAACTTAAAATGGGACAAACGGGAGTAGTACTTTTTGGGGCAAAGGTCATAATGCCATCTTTTTTTCTCAATAATTGTTTTGTAGGTTTTGAGTCAAATAGATTGAACGCAGTGTCGTACTTTTGGAGCTTAAGATCAGGTATTGCAGGATTCTTTTTTCTTTCACTTTCTTCCAATTTGTTTTGTGACACCAGTACTAGTTTTGCTATGGATTTGTCGATTACTCGTATTCCTCGCAAGTATTGCTTGTTTCCTTGACTCATTGATTTATGAGGTGCATCGATTCATTGACGCGAGAAAGGCCTTTTGCGAGGAAAATTGTGGATTTGGCGAGGAATTATGTTCCTCGCAAAAACCCTAATTTCTTGTAGTGCATGCACACAAATGCCCACACATCTACAACGTGGTCATAAGCTCGTTGTTCTGTTTTCCCCCTTTTCAACAGGTCTCCGATTTCAACATACTTGGGAAAGTCGTGAAGCTCATTGGTTTTACCCCGTTTGAGTTTGCTCTCAACGCCGTCTCCGAAGGTGATTTTTATGCTCGTTCTTTGTCTCTTGCCCTTGTGGTTTTTTGATAATGCATGGGTATTTGATTCACTAGCAATGGTATTTTAATAGTGTTTAAAGAAGTGTATTTTTTTGCTTCATTTGTCTGTATAGTTTCCTACTACATAAAATAAGAAAAAGGAGGTTCTATAGATCATCGTGTGTAGCTTCAATTAGTTTAATTGCTTGTTGTATAATGGGGTTGACTTACTTTTTATTGTTTAGTTTTCTTCCAAACCTAGCAATGTTTATTACTGTTTATCCTCTTATGGGGTATGACGAAAATGGGATAACAAGAGACTGAAACTGCTGTCCGAAAAATCTGTGACATGCAATGGCTGCTGTTAGGTTCTGGTTAGGGTGCTGTGACATAAGGGAAAAATGGAGAATAACTTGGTGGTGTTGGACGACGGTGAGGCATAGCAATGAAGGTGGTGACATACGAGATGATGATGGAAAGAGCTATCAAAATGAGAAGGAAAGAAACTATACCTACTAAAGATTTCAGCCGAAGAAGCCTTGCCAGAACATTTGAGTGTCGGTTAACTCTCTATGATGGAGGTGAATATGCTTTGGGGAAAAGAAGGCGAAAAAGACAAGGGGAAGGGAATAGGTTGTGAGAGAGAAGAAGGGTGGAAGGGATATATTATACAAAAGGGCAGGAGACAAAATTAAAAGAGGCAGATAAAGAAGGCCCGCAAAAATAACTCATGCCCCCTTGTTCTAATCTGATTTCTACATTTGATTCAAAACGTCGGCAGACACTTGGAGACTCAAATTTTACCATTTTCTTAAAATAACGTTCTAAGAATTATTGTCTTTGTGAGAGCTCTTGAAAAATCTCTTTTGCTAGACTACGATAAAAATAGGGGTGTTACAATTAACCCATCAATCTCAATCATTAATGTAAAGATCTAGTCGAATGAAATATTAATGGGATAATTATTTATGCTCTTGACAAATCTGGGTGAGATGTTAGTTATTGATTTATTTTGGGCATTCCACTATGCATAGGACTATGTATTTACTTGAATTTCAATATCCCTGTTATCATTTACTCCTTGATACCATGATGTCGATGAAAAGGTTGTATCTAATAATCGTGGTGTTTTGTTCTTTTTACAGATGGAGTGCCGCATCCGGTTATTAGCTAGATGAAAAGGTTGAATTTTTGCCATGTATTCTCTACCGTGGTTAGATATTATCGTGCGTTCTAGTGTTTGGATGGATACTTTTTATTTTATCCTTGGATGGATTGTTTTTGGATGATGCTATGGACATTGTGGTTGGATTTTGTATTTCGAAGTTTTTGTAGTATGATACTATTTTGTTAGGTGAAGACCTTTAAATTTGGGAAGCCTTTAATTTTGTGGTTTATTATTTAATTAGAGCAGGTTGGTGAAATCTTGTATGGATTGGTTGCTTGATTTAATCGATGGTTAGAAACCAAGTTTGACAAATTTAACAATTCAATACGAGCTCGGATTAAAATTGCAAAAAAAATATATATATTCACCGACCAAATATTTAGTCGGAGAATAATAGATGATTCACCGACCAAATATTTAGTCGGAGAAAAATAAATGATTCACCGACCAAATATTTAGTCGGAGAATAATAAATGATTCACCGACCAAATATTTAGTCGGCGAAAAATAAATAATTCACCGACCAAATATTTAGTCGGAGAATAATAAATGATTCACCGACCAAATATTTAGTCGGAGAAAAATAAATAATTCACCGACTAAATATTTAGTCGGAGAAAAATAAATAATTCACCGACCAAATATTTAGTCGGTAAAAACAAAACTTTTTCCGACCAAACTTGTTTTGGTCGGAAATTACAATTTCCTACCTCATTCCGTCGACCAAATGGGCCGACTAAATTTTTGGTCGGAAATTACTATTGCCGACTACATTACGACATTTTCCGACTAAAATTTTAGTCGGCAATGGGGAAAATTGTTGTAGTGTTTCTTCCTGGGTGTGGTCGGTTACTCTTTCCGACCACTTTCTTCTGGGTGTGGTATTCCGCGTCCTACCTCGTCGGAGTTTTCTCCGGTGAGGTGTAAGGGGAGTCCTTCGCGTCCTACTTCTCCAGATTAATTTCTGGGAATTGCAAGGGGAGGATTATTACCACTTTCTTTCTTTCTTCCCTCAACCTCCGTTCTCTTACTATGAATCCCAGACAGCGGTACCCTCAATACCCCCACCATTCATCTGGCCACTCTTCTCACACTTTGTTTGTGGACAACCTTCCAGATGATGTTGGTATTCGATGGTTCAGAAATCTCTTCTCCAAATTTGGTAAAGTGTGTAGGGCTTTCATCCCAAGAAAATTGAGCAAGAGATCTGGCCATAAATTTGGCTTCATTACATTTCAATTCAAGCAAGAGGCTGAACATGCAATCCATAGTACTAACTCTCTCTGGATTGATGGTAGAAATCTGATTGTTAAAGAAGCCAGATACCACGAACCTAAAACCCAGATCCATTTGTACTCTGGGATTCACACTCGAAAGGAATCCAAGTCCTATGCTGAAGCCGTCACCAACAACCAAGGTAATGTGCAGTCCACTAAAACTTTCATAGTCCAGCCGATTGCATCTGAATGGCTATCTAGGAGTGCTATAGCCAAATTATCAAGCCCTTCCACTCCTGAGATGGTTTTGAAATCCTTCCAGATGGCTAACTATTCCGATCTCTCGGTTAAATCTTTGGGTGGTCTGTCTATGATCATAACTTTCAAATCCATTGAGGCTAGAAATTTTGCCTTATCTGATAGCAATCTAGTAAGTTGGTTCGCCTCGTTCAAATCTTGGAACGGTGAATCTACCAGTATCTCGAGATATGTCTGGTTAAAATGTAGAGGTATGCCCTTACAAGCGTGGAATCTCAACTCTTTTAAAAGAATTGGTGATTACTGCGGTCAATTTATCAATTTGGATGAAGAAACAACCTTAGAGCTTTCATATGATGTTGCTAGAATGCTCATCTCCACTGATTACCAGGAGAAAATTGAAGAATGGGTTAATATTTCTGTTAATGGGAAGGACTACAATGTTAGAATTTGGGAAGAAGAATGTGACGACCCCTTCAATGTTATCTACAGGTCCAAAGCCAATGCTGGAATTCAAACTTATGGCTCCACCTCTGGTAAATCTAATTCTGGAAATCACAATTCTCCTGGGATTGGCCCTACTCTGTTTTACTCAAATTCAAACCATACTTCTAAGGAAAAAACTACAAATACTGTTAATTGGCGATTTGTCCCATCTCGCCCCAATCCAATTTATATTCTCGGTAAAGGTCCAGAGCATTTGAATACTCTGGACACTATTAATTCTAATCTGTTGGTGGAGACCAACCAAGTTCCTTCTCAACAACCTCTGGCATTTAATGTCATCCCAACCACCTTGAAGAGTCCCAAGGATAATTTTAATGTTGTGGCTGCTGATATTACCTCCCACTCTTCTTCTTCAGCCAATGCCGATCAAGACAACAATAATGTTCAAGCCCTTATTGCTCTAGACTCTAATAACCTCGGTCATCATGAGCTGTCTGACAATTTCAACTCCTTGCTCTCCAGTGCAATTCCTGACTCTACCAAGATTATTCCTGACTCTATCGAATCTAAGAAAGACAGAGCTGATAAAGTTAGGAGGAGGAAGTTGCTCACTGATAGTCTCAACACCAACGCTAGTGGCTGCTCTCAACCACATCCCTCTAATACCTCTTCTGACTCTATTCACTCCTTCTCTAGCAACCACAATGCCTCTGTCTCTTCTGGGGATATTATTAGGAGAAATGCCATTATCATTGAAGAACTTGAGGATGTGGTGATGGCGGGTAACAGATTTGGGATTCACTTTCACGAAAATGATGGTGGTGCTCTTAGGGAACTTATGCACTTAGAACTTGAAGAGCAAAAGCTTCAAGTTCAAAACCTCTTTTAATCCCTCTTTCTACTCTTCTTGGGTCTGGGTGTTTTGGCTGTCATTTTGAATTTCTTTCATGCTTGTTTCTTTGTTTACTTTCTCTAATCCCAATGAAGATCATCTCTTGGAACATCAGGGGTATGAACAGTGCCATAAAAAAGAAGTATATCTCCAAGCTTATCAATTCTAAATCCCCTGATCTCATCCTCTTGCAAGAAACAAAATTGGACTCCTTCAACTCTTTCTTAGCTAGTAGACTCTGGCCAAATTGTGACTCTGACTTTGTCATCTCTAACTCTGTTGGAGCTTCTGGTGGCATTCTTACTTTATGGAATAAAGATGTTTTTGTGGAAGAAGAGAGGATTATTAACAGGTACTTCATTCTTCTCAAGGGCTCACTCAACAACTTTCCTTGCATCATTCTGAACGTCTATGCCCCTAATGATCCTCTTGATAGAAGAATCACTTGGAATGATATTTTGGGCCTGAAGAGTAGATTCCCTATCCCCTGGTGCATTGGGGGTGACTTTAATGAAATTCTGGAAATTAATGAGAGGGTGGGATGTACCAGAATGGATAGTGGTATGAATGATTTCCACAACTTCATTAATCATATGGAGATCCAAGGCATTCCCATGTTGGGTAGACAATTTACCTGGACCAACTTTCAAGATTCTCCCATCCATAGTAGGCTGGATAGATTTCTACTATCTCCTGAATGGCTTGCTCATCTCAATCTTCTGCTTTGGGGGCTTCCTAGATCGATCTCTGATCATTGTCCCGTACTCCTCTCCAATGACTCCGTTGATTGGGGTCCAAAACCTTTCAAATTTATCAATGCTTGGCTCTCTCACCCTCAATGCTTGAAAATCATCAAAGACACATGGGAAAGCTCTTCACACTCTGGTTGGGCTGGCTTTAGGATTATGAACAAGCTTAACGATTTAAAAGTCAGGCTCAAAGAATGGAACAAATCTGATTTTGGCAACATCAATACCACCATTGCTTCTTTGGAAAATCAATTGCATTTGTTGGACGCACTCTCCGAACATAGGCCTCTCAATCCTGATGAGCTGGCATCCAGGAGAAAAGCTAGGAGTGACTTATTCCATCATTCTAAGTTGGGAGAAAGCTTATGGAGGCAGAAATCAAGAATTCACTGGCTTAAACTTGGCGACAAAAACACTAAATTCTTCCAATCCATGGCCAATAGCAGATTCAGGAGAAACTACATTGGTTCAATTGAAATTGAAGGTGAGATGATTGAAGATCCTGTCTCTATAAAAAATGAAGCTGCAAAGTTTTTTCAGGAAAGATTCAGGGAACAATGCCTGCATAGGCCTGTGTTTGGTGGTCCATTCCCTAGAAGACTTGATCAATCCTCTAGCCTCGATCTTGAATCTCCCTTCACTGATGATGAAATCCTTGCTGCTGTTCAAGATTGCTGTAGTGGAAAAGCTCCTGGGCCGGATGGCTTCAACTTTGCTTTTGTTAAAAAAGCCTGGAAATTTATCAAACCTGATGTCCTTCAATTTTTCAGAGAATTCTACTTGAACTCCAAACTTTGCAAGAGCATCAACATCACCTTTATCACCCTTATTCCTAAGGTGGATGGTGCCTCAAATTTCAAGGACTTCAGGCCTATTAGTCTGGTTGGCTGGCTCTACAAACTTCTTGCCAAGGTACTTGCAGCCAGATTTAAGAAGGTAATTTCTTCCATTATTGGTCCTTCTCAAGCTGCTTTTATTGGCGGTAGACAAATTCTTGATGGTGTTCTCATTGCTAATGAAATAATTGATAAATGGAAGAAAGACAAATCCCAAGGTCTTCTCTTAAAAGTAGATTTTGAGAAGGCATTTGACTGTGTAAATTGGAATTATCTCCTAAAATTACTTAAAGATCTTGGTTGTGGGCCTAAATGGATTTCTTGGGTCAAAGAATGCATCTCCACTGTCGCTGTCAAAATCCTAATCAATGGCACCCCTTCTGACCAATTTGTTATTCAAAGAGGTATAAGGCAAGGTGATCCTCTTTCCCCCCTCTTATTCAATGTGGTTGTGGAGGGTCTAAACTTATTGTTTGAAAGAGCTAGAGATCAAAACACTATCAGTGGTATTTCATTTGGTAGGAATGGCCCAACCATTTCTCATCTCCAATTTGCGGACGATACTTTGATTTTCTGCAAATGTGATATCTCTGAACTTAAGGAAATCCAGTTGATTCTTCTGTGCTTTCAATATGCCTCTGGTTTGAAAATTAACTTCTCCAAAAGTCAGCTTTGTGGTGTGGGTGTTGATCATGCCTCGCTATCTACTTTTGCCAATATCTTTGGTTTTCAAATTGATAATCTCCCTTTCAAGTATCTCGGGCTCCCTCTTGGCTCTAATCCTAAGAAAATATCAACTTGGCATCCAGTCATTGAGAACATGAGGAAAAAATTAGCTCTTTGGAAAAGGAAATACATGTCCATTGGTGCTAGGCTTACCCTCATCAAATCATCCATGTCTCACCTTCCCCTCTACTACATGTCTCTCTTCAAAGCCCCAATCTCAGTCATCAACAAGTTGGAGAGAATGCAAAGGCAATTCCTTTGGGGTGATGGGTCAAACAAGAGGAAAATCCACTTGGTTGGTTGGGACAAAGTTTCAAAGTCAAAAAAGCTTGGTGGTCTTGGTATCAAAAAACTTGTTCACCATAACCAGGCTCTTTTAAGCAAGTGGTGGTGGCGTTTTGGCACTGAAAAGAACTCTCTCTGGTCACAAGTTATCACTGCCAAATACGATTATTCTACCTCCTGCTGGCTCCCACTCCCAATTAATTCTCACAGGGTTTCAAATATTTGGGGTGATATTTGTTCTTTGGGTGATGAAAACTCTGATTCGGCCTCAATTTTAAAATTAGGTTTCTGGATCAAGGTAAAATCTGGAATAAATACTTCTTTTTGGAATGATCTTTGGTTGGGCCATCAACCTCTTAAATCCACCTTCCCTAGACTCTTCTTGTTATCCAACCAACAATCGGCAACGATAAGTGATATGTTTGATTCTACCTCTCTATCCTGGTCAATCACCTTCAGAAGAGCTCTTCATAGCTGGGAACAACCATATCTTGACCATCTTAATGCCCTTATTCTCAATATCAACCTGGACAATTCTGATCTTGACTCTCTTAAATGGAAGTGGAGTCCTTCGGATGGTAATTTCTCAGTCAAATCCTGGTATGATAAGTGGGAGGATATTTTCAACAACATTAATCACTTAGGGCAGTCGTGCAATCTCATTTGGAATAATCTGTGCCCCCTCAAAATCCAAATCTTTGTGTGGCAAGCTATGCAAGAGAGAATTCCCACTGCATCTGAACTGATCAGGCTTAATATCAAATCTATTGATGAAGACTTTGATGGTCTTTGTCCTCTTTGTGGCTTTGTATTGGAATCTGCTCCTCACCTTCTCTTATTCTGTGAAATCTCTTGGGGCATTTGGTCTGGAATCATTCAGTGGTGGAATCTTAAATGGGCTAGCCCTGGTTCTATCATTGGCCTTATCTACTGGTGGCTTCAAGGAAAATCCAAACCTAATTCGCTGAAACATGCTTGCTGGCTCTCATGCTTTTTTGCTACCATTTGGTCCATATGGTTAGCAAGAAATGATAAGATCTTTAACAACAAAGCTCTGATTCCAGAAGACCTTATTGATCTCATAAAGACAAGAGTGGCTCTATGGATTAAAGCTAACTATGATCTCCAGGTCTACACCGTGGATGATTTTAAGAGGAATCTTTCTTCCATCATTTCTCTTAAAATCCCCAGAAGATTGGATGCATAATCTTGGAACTAGTTTGCGATCCCACTGCATTTGATATGTCTCTTGATTGCTGATTTCTCACCGTTGTCTTTCTGGTTTTCTCTGGTCCTCTCGGCTGCATTTCAGTTTTTGCTGCTCCTGTTTTCTTGCTGAATTTTGATGGTTGTATTTTTGGTTTGTCATGTCAAAGTGTACTAGGGTAAATTTTATCTTGGGGGCATCTTTTTGTGTGGGTTTCATCCCTCCTCACTGTGTTGCCTTTTTGGCCCTAGTCCCCCCTTCCTCTTTGTATCCTCTCTCTTTCTATATATTTCTTCTTTGCTGAGCAAAAAAACATATAGAACTTTACATCTTTTCCGCACGCCACTTCTTTTCCAAACACCATAAAAAAAAGAAAAGAAAAAAGAACTTACATCTTTCGGAGTTTCATTATACCATTTGCAATGGTCTTTACACATTAAAACTAGCCCGCGCAACTTTCAAGAAGAACGTGATTAAAAATCTCTACTCAATAAGTCATAACTAGAGACATCAAATGCATGTCCATAAATTGGTAACAATCACAAAATTAATTGTTACAACTTAAATATCTAATAAATTATAAATGTTTGCCAAATGCATGTCCCTTTTGTGCTTTTGGACCTTTTTTTTTTGGAATAACAAACTGGATCATTTTTTAACCTTCGAGGAAAGTCTTTTAACATCACTGTTCTGTCTTTTGACTGTGGCAGTAGCATATTTTGAGCTAAAAGTTCTAAAACTCTTAAAAGTAGTTAATATATGCGAGGAAAATGACCTGTTTTGAAATTCATATTTTGAAAATTTTGAGAGTTCAATAAATGGCCGGGAATCTACCTAAACCTTAATCCAGGAAAAGTATATATTATTTTGCCTTTGAAATAAAGAACCCCGCCCATGATTCCTTTATAGTGATAACCAGTAAACATTTATGGGAACATTTACCGTTCAATGTTTAGTTTATTTTCATATAATTTGTTCATTTTGCACATAAATGCGATTTTGTTCACCTTCCTTAAGAGAGGGTGAAGATTACAGTCTCTATTATTGGTTTCCATGCACCTGTGATACCATGGGATTTGTTTTTTAGAAGTGTGATATCATGGGATGAGAAAGGATCAAAGGAAGAAAAAACCCACATGATATGGTCACGCTGTATAAAATTAATCTCCCAAAATCCACCTCACCCCAACCCCACAAGCAAATAATAGAACCTTGTGACTCTTTTGATGCTTCACCAATCTCTCCACATCTTGTGATTGTCATCTACCAAACACAAGGAAGGGTTTTGCTATAGTCAGCCTACGTGATGTACTTTCTTGAAACGTCCCTATCACTGTCTCTTAAAAGACCATTTTGACCTCTAACTTTTTCAATACATGTTTTCTCACCTTTTTCTTTTTCGTTTATTTTTCTGTGCGAGAACATATTTTCAGATTCATTTTCTCTGGGGTGTCTCATGTCTACTAGTGCCCACTTTCATATTTTGGTTGGTAGATTTTAGAATTTTTTTGGTGATAATGGTTGTGTTCGTTTCCCAATTTTAGTTTAGTTTTAGTTTTGATGACATCATTATTACCCTCATTTCTCTCTCTATCTCTCTCCACTTATTACATCTTTTTACATCATCAAAACTAAACAAAACTACCAAACGAACACAACCAATATAGTTTTGTATTGAGTTGCATAATTTTTTTTCTTTAGTCAATTTTTTAATATTTTAACAAAAAAAAATTACTTTTTTAATATTAAAATTATTTTTTAATATAAATCTAAAAAGTAAAAAACAAATAAAAATTTTGATAAAAATTCATTATAGACGAAAAAACATGGATAACGAAACAGTGAAAACTTTGGAAGAAAACTAAACTAAACTAGAAACCAATAAAGATGCTTTGGGTAAAATAAATCACTTGGTTTATTTTTTTGTCCTTATTTAAAAATTGTATTTTTTTATTTTGAGTCAATTTTTTTTTTATTATTGGTTTGTCTCGATTAGAGGAATCACAAAAGTATAAAATTATTAACCAAATTTAAACTTTTGCATATAAAGACAAATATTGCAATAAACTACAAAAAAAAAAGGATTATTTTTTTGTCTTTGGTGAACTTCTTAAAATTTTGATCATAAAACCAATAATCCTATAAAAATCAACGCTAATAGGGTACTATGTGGTGTCAGACGTGGTGCTCGTAGCGTTCATCAGAGCCTTTTGTCTCCGCAATCAATGGTTCGGATTTTAAATAAAGTTTTCTAGCTAGGGACGAGTTTAACTCTTTCGGGGAAGAGTTTATTTAAAATTTGGACTGTCCAATATATTTTTAGACGGTTGAGATGCGCAACGAATACCACCTTGTAGTACCTGTCCAGCACCCAAGGTTTTCTCAATTGTTTTCGTTGGAAGACGAGCTGGGCTGATCCTAGAAAACTCCAATTTTAATAGTTTTAGTTCAGTCCTATATTTTGGTGGCGAGATCTTTGCCTTTGTGGCCTTCAAATGAATGAGTCCTTCTACCTGCACAGATGTGCATGCACACAGATGGGTCTCGGGGACCCACTTTTGGGTCCCACACGACGATCCGGATTCGTTCATTCATCTCAAAATCAAATTCGAGGCCCATTTTGGAGATCGAAGTCCGATCGGACGATCTCCCGCGTGTTTCGATCCAAAATCACCCCATTTCGTTGAAACAAGTACGTGTGGGACCCAAAAGTGGGTCCCCGAGACCCATCTGTGCACCATCTGTGCATGCACATCTGTGCCTTTAGTTTTACCGCAAATGAATTGCCTGTTTAAAAAAAAAAAATGGTGTTGATTGCGAAGTACTACAATCGTGTAGTTGTGGGATTGACCAGCGGAGACTCATCAGGATGTTTTTCATAATTCAAAAGTGTTAACCAAGTTCCACATGGTTTCCTCCGTTTTCAATCGATTCCTTCAATCCCACAATTTCTGACTCCATCTAACCAAAATCCCCTCAACCAGCTAAAGAGAGATCCCCCCCAACTCAGAAGCAAAGGAACAGTGAAGAAAACTGAACCTTTTGATCCTTTCCTCATCTCGTCATCTTATCTGCCAAATACAAGGTTGTGGGGCCACATCAAACTCATAAATAATTAAAGACATCCGGACCCACCTATTTGTCTGATTGAAATGGCTTCTGTGCCATTTTGGGAAAGACTGCACCTTTTGATCCTTTTCTATTCATCGTTTTCGCCCAATTCCCATCTCAACTGTGTTTAGATCACACAATCCGCTTTTTGTGAAAGGGAACTACTGTATTTGCTTTTCGCTATATATCACAACGTTTTCTTCTCCGAATTTTCCTTAAAAGTTGATACCAATAGTAGTATGAGGTTTTTTTCACTTAAAACTCATTTATCTGTCATTTGTAATGAAACTTTTGAAGAAAGCCGATTACAGGCCTAGCAAAAAAAAAAAAACCAACCAAACAAACTCTAGGGGTTTTGACCAAAGTAATTATGAGAAAGTAATAAATCACATGTTCCATTCCCATGGATATCAAACATTTCAGGCCACTAAAGGTTTGTCCGGTCGTTAACTTTAGGCCTCCGAAATTGACCGAGATGCGCACAAGCTAACATGAAACATTCAGTTACATAAAATTAAAAAAAAAAAAAAAAAAAAAACCCTCATAGTCCTTAATCCCACCAAAGTTTGTAGTCGTTTTGAACTCATTTGGGTTCCGACAAGAGTTTTTTTATCATTTTGAACGATTATGACCTTTACAAACCCAATTCATGTTGAAAAGGACAACAAAACCCACAATTCAGAAGATACACTACAATTTCCTATGATTAACTTTTGGCACCATCCGAACTATAAAAGGATCACTTTCTTCGCTTCTCTCTCTCTCTCATTCTCATCCATCTTTCTAACATATAATAATGGGAATAACGTGACCAAAACTTACAAAAATACCTAAGAGTTTGTACCTTGTTTTAAGCTAATCTGTTAGGTGTCTAATTGTAAAACATGGATTGCTGTGTATTCATAATATAATACTAAGGATTTAAAAAACACCCCAAATAATATGGATGTAGTACAATTTTTTCCCCTGTAGAGCATTCAATTGAACACATTGCCTCGGCTGTGGAGCTGCCTATGAACTACTTGGTAAACCTTCAAGTAATTTTTGTAGTTGCTTAACAACCAGGGTCTTGGAAAGCTTTTAATCTGAGCCCGACTCACACTTGCATGCTATAAGTTTTTTGTGGGATTAAGCTAGGTCTGTCAATTAACCGGATTCAGTCCAAATCCGACAATATTAGAATGCGAATTCAAAATTTTGGATATCAGATCCAAATATATATCCTAATCAAATCCAAATTCAGTGCCACGGGAAATTTCTCTCCTCCTGCCATTTTCAGTTTTTTTTAATTTCCGTCAACATTCTCCCAAATTTACAGCAACAGATTTTTCTTTTGGACAATGATGATGGATTTCTACATGAATCTTCTACCCAAAATAAATTGTGAAATCATTAACGAAATTAAACCATACTTGTAGTCCTCAATAACGCCATTAACCACGTTAGTACTCTTTTCGTTTTAGGGTGTGTTTGCAACTTGTGGAAAGGGATGGAAAATGAGAAAAAAAATGACAGAAAAATGGAAAAAAATTCTCCATTCACAAAAGATAAATTTTGTTATTCTATTCTTTCCTTTCTTCCTCAAGTTCCAAACACACCCTAAAGTTATGTTGCTGAATGTGGATTTGTGGAGCCTCCGTACCAGTGATTCCATGGGATTTGCTTTTGTGTCACGTGATGCCATGGGATTGTAAAAGAAGAAAAACCCATATGGTCAAGCAGGCTGTATAAAATCTCCCAAAACCCACCTCACCCTAACCCCACAAGCAAATAGAAATCACACAATGGATGCAAATGAACCCTTTGAACCCCTTGACGCTTCACAGATCCTAATCGCACGCAACTTGTGATTAGAGAATGAATTCTACAGCGAGGGCGGCAGTTGTTTGAGGTTTAGGGTTACCTTGGCTGGGTTTGGGCCTCACTTTTCCACAACTGTCTTTCTTAGGCTTGGGCCCTGTTTGAGCTTCATTTGTTTGATTTGGGTAGGTTAGTTATTGTTTTTTTTTTTTTTTTCTCGAAATGTTATATTCGAAGATTATATTAATTCTACACACAAATAACGAAAAGTCCACTTCTCCAAACTGTCTTTGTGGGCCCTACTAAGGTTAGTTATTTTTTTATTTTATTTTTTACACTTATTTATTTTGAACGCCAACTAATCATCTTAAAAGCCAAACTAATCATCTTAAAGAAACAAAAACGCACAAGGCGATCGATGTGTTTCACCCTAACCTGCATATTGGGCCGACGCAAAATCAAAGATTCTTCAAGATTCATACTCGAATCAAAGATCTCCAAGAGACTTAGGGCTAGTTAAAAAATAAAAGACAAAGAATACCCAGACGATCGATTGACTCCAACCAAACATGCTCGCACCAATGAACTCCCAAAACTACATGATCTTCAAAGCCACCACGAGTTGCCTGCGCCAAAATGATATCATGTAGGGTAAGAACATTGTTGGCACAAATACCATTGTAAAGCAACCACGCCTGAAAGTACCCGAACTGTAGACGATACTTCGTTTGAAGACGAAACTAACAACTCTCACAAAGTGAGATAATCCACTCAGATCAGACGACACGTCATTGATATGGAGAGACAAAAGAAAAATAAAGAACGAACGAAGAAAATAAATAGTGTCATGGCCCTCCCCTCCCACCACCATGGATATTGAAACCCTAGGGGGGGAAGGAGGAAGAGAAATATTAGTGGTGACTAGGGTTTTCAGAGAAGAGAGAGAGAGAGAGAGAGAGAGAGAGAGAGAGAGAGAGCACAAGTTAGCTACTGACCTGAACTATTTATCTTGTAGGACTCGCAGAGTTGTACATCCATTAAAAAAATCAGCTTGATCGGATATCGAAAGTTATATCAAATTTTGGACATTGTTTTGTAAAATGGATAGTTATTGACAATTTAACTTTAAAATCATTAAAATTATTGACAAAATTAGGCTTTTCATGTTATAAACCAAAGTTTGACTTTTGATACATCTATTGATATTCGATCAAGTTGATGTTTTGCACGCCTGATACTACTTTGCGGGCTCTACAAAATGAACCATTCAGGTTACAACAATCAAAACAACCACAAATACGGCGGTGGTGGAAAAGTGAACTTTTCATATCTACCAAACACAAGGAATTAGGGGCCCCACAAAACTAAGGAAATACATGTTTATAGGAGTGAAAAGTATTACTTCAATGAACAAAAATTTATATTGAAACTATATCTCTCCTACCAAAATATTTAGGTTGTTCAATAGATCTAGAGATTCTGTCACTCATTTCATACCTAAGTAATGTGGAATTTTATTGCTTACCATCCTTTGCCCGTAAATATTTTATTACTACTCATAAATGTATAAAATTAATTGAGATTAAGAGAGTTTCCTTTTACTATAAAGAATATCTATAGTGAGTAAAATGATTCCCTTCATAAAGCAAAGTTGTGGAATTTATAGTTGTGGGATTGACCTCTTAGGATGTCGGATGGCTACCTCCGATCCCTTTTTGGTGGATTCCTACAAAAGTAACAAAATCCCATCAAATAACAGGTATTAAAGCAACACATCCCACAATTTCAAAATCACATCAAGCAGCAAAAGAGATAGCCCAATCGACAAGCAATTACAAAAAACAGTAAAGCAAATTGGACCTTCTGATCTCGTCGTCTTATCTGCCGATAATAAGGTTGTGGTGTTAGGCTTGGAGTGTCCCATGAATTTGGTTGCATAATGCTACTTACAGATGTGATGTCGAATGTCATAAAAGACTTAATTAAAATTCTCCTAACACTAATTGGTTTCAGAAGAGATGGTGAAAACACAGCCCGACAAGTAGTATTAGAGCCATGAGGTCATGAGTTTGAGTCACGGGAGTGTCATCGTGAGAGAGGGATTGTTGGGGAGTCAAGAGAGAAACTTATGTGAGTTGTCTCTCATAGATTTGGTTTCTTTGTCAAACACCCTACCACCACTCGCTCCGCTTTTTTTTTTCTCTAACCGCTTTGAAAACATCAATTGGTTTTAGGAGAGATGATGGAAAAGCGGTTCGACATGTAGAAGTAGAATTGGCTCGTTAAGAGCCGGACCAGCTTTTTCTACGGTTAGGCTGGCTGCGGTCGAAGAGCCGGGTTGGCTTTGATTGAGGGTGGGTCGACTCTCGTACTGAGGTCGGCTTTGCTGAAGTCGGTTCAGGACAAGCGCATTCGCCTATATAAGTCTGTTTTTAACAACTTTTTAGGGAGAGACAAGAGAGAAACTCTGTGAGATCTCATCTGTAGCCCTTTGGGCCTTTTAGTATTCTTTGTCAAACCATGTATACCTACTCCACGTAATATCTGTGTTCTCGTGATTGCTTTTTTTTTTTTTTTTTTCTCTTCATCCGTGGTTTGTTCAATCACATAGCATGAATTTCATATGTTTTCTGTGTTTATTAACGCTTCCGTGCTTCCGTATTATAGTGGGGTCATATCAATAACAAAGACATTCCGATTCCGGCCCCACCTGTTCGTTGTGGGCGGCTTCTTGGGACTTCACATTTTACTTAAGGAGGAGATAATGGTGGTATACATAATTTGTATCATAGTAACTTTAGTAACGTTACTCATATGTTTATTTATGTTGCTTAGTTTTTCAAAATTAGGTAGTACAGTAGAAAATTAAATTTACACATTTATGTTGATGTTATGATTTTTTTTTGCTTCATGTTTTATGATTTTTTTATGGTTCGATTTGTCATGTGCTTCTCTGGTTCAATTTTTTTAAGACTTTTATAGTTTTGTCATGTATTATTCTGACCATTTATGAATATAAGCCACAAAATTATAGGGTGTTAAGTATGACTTATAGTATCTACTAGATTACACAAATATTGATCAAACATTGTACGTTACTACTCCCTCCGTCCCTTTTTAAATGTGTTACTTCGTAAATTCAACTTATTAAAGAAACATCATCATTACACCTTTGACATCAACTTTTTCCTCCACTTTACACTTTTCACATCAACTTTTACCTCTACTTTCCAAAATTATCCTCCACTTTTACCCATTAATTCTTTATCCACTAACTTTTCAAAAGGGCAAAATTATAATTGTACAAATTTTTACCCATTAACTTTTCAAACCACACTTATTTAGGGACAACCCAAAATGGAAAGTTAAACACTTAAAAAGGGACGGAGCGAGTAGAGTCTAGATATAGGGTTTAATTTGTTCTTGCAGTTGTATAGAGCATATCTCGTGTCTTTGTTTGTATTCCTTTTTTTTTTCTACTCATCCTTTTCTCCTAACTCCCATCTTTTGGATCCTGCTGTGTTTAGACTTTAGATCACACAATGTGTGTGAGAACCCTCACTCCCGAAAAGTGATTACGAATATAGTTAGTGATTGAGACGGTAATTTTGAACTTTTTAAAATTCCCCTATTCAGAAATAGAAAATATGCGGTAGAATGTGGGTAATTTTTTTTTTTAACTTGCACTTCACGCATTGTACGTGAACGGAGTCACAAACACTTCTTTGATAGCCAAGGGCCAACCATTTAGGAAATTGTGTTCCGATATTTTCTTAGAATTCTGAGAACAGGGTTACTCTCAAAATAATTTATTTATGCTATTGTGCGTATCCCGTATTTTTCTGAGTCCGGAACTCAGAAAGTTTTCTGGACCGTACGACTCATGCACGGCTATGGCTGAGTGTCAAATTATTTGACTCATGGAGGGGACACTTGGGTGAAACACATTTTAAGTGCTTTTTGGTTAATATAATATACTCCGTAGATACACATACTTAACTTTAGTTTCTAGGTTTATTAAGTAAAAAGGTAAAAACTAAAAAGGGTGTCGGTATAAAAGAGGAAGAAAAGAAAAAGGAAAGGGGGAAGAAGAAGCGGTGGCTAGCGGTGGTGGTTCACGGCAATCGGCCGGAGCCCATTTCGTTGTTTCGGCAGAGAAATTTGACTATCCAGTTAGGTAATCTTCTTCCTGAAATACTTTGATACCATTAGGTTAGAAGGGGCTACTGTAAACCCTTGTTTTTGGTGTCTAAAAACCATAACCATAGGATTTTAAGATGTTGAGAGAAGTTTTGTTCTATAGAAGTTGTGCATAACCTGAGACAGATTGCGTAACCCTTAAAGATTGCCATTTTTGAGACCCTTTCGATATGATATGAATTTTGAAGTCTTCACTACTATTTTAGTACGTTTGAATACGAAGATTTTGGTACCAGAATCGTGTAAAACGGACTAACACAGAATTAGTTATGAATTATTTTGTACAGCCTGTTATTTTCCTTGCGAATCTGTCTTGAACGACCTTATTTTGATTTCTGGGCATCTTCCACAACTGATATGGTTATGAGGTTTTTACTGGAAGTATACTTTGATGTTGGGAGTGTTTTGGCGTTGGAACCAAATCATTTGGATAAATATGTGATTTTTAGTAAATAATAGAAGGAAGGTCGTTTGTTTGCGCCAGGAATTGCATTCTAGCAGTCTTGTTTTGATTTCTGGGAACAACCCTTTTCAAGTTTGATTCTGAAATTTTTACTGAGAATAAAGTTAAAAGTTATGCAGATTTTGGCGCTGGTTTCACCCTTTTTGGAATTGATACGAGTGAGTTATGATTTTTCTTAGAAACTGTGGCAGATTTGCTTAGTTGGCTCAATAAACTGTTTTTCCACTAAATGTTATTCCTAGATACAAAATTAGAGTTTTCTACTAATTTAGTACTCTGGTTTATCACCTCTAATAGGTGAAATCTCTTAGAACCTTAGTTTGGGAGAATAGCTCTTAGCTTTAGAGGCTTAGTGCTTGTTGATGTTGATATACGACTTGTGTTCTTCTTTTAGGAGACGTGATTCGCTAAGTTGGGAGTAAGTCGAGACGTGTATACCGTTAGCTGCGTCGTCGGAAATAAGGTGAAACACGCATATCTTGTTTGCATATCTGTTTTTGAAGTGTTTTATATCTATTGGAACATTTTTAGAATTGTGTTTAAATTGAATCATGGATATTAGTTGATTTGGGAAATGAACTTGCCAAGATAATTTTTTTTTTTTTTCCGTCGATACATCTGAACATGTGTCCGGGCTTGAGGACTTTAAACAGACAAAGCGGATTGGTGAAATAAGGGTGGGAGATGCGGGCCAGGTTTCTCGAGGGTTTAACGTCATTCCCATTATTGCAAGAGGTCGCTCATCTTTTATTCTGGTCGAAACATGTTCTTGGAAGATGTGTGAAATCTATGGGTACTATGAAATGTGATATTTTAATATTACAATGGTTTTCTGCTTCAACCTAAAAGCTGGATTTTGTACTTTGATTGAACTGAAAGTTTTGATGTCTTGTTACTGAGACTCCTTTTTATTACTTGGCAACTGAAAAGGATGGTTTACTGTTTTTCCGGAATATTAACTTGATCCATGATTTGAATGTTTATAAGATATGTCGTGTTTCATACGAGCTTTAGCTTACGGAATTTTAAAACCATAGTTTTCAGGTCAGCAGCTGTAGATGTAGTTGGCTTTGCGCTCGAACCAAAGTTCATTTGCTTATAAGTTATTTTTTGAGTGTATAGCACTGTATAGACTTGTAGACTTTTGTTTTGATAGTCGGTTTGTTCCGGTCAGGCTATGCCAATGTATAGTGAAAATGTTAAGTACTTATCTTGACTCTGTACTTAGAACTCTAGTTATTTTGTGAATGTATATAAGGAGGCTTTTACTTTGAAACTATTTGCGAGGATAATGAAAGCCAGGCCAAGTTTTAAGAAGCAAACATTGGTCTTAATGGATTTTTAAACAAAATTTCCCTAACTGTTTTTTTTTTTTATAATTAGGCCTAGGATGACTTAGACGCACTGGCTGGTCATAGACCCTTAATTCTCGGGTTGGGTCGTGACAATGTACTTTTCATAAAGGGGCTTTGATGTTGTGTGGTGATCTAGTTGTGAGTGTGCGAGGCAGGCAGAGAACAAGAGAGTGAGGGAGTTAATTTGAGCCTTGATTTGAAAACTTAATGTGGGGGTGGCTTCGCCGGAATAACCTCTTTGATCCTATTGGTGTGGAGTGGAAGGTAGTGGATCGCTAAGGGTTTCCTGAACCCTAGCTCTTTGATTGAGAAGACGACTTGCACACGTGAACAACCACGTTAGTGCCTGGCCCGGATGGTGGTGGTCCGGGAAGGTACTCTGATGGTTAAGTCAGCAACCGGAGAAGAAGAAGTATGCCGGAAACTTAGAGAGAGAGGGAGAGTTAAGAGGGTATTGAATGAGGAGAGAGAGATGCCCTGTGTGGTAGTTGGGCTTAGTATTTATAGGGAGAGGGGGGCGTGATGCTCACGCCCTCCATGCCCCTCACGCGCCTGCCATCAGTACCAGGAATGACGACTAATGTGACCTCCATCTCTGTTGCAGACGCCGCGCTTCGGCTGATGTCATAGCACATGGGTCTGAAGGCTCAATTCGTCTAGGGACATTCCCCATCACCCACGTGCTTATACAGGCGTAGATAGCAGGGTAGGTGACTACCGCATTTAATGATCCATCATGAACTATCTAGCATACCAGACACACTACCGCCGACCTAAGGAGATCCCCGAGCACCACAAGATCAACATCAACCGACTCGGCTCGTGGGACGCTCGGATAACCAAGGTGCCAAGCGGTGAACCCCCGAGGGATGTCCAAGAGCTATGCCGAGATCCTCGCGTCCGTGACACCTCCGGGCGCGGTGGAATTCCTTCAAATCCATATTCGTCCAAATCAGGACCTCCACTAGGTGAGCCAAGAGCACTATCCCCTCGGGGAGAGCGAGACCGTTCGATCTGCATTCGCTTTTGTGAATTCTGAAGATGAGATCCGTTTTCCACTTGAAGAGAGGGCTTGACCCCATTGGCCCTCATGGACCCGGCCTCTACACTTAACGCGCTTTAAGATATATTCGAGCTTGGCCTATTTATGAGATAAACCAATCTCAAACAAACTTTAATCGTGCTGATCGAGACTTGAAAATTATAAAATTCTTGAGTAGCTTGAATTTGTTAGGGATTGCATAGAGGAAATATATCATTTGTCTCGCACAATGATGATATAAAAAATAGTACAGTAAGACTTGAAGTAACAACCTTAATTGTAGTTTTTTTAAAAGGGACAATTAACACTAAGTCCATTTTTGAAAAATAATTCCCACTTAAATTGGCATAAACTTTTTACATATAGAACTTTACATCTTTTCCACACACCCAAAAAAAAAAATAATTCCCACTTAAATTGGCATAAACTTTTTACTGATTTGAGCATCACAGCATATAGAACTTTACATCTTTTCCACACACCCAAAAAAAAAAAAGAAACTTTTCAGAGTTTCATTATACCATTTGCAATGGTCTTTACACGTTAAAACTAGCCCGCACAACTTTCAAAAAGAACGTGATTAAAAATCTCCACTCATAAGTCATAATTAGAGACATCAAATGCATGTCCATGAATTGGTAACAATCACAAAATCAACTGTTAAACTTAAATATCTAAGGGTAAAGTATACATACATTTGCCCCTTAAACTATTTTATTTTTTATTTTTTTTTACTTTGCCCTTAACCTATCAATTGAATACACATGCCATTTGAACTATCAAACCGTTACACGCAAGCCCGTTTAACCCAAAAAGGAGGCCAACTATATATGAAAGAAATCCTACTTTCTTCTCCCGCTTCTACTCCTACTTTCTCTCTCTTTGTTATACCATTGGCCATGTTTTTCTTTATCAACCTGATTTCGCCGTCGATTTGAACTCCACGAAGATACGATTCCCAGGAAGACTCTTGCTATGTATGCCATTGTTGAATTCTTCGCTCACTGGTTAGTTTACTTTCTAATTGTTTTTTTAGAAAAAAATTTAATCAGTGGTTGTGAAATTCGAATTAACTTCGATGCAGATTTGAGTTGTTGTGGTACTATAGTATAATGTTTTTTTTTTTGGGTAAGTATCTCTTGTACTATAGTATAGTGTTACTATTACTGTTAGGCTCTGTTTGGAGAGTAGTGGCTCAAATTTTGTTATTGGGGCAACTGTACAGTAAAACCCAATGTCTGTCTCCCTCTCTTTATTTTCTGTTAGATAATACTGGAGACTTTTAGGGTTTCTTTCATAGTTGGCCCCCTTTTGGGATTAAAAGTTGAAACTACCCTTCTTTTAGCGCCAAAAGGGTCCATTTCTCGACTTTCCGTCCAAAACATGGATGGGAATCATGGATTGACTTGATTATGTAACAATTTGATAGTTCAAGGGACATGCATGTAACGGTTTGATAGTTCAAGGGGCATGCGTGTTCAAATAATAGTTTAAGGTAGAATTAATAAAAAATTGAATAGTTTTAAGGGCAAATGTATATTTTACCCAAATATCTAAATCAATGGTTAATCAATATTTATGTGTAACATGTAGCTTCATTTATTAAAAAAGGTAAATGATTTCCACACCTCCATTTTTTATAAATGCACAAAAATTCTTGTCTTTTAATAAAAAAAAATACACATAGAAGTGCACTACAAGACCAGAAATAGTGTCCATTCATAAATAAATAAATAAAAAAAAAAAGGGTATGAAAATTAATCCCCATTGAAAACCGCAAACATATGGGACCACAAAATATTAATGTTGCTTTATGTGGACTGACTTGCGGAGACCTGTGATGCCATGGGATTGTTTTTCAAAGTGCGAGTCCATGTGATCACATTGGAAGGAAAACCGACAGCTCACTCCATCCCCACAAATAAATAGAAATCACACAATGTATACGAATTGGACCTTCTAAACCCTATTGATGCTTCCCCAGTCCACTTCGCATCTTGTGATCATTACCGATCTAATACGTTGTGTGATTAAGGAAATGCTGGGTAATAGCAGTGAGGACTATTACTTAATTGAGTTAGGAGTTATATTGAAAACTTTATATCCAACTTAAAATTAGATTGTTCGGTGGCGAGATTTTATCACTCATCTAATGTCAGGTAATGTGGGATTGTATTGCTGACCGTCCTCTGTCTCATGTAGCCACGAAATGTAAACGCGATTGAGTAATAATAAATGATTGAGGTCTGTCATGTATTTCGCATTTTGTGAGTTTATCATTCTACGATCTTTTTTGGCGAGTCCATCATTCTGGAGCGTGATCGCAAATTCTATTCAAATGTGCGGTGGAATGGATTTTGCTCAGATTCCAACTACTTTTTTTTATCCAATTCAAAAGCTTAAATTGCTGAGTGTTGCTAATTGTTCTGTAATAATATGGTTACTTTACATATAGTTCCCATCTATGAGTTGCGATCTTCTTAGGCTCAACAAGTTGTGGCTTCCTCCCTTTTCTCAAATAGTAGCAAAGCCACATCCCACAATTTCTGATTCCCTCACACAAGAATCACCTCAACCACCAAAAAAAGATTATCCCTACGCCACAAGCAATAGTACCATCAAACACATGGTCGTGGGGCCTACCAATACACAAAAAAACCTTATGGATCTACCTGTTTTGTCGGATGTAAATGCAATTGTAACTCCTTTTGCCAAAAAGAAGGTTATGGTTTTTGGGTTTTTTCGTTTTGTCTTTATTTAATTTTTTTAATTTTTTTTTCAAATTTTTTTTTTTTTTTGTTAGTTTTTTTCGTTGGCAAAGATTTTATAATCAAATCAAATTTTTTTTGAATAAAGCCAAAATATTTTTTTTTGGGGCATTTATGAAAAAAGTAATCTAACAAATGTATTTCCATTTTGGGTATGTCATCAAATAAATGTGTGGTTTGAATTTTGAAAATTATCATTTTGCCCTTTTGAAAAGTTAGTGGGTAAAGAGTTAATGGGTAAAAGTGGAGGTTAATTTTTGGAAAATAGAGGTAAAAATTTTTTTTTGGGAGGAAAAACTTGATGTGAAAGGTGTAATGAATGTTTTTAATTTAATACTGGATTCCGTACTTTAAAGATGAGTTACAGATGAGTTACGAATTTTTATACTAATTCATGTGCTGCGAATATTTCTATGATTCAATTTACATACTCCCTCCGTCCTAATATATTTGTCCCTTTTAAAAGTTTGTTTATTTATCAAACAAAATCAATATTGAATATAAAATTCATTACTGATTTAAAGTTTTACGTAGTTTTTTATGCGGTTAGAATAGAACTGCGATCAAAATTTGGGGATGGAAGGAGTACTTTTTTGTTCATTTGTTAGGATAGATATGTCGCATATTAGGGCCGCAAACGAACTATGTACTTTATTTCTACATCTGATCCCTGGGGAGTTGTATAGACCATCTCTTACGCGTCTCTCTATTTTATTTTCCTATAATGAAGAGTGTCTCGAGAAATCGGACGAATTATTTTTTGTGTAAATAACAGGATGAATTTCTCAAGCTTCTTCCACAACCCTTCCACAATTAGTGAGAAGAAATGACCCCATAGATAAATCGCTGCCAAGGAAAATCGACCCGGCTCCCCACAATTCCATCTTTTGTTTCTTTTTAAATTCCTACTTTTGCCACAGTTCCCATCTTTTCGATTCTGTGTTTTTAGATCATACAATAAACTTTTTGGGAAATGGGAACTATTTGATATCTCAAAGTTTTCTTTCGCCGAAATATATACTAAAGTTCACTATCGTGTTTGAACATAAAACTCACTTATCCAATATATAGTAACGAGACTTTTGAGCAAAGCCGATTTCCAGCCTAGCAAAAAAATAATACTCCATCCATCCTAAATAAACGTCCGAACCGCATATTTAAGTCTTTAAAAACATGCAATTTTTCCTTTCAATTTTTTTTTAAAAAAACTGACAAATAAATAGCTTGACAAAAACATGCACTTTTTCCTTTAAACAATGACAAAGTCAAGCTATTTATTTGTCATTTCTCAAAAAAAAATAAATTAAAATGGCATATTTTTAAAGGTTTAAGTTTGCGATCCGGACATTTAGGGGGAGTTTTCCAATGGATTATTTGATTTTATCATCTTCGATTTTATCATCATCTTTTACGAATGGATAAAAGGAAGGTGATTTTATCACACTAGATTTTATCACACTATATTATCCACAACTATTATCACACTAGATTTTATCTATTGGGAAAACAAGGTGATTTTATTACCCCTCCATAAAACACCAACTAAAATCAAATTTCTCATTTTATCTCATAAAATCCATTGGGAAACTCCCCCTTATTTAGGGACGGAAGTAGTCATAAAAAAAACAACAAAAATGATAGGTACACACCCTCTCAACCACTCCCCACCACACCCTCTCTCACAAACCCAGTTCTCTCCCAGATTCCACAAGAAGTCATTGGTCAAACCCCTCAATCCCACCAGGTCACCCAAACAAAGCTTGGAGTCCTTCTGAACCCCCTTCGGCCTTTACAAACCCACAATTCGGAACGTACCCTACAAGTTCCTATGATGACTTTCCATCCGAACTTCTATAAATGAGGCACAATCAACCCCACTGACCCAGGTACGCAAATACGTCCTTCTCCACTTCTCTCTCTCTCTCATTTCCATCCATCTTTCTTCATACAAACTGAACAATTTTCTCATAATGTTCAGCAGAAGCACAAGTAGGACTTTCAATGGAAGTATCAATGTTGCGTTCATCAACATAACATCATACAACATCTCATCATACAACATCTCGCAACAACAACGGCCCGTGCCCACTCCTCGTCACGCCGTTTTTTCCTTTCTCATTTCTGCCCTGTTAAACTTGCTTGAGCTGAAGTATCAGGGGAACGGTATCGGTTCTCCATTCCAGACACACCCCAAATTCATGTGGGTTGCACTCGTCAGTTTGATCTTGTATTGCTTTGCATATGCAGTTGAACTTGAATCGAAATTTACCCAATTGGGTCGGGCTGGGATGGGTTTGTTTGGTTCGATTCTCTCGGTATCTCTGGCCTATGTTCTTTCCCGAAACTCAGTTTCATTTGTTCTGTGTTTTTTGTGCGCCCTGTTTTCAAATAGGGAGCTATTGTGCTCCTATATTGAAGTGATTTTGAGATGGATCCAACAGAGAACGATAGCCGATCCTTTGCAAGATTTGCCCTTGGTCGACAGGCAGTGGATCGTAATGCACGCATCTGTGAACAGAGGAGGCCTACTCCCAGTTTAAGAAATTCGGGCGGTTCATAATTTTATCGTCTGTTGTAGCTTTGGCTAGATACCCTCTTTTTTTCCTTTCCTCCCCTGTTTTATCCTCTCTGAATTTGCTTTTGCCTCTGATGTCAGCTAGCAGAGTTGGAAACTTTTGTGATTAGTGGCGATTTGAATTGAGGAAGGGACCGTGTAATGATAACTGCCTGTCTATATATAATATATTTAGGTGGTTTATTTTTTTTTCTTATTTAAAAGAAATTCGAATTTGTTAGATTTGCGTCCATTTTTTGTTGTTTATTGATTTGTCTCGACAAGAGAAATTTAAAAAGTAAAAATTATTAACCAAACTTAAATTTTTGTGAATAAAAACAAACAATCCAATAAACTACAAAATTTGAAACTTTTTTGTTTTTTTTTTGTTTTTTTTTTTAAACTCTTTAAGGCATAGAGTGTAGTGGGCCGAAAAATAACATTCAAAGCGGGCTCGGATTACGAGTCCAGGAGGTCCAAGGCCCAGGTATTGTACTAGAGCCCATCATGTAAAGACATACACGATGGGCCATCCGAGACGCGCCAATCCGAGACATGCCGGTGTCTCGACCGGTAGGAACTATGGACCGGACGACCCATCCAAGATGAATCATATCCGAAATAACACGGAAGGATGATCCGAGATATTGGTGACGACCTTTATGACGTCACCCGAGGCGGTTAACGTTCGTAACAAACTTGGGAAGGCACATGTGCATGCTACAGATGTTCCTACGTCAACGTGATACATACCGAGCGGTTACACTACGTATCGTGGCCATATTGGAGAACGCGTGAATGCAATATTCGTAGATCTGCCTCGTGATGCTCGGTGACGTCATCCGAGCCAGAATGACTGATTTGCCCCTGTACTTGGGGAGCCTATATAAACAAAGCAAAGGAGCCCTAAAGAGGTACACAACACTTTCTCTCTCAACTCTCACATTTCCTTTGGTACTTCCTTCTCCGATCACTTACTAGACCGTCGGAGTGCCTTCCCTGGCCACACTCCGGCCAGGTTAGGTGCTCAAGGCGTGTGCTACGTGTGCAGGTGGTGTACCTAGAGGCTCATCCGTCACCTACTCGCTGCTCACTCGGGTCAGGAATCGCTCAAAAGGTTCTACTGGAATTTTGAGGACACCACATAGAGTTTGTCTAGGTTGGTACTTTTTGTTGTTGTTGCCCTTTTCTTTCCGTAATCATTGCAGTCACTTTCTTTCTGGCTAGTTGCAAAGGATTGGCTCGGTGATTAAAGTCTCCTGAACTTCAAGATCGCTTCTTAGAGCATCCCCAACAGCTTGGGTAAAATGGCTCAAATGCCATTTTGGCTAACCAAAAGTCCAAATTAGGCCTCCAACAACTTAGCCAAATGCTTGGCTATTTTACTTTTTTCCTAATTTTGCTACAGTACTTAGCCAAAAACCCCTAACTACTGTTCACCTGCCATCAAATTGTTTATTATCTCTCTCTCTCTCTCTCTCTCTCTCTCTCTCTCTCTCTCTCTCTCTCTCTCGAGTGTGAAACACAAAATCGGCGGCGACGAACGAGAGTGAAACAGATCGGCTTGGCTCTGTGAAGGATGACCGATGAAGGATGACCGTGAAAGGTTGAAGGTTGGAAGATGACCCATCTACGGCGGCTTGGGAAGATGACGGTGACGACTGGTTGTATATATATATATAAACAGCACTGTATATTTGAAAAAGGAAAAAATATTATTTTAATAAGAAGTTTAATGAAATTGCTATATATTGACCAAATCGTCCATTCACTGTACATCAGGTTTTTTGGAAAATGTTTTACCCAAGCTGTTGGGGATGCTCTTACTAAAATCTCAAGGTTAAAACCGTTGTGCTATAGAACTAATCATAAGGAGCTTTGTCAGGCTTCAAGTAGGTCTCCCGTTAGTAGGCGTTAAGAATGGTAGTTTAAGATTAGTCGAGATATGCATATGCAGATATGCTAGCTTTGATACTCTGAATATCAAAATACAAAATTACATAACCTGACACCGTCTTACACTAAATATTGAACCATCCATTCCAAAGCCCGTTTGGTCTTAATGCAATGGTTTTCAGGTTATACTACCATAAGTAAAGTGAAGAATTACGACTCACGACCTTAATCATATAATTGTTCAGTCGAACTCCAAATTTTGCCTTTGTGCTCTCACTTTTAATTTTTGCTCTCGCGAATTTTCGTAATTTGAAATGTTTTTAAACAATATTTTTGTGCTCACACTCACACTCCCACGCACATAGGCATACTCGCATTATGTGATTTACCTCATGAGACACCCATCCTTCTCTCGAATTGTGAAATTACGCACTCACTAAAAAGTTTTAGGACAAAAACATCAGTACATGTTTCAATTGCCATTGCCAACATCAAAAACTTCCTAGGCAACACATAAACGCCCTTTAGTCTATTTGAACCTCTTCGGAATAAGAATGTGACACTATTTCAAAATCTTGAAGGAAATAGAAATTTTTTAATGTGGAACCTCCACGTGTGATGCCATATATGGATTTCATAAAAAGAAAAACCCTCACCCAGTATAAAATATAATCTCCCAAAGGCCCAAACCTCACAAGGCACATGCAAATACTCCACCACCAGTGACCCTATTCTCGTCGGAAGCAAATTGAACCTTCTGAACCCATTTGGTACTTCACCTATTCTCACCGCATCTTGTGATTCTTTGCGCATGTTTACGAGAAATTATTTTGCAGATTTTGAAATTGTAATTTTTTAGAATTAATTTTGTTTGTTTAAAAAAAATTCTAGATAACAAATCCTTGGACTTTACGGATTTTGAAAAGCTAAAAAATGAATGGGTTTTGAATATCCAAAAGCTGGGTTCGGGTAGTTTCTATAGCTTAGAAGCTTTTGGATGAGATTTTAGGTTTTAAGTTGTATAAAAGAATTTTTTTAAATAATTTTTGCTTTCAGCGGTGAAAGTACCAATTTTTACTGACTTAACTATACTTTCATAACTATAGTAAACATGTTACGACATCGTCTACTAAAATCTAAAATTTAGAATTTGCAGCAGAGTTTGAAACTAGAATCTATTAAATACAAGGGGTGGGTTTACAAAACTAAGGGCATTCTTATCAGGAGCACCAAAATTTACACCAAATTTAACTTCACAAACACCTTTTACAAATTTAACAAGTTACTTATCCAAAATTTCCAAAATCAGACTCTCTATCCAAACTTTACTACTCCCCTCAAGTCTAAAAAAAAAAAAAAATCCCCCCTAAAAAACTAATGCTCCGTGCTGTTAAAGTAATGAAGCACTTTCCCCACTTTTTTCCCGTGAGTCTGGCATCTTGTAGACGGAAATGGGGTTTTTGTTGCATGAACAGTGAGTACGGTAACAAATCTACAAATTTTGTAAATTTGCAAAATATTTGTTAAGTCTTGATTTTGGAGGGTTTTGTTGCATTTCACTCATCAAATTTAACTTTCAAGCAATTTGTTAAGCTAATGATGGGGATGGGCCTTTTGTGTTTTGCCCTTGGTTCGATTCTCTCGAAAAAAAAACCTCTAGTATTATATAGGAAAAAAATTCTTTGAAGTATATATTTTTTCATTTTGTTCTGAATTTTGAGGAAAGTAATCAAATAGTGGTGGCCTTAAACATTAGTTTCTATACATTATGGGTTAAGATATAGCAAATAATAAAATTGAAGGTTTAATATCGTGAATACAAGGCCAAATTTTCCTCCCACAAAACTTCCCAATCGTTAAAGGCTTCAGCCTTTAGGCTACTGGCGGCTCTTCAAAAAAAGAAAAGAAAAGGCTGCTACCTACGATACCCCTTTTGGATGTTCGACTACGAATATTTTATATTCAGGTACCTATTTCAATCTTCAATCCCTTGTATTTCTATTGACTGTTCCTACTGCTAATCATTCATATGTTTTCGGTTCGTTATCTAGGGTTTTTTTTCATATCGCCGAAATCATCACATTACTTATTACGGAAAGAACAGATTACCAATAAGAACGAAAGAAGACTATGGAAATCAAAGACAAGATGTGTATTGGTCACATCTTGGATAACGAGAAAGAATATACAAAACAATTGTTTTGTAGAACAATACCTATCTTGTTACAAAATTACATATGCATCTGATTGACAAAAATTACATATGCATCTGTTACCAATTCTTTCATTTGGATTAAATTACTGCTTTTATGGGCCTATTAGAATAACAATGATTAATTTAATGATTAGTTAGTGTTTCAGAAAGGATGTCAAATAGTATACTCTATTTTGTTTGTCGTAAGTTGGGAAAAAAAAAAAACAAACTATTTACAAGCTAACATATTGTTTTGCCAGGTAATCATGGGCAAAAAAACAATTGACTCCTTTAAGAAAAGAGGTTCTCAAAATGTTGAAGATTGTGCAAACTCAGAACCTTCAAGTCATATTGGTGGAACTTCAACAGTTGAACCCTAACATCGCCCTCTTAAAAGTCCTAGAGTGGAAGTGCAAGAATTTGATAAATCTACTTTGGTAAGGGATCCAGGGCTACGAGAACCAATATTGAATCTTCCAACATCTCTGCGTGATGAGGTTATTCGGGCTTATCTTGAAGTTGGGCCATATCAACCTGAACTTCTGAGAGACCAATTTCTTAAAGACAATCATGGTCGTCGCTTTCTAACCTCTTGGTATAAATTGTTCCCTGATTGGTTGGAATATTCCCCAACAAAACACCACGCCTTCTGCCTGCCATGCTATCTTTTTGCTCCGGAAAAGAATCGTTTTGGATCTAATGCTTTTACCACTGATGGATTTTCAGCCTGGAAGAAAGTGAATGATGGCAAGAAATGTGCTTTTCTAGCTCATGTGGGAACAAATCTTAATTCCATTCATAGGTGTGTTGTTAGCAAATGTACTGATTTGTTGAACCAAGGCCTACATTTGGACAAATTTGTTCAACAACAAACTACAGTTCAAATTGGAAGAAATCGTTTGCGTTTGAAGGCCACAATAGATTCTGTTAAATATCTCACATTGCACAATTGTGCTTTGAGAGGCTGTGATGAAAGGTCTACTTCTTCCAATAGAGGAAATTGTATTGATTTGATAGAGTTCTTGGGTTCTTATAATCCAGATGTGCATGAAGTTGTACTACACAATGCTCCTCAAAATGCTTCCTATCATTCAGGCCAGACCCAAAGAGAGATTCTCAGTATTTTTCGTGATAAAATACAACAATTCATCTATGAGGAGATCAATGGAGGGAAATATTGTATTCTTGTAGATGAATCTCAAGATGAGTCCAACAGAGAGCAAATGGCTATTGTTCTGAGGTTTGTTGATAAGGATGGGCTTGTACGAGAGCGTTTCTTTGACATAGTTCATGTATTGAACACTACTTCAGCGAATTTGAAAAAGGAAATATGTATTTTTAAGCTTTGTCATTACCTTAGTGTGCAAAATATTCGTTAAAATGTTGGTACTAGCAACATGCGTGGAAGATGGAATGGATTGCAAGCTTTATTTTTGAAAGAGTGTCCATTTGCTTATTACATTCATTGCTTTGCTCATTTTTAAATAATAGCATTGGTTAAAAAAAAGAGGTTATACATTTTTCCATTCTTTTCTTATTTGACTCTTATAAATATAATTGGTTCCTCTCCTAAAAGGAATGATACATTTAGAGGTATTCAAAGCTCTTGCCAAAAGCTAGTTATTGACAATGATGATGATAACGGTGAGGAGGAGGAGGAGAAAAGAGGAAGTTGTGACTAGTAAAGGAAAAAAATCAAATTCAAATTTGAAACGCCTTTTGACACAAGATGGGGTTCTCATTTCGGTTCTATTTCTAGTTTGATGGATTTGTTTTAAACAAACTTGTTTAGTGTTGAAAGACATCATCAATGATCCGATACTAAGTAGGTCTTGTTAAACAACGCTCAACGATTTTTATGATGCCATTACCTCTTTTGAATTTGCATTCATGTTACATCTAATGAGGGAGACCATGGAGTTCAGGACAAAAACATGATCTTTGCCAAGCTCTACAACGTCAATCCTAAGACATATTGAATGCAATGCATTTGGTGACCACAAATAAATGTGCAAATTCAAAAATTTAGAGAAGATGGATTTTCTCTTAGAGAAAGTTATCCTATTTTGTGAGAAACATGAGATAAATGTTCAAAAAATGAAAAAACCTCACTTTATAAATAAATAAAAGGTCGTGTTTTAAAAAGATAATATCAACATTGAGCATCATTTTCGGGTTGAAGTTTTTACATTTACAATCGATTCACAATTGCATGAGTTGAACAACGCCCTTTAGTTTTTGAACCTATTCTCACCGCAATAAGAATGGAGTTGCTCAAAATCTTGAAGTACATCTTTAGATCCTCGGGATGGCTATAGATCATTCAACATTGAAGATTTTGCAAGCTTTAAAAAATTCTAAAAAAATTATCCTAAGGATTTCACAAAAGAAAAACTACATGGGTTTCAGAATATCCAAAATTATAAATTGACGTTTCTAATCATCCCTGATTTCAAGATTTGTCAACGATTTCAAAGTTTTTTGAAATGAAGTTTGGTGAAAACAAGGAAGTCCAATAATATATCCTCCTTGTCTGGATTTGCCTTATATTAACTTTACCGGTTTTCTACTTAGAAGCTTTTGGATGTTTTAACTATGAAATGTTTGAAAACTAGACTTTTAAAAGTGGAGGATGAACTTTTAGCAAGTTTCTTGATCACATACATAGAGAAGGATATTGCAAAATTTGATGTTTGATTCTATTATCGATGCTTTTAGTGACATGAAGGAGCGTCCAAGTGCAATCCAAACTTTATGCCTTGTTTTACTAGATAGGTCCGAGGTGAGTTAAAGTAATGAAGTACTTTTGCAATCTATTAATTTATAAAAGCTTTTATTTATGCATGAAGTATTGCTATTTTGTACTCTTTTTTGAGTTTTAATGTTTGTTAATATTTAGTGCGTTTTTTTTTTTTTTTGGTCTCGAAAATTTCGCCCTATTAAGATTCCTTTGTTGATGATGCTCTAAGCGAATGCTTGGGTATGACGTTATTAAAATCTTATTAGCAGTTGTTCATGAGTTAAGATTTATTGGCTTATTGCTGTTAAGACCCGGTTTGATTGGCATCATATTTACTTAGGCTTGGTTTGGCTAATTGTCCTCAAGCAGAGTAAGCAATAAAGCCAAAGCTCCACAGTTAATTGAAAGTGGTTCAGTCAAACCCCTCTAAAGCCCTCAAACCCTCTTGAACCCTTCACAACCCTTGAGAAGATGCAGGGCATTTCCTTATTTGATTTGACTACTTTCACACCAATTTTATATATATCTATCTAACATCAAAACCCTCCCACCAATTTTATGTATATTTATCTAACATCAAAACCCATTTCAGGAGGATACGGGGTTGCTATTGTGCACTATCTGAGCCGTCCGTTGCTCGGATGGACGATCCAGATTTCACCTTAGCACCATTGCATCCGAATCGTTAGTTATCGTGCGTGCAAGATGAAATGACCGTCCATCCGAAAGAACGACGGCTCGGATAGGTTTCAACACTAAATTCTGTGCGGGGCTGCACAACAGCAACCCCAAATCCATTTCAAATTAATTACTGGTATTACTTTTCTTCTGTTCTCAATTTTCTCCTAATCTACTTGGTATCATTACTATCTCATCCTGGATTAGATGTCCAAACCAAATATAATTTTTCACTGACATATTTAGTTGTAAGGATATTTAGTAATTCTTCTTATGATCATTTATGGTGTAGATTGGGAACTGCAGTTATGTAGTTGTGGGATTTACTTCAGCTGTGCTAAACAAGTTGCACATGGCTTCCTCCCTTTTTGATGGATCCTGCCAAATCCCCTCCTTTTCTGAAATAGCAAATATTAAAGCCACATCCCACAATTTCTAATTCCCTCAAACAAGAATCACCTCAACCACCAAAAAAGATTATCCCACAACTTTTGTGTATTGTGGGGCCTACCAATACCCCCAAAAACCTTCTGGACCTATCTGTTTCGTCGGATGTATATGCAATTGTATTTTTGATGTGGGGCATGTACCGCAGAAAAGTAAAACGACAGATAAGTGTTGAGTTACGAATTTTTATACTAATTCATGTGCTATAAATTTTTTTATGATTCAATTTTCATACTCCGTCCGTTCCAATTTATTTGTTCCTTTTGAAAGTTCGTATCATTTTCAATTAATTATATCTCGTAATTTACATTGTTTTATGTGATTTTGAAAACATTGTCATATAAAACTAATTGAGATCTATCAAACAAGATTTATATTAAATATAAAATTTATTACCGATCGAAAGTTATAAACAATTTTTTATACGGATAGAATAGAAATGGGACCAAAATTTGGAGACGGATGGAGTACTTTTTTGTTCATTTGTTAGGATAGATTTGTCTCATATTAGGGCCACAAACGAACTGAGGCTGCAGCTCGTGGTTCGACTCGTTAAGGCAAGAAAAGGCTCGGATTGTTTAGTAATCGCACCGATTTCAAGCTCCACTTTTAGGCTCATTCAAGAACGAGCTCAAGAAAACTCGGCTCGATCGTAAAAAGCTCGCGTTATAAACTCGGTTAGTTTAAGGAGGCTCGTTAAGTAAATTACTCGGGTTCAACTCGTTTACGAACGAGCCAAACTTGAGGTCTATAAAGCTCGGCTCGACTCGACTGGTTTACACCCTAGTTACAAATATAAGTGTACGATAAGCACATACTATACGTTAGTATGAACTATACTACTATGCTATTTTGACTATGTACTTTATTTCTCTATCTGATCCTTGGGGAGTTGTATAGGCCATCTCTTACGTCTCTCTATTTCATTTTTCTATAACGAAGAGTGTCCCGATGAATCGGACGAATTTTTTTTGGGTAAATAACAGGACGAATTTCTTAAGCTCCTTCCACAACCCTTCCACAATTAGTGAGAAGAAATGACCCCATAGATAAATCGCTGCTAAGGAAAATCGGCCCCGGTACCCACAATTCCATCTTTTGTTTCTTATTAAATTCCTACTTTTGCCACAATTCCCATCTTTTGGATACTGTGTTTGTTAGATCACACAATACACAATACACTTATATCTCAAAGTTTTCTTTCGCCGAAATCTATACTATTTCGCTTGAGTGTTTGAACATAAAACTCACTTATCCAATATAGTAATGAGACTTTTGAGCAAAGCCGATTTCTAGCCTAGCAAAAAAATAATACCATCCCTAAATAAATGTCCGAACTGCATATTTAAGTCTTTAAAAACATACACTTTTTCCTTTCAATTTTTTTTTAAAAATGACAAATAAATAGCTTGACAAAAACATGCACTTTTTCCTTTAAACAATGACAAAGTCAAGCTATTTTTTGGTCATTTCTTTAAAAAAAAAAAATTAAAGGAAAAAGTGTATATTTTTAAAAGCTTAAGTTTGCGATTCGGACATTTATTTAGGGATGGAGGTAGTAATAAAAAAACAAACCCAGTTCTCACCCAGATTCCACAAGCTTATTTCTAAAAAGAAGTCATTGGTCAAACCCCTCAATCCCAGCAGGTCACCCAAACAAAGCTTGGAGTCCTTCTGAACCCCCTTCGGCCTTTACAAACCCACCTCCTGTTGAAAAAAGAAAACAAAACCCACAATTCGGAACGTATCCTACAAGTTCCTATGATGACTTTCCATCCGAACTTCTATAAATGAGGCACAATCAACCCCACTGACCCAGGTACGCAAATACGTCCTTCTCCACTTCTCTCTCTCTCTCTCTCTCTCTCTCTCTCTCTCTCTCTCTCTCTCTCTCCTCTCTCTCATTTCCATCCATCTTTCTTCATACAAACTGAACAATTTTCTCATAATGTCCAACAGAAGCACAAGTAGGACTTTCAATGGAAGTATCAATGTTGCGTTCATCAACATAACATCATACAACATCTCATCATACAACATCTCGCAACAACAACGGCCCGTGCCACTCCTCGTCACGCCGTTTTTTCCTTTCTCATTTCTGCCCTGTTAAACTTGCTTGAGCTGAAGTATCAGGGGAACGGTATCGGTTCTCCATTCCAGACACACCCCAAAATCATGTGGGCTGCACTCGTCAGTTTGATCTTGTATTGCTTTGCATATGCAGTTGAACTTGAATCGAAATTTACCCAATTGGGTCGGGCTGGGATGGGTTTGTTTGGTTCGATTCTCTCGGTATCTCTGGCCTATGTTCTTTCCCGAAACTCAGTTTCATTTGTTCTGTGTTTTCTGTGCGCCCTGTTTTCAAATAGGGAGCTATTGTGCTCCTATATTGAAGTGATTTTGAGATGGATCCAACAGAGAACGATAGCCGATCCTTTGCAAGATTTGCCCTTGTTCGACAGGCAGTGGATCGTAATGCATGCATCTGTGAACAGAGGAGGCCTACTCCCAGTATAACAAATTTTGGCGGTTCATAATTTTGTTGTAGCTTTGGCTAGATACCCTCTTTTTTTTCCTTTCCTCCCCTGTTTTATCCTCTCTGTTTTTGCTTTTCCATATGGACCAAATGGTACTTGTGTTGTCTCTGATATCAGCCAGCAGAGTTGGAAACTTTTGTGATTAGTGGGATTTGAATTGAGGAAAAGATCGTGTAATGATAACTGTTTGTCTATATATAATATATTTAGGATGCTTTTTTTGTCGTTATTTAAAAAAAATTGCATTTGTTAGTTTGCATAAATTTTTTGTGGTTTATTTGTTTGTCTCGACGAGATGAATCTAAGAAGTACAAAATTATTAACCAAATTTAAAATTTTGTGGATAATAATAAAAATAATCCAATAAACCACAAGAATTTAAATTATTTTTTTAATTATTTTTTGAGCTTTTTAGGCATAGAGTTTGTCTACGTTGGTAATTTTTGCCCTTTTCTTTCTGCAATCATTGCAGTAACTTTCGTTCTGGTTAGTTGCAATGGAGTTGCAATTTACAATTTTGCTTCCATTCAACAAAAGCAAATTACATTACCCGACACTGTCTTATACTAAATATTGAACCATCCATTCCAAAGCCCGTTTGGTCTTAATGCGCAATGATTTTCAGGTTATACTACCATAAGTAAAGAGAAGAATTACGACTCACGATCCTAATCATGTAATCGTTCAGTTGAACTCCATCTTTCGCTCCAAGTTTTGCCTTTGTGCTCATACTTTTAATTTCTCGCTCTCGCGAATTTTCATAATTTGAAATGTTTCCAAACGATTTTTTTTGCTCTCACGCTCACACTCCCACTTACATTATTACATAGGCATACTCGCATCATGTGATTTACCTCATGAGAACCTATCCCTGTTTCGAATTGTGAAATTACACACTCACTAAAAAGTTTTAGGACAAAAACATTAGTACATGTTTCAATTGCAAACATCAAAAACTTCCTAGGCAACACATAAACGCCCTTTGAACCTCTTTGGAATAAGAATGTGAGACTGTTTCAAAATCTTGAAGGAAAAATGACTCCTTTTGACTGTTCAAGTCATGTAACAAATGGGACCACAAAAATAGTAGGAGAATGTGGAGCCTCCACGTGTGATGCCCATACCCCACAAGCAAATACTCCACCACCTATTCTCGTCGGAAGCAAATTGAACCTTCTGAACCCATTTGGTACTTCACCTATTCTCAATTTCTCATCGCATCTTGTGATTCTTTGCACATGTTTACAAAAAAATTACTTCTCCAAATTTTGAAATTGTGACTTTTTAGAATTAATTTTGCTTGTTTAAAAAAAAATTCTAGATAACAAATCCTTGGACTTTACAGATTTTGAAAAGCTACAAAATGAATGAGTTTTGAATATCTAAAAACTGGGTTCGGATAGCTTCTAGTGCTTAGAAGCTTTTGGATGAGATTTAAGGTTTTAAGTTATGTAAAAGATTTTTTTTTTTGCTTTCAGCGGTGAATAGTACTCCCTCCGTCCCTTTTTAAATGTAGACATTTCCATTTTGGGCTGTCCCTAAATAAGTGTGTAGTTTGAAAAGTTAATGGGTAAAAGTTTGTACAATTATCATTTTGCCCTTTGAAAAGTTAGTGGGTAAAGAGTTAATGGGTAAAAGTGGAGGATAATTGTGGAAAGTAGGGGTAAAAGTTGATGTGAATAGTGTAAAGTGGAGGAAAAAGTTGATGTGAAAGGTGTAATGATGATGTTTCTTTAATAAGTTGGATTTACGAGGTAACACATTTAAAAAGGGACGGAGGGAGTACTAACTTTAACTGACTTAACTATACTTTCATAGCTATAGTAAACATGTTACTACAACTTCTACTACAATCTAAAATTTAGAATCTCCAGCAGAGCTTGAAACTAGAGTATGCAAGTTGTCTACGCAGGTATCGTAAACATGTCCAAATTATCTACTACATACAAGGGAGTGGATCCACAAAACTGAACAAATGCTTGGGTTTGACATTGTTAAAATCTTATTAGCAATTGTTCATGAGTTAAAAGATTTATTGCTGTTAAGGCCCTGTTTGATTGGCATCATATTTGCTTAATACCTTGTTAAATCTGTGACACAAAATTTTAAGCAAACCGGACGTACGCCAGATCAACAAAACCTATAAATCTACTGTCGGTCCATGAGTTGCAATCATCTTAGACCTAGTGGAACACCCCTTTATGCTCATCAATGTAAATTGACTGACATCGAAAAAATAACTTTCTATAATACTGTATGGTATTTAATGGGAGCAATCGTTGGATAGTTGAAGGATTTACGTAATGTTTATTGTGAATGTCAAACTATTTTGGTTTGACAATAATCTACCTATTTTGGCTTTATTCAAAAAAATATTTGGTTTGTTCAATCAAATTTATAGCCCTCAAGATTTGAACCCTTGAACCCTTGAGAAGATCATAAACCACAAAATCTTCATACAAAACTAACAAATGCAAAAAAAAATTGAATAAGAACAAATGAAAAAACCAAAAAACCAAAAACCGGTTTTTTACCCAAAGCATTTTGACAGCCTGCTCCACAGTTAATTGAAAGTGGTTCAGTCAAACCCCTCTAAAGCCCTCAAAGTGGCTCAAACCCTCTTGAACCCTTCACAACCCTTGAGACGATGCAGAGCATTTCCTTATTTGATTTGACTACTTTCACACCAATTTTATATGTAATCAAACCCCGTTTCAGGATTACTTACTGGGATTACCTTTCTTCTTCTTATTTTTTGTTAGTTTTGACATCTTGTATCATACACAAAATAATAAAAAAATCAAGATTTTGTGGTTTTAGCGATTCAATCTCGAGGACTTTCCAAAAAGTATAAAATTGTGGTCAAAAGTAATAGTTTTTTGAATAAAAAAATCTAAAATAAACAAATACACCAAAAACAAATTGGTTTAATTTTGGCTTTATTAAAAAAATTGAGTTTTGACTATAATTTTATATTTGTTAGATTCAAACATTTTAGAGGAATCAGTTCAAAATTTTGATACAAAACTAACAAATGCAATTTTTTTTTGAATAAAGACAAAAAAAATAATTTAATTTTTTTTTTTTTAAAATAAAAATTCTAATCAAACCCCGTTTAGGGATTACTTACCGGATTACCTTTCTTCTTTCTTTATTTTCTCCTAATGTTTGTATCATTACTAATCTACGATGAAGGCGATCAAAAATTCGAAGAACAAATTTCACTTGTGGATCTAATGGTGATAAACAAAAACAAAAACAAAAAAATCTACAAAATATCAACATTGCCACCAAAAAACAAAAAAGTATTTAGCATATTACAAGAAAACTTATACACATTTTTAAAGAAAATCCTGCCTTTTTATACCGCGCCCCCGCCCGGGCCCCCCCCCCGACACATTTAATTACCGATTTTGCCCCTTTATCTTCCTTTAATTACGATATAATATATTATTTATATTAATTCATTCATATTACTTTATTTATATTACTTTATTTACTTTTATTACTTTATTAAATTTATTTAATTTACTTTAATTACTTTATTTATATGATTTAAATTAATTCATTTCTTTATATAAATTTATTTAATTATTTAATTCATTTAATTATTTATTTAATTCAATTATTTAATTTAATTCAAAATTTATTTAATTATTTATTTATCTCTGTTATTAATATCTTTTTTGTCTTTTATCTTTTTAATATGCTCTAATATCTTTTTTCTCTTATATATATTTTAATTAATTAATTTAATTATTTATTTATCTTTTTGTTTTTTTATTTATTTAATATTTTTTATTTACGTCTTTTTCTTAATTATTTAATCTTATTTATTTAATTCATATATTCAGATTATTTCTTATCTTCTTATCTTCAATTACAACCACTCATTCAAATTTTCTTTTTACCTTTTTATCTATTTATACTACTTCATTCTTCTATTACTTCACTTCTTCCTAATTCTCCCACTACTACTTCACTTCTTCCACGTTCGACTGTCCGATAGAAAATATAGTAAGATCATCTCCAACTGTCTCGCCATTGCTCCGGCGAGACTTAAATGGTGAGATTTTCTCCCAAATATTGTAGCCAACAGCCTCGCTCACTGCCTCGCCATCTTGATTTTTCACTTTTTGGCTCGCTTGCCTCAGCGAGGCACTCTAGCTCTCTCCCCAGCAAAGCCGAAACGGTGCCGTCATTCGACTCCTCCGGCCGGTGAAAAATCAACAGCAAATGATGGGTTTTGGTCAGAAAAATCGTCGGATTTCATGGCGGGGCAACCCGGAAGGCGACTTGATTGACTACCTAAAGGTCCTGAATGAATGTGACTCCCATCCGGACGCTCGGTACAAAATTGAAAGCGTTACTTTCCAATAGTTTTAGGATGAACAGGAAAAGTAGACCACTCTAATTTACTCATTGACGTATTACCTAGCTGAGAGGACGTATCCTCGTTCACCATCCACTGCCGAGAGAGGGGACTCAAGACAGAGCATGCTGCCCTGCCATAATTTTGTGTTCTATCTTCCGAGTCGTTCACATTGTAGAATTTGTCACGTGCACTAGCCCTGTTATAAAAATCAAGTCAATCAAACATCGACAACTTAGTAAACTAATCATGTTTTTAATAGTTCGTGTGCTATGCATTATTTATGATTTAATTTACATACTTTTTTGGTTCATCTGTCAGGACTTTTAATAGATTTATCGCGTCTTATACTGTCCGGTTAGGAATATAAGTGTACAGTGGCACAGATATGTTATGAACTATTTTGACTGGTTAGTAGATTAAAAAAAATAACGATCAATCATTGTAGTATTATATTTCTAGATCTCCTTGGAGTTGTATTATTGTATAGAGCTTCTCTCAAGTCTCACTGTTTTTTTTTTTTTTTTTTTTTTATCTTTAATTTTTTCTTGTAATGAAGAGTGTCCTGACGAACCGGACGAATTTCTCAAGCCCCTCCCACAACCCTTCCACTGTTAGTGTGAGATGAGGCGCCCCCAAGATAAATCGCTTATGAGGGGAATTGACCTGGGTACACACAATTCCCATCTTTTGTTTCATTGTCGGAACGAATATCTCAAGCACCTCCCACAACCCTTTTACTATTTGCGTGAGATTAGGTAGCCCCAAAATAAATCGGTGCCGAGGAAAATCGACTTGAGTACACACAATTCCCATCTTTTGTTTCATTTTATATTCCTACTTTTGTCCCAATTTCCAACTTTTGGACACTGTATTTGATATCAGACCAATGACTTCTTTTCATAAATATGGATGTGGAATTTGGATGAAAACTGGGTTTGTCTATATCACTCAAGTGAAATAGTAAATATCAAACTCGGCGAAAGAAAACAAAACCCACCAGCCACCGAAGTAGTCCTCTTGAACCCCACTGGCTGTAGCCTTCACAAACCCAACTCATGCCGAAAAAAGATACTAACAAAACCCACAATTCGGAACATACAACAAAACCCACAATTCGGAACATACACTACAATTTCCTATGATGACTTTGTCACCATCTGAAATTCTATAAAGGACGCACGACGCACAATCAACCCAGGTACGAAAATACCTCCTCCTTCACTTTTCTCTCTCTCATAATGTCCAGACGAAGCACAAGTAGGACCATCAATGGAACTATCAATGTTTCATTCATCAACTTAACATCATACAACATCTTGCAACAACAACAGCCCGTGCCCACTCCCCGTCACGCCGTTTTTTCCTTTCTGATTTCTGCCTTGTTAAACTTCCTTGAACTGCAGTATCAGGGGAACGGTATCATTTCTCCATTCCAGACACACCCCAAAATCATGTGGGTTGCACTTTTCACTTTGATCTTGTATTGCTTTGCGTATGCAGTTGAACTTGAATCGAGGTTTACCCAATTGGGTCGGGTTGGGATGGGTTTGTTTGGTTCGATTCTCTCGGTATCTCTGGCCTATGTTCTTTCCGAAAACTCTGTTTCATTTGTTCTGTGTTTGCTGTACGCCCTGTTTTCAAATAGGGGGCTATTGTGCTCCTGCATTGAAGTTATTCGGAGCTGGATCCATCAGAGAATGATAGCTGATCCGTTGCAAGAATTAGGCTTGATCGACAGGCAGTGGATCGTAATGCACACATCTGTGAACAGAGGAGGCCGACTCCCAGTTTAAGAAATTCGGGCGGTTCATAATTTTGTCGTCTGTTGTAGCTTTGGATAGATAGATACCCTCTGTTTTTCCTTTCCTCCCCTGTTTTATCCTCTCTGATTTTGCTTTTGCATATGTACCAAATGCTACATGGAAAGGGTCATGTAATGATAACAGCCTATCTATCTATTTACGGATATAGTTTTTCTACTTAGGTATTTTTTGCACTTTTCTTTCTGTTATCTATGCCTCACTTTTGTACCGCAGATATCAAAACATATTTTATACGTTCCTGTGAATTTACTAAAAAATCAAGTGTGTGTCAAAAAAAAAATTTGAAAAATATAAATCTAATTTACTTTCAGAATGAGCATGCAACTTAAATTGTCAGGAAATATCATAATCGGCAGCAGGCTTATCAAATAGCCATCGGAACTTTTAGCAGAAGTGTCAATAGCCATTTTCAAACAAATACCTCTTGTTAGAATTGGTTTAATTTAAATGAAATTTTTTAACAGAAATGATATACACACTCCTTATTTTTGCATACGTACTCTTTTATTTTATTTTTTTTATCAGCGTCTTGAGAGAGATTTAAAGTTGAAGAGAATACTAATATCGTTTGAAAGGAAATAGTTTATATAGAAAATTTTGTAACATGCATTATTAACCTTATTTAGGGATTAATTTTCTTCACTTGAAGCTTTGCTACGACACTGAAGAGTGATTAGTAAATACGGAGTATTTATTACTAATGTGTCAAGTGACGGTAGGATAATATATTCCCAAAATAGATGGTTCCTTTTTTTTTTTTTTTTTGGTTGCAATTGGCAGAACTTGAAACAACGCACACTTGATAAACAAGGGTTTCAGAAAGCCTTTGGTGTGGGTTCCACTACCACTTTGCGTGCGATCAATTTTTGGGTTAGATAAATCCGGTCCTACGGTGATTTGTCTCAGTTTAAATTGAGTCCCCTGTTAATGCCTAGTGGGATTAATCCCAAAACTAGTCTATTGTTATACAAAAAAAAGGCAAAGCTATAAAATTCTATTGCGGAAAAATTTTATTGCGTAACCCTTCAATCATCAATTTATCGAACGTAGTCTACCTTGTTTAGGAGGTCAAGGTTTTTTAGCTTCTTTTTCCCCTTTTTGGAGGATAAATAATTTTGAACAGCAACGATTGCGTAAATACTCTCTGCAATCCAAAAATAAACAAAAATTAGAGAGTAGAGAAACCAGATTTTATCACAAATTGCTAACATAGTGACCAAAAAATAGTAGGAGATTGTCATATGTTCTGTCACCCAGAACCCACAAACCAATAGAAACAAATCGAACCTTCTGAACCCATTTTGTACTTCACCTATTCTCATCACACGTCTTGTGATTCTTGTTCTACCAATACAAGGAAGCGGGTCCACAAAACTAAACAAATACTGGGAGTACAAAATTAGTACTCCTTTGTGGGCCAACCATTTTCTTGTCAAGTTTAGCTCTTTTTGCTAATGAACCCGGGGCTATGCTCAGCGCTTCGTTTGGCAAGCTCTCCTAAGCACATCTCGGTTTTCCAAATATAATTTAGACTGCTCAGATTTGAGGAGCATTTGGAAAGTCGAGATGTGCTCGGCAGGGTCAAAGGGTGTTTTAGGTATTTTAGCTCCCACACTCCTCAAATCTGGACTGTCCAAAACACATTTGGACGACCGAGATATGCTAGGCAGGGTCTGCTAAGTGGAGTGCTCAACAAGGTCCCTCATTGCTTTGCCAACTTTTTTTTTTCCTTTTCTACTAATTTTTTTTGAGAAGCTATGAGATATGTTGAGAATTTGCGAGAAACAATAGTAGAAGAGTATTGTGTATTCTCCGAGACTCTCTCAATGCTTTTATTTCTTTGTTGTACTGTTTTCATTTTCTTATCCTTGTGATTAATATAAATTTTCTTTGCCTATAAAAAAAAATATTTGTTGGCCGTTATTCAAGAGTTAAGGTTTGTTGCTATTAAGGCCCTGTTTGGTTGGAGTCATAATTATTAAAATTCTTGTTAAACCTGTTGCAAAAAAATATAAGCAAAAGAGGATGCCAAATCAACAGAACCTAAGTGATGGTACCTTCTGTGGGACCATGAGATACAATCGTCCTAACCAACGTAACATTGATTATCCGTTCAAAAACGTAACATTGATTACAATTAGGGATGACATGACAATGGGTCGGTTCGGTTCGGGTATTGCCATATCCGAACTCATTACCCGAAACTAGATGGGTACCCAGAACCGAACCGAAACCCAAACGGGTAGGGAAAATTGAAACCATAATTGAACCAATCGGGGATCGGTTCGGTTCGGGTATTCCCCGTTAAATTTTAAAACAAAATAATTATGAATTAAATTCAAATGTGAAAATCAGTTAACTGGAAATGCCAAAGATCCATCAATTAAAAATGTATGCAGATATGCATCTAGATATTTTAAATGTAAAACTAATATACATATAAGTATAAATTCAATGCATTGAAGCTATAAATAAGCTAAACTTCTACATATGAAAGGTAATTTTGTAATTACACATATCCGGTTCGGTTCGTTTCGGGGAATGGTTCGGTTATCAGCTCAAACCAGAACCGAACTGAACCCGTTCAGTTATCTGACATCCCATACCATACCCACACCCTCGGGGAATATTTCGGTTATGGTTCGGGAAAAAAAATCGGTTATTGTTTGGGTACCAACCGGTTCGGTCGAGATTGTCATCCCTAATTACAATTAAAAGATTGACTTGCCTCCCCTCTTGATGGATCCCTTCTTAATCCCCTCCTCTGTGTGACCCGGGATGTATTTAGTGTGCTGCACCGTGAATGTACCAATCTCAATCATCTAAAAGTGTTTTCGATGGTTTGGATTCGCAAACGCTTTCTTACCGATCATTAATTTTCAAGATGAACAATTATGATGTGTGTTGTAAGGTCCCCATCCCTCCTCTGTTGTTTCCTTACTTTTGTGCTAGCGCACAACTTATAAGCAATAATAACCAACATAGTTAAGGTAGTTTCAAAACTCTCTCAGAGCATCTCCAAGAGGCTCTCTACATGAGCTCTCTTGGCTATTGTAGAGGGCCAAAACTAATTTTCACCCCTCCAAGAGGTTTGCTACTTGCCTCTCTACTTTGCATATTCCCATTTTGCCTTGCTACTTGTGGCTAGGGAGGCAGCCTAGCCACTCCCACTCTCCTTTTTATTTTTAACTTAAAATGTTTGTAAGTTTTATTTTGCATGTCTAATGTTGAAAAAAGATATATATTTATGAAACCTACGAGACGAGACGAGATCTATCAAACAAGACCAATATTGAATATGAAATTATGGGTAAAAATAATAATTTTTTTGGGTGCAGGCTTTTTTGAAATAATTATTATAAGCTCAAACCAAGATAAATTCATGAGCTCAAGTTCTATAAAAAATCAAGAGTCCAAAGTCAATCAAAATCCCGAGCTCAAACCCAAATTAGTTTGGATGGAGAGCAAAATAGAGAGTTGTGTTGGAATACATAGATGAAAAGTGACTAGGCAAAATAGAAATAATATTCTTTTTGTCCTTTTGGATAGGCAAAGTAGAGAGGAGTGTTGGAGATGCTCTCAGACCTCATTACCTCAAACTCGCCAAAGTCGGTAGTCCTCTTGAACCCTTCAGAAGATGCAGGGACATTTCCTTAAGTAATTTGACTACTTTGACACCAGTCAGCTCCATGAGACGGAAATACATTTTAAATCCACCTAATAACATAAGAAAATAGCTACAATACATACCCATTAAATGTGCGTACCATATGTACCTATTATAAGATATGATTATTACACACACATTTAACCTCATTGGCAATCCTAATACATTTTAATGTTATGTAACTTTTCAGCCTGCGATTCGTAATGTTTTCTATGATTCATAACATTTTAACGCGTCTCGTAACTTCTATAAAAAAAATCCCTAGCTTTTATTAATTGATTCATAACTTTTATAGGGGTGCATATGATACACCCTAAATTAGGGGTGTGTATTGTAGCATTTTCCCTTATATCCAACAACAAAAATAAATAAATTAGGCTGTTAGGTGGGAGATTTTATCACTCATTCCATGTAAGGTAATGTGGGATTGTGTTGCTTAAAATCCCCTATCATGTGTACCCGCAATTGAGGTTGTTGCGTGTAGCTCATTTTGTGAGTCTACCTCATTCTATGGTGTTTTTTTTTATGAGTCTATCATTATGGAGTGTGATTGTAAGTTCTATTAAAATGAATTGTGGAATGAATTGTGGAATGAATTTTACTCTTATTCGAACTCTTTTTTTTATTCCATCCAAAAAAGCTTAAACTGTTAAGTGTTGCTAACTGTTCCATAATTATAGGGTTACTTTGCATATATTCAAGGTTCGGTTCCCACGTTCAGGCTAATGAGTTGTGATCTTCTTAGACTCGGAGAGTGTTTTGTTAAGGGTATTTTTAGAATAAACTGGATTTTCACAGTTTTCTTATGTGATGTATTATGAGAGAATGACCTATCTTTATAAAAAACTTTTTTTTTTATAATGAAGAGTGTCCCGATAAATAGGACTAATTTCTCCGGCCTTTTCCAAGCGTTTGCGTGAGGTGAGGTTGCCCCAAAGACAAATCACTAAATATAAGATCTTTAGGAGCTTGAACAATATGACCAAAAACCAGAGTCGAAACGAAAAATGGAGTTGGTGAAACACAAATTGCAAGACTTTTTTTTAGCATTTGATCATACTTTTTTAATTTTAAATTTCTTCTTGTTGAGACAGATGATGATATTCAACAATACAATGTGAATTTAACAAAATTCAAGGACAAACAAAATTACCAAAACAAAAGGTAAGTAACAATTTTCGGAAGAATTGTATCTGTAGTTGATTCCAGAACCAATCGGAGGAGAAGAGGAACAAAGCAGCTAGTTGATGTTAAAAAAGAAAATATAAAAAAGAAAATTCTTGCAAAGACTTAGGGGGTGTTCCACTAACCCAGTTTTTTGAAAAAATTGGTTTTCACGGTTTTTTATGTGATGTGTTGTGAGAGAATGACCTATCTCGGTGTTTAGAAAAAACAGTTTTTTATTAGTGGAACACCTTCTTACTAGGACCCATTTGAGGATGTTAAATTTGAGAGGACATGCTGCAGCAGCACTTCCTAGGCAGCAACAAAACCCTAGTTTTCTCCCAGATTCCACAAGAATAGTTCTGCAAAGAAGTCATTGGTCAAATCCCACAATCCCACCAGGCCACCAAGCTTTTTTTTTTTTTTTTTTTGAACTGGAAAAAGGGTGCTGCAGTTTTCTGCAGCAGCACCCTAGTTTTAACCCAACCCATGCCCACAACAAAACCATCCCACCCCCTAGTTTTCTCCCAGATTCCACAAGAATAGTTCTGCAAAGAAGTCATTGGTCAAATCCCACAATCCCACCAGGCCACCAAGCTTGTAGTCCTTTTGTTTTGTACCCCTTTTGGCCTTTTTACAAACCCAACTCATGTTGAAAAAAAGAGAAAGCAAATCCCACAATTCGGAACATACAATAGAATTTCCTATGATGACTTTCTCACCATCCCAACTTTTATAAAAAGGAGGCACAATCAAACCAAGCACACAAATACCACCTTCTGCACTTCTCTCTCCCTCCTTTCCATCCGTCTTTCTACATACAAACTGAACATCTTTCTCATAATGTCCAGACGAAGCACAAGTAGGGCCTTCAATGGAACTATCAATGTTTCATTCATCAACATAACATCATACAACATCTTGCAACAACAACGGCCCGTGCCCACTCCCCGTCACGCCGTTTTTTCCTTTCTGATTTCTGCCCTGTTAAACTTCCTTGAGCTGAAGTATCAGGGGAATGGTATCGTTTCTCCATTCCAGACACACCCCAAAACCATGTGGGTTGCACTTGTCAGTTTGATCTTGTATAGCTTTGCGTATGCAGTTGAACTTGAATCGAGATTTACCCAATTGGGTCGGGTTGGGATGTGTTTATTTGGTTCGATTCTCTCGGTATATCTGGCCTATGTTCTTTCCCAAAACTCTGTTTTAGTTGTTCTGTGTTTGCTGTTCGCCCTGTTTTCAAATAGGGAGATATTGTGCTCCTGTCTTGAAGTGATTAGGAGCTGGATCCTTCAGAGAACGATAGTGGATCCTTTGCAAGAATTAGGCTTGATCGACGGGCAGTGGATCGTAATGCACGAATCTGTGAACAGACGAGGCCTACTCCCAGTTTAAGAAGTTCGGGCGGTTCATAATTTTGTCGTCTGTTGTAGCTTTGGCTAGATACCCTCTGTTTTTCCTTTCCTCCCCTGTTTTGCCCTCTCTGTTTATGCTTTTGCCTATGTACCAAATGCTGTACATGTGTTCTCTCTGCTCACAGCTAGTAGAGTTGGAAACTTTCAATGATTCGTGGGGGATTTGAATTGAGGAAAGGATCATGTAATGATGGAAGCCTATCTATCTATTTGCCGATATAGGTTTTCAAATTTGGTATTTTTTGCACTTTTCTTTCTGTTATCTATGCACTCACTTTCCTGTTCTGTTTAATTCCAAAGGGTTGGCTGGTTGATTATGGTCTCACAGAGCCATAAGCTTGTCTTTATACCGCAGATATTAAAACATATTTTACACGTTCCTGTGAATTTACTAAAAAATCAAGTGTGTGTCTAAAAAGAAATGTTGAGAAATATAAATCTAATTTACTTTGAAAATTTTAGGGATTAATTTTCTTCACTTGAACGTTTTTCACTACACTGAAGAGTGATTAGTAATTACTAATGCGTCAAGTGCCATATGGATACAGGATAATATAAGAAGAAAAATCCATATTTTCTCTCACTCAAAACCCACAAACGAATAGAAATGAACACAATGGAAGCAAATTGAACCTTCTGAACCCATACTTTTTTTTTAAACCCATTTAGTACTTCACCTATTACAATACAAGGAAGCGGGTCCACAAAACTAAACAAACGGTGGGGTAAAATTTTGTGGCTCTTTGCTAGCTGGATTTTTTTTCCTTTTCTGCTAAAAACTTTTAGGGGGCTGTGAGATAAGTTAAGAATTTGCGAGAAACAATAGTAAGAGAATATTGTGCATTCTTTGAGGCACTCTCAATGCTTTTATTTTTTGTTGTACCATTTTCAATTTTTTTATCCTTGTGATTAATGAAAATTTTCTTTGCCGATAAAAAAAATAAATTTGTTGGCAGGTATTCAAGAGTTAAGATTTATTGCTATTAAGGCCCTGTTTGGTTGGAGGTCATAGTTATTAAAATTCTTGTTAAACCTGTGGCAAAATTTTAGCAAAAAGGATGCCAAATCAACAGAACCTAAGCGATGGTACCTACTGTCTTTTATTTTTTTCCTTTTTGTTACATCGGAATAGCGATGGTACCTAACTACCTACTATCGGTCTTGAATTACAATCGTTTGACTGAGTTCTCCAATAGATTTTATCTCTTTTTTTTTACACGGAATTAAGAAGATTAATGAAAACCCAACGACACTTACAAAACGGAATTAATTACAAAGATCTTGGACAAAGCCAAACTAACATCTAAATAGAGAACAAGAAACACACAAGGCAATCGACGTGTTTCACCCCAACCCAGACATGGTCTGATGCAAACAGCGGTACTTACTAGATTCAATGCCTAGAATCAACATCTCTAAAGAGACTTAGTGCTAGTTGAAGATAAAAGATAGAGAATACTCATGCGATCAAATGGTCTCCAACCAAGTATGTTCACGCCAATGAACTCCCAAAACTATAGATTTTCAAAGTTACCACGAGTTGCCTGCCAACGATATCATGTAGGGTAAGAACACTGTAGACACAAATATCATTAGGGTTTTGGGATATCTTATGAATATTGTGAAGGAGTATTTTCTTTGCCATTTTTTTTAAAAACACAAAATTTGACTAGTTTGAATATTTAGTACTAATTCTTCTTGTTGATAAAAAATAATAATTTAATGAACATTTATGGTGTTGACTGGTAACTACAGTTATGTAGTTGTGGGATTTACGTCAGCAGTGCTAAACAAGTTGCACATGGCTTCCTCCCTTTTTGATGGATCCCACAAAATCCCCTCCTTTTCTGAAATAGCAAAGCCACATCCCACAATTTCTTATTCCCTCAAACAAGAATCACCTCTACCGCCAAAAAGAGATTATCCCCACTCACAAGCAATAAAAGATAGTAATATCAGACACAAGTATAGTGTTGACTTACATGTATAGTGTTGACTTACGAATTTTTATACAAATTCATGTGCAATGATTTTTTTTATGATTCAAATTACGTACACCCTACGTTCCAATTTATTTATCCCTTTTAGAAGTTCATGTCATTTATAATTAATTAAATCTAGTAATTTACATTGTTTTATGTGATTTTGAAAACATTGTCATATAGAACTAATTGAGATTTATCAAATAAGATCTCTATTGAATATAAAATTCATTACCAATTTAAAGTTATAAGTAGTTTTTTATATGGTTGGAATAGAACTGCGACCAAAATTTGGGGACAGAGAGAGTACTTTTTTGTTCATTTGTTAGGATAGATTTGTCGTATATTAGGGCCGCAAACGAATTGGGCTGCAACTAGTGGCTCGGCTCGTTAATGCAAGACAAGGCTCGGATTGTTTAGTAATCGAGCTGATTTCGAGCTCGAGTTTTAGACTCATTTAGTAAACGAGCTCGGTAAAGCTCGGCTCAGTCGCAAAAGCTCAGTTCATTTATACAGGCTCGGTCCGTTTAAGGAGAGTACTTTTCTTTCTGTTATCTATGCACTCACTTTCTTGTTCTGTTTAATTCCAAGCTGGTTGATTGTGGTCTCCACAACTTCGGGTTTGCTCATTCGTAAGATTTTAGGTTTAAAGTATGCATATGCTAGCCTTTATACCACAGATATCAAAACATATTTTATAATTTCCCGTGAATTTTCTAAAAAATCAAGTGTGTATCTAAAAAGAAATGTTGAAAAATATAAATCAAATTTACTTTCAGAATGAGCATGCAACTTAAATTGTCAAGAAATATCATAATGATCAGCCGCAGGCTTATAAATTACCCATCAGAACTTTAGCATTTTGAAACAATACCTCTTGTTAGAGTTGGCTTAATTTGAATGGAAATTTTCAACAGAAATGATAAACCTACGTGCTTTTTTTTATTTATTTTAGAATTGGCTTATTTTAGCTTACGTACATTTTTTTTAATCAACAAAAATTTTCGGAGGATAAATAATTTTGAACAGCAACGATTGCGTAAATTACTCTATCCAAGACATAAATAAACAAAAATTAGACCGTAGAGAAACCAGATTTTATCAAAAATTTCTAACATAGTGCACCAAAGAGTTAGAGATTGTGATGCCATAAGGATAACTGGACAACATTAGTTGCATGGTACCGTGCAATGCATCCCATCTTGTTGTCCATTGCAAAAATACTCAAATTCAAATCAAATCCAAGAATATATTTTCTCATATGAAATTGGATTTGATCTGAGCCATATATTTTCGCAATAAATGGATGGATGGGTAACAGAAGAAGAAAAACCCAAAACCCACAAACAAATAGAAATGAACACAATGGAAGCAAATTGAACCTTCTGAACCCATTTGGTACTTCACCTATTCTTATCGCATATTGTGAATCTTCATCTTCCAATACAAGGAAGCGGGTCCACAAAACTAAACAAACGCTGACATTATCAAAATTTTGTGGCTTTTGCTAGCTGTATTTTTTTCCTTTTCTGTTAAAAACTTTTGAGAGGCTGTGAGATAGGTTGACAATTTGCGAGAAACAGTAGTAAGAGAGTATTGATTTTCTGGGGCTCTCTCAATCTTTCTTTTTTGTTGTACCCTTTTCATTTTTTTTTTTATCCTTGTGATTAATAAAAAAAAATCTTTGCCAATAAAAAAAATAAATTTGTTGGCAGTTATTCAAGAGTTAAGACTTATTGCTATTAAGGCCCTGTTTGGTTGGGGGTCACATTTATTAAATTGTTGTTAAAACTGTGGCAAAAAATTTTAAGCAAAAAGGATGCCAAATCAACAGAACCTAAGTGATGGTACCTACTGTTGGTCCATGAAATACATGTTGGAAATTTTGTGAATGAAACCGGGGCACTCGGAGGGTCTCCTGAGGCAACCGAGACCTCCCCACGGATTCAATACGATGGCAGATATTATGGTGTTTATTGCTGGCTGTAAACACCCTGTAACCTCCCCATGATGGAGATTGAATGGCAGATTTGAACCCCATTCAAATTCGTAATCAAGTCGGCTGTTACAGAATCTGAAATGAATTGCAGAATTCATTGGCAGATTCAATTTCGTCATTGAATTGAGAGGCTCCTCCTTATTCCCATATTCAAGGCTTCAGCTCATTTTCCAGCTATAAAGAGGCAGTGTTGATCTTTGGTTTTGACACCAGAATTCGAGCATCAGTTTGTAGTCCAGAAATCGTGTTTTTGAGAGAGAGAGGCAGACACAGTTTCAGTTCGCCAAGGCTTCCAACGGTGGTGTTCCGGTGGTTGTGGTACTAGCCGTTTCATCCTGGGACAAAGACGTCGGTTCATCCTACAACACCCACGGTAGGCGGCGCATCTTTGTTAAGGAGAGTGTGTTACACACGACTCGGCCTTTCCAATCTACTATTTGTATCTCAATTTCAATTATGTAATTTCCAGTTTGTGTAATTTTATTGTATTCTGTTCATGTATAATGATATGAGAGGAAATTGTTCTTTGGATCTGTGATTGCCACTGTATTTTTTCCAACAATACAATCGTTTTAGACTCACGAACGTAACATTAATTAATTTTTACGATAAAAAGAGAGACTTTCTTATGATCTTGTAAGGTACTAAATGCAAGTTATAATTGGATAACGTGGACTACAATAATGGTAGAGACACACCACTCCAGTACCACACCACAAATCACACACTGATTGGGATCCGGGGACCCTATAGTGCTCAATCATAGCTATCCGTTCGACAATCAACGGTCCGGATTATTCTACATTAAATACTTTATCTTTACGTAAAGATAACCTGAAGATAATCCAGACCATTGATATGTCGAACAGACAGTTGTGACGGGGGGACTACAACCCTATAGTGATTTGAGGCACTACAGGGCCTCCGCTCCCCTGCTATTGGTGGTCGCAAAGTAGTTTCAAAGTGCTTATTTTCCTACTACCAATTATGCAGTGCCGGTAAGCTTGTGTGGTTGGTGGTGTGGTGGAGTAGTGTCTCCCTAACATTATTTCTTGGACAGTTTTTTTTTTTTTTTTTTTTGGGGCAAAAGAAATTTTATTGCTCCAAAAAATAGATACAATAAAGATAAGGGGCAAAGTAATGAGGCATCACAACGTGAGGGAAACAATCCGACGAGGTTGGCATGCACCTAACCCTCACGATGATCAAAAGCCACTAGACCCCAAACGTGGTTGGCAAGAGACCAACGACCACACCCAAACAATCCTCAAGCTTAGAGTCTCAAACAAATCTTATCAAAAAAACCTAAACAAATAGTCGGTATGAGGATGTTTATTTTGAATTTCAGAAGTGCAAAATAAAGTCTCTTGAGTCCTCAAACCCACCAAAGTCGGTAGTCCTCTAGAACCCTTTAAAGATGCCTCTTGAACCATTTACAAGATGCCGGGACATTGCCTTAATTGATTTTGACTTCTTTCACAGCTCCACAAGAGGGCAATACATTTCAAATCTACCTAATATTAACCCAATTTCTTCTCCTCTCTCCTATTCTACTTTGTATCATTAGAATCTCTTTCTGGATTAGGTGTTCAGATCAAACTTAATTTTTCAACGACAATCACCAAGTAGAGAAAAATAAATCAATCAACAAGTAATCACACTAAAAAAAACAAAGATTTAATTATGTGGTTCAGTTTAAGAAAATAAGTTCAAATTAAGTTCAACGTGGGCTAAGAAGAAAAAAAGATTCACTATGACCGAGAAGAGATTGCGAAGAGCCAACTATAATCGTCATTCACAAATAAGGAACCAACATTGAGGACAAAAGTCGGGTCAAATCCTAACGGGAACAAATTGTTAGAAACTTATACTAAAAGCCATGTTTTTATGTAATGGATTAATATTTAATTAGTTAATTATTAATAAGTTTTATTAATCAGCTTGATCAAACATGTATTACTGCATAAAAAAAGCAAATTTGTCCAAGAAAAAACAAACGAAAAAATATATTTGATACTTAAACTGCAAGCACAAATGTATTATGTTCATGCAACGTGCAATTAGTATTCGATCAAGCTGAATTCAACCTGTATAAAATACCTTACGATCTCTGTAACATGAACGATTGTGATCATTAATTTGGGCTCACAGGAGCCTGAATTGACCCAGACTGGATTCTAGGAAAACTGGAAAAGACCTTGGTTCAAGCGAGGTCGCTTGACGCAACTCACTATGATTTCTAACATGGAAATTTGATTGTATGTAGCATATTCTACGGTTATGAGCTCATAAAAAGTCTCTAAATTGCCCCAACCTGCTTCAAATGCATAAAACCCTAAGCAATCTCTTCCTTGTGAGAGTTGTTAGCATTACGAATCAGGCTATCTTGCATCATTTCCAAATATATTTAATTATTTATCAATGTATTTGGAACCAAGTGGAAAGCAAAATAATATTTACCAATGTATATCTATCTTATAATTAACATCTTAATTTAGTTATTTATTCAAATAAGCGAATTGAAAAAATACTTGTATGGCGATCTAATTTTTGATGCCACTGACTAAAAATTCTGACTCCCCTTGCCCGTTTTGAATACAAAGTTTTACGTATTTCTGAGGATGAATTCTCGATGTGCGAAGTACTTTTCACCCTTTATATCATTAACCGCAATGATCGAGGGGCTAAAAAAAAAAAGAGTGTAAATTTCACTTACCTCCTTGAGGTTCTAACACATGCAGATACCTCGCCTAAGGTTCTTATAATCAAAACTAACCTTCCTTACTTTACTAACTATTATACAGATTCCCCCAATCTGTTAAGTTGACGCTCACGCTGTTAGTTTTTGCTGCTAAATGAATAAAATGCCCTTCAATATTAGGTGAACTAATCAACCAAGTCTTTTCTTCTTTTTTGGAATCTAATTGGAGTTTTAAATATCGAAACAAAAATTAGATTTTTTTATATATGATAGACCTCGTATAACTAATAGTATATTATAATTTCATAACCATCATTTTTGTATCGGAATTATATTCATCACTTGATCTATTTTTTTTCTTGCCTCTTATATGTACTAGCATATTAGTGATGAAACACAATAATAAAAAAATTCTTTGTTTATAAGTCCAAAGAAAGATTAAAATGTAAGGTATGGAAGAAAGATTAAGGATTTATGATGGTAACTTTATTTTGTCAAAAACTATATTAAAAATGTCACGATAAATTATATATTGGTGGAGTAGGTACTTAACGTACCTCCATTTTTTCGTAATATACATAGGAGAGGAAAAAATAGACCATGATAAGGAAATGTATAACATGCATAAGAAACTGTACATGTTCTACCAGAGTGTGTGGAGCTCAAGTCTGTTTTTGTGTCAATATTGAATGGAATTTAAAGAATTAAAAAATAATTAACTGTACATGTTCTACCAAAGCGTTTGTAGATCAAGTCTATTTTTTGTTTCCATATTAAATGGATTACTTCTTGTATAAAAAATGAAAAAACCAAGATTTTTTTTTCCTGTTTGGGGACATGTTCAATTAGAAACATGCGTATGCATTTCACCTGAAAAAGTAAAAATAGGAGACAAAAAAAAAAAAGAACAAGATAGACGAAGAAATAAAATTATATTGATGATAAGGACTCATCATATATGAAAAGATAAAATGTATAAGTACTCATAAAAATTTGATCAAATCTGATTACATAATTTTGTTTTAACATAAAAAAACTCCAACTATAACAAGAAGACTTGGTTATCAGTTTATTTAATATTCAAGGGTATCTCAGTCATTTAGTTGCAACAACTAACGGCGTTACTGTCAACTTAACGGATTGGAAAAATTTGTACAATTGTTTGTAAAGTAAGAGTGGTTAGTGTAACTATCAAAACGTAAGGGGATGTAACTGCAGTTGTCGACATGAGTGAAATTTTCCCAAGTTTCATTATCCAAACAACGGGTCAGCACACCGGCCCTTAGTAGCCCTTTCGTATTCCTTACGGAAACTTCCTCGTGATGGAAAACCGACGACTGAGATGTGATGACTTTTATACCATCCTTAATACTTTTGTATATCATGGAAATAAAATTAAGGACTATATATATAAGAGCATGGCCTCAGCATAACCATCAACTCTCATAAATTCCAACTCATGCTTATTCATCTGCCTTCTTCATAAGATGTTCAGACCAAGTTCAGGAATGAGCATCCATGGAGTAATCAACATAAAATTTGTAAGCATAAGCTGCTCCATCTTGCAACAAATGCCGATTTTACCGACTTCGCCCCATGCGATTCTCGGCTTTCTTCTACCGGTACTCGTAAACTTTCTGTAGTGGGCCGAAATCTGATAGCCCTAATGGGGCTCGGTGAGTGAGCCCGGGGGAGCCCAGGCCCAAGCGGATCTCCAGGCCCGCCAAGGGACAAAAGACTGTAGGCCGACCGAGCTCGGCCCATCCGAGACGAACCGGTGTCTCGGCCGATATACCGCAAACCGGACGGGCCATCCATGACGGACTGTATCCGAGATGGCTCGGAAAGATAAATCCGAGATACCGGTGACGTCCTCTGTGACGTCGCCCGAGGCGGTTAACGCCCGTAACAAACTGGGTGAGGACCCATGTGCACTTCGCAAGCAGTTTCTGTGTCAGCGTGAGACGCGGCCGAGCGGTTATGCCACGCGTCGCAGCCTTATTAGAGGATGGATGAACGTAATACTCGTGAGGCCAATTCGTGATGCTCGGTGACGTCACCCGAGCCGAAATGACTAGGTTGCCCCTGTCCTAGGGAAGCCTATATAAACGAAGCGAAGTGGCCCTAATAAGGGACACAACTCTCTCTCTCTCTAAACTTATTCTCTCAACTTACATCTCTTCTTCTCCGATTTCTTACTAGATCGTCGGAGTGCCTTCCCTGGCCACATTCCGGCCAGGTTTGGTGCTAACGGCGTGCTCTACTTGTGCAGGAACTCGCGAAGGCTCACGGAGTGCTCTCTTGCCATTCACTCGAGTCAGGAGCCAAGGGAGAAGGCTCTACGGATATTTTGAGGACACCACAATTGGCGACTCCGCTGGGGACAACAACCCAGAAACTCCGGTGCTCCTCCCTAGATCCACCCCTTTTCTCACCCTTCTTAGTGAATCTTTGACTCACAATGGGTGGCGAACCAACTCAACCACCACATCTCAGCGACCCCCTCCACCCCTCTGCCTCCAGGGATCCCAAGGGGACCCCTCACGTCTCCGTCTCCGTCTCCATCCAGCCAGGTCACCTCGGACTCACTCCGAGCCCGGATCCACAGCATCTAGCCATCCAGCGACTCACTCACCACCTAGAGGAGCGAGACGCAGAGATGGAGGCAATGAGAGCTCAGCTCTCTAAGCTAACCGAGACGGTAAAAAAGAAGGCTGCTGCAGAGACCACCGCAACATCTCATGGTGGCCCCTCCGGCCAAAGACGCTCGGCCAAGGATCGAACTGGTAACCCTGACAGAGAGAGGGCTCAAAATAAGGCTCTCGTGCTTCGGCACGAGAACCCGTCGACCGAGCACCTCTCAAGGGGCCACCAGGGAGACTCTTCTCGGCACTACTCCTCACAGGTCTCGGAATCAAGTGCTCGTTCGCCATATTCACAGTTGTCTGCATCTCACGAAACGGTGTACTGCTTCGAAGATGGCGAATATAAACCAATCTATCTCCGAAAGGATCCCAAGGAGGCGGCCTTCACCGAACGTTCTTCTGGTCAACGCCGCCATAAAACCCCACCACAGCCAGCTAAATCTGCTGATCTCCGAGCTCGAGTAGAGCAGCTGAAGAAAGCCTCTCCACAAGAGCAAAATCTAGTCATCTTCCGAGATGGCGATACGGGAAAGCGTCATACCTACCGAGCTGACGAAAAAGCTCACCATGACGACGCTGGTGGAAAAAGAAAGGAGAAAGGTCCCCGGGAGCAAACCCGTCACCACGAGCGTCACCCCGAGCGCCGCCATGATGAGCAGCGCCATACTTATACCGAGAAGCGTTCTCGGACCAGCGACGGATTTGTCATACCGTCACTTCCCCCTCTCTCATCTCTCCCTCCCTTGCCGAGCGTCGACGAACGCTTGAAGCAGTTGGCAAAATCACCTTTCACAAAGGAGATCGCCTCGGCAACTTTACCAGCTGGATTCTCGCTTCCAAAGTTCAACTGTTACGACGCCCTCACGGACGCGTACAACCATCTCATATACTTCAGACAGATCATCAACCTTTACACCTCGGATCAAGCCTTGATGTGCAAAGTGTTCCCCACGAGCCTAGGGACTCTCGGGTCCCTATGGTTCAACAAGCTCGACGAAGGATCCATTGGGAGTTACGAGGCCCTGGAGAGAGCTTTTCTGTCTCGGTTTGTTACGAGCAATATACAGAAGAAGGAGGTAGACTCTCTCCTCGGCCTGCGGAAGCGTCCAGATGAAACACTACGCCAGTACGCTGCTAGGTACTGGGAAATGTTTCACCAAGTCCAGGGTTGTGATCATACCCTTGCTGCAACACACTTTAAGCATGGCTTGGAGAGCAAGAGCCCTGTCTTCACAGATCTGATGTTACATCCACCAAAGAACATGGACGACCTGATGGAACGGATAAACAAGTATATCGAGCTTGAGGAACTCTTAACCGAGCGTGATGCTCCAACCTCCTCCTCCGTTCCAAGGGTTATCCATGTCTCGGGTAATCAGAAGAAGGCGGTAAACACCATCAAGACGGATGCAGCAAAGAGACTTCCGAAGGCAAGCGACTTCGCCGCCGAGCGCACGGTGTTCACCGAGCCAATATATATGCTTCTACGGAAGATCGAGAATGAGGGTTTCTTCCATTGGCCGGACCACAAGATGGGCACTCAGGATAAAACCAAAGATAGAAAGGTCTATTGCACCTACCACCGAGAGCAAGGTCACTACACGACCTCGTGCAGACCGTTCAAAGCATATTTGGAAACCCTTGTCTCGGCTGGGAACCTGGACGCTTACATCGACCAGGATAAAACTCTGGCTCGGGCACAAGGACAGGGAGCGGCTGCAGGGGGAGGCGCTCAGGAAGAAGTGGTAATGCACGTGATCCACGGTCCGGTTACGAGAATGATGGAGGCTCGGGTGTTCAAGGAGATCGAGCAAGCTACCAAGGCATTGGAGGTGCTCTCGGTCAAGCCACAGTCGAAACGCAGTCTCCCGACTAAGGAGTCTCAGTGGACGATCAATTTCACCGAGAAGGATTTGGAGGGTGTGCACTTCCCACACAACGACGCCCTCATCATTACGCTCAAGGTGGGAAGAGCAACGGTGGAGAGGATTTTGGTGGACCAAGGGAGCGCCGCCGAGGTAATGTACTATTCCTTGTTTAAACGATATGGGTACACTAGCAAAGATCTAAAGCCATCCGAGGTCCCCCTCGTTGGCTTTAGTGGTACACCAGTATATCCACTCGGTACCATCACTCTTCCCGTCATCACGAGCTCGGTAACTCAACAAGTAGAGTTTATTGTTGTCAACTCACCGAGCCCCTACAACATTATATTGGGAAGAAATTGGCTCCATGCAATGAAAGCCGTGGCATCAACGTACCATCAGGTGCTACGGTTTATCGGGTTGAAAGGAAAACAGGAGAGTGTTAAAGGTGATCAGATCGCTGCCAAGAAATGCTACATTTCAACGGTAGGCAGAAAGGAGAAGATTAAGCCGAAGCAGGTGCAGTGGGTGGAAGTCCCCGAGGCACCAGTTCTGGAAGACGTCGGTCGACCGGCCGAGGCAAAATCGGTTGAAGATCTCATCACAGTCCCAATCAATGAGGACGGGAGCCGTTTCTTCCTTCTCGGGTCTACACTAACCGAGGCCGAAAAGGAGGAGATGGTGACCTTCCTCAAGGCAAACATTCAGGTGTCTGCCTGGACACCGTATGAGATGCCAGGTGTTGACCCGAGCTTCATCAAACACCAGCTCAAAGTTGACCCATTGAGACGCCCGGTTATCCAGAAGCCGAGAAGGTTAGGGATGGCAACGGGTCGGATCGGGGCCGGATTTTGCAAACTCCGGACCCGAACCCGAATGGGTTATGTACCTCCGAACCCGCTCCGATCCCCGAACGGGGGATTTTTTAGGATCCCCAAACCCGCCCCTAACGGGTATCGGATTACCCGATTGGCTCCGAAAATCCGAATGCAACGTGGGTAATGGGTTTCTTTAACTACGTTTGATGCAAGAAAACCAAGAATTACAAACAAGTAAACAACAATACAAGTAAACAAATGGTTGAGAGAGGCGTGAAAAAGTAAAGTGGGTGGGTGGAGTAAAACCCCTATCTCTTCATATATATATGTTGGGGTTAAGTGTGATATAGTGTATCTCTTGGGTGGAACTGTAAAAATGTATAACTAAATATTTCGGGTCGGGTTCGGGGCGGATGTTTACAAAACCGAACCCGAACCCGAATCCGAAAAATTTTAAAATTTCCCTCCGAATCCGACCCGAAATCCGAATTTTAGAACGGATACCCGCCCCATTCGGATCGGGTCCGGGGCGGAGGCGGATCGGATCGGACCTAAATGCCATCCCTAGAGAATGTCTTCAGCTGTTCATGCCGAAGCAGTTGAGTCAGAAGTAGACAAGCTACTAGAAGCCCAAGCGATCCAGGAAATCCAGTACCCTACTTGGCTGGCAAATACGGTGGTGGTTCCCAAGAAGAACGGTAAGCTAAGGGTCTGCGTAGACTACACGAACCTCAATGATGCCTGTCCAAAAGACTGTTTCCCAGTCCCTCGGATAGACCAACTCGTGGACGCTACGGCAGGTCACGCTCGGTTAAGCTTTATGGATGCGTACAGGGGCTACCACCAAGTCTTTATGGATGAAGAGGACAGGGAAAAGATAGCTTTCATCACTCCGAGAGGCCTCTATTGCTATCGAGTCATGCCCTTCGGGCTGAAGAACGCCGGGGCCACCTTTCAACGAATGGTGTCTCGGATGTTCAAAGATCAGCTCGGGGACACGATGGAAGCATACATCGACGACATGGTGGTGAAAAGTGTGCAAGAAGGAAGCCACATTGCAGATCTCGACAAGATGTTCACGGTGCTGAAGCAGCATGGCCTAAAGCTCAACGCCGAGAAGTGCTCTTTCGGAGTCGGATCAGGAAAATTCCTAGGCCATTTGGTAACAAGAAGGGGTATTGAAGCAGATCCGAGCCAGGTAACGGCAATACAAATGCTCTCGTTTCACCGAGCACGATCAAGGAAGTTCAAAGGCTTACGGGGATGGCGCAAAGCACTCAACCGCTTCATCACCGTTCGGCGACATATGCCGACCTCTTTTTCAATCTATCAAGACGAGCAAAAGGAAATTCCAAAGGTGGGCGAGAGGAGTGTGAAAAAGCTCGCGGCGCCTAAAAACCTATCTAACCGAGCCTCCTTTCTTTGAGACGCCTCGGGAAAATGAAGATTTATTTATCTACCTTTCGGTCTCTCCACACGCAGCCAGCTCGATCCTAGTCCGAGCAGAGGGAGTCGAGCATCGACCAGTGTATTATGCGAGCAAGACACTAACTGGTGCCGAGACAAGGTACCTACCTCTTGAAAAAATTGCCTTTGCCCTCGTCACTGCATCTCGGAAGCTGCTCCCGTACTTCCAAGCTCACACAATCATCGTCCTCACCGAGCATCCACCGAAGGCACTTTTCCGAAGAGCTGATCTCTCAACACGGGTCTCGAAGTGGTCATGTGAAATGGCCAACTTTGACATCCAAAAGATCGACCAAGAACAAATGACTATTAAGGCGCAGTGTTGGGTGACTTTATAGCCGAGCTAACACCAGGAGCAGAAAAACAGAAGGAAGAAAAACCCTACCTAACCCCTCCCAAGCAACCTATTGAAGACCCTGACGCACCCGTGGCAATTGAAGATGTAACCAACAATGTCTCGGAAGAAGAAACTGACGCAGCTGACTTAACACCAACGCCTCTCTCGGAAGGAAAACCGAGTCCGAGCGCGGATGAAGAGCAAGCAACCATGCCATTCTCTACTTGGCACATGTTCCACGGTAATGCTTGGAAATTGCACGTAGATGGAGCCTCTAACCAACGAGGCGCTGGAGCGGCATCATCGTCCTAATCTCCCCAGGGAGTCATTCACGAGAATGCAATATCAATCGAGTTCCCGGCCTAACAACGAGGCCGAGTACGAAGCCCTTATTGTCGGCCTTGCTTAGCGGAAGCAATGGACGTGAAGACCTTGATGGTTTATAGCGACTCTCAACTCGTTGTAAACCAGTTCAACGGGGATTATGATGCAAAAGATGAAAGAATGGCCAGCTACCTGAGCTTAGCAAGGAGTCTAACCGAGCAGTTTGAAGACATTGAAGTACATCAGGTGGGCCGAGAGCACAACGCCCACGCTGACGCACTTGCAGGATTGGGATCTGCATGCAAAGCTTCCGAGCAGCGAAGCATTTCCTTCGGTACAATCTCTGCACCAAGCTTCGATCCCCCTCGGACTCAAATGATGAATATCGAGCTTGGACCAAGCTGGATGGATGAACTTGTATTTTTCCTACGAGACGACAAGCTCCCCGAAGACCGACGAGAAGCCCACCGGATCAGATGCAAGGCTGCAAACTATTGGCTCTCACCAACGGGCTCCCTATACAGACGCTCTCGGACCGGGCCCGTACCTCATGGCGGTCCATCAGAACCAAGTCCATTCAATACTCCACGAACTTCATGCAGGCAGTGGAGGCTGCCACTCGGGAGGACGCTCTATTGCCCACCGAGCCATCACCCAGGGGTATTGGTGGCCCAAGATGAAGGAAGACGCTGAGGAGTTTGTTCGGAAATGCCACAGGTGCCAGTTGTACAAGCCAATGATCCATCAGCCTGCCGAGGACCTTCAACCGATCACCAGTCCATGGCCTTTTGCCCAATGGGGCTTGGACATTGTCGGAGAGCTTCCACTCGCCCCAGGAGGATTTCGCTACCTCATAACCGCCACAGATTATTTTTCCAAATGGGTTGAAGCCGAGCCTCTGGTTTTCATTACCGAGGCAAATGTAAAGAGTTTTCTGTGGCAGAATATCATCTCTCGGTACGGGGTGCCATATGCAATTGTCTCGGACAACGGGAAGCAGTTCACAGGGAAGCAAATGAAAGAGGTCTGTGACAAGCTCGGGATGAGGTTCTTCAACTCCACACCTGTTTATCCTCAAGGTAACGGCCAGGCCGAGGCGTCTAACAAGACGTCGCGGCCGGACTCAAGCGAAGGCTAACCGATAAGAGAGGAAAATGGGCTGAAGAGTTACCACACGTTCTATGGGCATTCCGGACCACACCAAGGCGCTCTACGGGCCAGACTCCCTACTCTCTCGCGTACGGTATTGAAGCTGTAATCCCTATTCAGAAGGGGCTACCTACCATCAGGACCGAGTACTTTGATGAAACCACCAATGACACGGCTTTAAGTAACGACCTCGACTTGGCCGAGGAGAAGCGTGATGCAGCTCGGGTGAAGTTGGCAGCTTATCAGCAAGAAGTTGCTAAGGGGTACAACAAGACGGTTCGGTTGAGGACATTTTGCCCCGACGACCTGGTTCTCAAGAAGGTTACGGACAAGAACAAGAAAAAGAAGCTAATGCCTAATTGGGATGGGCCCTACCGAGTCGTTAAGAAGGTCGGAAAAGGTGCTTATCAAATTGAAGACATGGATGGGAGGCTCGTGGACAAGCCTTGGAACGCTTACAATTTGAGAAAATATTATGCTTAAGAGCACCACTCTCGGATTATGAAGAAATTTTGATGTATTCCCTTCTCGGAAGTTTATCAATGAAAAGCTTTATTTGATCTCCACTGTCATCTTATTAATCGTGTCTTGGTATTCGTACCCAACGGCTTCGGCTAAAGACATAAACTCACATATGGGTCTCACCCCATACGACCGCTCGGTTTATCCGAGCCAATCAAAATCAAACACCCTCGAGGTGGTATTAACATAAAAAATCTCGGTACGTCTTCACCGAGCAACTCAAACTCTTGTTAAGGGGTATTACCTCAATGATAACTTATATTCCTAAGTTACACAATTGACTCGGTTTACCGAGCAAAATAACCTCTTTTAGGAGTATTGATTCAATGATTACTTATATTTCTAAGTTACACGATTGCCGAGCAAACATTTGATACCTCTCTTATAAACTTTCAATTGACTCGGCAAAATATCCGAGAAGATCTGTCAAAATGCTTCGGTAATTTTCAATGCCTTAGCAAATTTTGCAACATTTTTTAAAGATGAATATTCAATTGACTCGGCAACATATCCGAGAAGACCTATTCATTGCCTCGGATGGTTTTCATGCCTTAGCAAATTTTCTCAAAATTTTTACAATCCTCGAAAGGAAACATTCAATTGACTCGGCAATATATCCGAGAAGACCTATCAATTGCTTCGGTTATATTCTATGCCTTAGCAAAAATTCTTGAAACATTCATCTCAACTTAGGCCAGGGGTATTTAGTTGCCCTAAGCCGAGACGAATGGGGGCATTACTATACAAAAACCGAGACAAACACTCAAAAACAATACATAAGACAAAAACCCCGTCCATTCAATCAACGTAAGCGACTCGGCATAAAATTCCACCGAGCCGCTTCAAGGGAAGAAATAGTTTGACAAAAAGTATAGATTCAAGAAGCAACTACTGTGACCCGGCTTAAAATTCCACCGAGTCACACCACAAACCACAGAAATTGTTCGGGGAAGAAAGAGAGATACAGTTTAAACAAATCAAAGACTACGAGTAACTAAGCATCTTTCCCGAGCTCATTATTTTCAGCCTCGGCAACAGTGTTCGGATCCTCACCAACTTCAGGTTCAGCTGCCTCCTCGTCTTCTTCAACCTCCTCCTCCAGGGGGATCTCGATTTCAGGGGTCTCGACCTCGGGTAGAGCTCGGAGAGCAGATTCAGCGGGGACGCTGCCAGCTTCCAATCCGAGCTCATACCCTTTAGCCACTCCCTTGAAGTAATAAATCTCCGCACCCTTTCGGAAACCATTATTCTGAATCTCGGCCACCTGACCTCGGTAGTGCTCAATGACCTTGGCCTTAGCCTCTTCAAAACCGGCACTGCGGGCCTCGGACAGCTCCTTCTCGTGCTTTCCGTTTTGCTCATCCATCAGCAACTGCAAGTCCTTCAGTTTCCCTCTCAATTCATCAAGCTCGGAAAGCTGAAGCTTAGCAGCAGTAAGCTCGGTCTCGGCATTTCTTCTCTTTTGCCCCTCCTGCTGATACTTCTGCTTCAGCGATGAATAAGAGTTGGAGATGGAAACTACCTTCTGGTGATAGCTCAGCACGGACTGACTAGCCTGGAACCACAAATTATGTTAGGCACTCAAATAATACAAAAGAAAAGTAGAGCTCGGTGGAAGTACTTACCAAAGTTAAATGGGAAAACATGTCGACAATATTGCCCTCCAAATCCGAAGGGACCTGCTTCATGTCCTCAGGAAGACAAACCCCCTGGAGTACGGGATAGCCGAGCCTGGGATTAGCTCGGACACTATCAGTAATAAGGATCGGCTGGCCTTGCTTGCCTTGAGGGGCAAAAATAAAGGGGACGGGGGAGGAAGTTTCAGCAGTCATATCTTTAGAAGGAGCATCCTTCTGCACAGAGACCTTCACGAGAGGGTTCTTTTCAGCTGCAGCATCTTCTTTCCGAGCATCATTCGCCAAACCTGATCCTAGCTCGAGCCTCTGTTTCTTAAGCTCGGCCGCATCAGTTTCGGCATTAACAGGGGCCCGCTTGGTATGGCTCGGGGTGCCTTTGGCTTTCACGACTTTCTTCGTTTTCTTCGGCACAAGACTCGGTAGGTCACCAAGATTGCCACCCATCTCTTCTTCTCCTTCCTCGTATTCCTCCTGGAGTGGCTCTCTGATAGTCCCAGCCAAATCCTGAACTCGAGTCTGGTGAAGGTCGACCTCGGTGTCCGAACTCACCACAATCGCCTCTACAGACTTACCCTTGTAAGATGATCTCTTTCTCTTCCTGCTCGGATCAGCCCGCTCGACCGCAAGCTCCTCTTGAGACTTCTTCTTCCTTTTCTGGAGGTACGAAGTGTAAGTGGGCTCGTAGCCTAACAAGACATGAGCGTACCTCTCCTCTCTCGGAACAGCGTATGCGGCCCTGATATTATCATCGTTTTTCGCCTTGAGCAACCGAGCAGAAATCGGGGACGGTTCTGCAAGACAGATGAAATTCGATAAGTACAGTTCAAACCACAGAATATACAAACAAGATAAAAGGTAAAGCATTCTAAAAAACCTATCAGTATGTTCTGCCGAGGGACGGGATAGAGACCCTCATCATCAGGACCGAACTCGAAATTTCCTCGTATCTCCACAAAATCATTGGCTCCGCGGTCAGAGTCCGGGAGGTGATCGATCAGGTAGTCTCGGGGTGCCCTTGGGCTGCTCCGAAGTGACAAGAACCTGCGCCCCGTTGGACTGGTCCGAGATACGTTGTAAACCCCGATGAGGTCGGGGACGTTGAAAATAAACTCAAACTTCTCTCGGAGAGCGTAGATACCGTTGATGATTCGGAAGGAATTGACAGCGAGGAACCTGGGAGGAAGCTTGTACTCGTATAAAAACTGGCGAAGGAAAAGGTTAATTGGGAACCGAACCCCCCCCCTCGGTTATCGTAATGAGGGGAAGGGTAATATGGTCCTCGGAGAACGTGATTTTATCCTTATCCACCGAGCGGATCTCCACGTCGCTGGGAATCTCGTACTCTTCACAGAATGCTTCGTACTCCCCAGGCTTCCCGCTGAAGAAATGGAGGTACGGATTGGGCTCTTTCTCGGAGGGTTTCGCCTTGGGTTGGCGGGTCACCCGGGGTTGGATATCGGAAGCGTGCGTCCCAACAGGAGCGTTGGCAGCGGGTTTGAGTGGTGAACCCTCGGTAGTTGGTTGGTACACCGAACCAGAGTAGTCCGCCCCCCGCCGAACCACTTCTATAACTTGGACATCGGGGATCTGGGCCGAGGCACCGTTGCCGTCCCTCCCCTCACCGAGATTTTCTGAGTCGGAATGATCGCTGCTCAGCTCTCCTTGGTTCACCGAACCCTCGCTTCCGGATCTGACAACGTGATCAGCACCGACAGGGTTGAGAGGGTCGAGCCCATCGTCTACTGGACCTAGATCTGCGGACGCCATCCCGACGTCCGGATCAAAGAAGGTTTGTCCGAGACGGTAGCTGTAGTGATTGTAGCTATGTACTGGGGAGACAGAGCCAGACCTGTTCGAGCTTCCCGAGGAAAGGACGTAGGTCTCCAGGGTTACCGAACCTGAAAAGTGCACGGGTGAACAACAGTTAGCTTTATAACTGATGGTGTTCTACTAGGTGATAAAATCGTCTCGGACTAATTCCGGGCCAATACCCTGAGTAACCTAGGCATATTTATATGTCTCGGGAAACCTAGGCAAGGGGAGGGCTAATAATGGCTCGGGTTTCAAACTCGGTCAAGGTCCGGACCCCTTGTCTCGGTTATGTCTCGGTTGACAAACAAAAGTAAAATTAAAACCTAAGGGTTGAAGGATCAAAAAGGGCTTCGAAGCGTCACAAAGACTGTTCTAGCGAAGAACACGATGAACAGTTCGCTGTTCATCATGTTTTCAGCGATTTCTCTACAGATCTTAAAGAAGGAGATCAATGTTGCCAAGCAAAGCTCAAGAAATCATTTCAACGCAACAAAACAATGCTGGAATCAACATGAATCAACAACCAAAATCGAAAAGAATCATTACCTGAGTAACACCGGAGAAAAACAACGACGGCGGCGAAGATGAATAGGCGGTGGCGCAGATGAACAGACGCGGTGGCTGTCGTCGATAAACGGCGGAGGAAGTGGCAGAAACACGGTGGTCGACGGCGGCGTAGAGGCTGAGAAGCTAGATCAAAATCTCGTCAGAAAACGTGAAGTCGCAGAGAGAGAGTGAGAGCAAACCCTTCTCTCTCTGAGTGAGGCGTTTTTATAGGGCTTGAACCCCGCGCGGGAAACGAGATTCCAACCAACGGCCTAGATTTGCTGCGATGACAGGTGTCACTTGATGGGTCTGCCCGAGCCTCTCCACTGACAGCTCACGTAAGCATCCTCTCTCAGAAAAAACCATGATCCGCGTACGCCTCTCTCACCCAATCGATATAAACCACGTGGTGCAATCCGAGTCCGTCTACGAAGCGATTAGGATTGGGGCTCGGTTAAAAGAAACACAACGGTGAAGATTGACGTTCTCGGATACGCTCCACGTATGCCACGGAATAACGTAGCGGCCCAAACAGGAACGGTCAACTCCTTTCTCGGAACACAGTGCCTCGGAAGAAGTTGAGGGGCTATTGTAGTGGGCCGAAATCTGATAGCCCTAATGGGGCTCGATGAGTGAGCCCGGGGGAGCCCAGGCCCAAGCGGATCTCCAGGCCCGCCAAGGGACAAAAGACTGTAGGCCGACCGAGCTCGGCCCATCCGAGACGAACCGGTGTCTCGGCCGATATACCGCAAACCGGACGGGCCATCCATGACGGACTGTATCCGAGATGGCTCGGAAAGATAAATCCGAGATACCGGTGACGTCCTCTGTGACGTCGCCCGAGGCGGTTAACGCCCGTAACAAACTGGGTGAGGACCCATGTGCACTTTGCAAGCAGTTTCTGTGTCAGCGTGAGACGCGGCCGAGCGGTTATGCCACGCGTCACAGCCTTATTAGAGGATGGATGAACGTAATACTCGTGAGGCCAATTCGTGATGCTCGGTGACGTCACCCGAGCCGAAATGACTAGGTTGCCCCTGTCCTAGGGAAGCCTATATAAACGAAGCGAAGTGGCCCTAATAAGGGACACAACTCTCTCTCTCTCTCTCTCTCTAAACTTATTCTCTCAACTTACATCTCTTCTTCTCCGATTTCTTACTAGATCGTCGGAGTGCCTTCCCTGGCCACATTCCGGCCAGGTTTGGTGCTAACGGCGTGCTCTACTTGTGCAGGAACTCGCGAAGGCTCACGGAGTGCTCTCTCGCCATTCACTCGAGTCAGGAGCCAAGGGAGAAGGCTCTACGGATATTTTGAGGACACCACACTTTCTCCAGTTGCAGTACCAGGGGAAGGATTTTTCTCCATTTGAAACTCACCCGAAGACCATGGGGTTTGCCGTCGCCAGTTTGTTCTTGTTCTTGTACTGCTTGACACATGATGCTGGACTGAGTCTTACTCCGAGCCACCTAAAACCGGCCTATTACGCCCGAGTTGTTCATGGTGGAATGGGGCTGTCCGGTTCCCTTCTGGCAGTATCTCTAGCCTCGATTCTTTTCCGAGGCCCTGTTTGGCTTCCTCTTTATTTTCTGTATATCATGTTTTCAAGTAGGCAGATGATGTGCTATAGACTTGATATGCTGTGGAGCTGGCTCCGAAAGAAATTGATGGCCAGTTTTCACAGTGGACCGCACCTTCCAAAAAGGGCCCTACTTCCAATTTAACCACCAAGTAAATGTACATATACATTGTGTATGTATCAGAACCTTCAAAGAGTCAGAAACTATTTCCTCTTTGTCTTCCCATTGGAGTCCATTTTGTTTTCAGCATATCAAGTGAAGCTTGGTGGTCATGTTGTTGTAAGAAATTAGTTGATATAGCTCGATTCTGTTTTCCATACTCCTTTGAAGTACCTATCCGTAACTACCAAGTACCGACTACCGACCATATTCTGTAATCTATATTTTTATATGGGTTTATTTACCTTTTTAGTCCCCAAAGTATTCGCGAAATGTCAATTTGGTCCCCAATATTCAAATCGTGTCTATCAAGTCCCCAATGTTCACAATGTGTGTTTAATTGGTCCATGTGTCTAACTCCGTCCGTCTTCTCCGTCAAATGCAGGGGTAATTTCGAAATTTCACCCCCAAAACACCATCTTCACTCCATTTCCTCTGATAAAAATAAAAAAAAAAAAAAAAAAAAAAAAAAAAGAAAAAAGAAAAATGAGAGTAGTCTTCAACCCGTAGAGTTCAACCCATACCGGATGAATTAGAGTTCAACCCAAACCCGTTCTTTTCTGGTGTCCGATCAGGTCTCTTCCGAGATCTCCGACTTCACTTCCTATCAGAGGCTGTCGGAGTCCATGAGGATCACTTCCGGCCAGCGTAGCCGGACCAGGAGCAGATCTTTGGCGTCGCTCGTCAGCATGGCCTTTTCGTTTCGTAAAACAGGCGGCGTGGTTGCAGCGGAGAATGTGACAGAGCCTCTGCGTGCTGCAGCAGCTGTGGAGGAGGAGAGGAAGAGGTGGGTGGTCGTCGTGGGCCGGATCCGCAACGACGGTGGCCCGTTCAGGCCCGCAACGACGGTGGCCCGTTCAAAAGTTCTATTTCTGTATCGTTCTGTATTTTCACATTTTGGTTTCCTGCTAAAAGATTTCTGTTGGTTTTTACTGTAAAACATGACCTCAAATTCAAGATTTTATGACTAGGGTTTATGTATTTATGAAGACTCGTAATAATCAAAATCTCAGTTGTCAAATTCAAGATTTTACTACAACGAAACCCCAACCACCCAGCAACATGCTATAAATGAACTTCAGCTCTCATTTTTCTTTTTTCTTTTTTGTTTTTTTTTTTATCAGAGGAAATGGGGTGAAGATGGTGTTTTGGGGGTGAAATTTCGAAATTACCCCTGCATTTGACGGAGAAGACGGACGGAGTTAGACACAGGGACCAATTAAACACAATTGTAAACATTGGGGACTCGATAAACACGATTTGAATATTGGGGACCAAATTGACATTTCGCGAATACTTTGGGGACTAAAAAGGTAAATAAGCCTTTTTACGTGCAAACAAATTTTATATCATGCAGGGCAGCTCCAGAAATTTTATTCTGGATAAATTTTGTTTGAAATTTTATTGGGCCTCTGTTATTCTGTTTTGCTGAGCAATATTACCTACTTATTCAGTGTTGAATTTTCTTTTAAAAAAAAAAGCAAGTTGTATAAAAAAATAAAAAAAAAATTTAAGTGCATTCTTTTGAACCATGGGGTTCGCATGGACCTTGTTCGGTTTGGTTTTCTAAACCCAATTTTGAGAAAACTTATGAAAAGTGGTTTCAAAGTCCGTCTTCCCGAATCAGACTCTTGGTGGGTCCCTGGTCTTCCCAAATCAGACTCTTGGTGGGTCACTCCCAAAGTAGGTACCTGGTATTGACATTTCGGAAAAAATAAAAAAAAGGGTTTTCCAAAATCAAACCCCTGGTGGGTCCCTCCCAAAGTTGGTCTGATAAACTTGGTATTGACATTTATTACAAAAAGGAAAAGAATAAGGTAGAGGACGGGTCTTGGGGAAACCAAAAAAGAGCGGGTTTTCAAACCTGGTTTCAAAAGTCCAACCCAACATGGCCTTAAACCTCCTCAAGTTGAGGTGGAGCCGCCCCTATAACATGCATGACATGCCCTAAGCCTAAGAGATATGGGCAAAACAATTAATTGACTAAGGAACATGAATTTTGTAGAATGCCCTCATGCCCTTATGATTAAATTCGACTCTTTGATATGCACTGATGCACATACTCTCGGACTCAAGTCTCATTTTCAATTCCATGTATCAAAGGTTTGTTTCTTGCTGGGAACACATGTATGGTTTAAATTCCTTCTCAAAATCATATGCATACGACGCAAAGAATTTGTTGGTTTTTTGTAATGCTCCTCCGAACATTGAGGCCAATTGTTTAATGATCTATGGGGATCCGATACAGAATTGGTGGACCATGGGCACCTTTGTATACTGATTTGTGGGCCATGGGCACCTTTGTGTACAAACAAATCAGCAAATAAAATTATATATAATTATCCCAAAGGTGGTTTGTTTACCAGAGACTAATCATCTATATATTCACTTGACGGCTTGCGAAGTTTCTATTTGTCAATCTGATGTGTATATATATAGTTGTCGATTTCCAAAAGGGATGAACTCCATTGATATAAGAGCTAGTACACTGAGGCCTGAACATTTCAGCAATCAAGTTCACTTCAGAAACACAGATACGGCCTTCCGATGTTTAGACCAAGTACTGGTATGAGCATCCATGCAGGAATTAACTTTGCATTTATCAGCATAAGATGCTGCATCTCGCTGCAAATGCGAACAATTCCCCCTTCGCCCCACACTATTATCGCCTTTCTGATTTCCAATACTCCTCGACTTTCTCCTGGTGTAGTGTTTTATCAAGGGAAGACTTTATCTCCATTTGAAACACATCCCAAAATGCCATTGCTAGTTTGTTTTATCAAGGGATGGCTTTGTCTCCATTTTGCTGGTACTATCCTTTGCTGTGACAACCAAAATGCCATTAAAATTGCTCACAATGATGTCTTTCATGATTGCCCTACATATTGAGAATTGATAGTCACTTTGTCTGTTAACATGTCGCTAGTGGGACTCTCCGCCTCCTATCTGTATCTTTAGTACCAAGGCGCATCCTGCTGGGCGTTTTCATGACTTACATTCCAAACTCGAGTTGGTATGTCTGCCTTTCCTTGTCTCGCAGGACTTGTCTTGTTTGAGCTTTTATTTCCTTTTCGGTTGGCTACTCGGTAACTTTGTGATCCTTTGGGTGGGTTGTGGCTATGATCTCTCTAGGAGAATGTTGTCTCCTCTAGTTTGGGATGTCGTTTTGGTCTTCCCCCTTTAATCTTTGTAATTTGCAGAGGTTATAAAATTTTCCCTTTTAGAAAAACTCAAGTTGATCTATACTCTACTACCTTGAGTTTAAGGGGAGGGGGCATTAGAATAATCTTTCTAGAATATTCTAGTGTAGAGTCATGTAGTATATGATTTGGAATTGATATAATTTGATACTTCCCCGTTCCAAATTGCTTGTCACTCATATTATTTGGGATGTTCCAAATTGTTAGTCAAAAGTTGAAATATAAGGGCGTTATTGGAAATTAATGAATTTGTTTAATGTCAATGCATTTATTTCATTTCCACTTAAAAAGTTGAAATTTCCAAAAGTGACTACCAATTTGGAATGGAGGGAGTATTATTCTGATTTGTTTTCCTTTATTATATCATGTGACCTATATATACACGGTCTTGCTTCGATTAAGCACAGAAAAAGACAAAAAAAACACACCCTCCAATACACTTTTTACGCTTTTCAATACACTTTCATCAACTTTTATATATTTTTCACACATTTTAATACACTTTTTAAACCTTAACAGAAGCCAACTAGGCTTCTTTTAGCATTTTCCATATATATATATATATATATATATCTCCTTTGTACAAAATACCTGCCCTTGGTCTGTAACATGTTTATGAATAGGACAGAGATAAGAATCAGTTGGAATGGGCACTACAACAAAAGTCAGTTTCTATAGCATGCCAAAAATGCTATAGAAAGGTATATATAAGTGTTTTAGCAAATGCTATGGTAGCCGGCGCTATGAAAAGGGTGAGAGTTTCAAAGATAGCGTTTTCTACCTTAATTTCCATAGCATTTTTAGCCTGCTACATTTAGTACATCAAAGATAGCATTTTATGCCTGCTATGATTCTGTACGTTTCCATAGCAATTTATGCTTGCTATTATTTCTCTACGTTTAATAACATTCATAAAACGATATTAACCGTATTAACTGTATATTTTCTATTGCATTTTTGACCTACTATTTATGTTTCACCTTTCATTGTATTCTTTGAATGTTGTGTAAAACAAGATAACCCAATGACTACACATTCCTTGGCAGTTGGCACTATAATAAGAATATTGTATACAAAATCAACAATTTCCAAACTTGCAAGTGACTAACATTACATAGAAGTGAATATAAAGTTCCAAATGAATATAAAGTTCTTGCCTCGGCATCTTTGAGCAACGTAGAGGATCCAAATTCATGGCTCTTAAACAATTAATGAATGCATACGAGGAACAAACTGCCAAACAGATTTTTAAATTAAGGCAACCTCTCCTAAATACACTTTTAGATATAAAATTGACTCAAAGTTAGGGTCTTGAAAAGGCGTACCCAAATCTTCAAATCTAAACCAACTTGGAGAGTCAACCAATCTGATAACCTCCATGAGCAAAATAGAAAACTACTTGCAACATAAAGAACACCTACCAAAGATAGATATCATAACATGTACCCTAAAAACGTCTACAAACAATTGGGATTAGCTATTTACGCACCAAAAACTCGCTTGCTTACTTTTTCAGTCGACGAATTGCTATCCATAAGTCTCACATTCCAAATTTCCAGAATTTAGTTAGAAACATGGGAGGATATGGCCCTCCAATATAATTACCCACTTTATGGCATACTTATGTAACAAACACAACTGTAATCGGTTACATGCAAACAGAAGATATGAATGATGAAATTCACAAAAAGCCCTGTAATGGCATTTTATCAAACACGTAAAAGGCAAGCAACAATGGGAAAAGACAAACAAAACCAATACAACCTAGAAGTGTAATTCACAAATTCTGATGGCCTTTTTACAACCCAAATTTCCAAATGTAATTTAAAGGAGGAATAGTCATTACAAAAACAGAAGCGGTTTCAATAATTATGGAACCAAAATATGCAAAGACCAAAATTTCTCAGAAGTACCACAATACCTAATCAGACATCAAGTGAAGGAAATCAAACCACATCCTTTTGAGGGAAAAAATCGAAAGCCAAAATTAGTATTCTCAATTTATCATGTTTTCTTCGCCAAAAAAAAAAAATCCCCAATAACCATATATGTCCGAATCAGAACAGAAAATGCAATTAGTGTTCACTCAAACCCTTGTAAGTGTATAATCTGTGCAAATCCCTAACTTACCTTCCACAAGCTAATGGATGAAATTAAAACCCTAGTCTTGTCTTTGGGAAAGAATTAAGAAGAACAATCAAATCAAACCTGGTGAAGTTTTCCCCAGAACATGATTCTTTTCTTCAACCGGTGCAGCAAATCACATAATGGATTTTGATTATTCTCCAATTAGGAAAGAGGGAAGTGAAAAAACGTGAACGTTAGTAAGGAGTACGTACATACATATTTGAAAGAGAGAAACATGAACAAACCTTTAGGTGGAAGAAAACTCACAATTGAAACCCTAGCTTTAGGTGGAAGAAAACAAACCGGTGCAGCAAATACATATCAGAGGGTAAAACTGGCTCAAATGAACAGAGTGGGGCGCCAAGTTCGGGAATTAATTGAAATTTAGAAGCCCGCATATGCGATTTTTGGGAGGGAAACGATTTCGCACTCAGATTTTGTGTGGAACACTATGGTTGATTTAGTGGAATGCTATAATTTTATCCTCCACCTATTTCCGAGTCCTTCAAAGCCAAGAACGCTATTGTTGCCTCTCAACTATAGCATTTTGGAAAAAATGCTATAAATTAATTCTATAAAAAGCCATATTTGTTGTAGTGGGGATTCTAAATTAAAAATGAAGTTGCTTACCAGATTGAGAGAAAAGGTCATATCCAGTGGTTCCCGAAATGGCTTTGATGGTAGGGCATTGCTCTTATATATATATATACTGTAGTACTTACTCTTTTCTATACTCCTATAGAACACACACACACACAAAAAGGATGAGCAAGAGGATTTTCGCAAATTAAAGGGTTCAGCGACGATTATGATCCGAATCATAAATATATTAGCTACATTTTATTCGTAAAGTAAGCTACTTAAGTGTATAATTTATTTGATTTTGAGAACGAAACGTAACTCATTCAGATGCCTGCCAATATTTGACCAATTCCATTTTCCTCAAATTATTCTCTTTTTGTGTTTTATTAGATGATGACTTGAAATTCCAGATTCGGCAAAAAGCCGACGACGAAGACCACAAGTGATACGAAACGCCCAGATTCGGTGATTAGAAAGCCTATAGAGTACCACCTTTTTCTCTCTCCTCATCTCTTCCCTTCTTTTTCTTTTTCTTTCTCCTAGTCACTTGTGAATGTAGGGGTGTTACCCACTTTTTGGGTACCTCTCTCCCCCTTATCTCTTATGGGTCCCCACAATGGAAAGATTATTGTGCATGCCCTTTTTTTTTCCTTCAATCGGTAATGTGCAAAAAGATCACAGATGTGTCACAGAGGTAAAAAACAACTGTCAACAGCAATTCCTGCAGACTTTCGGACTTTCCAGCTCATGCAGGAATCCACATCAATTTTGTAAGCATAAGATAATGCATCTTGCAACAAATGCCAATAAAAACCACTTCGCCCCACGCTATTCCTGCCTTTCTGGTGCTGGTACTCGTTAACTTTCTGCAAATGCAATTCCAGGGGAAGGGTTTCTCTCCATTCGAAACAAAACCCAAAACCATGTGGTGGTATTGCTTGGCATATGATAGTGAACTGAGACTTTCTTCAAGCCACCTCAACCCAGCAACCTATTATGCCCGAGTTGTTCGTGGTGGAATGGGGTTGTCCGGTTCACTTCTCTTCGTCTCTCTGGCCTCGCTTCTTTTCCAAGACTCTGTTTGGCTTGTTGTGTGTTTTCTCTACATCGTGTTTTCAAATCGACAAATGATGTACTGCAGACTGCATGTGCTGTGGAGTTGGCTTCGGGAGAAAATGCTGACTGGTCTTCCCAGTAGACCGCACCTGCCGGAAAGGCTCCTACTTCCAGTTTAACCAGCAAATGTACGTATGCATACATACACATGTATGCATGAGTCCTCGAAAGAGTGAGAAGCTATGTGTCATTTTCTTGTTTTTATAATAGTTATCCCACATTGCTTGGATATAAAATAGGAGATCGCTTAGTAACACCTCGAACTTCTCCATTCATTTTTAATTGGTTTTGAGTTAGATATAAAGTTTTCACAAGAGTCTCCTCTACTCTTTTTCTTTTCTTAATTACTTAGCCTATGTTTGGTAACACTTCTTGTTTTCTGTTTTTTATTTTCTATTTGCTAAACACCAATTTCTGTTTTTTTTTATTTTAAAGAAAGTAAATATGGAAAACAAGTTTGTGTCAACCCAATTACACTTTTCTAGGAATTTTCTCTCTTCCTTTTTCTCACCTCTGTAATTCTCTCTCCTTCCCACGAAGCAAGCAAAATTCCCTCCCCCTCGCTCAACATGCAAGCGATGACGAAGACCCATTTGATATGAACTAAATGCACTTGCCAATTTTTTACATCTTTATTACAACAGAGTGTAGGAGAGGTCAGCGCGTTTGACGAATAAACAGTTGACTAACCCATAACAACTAATTGCCACGTGGAAAGAAAAGTTACAATGGACACGTCAGACATTAGCAAAATTCAATAACTGGGGCAAAACCCCATCGCGAAGGGGAGATCCTCGCGGAAGAACACAACAGGATTACAAGTACCCTAAGTAAGGGATACCCTGAACAAGGGAACCCCATTTGGTGAGAATTCACCTGTCGCGACACCCTCAGTAAAGGGAATTGGCGCGACATGAAGAAGTTAATACTTACACATACATATATATCGAGCTCACGACTGCACTTGGCCATAAGGCAGGGGCAGGAAAGTCATTACGCGTCTCGAGAAAGGTGTTGGTGCGAGCCAAATGGCTCGCGACCATCCCTAGCATCGCGGAAATAAGGGAGATACAAGTGGCTCGGTGGCTTTAAAGGATTAGGGATCGCCGTGAGGGAATGACGTGCATTGGATAAGCCAAAGGAATCTTCCCAACGGCCAGTGACGTCACCCACGTTGCCTAGGTATACGGAGAGAGCACGTGTCACCATATTATAAGGGGAATATCTACAGCCCAATGATTGGGTGCAGATCCCTATAAATATAAGACATTCCTTCACAAATTCCCATATAGATTGATCCATCCCCAAGGCATGGAAACCCTAGAGAGAGAAAGTGATTCAGAGCTCTGGAATCAAGACTATTGTTCTTGCTGGTGCTCGTGGACTCACATTTCCCTCCTAGAGCTGTGACATTAGGATGATATTGATCTAAGGGGAATGTACTGAATACTGCTGCCTTCTTTACACACTCTCTTACTTCTTGCTTAATCGTTAACTATTGTTTGCCTCTCCAAGTTAAATTTATTTGACTAACCGAGAACCTATCCTACACAAAGTAAATGAAGAAGGAAGAACAGGGTCGGTTTGTTGGGAATCTCTCTCTCTCTGATAAACCTATATGGCAATTGTTAAAATGGTAGAGAGGCACTGATAATAGCATAAGCGTCACAAACACACGCACACATACACAAGAATTTTTACGTGGTTCCCCAAAATCAGGTACGTCCACGGGAGGAGAGTATTTCACTATATAGGGTAAATACAAATTTGGTTGCAAGCCTAAAATGTTGAGTTTTAGAACTCCAACAAACAAACAGGATAAGTTTCTCGACTGCACATCAATGTCTTCTTTGTATAGACACCTGAAACCGCAACGGGTATCGTGAAATTTACCCTAAGAAAAAGAAAAGAGCAATACTACAAGCACTAACCGATATACAAACTATTGAACTAAATGCACACATGGAACTACCACATCAATGCATTATTGAACACATTGATAGAATCATCTACTTAAAGAGTGTCACATGCATATTTAGTGTAATAGTAGTTTGTATACTAGTTAGTGCATTTGTATTTCTGTAAGAAAAATGAAATAAATTGGCAACATCTTGTCTCACATCGGGTAGATAAAGGAAAATCTTCGGACAGTATATTTTTATATATTGATAGGATACTCACATATGCACAAAGTAACCGTAAACGAGAATTGCGAGACACCAAATTATATGTTTATACACTTTTCGAAATGAATATAAACACAGTTAGAACTAGTGAAATACCACCACGAGCAAAACATTGACTTGCTATAAAAAGGATAAACCTCCAAAACATGAAATACATCTGACCACACTAAAAAAACATGAAATACATCTGACCACACTAAAAAAAAAAAATGAGACAGCATATGTAAAAAAATCCACAGTATGCAATAACAGGGTGGCTACCATGTCTATAACACAACAAAAGGCCTCTCGTTGTTCGTCAATTAGCAAATAGCGCAACAACTCATCAGAGTGAGGATGATGAGCTTGGATATTGCTCAAGGTAATCAAACATGTCAGCGGGTAATTCATCGAAGAAGCTATCCGGGATGGCGATTTTCTCGTTTTCAAGAAACGGTGACCCGAAATTGAGATGTGACACATTTTCCAGTTCAGGGGCCAAAAAGTTATTGGATTCCCCGAGTCCCATGGTAGAATCTTGGTTTCCTGGCAGTAGTGAAAGTTCATCTGATTTTGAGATTGGGAGTTGTTGAGTGAAGGAGAGCTGGAATAGGGTTTCAGTTGAAGTGTTTTTGTGATCAGGCTTTATGATGCCAAGCGAGGGTAGGAGTGAATCTATGTTGGTCAAGTTTGGGTTCATCAAATCAGGGAGTGGAAGTATCACTTTTGTCATTTGTGGGTCCCCCATGGTAGAAGTGGACCAAGACTGATGATGCAATGAAGATGATCCTCCTTCCATTTGTGGGGAAATTACCTCTTCTGGTGCCTGATAACATGTTTTTTGGTTAGGACTTAGGAGAGTAAGGGGATATAGAAATGCAAATGGATTTCTTTTTTCTCTTTTTTTTAACATGGCAAGACATCAAACAAAAATTTGAAACATAAAAACAAATAAGGAGTCCTAAAAATGCAAAGGAAACACCGGAAAATTACTGTGGACCTGTCATTGAAATTTTCTTCACATGTTTTCGGACGTGCGCCGAATACGAAACTGGGAGTGAGAAATTAGGACTTGGGTATTATGTTCAAAATGAAATTAATCAAATTCAACAACGTGAAAGCAACACATTTTTCTTGAAATTTAATATATTTTTAACCATAGCTATCAATATTTCATTTAGAAAAAACCAATTTTGTTCATACTGATATCATTGTCAGATCAATCTCATTTTCAGTATGACCGATAAACTCGAAGAGCCAATCAATATATGGCTCGAAAACCAATTTTTTTCATACTGATTTCATTGTCTGATCAATCTCATTTTCCGTATAACCGACAAACTCGAAGAGCCAAACAAAATATGGTTCAAATTACATTTATAAACGACGATTGGAACTATTAGAAAATTGAATATATAGCTTTCATTTGTATGTATTGACGTGTATAAAACATAATCCTACCATGCCTTCCTATAGACTACACTCTGTTGTGTCCGTGCCCCAGCTTCAAAAAACTTACAAATTCTAGTACCTTGAATGTTGCGATTTCAGGAGCAACCATGGCTTTTCCTTTGTTCCTCTGAGAATTGCCATGTTTCGGAGGCGACTGCAGAATTCTAGCCAACCTCTTTTGCCTACTGCTCCAGAAGTTCTTGACATCATTGTCAGTCCTCCCTGGCAAATAAGAAGCTATGCTGGCCCACTTGTTCCCAAACCTTGCTTGCAAATCTATCACCACTCTCTCTTCCTCCGTCGAAAACTTACTCCTGCTTTCTCCATTTGTAACAAAAAATTTAAACCATCATTATTCAAATTTACCCTTTTATACTTGCACATCAAGATTAAAAAACCAGTTATGGAATTTTTTTTCCCAAAGTGCATTAAGCATGTATGAAATAAAAAAATTAAAAAAAAAAAACTTTTGCGTAATTGCACTTTTAGATGGTTATTGCAGACACGAGTGGGCACAACTACACACACACACACACAGAGAGAGAGAGAGAGAGAGAGAGAGAGAGAGAGAGAGAGAGAGAGAGAGAGAGAGAGAGAGAGAGGGTTACATTTTGAGATTGGGTCGAAGCTTGTTAACCCAGCGGAGACGGCAAGACTTTCCAGTCCGGGGCAAGAGAGCCATGGATCGAATGGAGCTCCAATCTCTGGGGCCATACTTGTTCACGAAATTCAGAAGCACTTCGTCTTCCTCTGCTGTCCATGGCCCTTTTTTGATCTCTTCTTCGTATCTGTGTCTTTCCATTACAATAAAACCTCACACTTTTCTTTTTCCTTTCTCTCGATGAATACCCAAAGGAGGAATTGTTTCGTGGGTTTCAATTTTCGATCTTTTTCTTCAAGTCATGGGGTAGGTTGGCAATGTTCTGCATTTTGTGTATGTGTTTTTGTTTTTTGTTTTTTTTTTGTTCAAAATTGTTGGTGGAGTGTAGGATTTGAAAGTGGCGCTTAAAACGGTTAGTGGCAAGACCCCCATTACACCACGTTCCCGGTTTTCTCTCCCCAGTTCAAAAACAGAACAAATTTACAGAAATGCCACTGAATTTTGTGAAAGCGCAATTTCTACGCGAGTTTGGTACTCCCACAGAATTCATCCTCGTTACAGAAGACGTAGACGACTATTATATTTACAATCTATATAATAAGGGAGCTCAGTGTTTGAAATCCCTATATTTTCGACCCTTGGATCTTAATTCAAGGGCTCAGATTGCAAGGGAATTTCCAATTATTTTACATTTACAAAAATCCACGTGTACCATCTCCCACACAACCTCCACCCCACTTTCTATTCCTCCCCTTTCAAATTTGATATCCACGTGCCACAACTGCCTACCCCTTGCAGTTAAAAAACTGCCATCATTCTATTCTCATTTTCCACAAACAAGTATGGTAGCATAATTTACGTCTCTTTTTTTTTTACCCTTCCATTGATGGCCAAGCCTCACATTACCCATTTCCATGTAACACAATACTGGAGCAAACGAAGCAGGAACCAAGAAAATTCATTGTCGATCAACACAACCAAGAAAATCCAGTGTCGATCAACACAATACTGGGTGTCAAATTTTGTTTTTTCCCTTTTTGTTTTTCAATCAATACCTATTTGATTTTTGTTTTCTTTTACTTCATCGTTGTGTTGATTTTTCTCTCTCACTTTCGGTTTTTCCCTTTTGTGAAACTGTCAATCAACGTTTGTGTTCTAACCATAATCTATGCAGAGAGAGCACCATTTACATGAAGTTAAACGGGGTAAAATAATATTGTATGTTGATTTTGTGTAATTCCCTTTCTTCATCTCTCACTATTGCTCATAATTGCTCTTAATGTTTTTTTTTTCCCCCTAAAGGTTTTGATTGTGAGTGTCAAAGTTCGGCTACTTTCAGTACGATTGCTTGAAGATTAGTTCAACATCTGCTCCTTCTGGTATGAAAATTTGTTTGACCAACAAGAACTCTAAGGTTACTATTAATTTTCTTTTTTTAAGAGACAATACTAATTCAAGTGGCGATGGATATGGCTAAATCACTCGAGGAACATGTGTGTATCATTTATTTCCTTCTAATTACACTGTTTTTAAATTCCTAATTGATGAGTACTATTATAAATTCCTACTTTGTATATTAGCAAGTTTCATTTCAAAGTAATGTAAGTGGGTATAAATATGTCCGATACATGAAAACGTGAAAAACACATCATTGATTTTTTTTTTTTTTTGATGTTCATATGCATGCCACTATCTGATGCTAGATGTATTATACGTGTATGATTAGAGTCCATCTGCCACCTATTATGCCATGTAGGTACATTGTGCATGCATGTTCTCACTTGGGTAACTTTTCCCATTGTCATATTTCAATGCTTTTGTAAATATGTGTTATGTTCTCATCCTATTTGTCAAGCATTATATTTTGATCTCATCCAAAATGAAATGACTACGTACTAGACATATTTTGTACGACAAAATTCTGGCCATGTTAGATGGCTAAAAAATGATGCCACCCAAATTATTTTGTTATAAAGGCTCTACGAAATCAATATAACATGGTTATTATGTTGAAAAAAATGTAATTATGTATGTACTTAAAAAAATACCATCATGTAAGAGCCCAAAAAATTTGCAAATGCATTTTGTATTGAGTTGGAGTATTAGACAAATGTTTGGAGGCTTAGTTCGGTCAATTTGGACCTAAATGTTTTAGCTATGTTCTTCTTCTTAGCACCTTTTCGTTTAAGTCAGCTACTTTGTACCTTTTTTCTTTCTCATGCTTTCCATTCAGCATTCAACATGTATGATTAGGGTCCACCTGATACCTATTTTATCTATCCTTTCGTTACGGGAGTCGTAACTTTATCTTTCTTATATATGGTCGCATCAATATGTTGAAAAGTTTGTGAGTGCCTTTCAATTTATTGCTTAAAAATGCTTTTGTTTGCAGTGTATATTCTTGGGTGAGCTTTTGGGATATATTTTAGGTAAAGTGTACTTTTTGGGGTTAATCTGTACTTTTTTATTCTAAAAAAAGGATGGTGTTTTACTCTTGGTCAGGTCACTCTCTGTGAGAATGAATTGAACTTTTTGATATATATCTGTATTAATTTTCCTTTTTGGGAGGGGTTAATACTTTGATGTTCATTTTTTGACACGCTAGGTTTTGAAGAATGGGGATATATATGAAGCTGCAAAAAAATGCTCCAACTCTGTAGCTACTCTGTTTCTACCATTTTGTGCTACCGAATGCTGCACTTTTTATTTGTGGAACTCTTCTAATACAGGTATACAAACATGCATGCTGACTACACTAGCCTAGGATTTGATCTGTTGTTAGATGCTATTGTCAAGATCAAGAATAAACTAGACAACACGCAGATTATTCTTTCAACTTGAAACCCTTCTGATCCCAAGTTGATAGTACTTCCCCCTTGCCACATGTTTGCCCAGGTTAGTACTCATGAAATTAATTTGTTAGAAAAACAAAATTGATTTGTGTTTGCTGTCTTTAGGCACGTGCATTCGCTATAATTCCATGAGTTTTGTCACTTAAATAGATATAGACATTGCTAGATTTAGGTTTTGAAAAACTGCAGTTGGAGGATGCACTTAACCATCTAATGAGGTCACACTCTTTTCTTATGACATTGGATTCTGTTGTAGGGACCATTTTTTTTTTTTTAATTAGAGTTTGAGGCCATTTTTTTATTGTTTGTCATTTCCTCCAAGGTTAATGCAGCTCTAATGTTTTTAAGGTACACAAAATTGTGTCTGTTTGACATCTAATTGTTATTTCCTCCAAGGTTAATGCAACTCTAATGTTTTTAAGGTGCACGCTAATTGTTCAAGTGAACGTTCGAGCCGTGCCTTCAGGCACGGGCATCCGCTAGTCCTATATATACTTCCTCCGTCCCAAAAAAATTTGTCTCTTTGGAAATCCTACTTTTTTTTGACACAATTATTGCATTGTACAAACTTTAACTTTCCAAAACTACCCCTCAAAAAGTAATTAAGTTGGCTGCTTTGAAATTTAGTATTTTACTGGGAGGGAAAATAAATATATGCAAAGCCCAGCCTTAGTAAGGCCTGAAGTGTCTCTGCTTTGGAAATTCAATACACTATTTTTGATTTGCGGATTCTTTAGTTTTAAATTGGTTCATACACCTTTTTATTTCAAAGAAAAGAGCACAATTGGAAACTTGACAAATTTCGCACATTGATTTCCAGAGAACATGTTATATGGGTCAACCAAAAAAGGAATAGGGAACCAATTTTACTGAAGGGAGGGAGTAATAATAATAGGGAAAGTATCCTCTCTAACTGCATTTTGGGACATGACGGTCTTGTTCAGCCGGATCTTTGTGAGTCATTTCGGATTTATTTTGGTCCATCAAAATTATAGAGCTCATCAAAATATCAACTATGTCAAAATCATATTGCTCAAAGGCACCATCCAGTATCATTTGGAGACCGGAGAGAATCTGTGTCCATAATACTAGACTTTTGTGTTCTTTTATTGGATTTTCATATTTTGGATTGCCAATAAATGGTAATATGATGTTGCACCAGTCTCCAGTCATTTTGGTGCAATATAGAATTTAGGCCGTTGAATTAAAGCATCTAATGTACCGTTGCAAATCAGTTGGCTTGAATGATGAGAGATTTGCCAAAATTGATGCCAAGCTTGACACCAATGTTGGTTTTGACGAACTTGAATATTACCCAAAAAAATCTTTCACATTGTAACTTTGGCAAATATAAAGTGCAATGCTGTATTCCGAAAATTACTCGAAAGTGAAATCAGTTGTTCAAATTTACTTGGATGTTTATCTAAACCATTAACTTTAATTTCGGGGTATCTAGCATTTTCCCATATAAATGGCTCATCGGCAGGAGGTGCTGCGCAGCGTGCTGTGCGGCCTATTTCGGCGCCATTCCGGCACTGTTTTGATGATCGGAGACGTCCACCGTGTAGAGCTTGTCGAGTACTACAATTGTACCAAAAATCAAGTCGGTCTGATATTGTTAAGTGCCTCATCGGAACACAAATAATTTGAAAAAAAATGGAACACACATGTCTTGAAACATTAAATGAAAACCATTGAAAGCATTTTTTCAACATATTTGTATTCCGATGAGGCACTTAACGATATCTGATTGAGTTGATTTTTAGTACACTTATAGTACTCGACAAGCTCTACGCAGTGGACGTCTCAGATCGTCGGAACGGTACCCGCACAGCGCCGAAATGACCCCGCACAGTACGCTGCGACGCACCCCTGTTTCCCATGGGGAGTTGCTCTGTTCTGTTAATTCCTTTACCAAATTTTCAATGGTAACATTTCATAAATTCTAAATACCTTTTGTGCTCTCGTTTCTTTAGATACATCAGTAGTAACATCCTAAAATTACTTGGTATATTTCCTTAAATATAATATAATGAAAACATTTTAGAGTTATGTCCATTAAAAAAGTTTTGGAATATGGTGGGGTTTTTTTAATAATTTGATGAAAAAAAAGGGTGAAGGGTGGGAGATGGCCTCGGATAGATCTGTAGCACATAGATTATTTTATAAAGAAATATCTTGATCTCGATTTTTGGATTTTAAAATCCCCCTTATTTGGTTTAATTTTCTGCAAGTCGCGTGGGATTTGGACCGTGCTATGAACCCCTCGGCCGTCCAATCGTGTTTTGGACGGCCCGGAAGTATTTTGATTTCTTACTGGTAAAAATAAATTAAAATTGCTGAACGCATCCAAGCCGTCCAAAACACGATTGGACGACCAAGGGTGCAAAGTACCCAGGTGCACAGCACCCCCAAAATCCGTCACGGGGGAAGTAGTATGAAGATTTTGTCTGCCCCAGATTTTCCGACTTAGCATTAACTGATTACTACCTGCTACGAAAAATACGCAGATAAAATACAAAACTGGGTCCACCGAGTCCGGGAATATAATGGACCCCACGCCATGTAGGTAGTGTTTGGATTACCCGAATCTTAAATAGGAATAAGAATAAAAATATGTAAGCACTGCACATATACAATATATATGTTAATTGGCATTTTAAGATCCACCGAAAGTGTTAGTTTCCTAAGATATGTTCCGAATCAGCTCCCTTCAAGAATTCAGCCAAACTCTTTTATAAACAATTAAATCTAATTGCACGTCTTCATGAATTGTTAATGATACGGACCAACTTTTTTAAAAATTGCAAATTAAGGCAGGAATCGGACCAACTTTTTTAAAAATTGTCAAATTGTAGGTAGTTGGATTAATTCAATCGGTATCAATAAAATTCTTCACGTTTTAATTCCGGCTCCACTTTGTTCAACTCGATCGATGGCCGGAGCATTTCAATTACTACTATCATCTTTTCATTTTTCTAGTTCTCATGCCTTGGACTTTCTAGTACGCCCAACTCCTCAATTTAGTCCCGTGCATCATTCAATTACTCCACAAGCCTTGAAACAAGAAAAAACGAGTATCAAACTCGAACCAAAACTTTTAAATAGACATAAACAAGGGCTCCCTCTCTCTCTCTCTCTCTCTCTCTCTCTCTCTCTCTCTCTCTCTCTCTCTCTCTCTAAGTTTCGTATTGGGCCGTTGTACAAAGTGGTATAAAGTTATTGTACCTGTAGCATTTTCACCAAATGATTTACTATGGTCTATCACAAGAATCTAAAATGAGGTTTGTAAGTGCTGTGATGATTTTTAGTTGTTTAGTTGCCAGCATATATATGGGACTTGAAAATGGGTGGAAAACTGCTAAAACGGCATTTCATCAATTGTGTTTTTAAAAAATTGTGTTCTTGAAGAAAATAATTTAGAAAAATGTTTGTTTTTCAAAATGTTTTTAAAATACTTTTTTCAATTTCTTTAAAAAAAATTGTAGTGAAAATATTTTTTTTTCAAAAAGTAGTTTTTTTAAAAATAAATAAAAGATAGCAATTGTTTTTAAAAAAAAATTTGGGCGAAATGGCAATGTTGCCCCTCATTTTGACGGAAAAGGTTAACAGAGTTTGGGTTGGGGACTTAATTGCTATATACAGTATTTGAAAGTTGGACTAAATTTCTCCAATTAATACATTGGGGACTAAAATGAGATGTAGTCAATACTTTGGAGACCAAAAGGTTACTCCCTCTATACTTTGGAGACCAAAAGGTTACTCCCACTGTTCCCTAAAAAGAGTAGTTTATTTTATTATGGGTTGTTCCCAAATAAGTGTGATGTTAAAAAGTTAGTAGGTAAAATTTAGTACATTTTCTATTTTGTCCTTACAAGTAAATTCTTTTTTGAAAAGTTAGTGAGTAAAGTTTAATGATGATATCTTCATCAAGGACAACAGTGAAAAATGAATGTAAAACTTGCCGTGAAAAGTGTAATGATTATTTTTTTAGTTAGTTAAAATTACGAAGCTACACGGTTAATAAAAAACAAAGGGAGAAGCAGAGGACTGGAGCTACTTCTTGATTACCAAACGTCATGACAACAACAAGAGTGAACCTGATGATGACGAAATGGGTGATGGAGTGGTTTTGTACTTTTGTTGGGGTTTTTTTTTTAACATGGGTGATGGAATGGTTGATTAAGGCCTCATTTGGGTGAATTGAAAAAACTGGTTTTTTGGTTTTTTTTTGGTTTTTTTTTGGTTTTTTTGGTTTTGTCCTTATTCAAATTTTTTTTGCATTTGTTAGTTTTCGGTCGATTTGTTGTGGTTTCTTGGCTCCTCTCTACGAGAGAAATCTAAAAAGTATAAAATTATTAGTCAAACTTAAAGTTTTGTGAATAAAGACGAAAAATAAACCAAAATGGTTTTTTTAGCCAAAGAACCCCTAAGACTTTGTTTGGAACATATGGAATCGGAAAATTAAATATTTAGCGTATCGAAATTTTATGAATAGTTTTTTATATAGATCAATTCTATGTATGTAGATAATGGGGGCGGTTCCGTTAACACAACATTTGACACAAATTTTTTTTTGAACCACACGCGAATGATCGGAGCCATTCAATTTATTTAAAATATGTTTTTAAGATTACCTGTAAAAAATCAACTCATTTGAATATCGGTAAGGGCTTGATCAGTTCATTTAGTTGATTCCTGTCACATTTTACAAGATAAATTTGAATGAACCGATCAAGCCTTTAACGATATCCAAGTGAGTTGATTTTTTACAAGTAGTCTTAAAAACATTTTTAAACAACTTGAACGGGTCCGATTGTAAGTATGGGGCTCCGATTATTGTTGTGTCAAATGTTGTGTTATTCGTTGTGTCCATGGAACCGCCCCGGTATATATATACACTGAACTTCCTATCCAAACCGTTAAAAGCCGGACTTCGTCCACACCTCATAGATCCCGATATAATTTCGGTGATCCGAACCATCCAATGTGTTTAAAAGGTGTTTTTAAGGGTCCCAGTGTGAAATCAGCAAAAAAAAAAAATACTGGGAAGGGATTGATCCTAGAAAATTTTCATAAAAACTGTATATGTTCGTTTTTATGAAAAACTGCTCGGATCAAGTCTTTCCCGGTATTTTTTTTTTGCTAATTTCTTGCGGGGCCTTTAAAAATACGTTTTAAACACATTGAAAAATTCGGATCGTCAAGATTTGGTCCGAAATTAGAAGCTGCGGACGAAGTCCATAACTTAAGGGTGTGGATAGGAAGACGACTATATATATATAGTACGGTTTGATTTGAAATGACCAAACCATTTAACTCATATTCTAATTTAAAAATTGAACCAAAACTAAATGGGTGAATTCATTGCCTAGTCAGGGATGATTGAAACACTTGAGAGAAAAACAAGAAGCAGCATTGTTCCAGAAGGCTGAAGTTTCCTTTTTCTTGTCTTTTCTTATGAGAATTGATAACCATAACAATAATACCATATAACCCAGGGTTAGCAAAGTGGTTTTACCGTGATACTTAAGGGTTTGCTTCCACTTAGGATTTTAGGTTCGAATCACCTTGCAAGCAAACTCTTTGGGCCACTTGGGATTATACCCAATCATTATCTCCAGTTCCCCGCAATTAGTTGAAGTAAGCGTAAAATGGCCCATACATCCGGTTATAAAAAGAAAAACTATAATGTGATATAAACATTTGAGAGAAAAGGCCAAGATAGAAAATTTGTCGACACTAGACACCGTGAACGTGGGGTCCATCAGAAGTAGTAGACAAAAAGAAATTTTGGCTTTTAGAGCCAAATGGCGTGATAAGTTGAGCCAATGATCTTTTAACTATTTTCCCTCGGCGAACTTAACCAATGATCTTGCAAGCAATTTGAGATACTTACAAGATTACTTAACGTTATGTAAACAAGTGAACCTTGTCAAGGCTTTTTTCTTTTCTTTTTTTTTTTTTTTTTTTTTGAACTTGAGAGATGATGCCTTGTTCTCCAATAGATTTTAGGTAGATTTTATGAAAATCTCATAAAATGAACATTTTATGGAGGGGTGATAAAATGAAGTTGTTTTCCCAATTGATAAAATGTAATGGTTTTCCTATAGATTTTAGGATGATTTTATGAGAATCTCATAAAATCACTTTTACATTTTATGTGTTGAGATTTACATTTTATGTGTTGAGATTGGAGTGTCATAAAATGTGAGATTTTATGACCTAAAATCTATTGAAGAACAAGGCCAAAAATGGTTAAGGCTTTGTTTGGACCATCTGCAGAAGGAAAATTAAAGAGTTTCCACTCCCCTTTTTTGGTTTAAAAAAAAAATTAAGCGTAGTATATTTTCCTTACATTTTTTGTGACCCCTTTCGTTTTTTATAATTTTCTTTTCATTTCATTTCCTTTCTTTTCTCAAGTTTCAAACAAACCCTAAGATGCTAAGAGTGCAATCAGGGGTCAATTGTGTTGGAAAATTGGAGGAAAATCAGGTGTACAAGCTTCAGACGGATAATGACAAATGGCAATTAAAAATCCAAGGCCTAAAACGACAGCTAGGTACGTACTTTTGTGTTTCCAAGTTGTAAGTTCATTTAAATTTGATAGAAGGTTAAATATTGTGAAACAATGTCTTGAGAGGAGTCTGGGGGGAGCTTCCAAATTCTAGGCTAGATTTAAAGTTTTGGGTATCAATTTGAATCCAAACGCGTAAATTCATTTGAATTCACCAACTTTAAATCACTCAAACACCGAATGTTGAAGTTAATTACCAAAGAAATCTCCTGCCAATTCTTCGGTCAAAGTATATTTATGCGTGCTTTGATACAGATAAAAACTATGGGCGTTGAGGCCTCTCTTTTATTCCGACGCCCTCTCTTTTACCCCTCAAGTCTTCTGTATTAAAATTCTCATATATGTACCAATGTAATTTTAATTGTTGTAGTACATGAGAATTTAAAAGATAAAAAAACTCAGCACTTAATCCAGCGATCGAAAATGCACGGGAACAAGAATCCGGAAGAAATTGGGTACAAAAGATTTGATGCAATATTTCCGACTCAAAATGTTGCTTTTTGGTAGCTTGCAGTCAAAAGGCCAATATTTCCTTCTTGAGGGAAAAAGGAAAAAAATTTAAACTTGACGTACATTATTAAGGAAAAATATATTTGATATATTTATTTATTTTTAAACTTTTGCGCTTCTGCATGGGGTTCAGAGGCGGAACCGAGGGGCCCTGTACTCACTACAAGGTGTAGTTAGTAATTCTTGGCCGTTAAAAGTGTTTTGGACGGTCTAGATTTTCAATAAATTATTCGCGCGAATAGTTTAACTCTTTGTGCAAATAGTTTATATTTAAAATCCGAACTGTCCAAAACAAGAATGGACCGCCGAGATCTCACTACACCCTGTAGTTCAGAGGCAAGATTGATAGTTTCTTCGATCCGGAATGGAGCAACTTTTTTGTATTTATTTGTCCCCTTAATGGAACTATCATTTTAGAGCATCACCAATGGCATACTCAAATGTGAATACTCAAATGTTGCCACATCATCTTTTGAGTATTCATTTAATGGGTTTCTAAAGTTAGCAATATGAAACTCTACAATGGTTTATTTTTGTTCATAATCAAAAGAGGGGAAAATGTTGGTAGTTTTGAGTATGCAAGTTTGATTATTGGAAAAATGTTGGTAGTTTTGAGTATCGATCCAAATGCCAAAATTTGAGTATTTTTAAAAAATGTTGCTAACTTTGAGTATTTATCCAAATGCCATTGTGAGCCCTTTTTGGGTGTCTAAATACCAAAATTTGAGCATTTTTCTTTTCGAGCATGCCATTGGAGATGCTCTTAGTCAAGTGTAATTGAGATTTTCTATCCCGTTTAATACCTTTCAACTACTTCTATTTTTTTATCGCTGGGAATAAAAGAAAAAACTATGTCTCAAAACTATGAAACATCCGAAACAATAGTTCAATATTTCCTCGAACTTGAAAACAAGCCGCAGACAAATGCACTTTCATAAACAAAAATCAACAAAGAAGATACACAGGGAAATAGGAGTACATCACAAAACAACGAGTAAAGGGGGAACAGAAGTGAATAAACAAACCATAGTACATTGGATCATAAAGTTACTTTTTGACACACATAAGGGGTCCACTGACTGATCATGAGCCGCATACCATCGAACCAATTTATTCACGGAAAATACTACGAAATATATCCAGAAAATTGTCCAAAATTTGAAATTAATAGCTCAGATTTACTCCCAAAGACACTGATTTCAACTTTTGGACAATTGCTGGGTACATTTTCTGGGTACGTAGCACTGCTGATTTATTCACACCAGTACGTGTTCTATCACACCGCTACGTGTTCCATGCATGATGTGCATAGGTGCACAGAACACACCTTCAACCCTTCATTAAATCCGACAACAATACTCTCAACTTCACCACTTCTAGCCTAGGGTACCAGATTTAAGACTCAGAAAAATTTGTAGAAATCAATTTTGCGCGTCACACAGGAAGTATAGTTTGTCTGCCCCTGATTTTCCAACGGAGCAACCTCTGTAGCCTCAGCATTAACTGATCTCCTGCCATGAAAAACACGCACAGAAAGCTTAGAATTGGGCCTAGTGAGTCCGGTACCAGAATGGATGCCAGCGATGCCATGGAGAGGGAACCAAACACCGCCATGGCACGGGCAGGAATCCACGCATAAGTTGGCCGTAATGGAGAAGAGTTTACTCTGGTCTCAGCATCGTATGCCAAGCAATACAAGAGCAAACTGACGACGGCAACGCCCATGGATTTGAGGTGGGTTGCGAAAGGGGATGTTTGGTTCCCCTGGTACTTGACTTGGATAAGGTTGATGAGCACCGGAATAATGAAGGCGAGAAGGGCGTGACAGGAGGAAGTGCACGGAAGAAGGTGGTGGTGGTGGTTGTGTCGTTGCGACAAATTGTATGTGATGTTGATAAATGTAAGATTCAGATAAGGCCTTATTGTTCTAGTACTCACTCTATAGGTATCGGCCATTTTGGTCTTTGTTGAGCAGCAAATAATACCAAAAGTTCATTTGGCAAGAGAGACGTGAGCAGAGGGCAAATCTTCCCTCTTATATATACTAAACAAAGGCAAGAAAAACTAAAGGGAAATCTTTCCCTAGGAAGGTGTTTTCTTCTGTTTTTTTAACAACCCTTAGGCTCCCTTTATAGAGGTGAGCATCGACTGGATTGGTCTGGTTTTATGATAAACTAAGAACTAAACCACTAACTACGGATTATGAATTTGAAGAACCAAACCAATCCAAAAAATTCATATAGAACCAAACCAATCCAAACCATTGAAGTATGGTTCGGTTTCGATTTTAAACCACGGTTCTATTGAAATTGAGATATCATCTTCATAAACAATTTAAATTACTTAGTACATAGATAAGTTATCTCGTAACTAAATTAAAACAAGTTAATCACCAAAACTCGGTAACATCAACTAACTAAAAAAGAGTAGAATACTAGTAATCAGTAAAGAAAGAAGGCCATGTAATATAGTACTAGATTTGGAAATTAGTTTTCTTTTTTCTTTTTTTTTTGCCATTCGTCATTCTTAATCTATTACATGGGGGAGGGGGGAATGAGACTCGATCACGGGAAGCAGTGTGGGGCATCCAATAGCTCTACCGCATGAGCTAGCTACCACTTGCGATTTGGAAATTAGTTAACAAGCAAAAAAAATTAGGAAATCAATTGACTAAGTCTGAGCCGTGCATGTTTATTATACTAAAATCATAAGAATAAGTTACCATTTATAGAAATTTAGGGGTTTAATCTTGTTAGTGAATAAATGGAGTGGTGGAATGAAGTATTAGATTAGGAAATTAATAATTGACTAGGGAAAAAAAAAGAAGTTGATTCTGTGTATCTCAACAAATTCCGCATATAGTATATAAAATATATATCTATATAAATATTATACAGATTGGATCGGTTTGGAAACGAAACCATCAATGTAAATCCACAAAACAAACCACTTATGACGGTTTTTAATTTTTTAAAACCGGTACCAAACCATATTACAAGAAAACCGAACCAAACCCTTCGGCTTGGATTGGTTTGGATTGGATTCGCGGTTTGATTGGAAATGTGAACTCAACAAAAATGAAGTGAAGTGAATTAAAGGAAAAGAAAATTTAGTTTCTTGTAAGTGTTGACAAAAAATCTTGCAGGAAAACTAAAATTCCTTTCCTTTAGTAAGACGTATTTATTTGGGAAAGTGTTTTTCAATGAAAAAGTTGGCGTTATGGGTCCCACAACTTTCTTACTAAAGTAAAAACAATGAAATTTGCAGGAATGTTGATTTGTACGTCATATCCCACCGTTTTACAAAATTTCCCTACAACCGAACGAGGTCTAAGGAGGTGTTTAGATAGTAAATTTATGTGTGTTTTTGTAGCTCGTACCAGAATAAAGTTGTAATATTCCGAATTTTATTATAAAATTAGGGTTATTTGTTTCTTTAATGCAGATAATTATATTGATAATTGTTAATTACGTTTTTAAACCCTAAATTTTCTAATTTTGCATAAGCACCCCTAATAATCTAAAATTACTGCATTGTGAACCCTATCACTACATTACATATATATGTATGATATACATATATATTTATACCCACGCACATATATACACACACTTATACACGTATAGTCATATATATGCATAATAAATACATATACACTCCACCCCTCCTCCATCAACTAGGCCCGCCACTCCCTCATATCATCCCATCATCACCCCACATGTTGTTCTACACCGCTCCCCTCAAATCCGGCCTCCCAATGTCACACAATTCATATTTTTCCTGAAAATCACACAGGAGAGAGAGAGAGAGAGAGAGAGAGAGAGAGAGAGAGAGAGAGAGAGAGAGAGAGAGAGAGAGAGAGAGAAGTGAGAGCTTCATCAATGGAGGTCTAGAGAGAGAGTGAAAATTGGGTTTTCATCACCATAAACCACCCCACAAGAATATATTCATTGACATCACGTAGAAGAGTTCTAAGAAGTCCCAAGCCACCACCAATTGCAACTATGGCCGACCGGACGTCCACCCCACTCCATTTTCACCAAAAACTGGATTTTCGCCAAATCTTTTTATTTCAAGGTAGAAACTTCTTGCCCTTCAATTTTAAGTATAAATATATGTTAGAGTAGCCTAGAGGTAGTTTATAGTCCAAGAGTTAAGCCCCCATCCGAAGGGTTTCACGAAACCCGAACTGAAAACTACCTTACTCTATTTCACAACGTCGTCCGGACGTCCACCAATCACGTCCAACTCACTCCAAAACTAGAGCCCCAAAACCGCAAAAAACACAACCCAAAACAAACCCTAACACCACAAAAAACCAAAGAACGAAACCCAAAAGGACAAACCGAAAGGACCGAAACGGAACCCAAAAGAGCCAAAGCCAAAAAAAAAAAAAAAAAAAAAAAAAAAAAAAAAAAAAAAGGTAAAGCGTGAATTTAAAGTTTCAGAGAAATAGAGCCATCTTCCTCCAAATCATCAACCTCCTCCAAGATATCAAAATCCTCCAAGTTGTCTAAAGCATTGATCCTATTTGATATTTGAGCTTCCTCCAATTTCGCAAATTTCTTCAAATTAGAGCTTCTCCCCCCTTTAAACTTAACACCCAACGAGGCCATTGTATCCATCGACTTGCGCGCATTTTTTAAGAGAATGGAATTTTTGTTCCGGATGTCATCGGAAGATAGAGAATAAGAAAGGAACTTCTTATTTCTCAAGGCATAAATTGTCGGCCTTAACCCCGAACTCTGAAATATGCTTCTTCTTGTTGATTTTCCTCTTAGATCTTCTCATTCTTCTTTCCAATTTGTGAATAGCATCAAAGGAACATCCGCCACTATTAAGCTTAAACTCCTTTCCCCTTGGGCCCTAATAAAGAACATTCGGAGCAAACTCAATACACCCACTAGAATTATCTCCCCTTACCTTTCCAGACCTCGGACATATGCTCATTGACTCGTTTTGCTCGAGAGAAACCGGGCTAGAACTAGACTGGTACTCTAAGTTGGAAATAAGAGTATCATCCATGTCATATCTCTCAAATGCCAACCCAAAATCTTTCAAGCTAAGATTATCGCAATTCTCAGTGCGAGAATTTGCCTCACCCAAAAAATCTCCGACTCTATTGTTGGGTGGAAAGCTACAAGAATTGTCAGTAGCCAACATTACATCTCTATCGGGCCTTTTAGACATCCCCACATTGCCTGAAAAGTATAGATATTGTTAGCCTTGTAAAATTACCAAGATACCCTCTTCATTATAAAATTACCTATTTGCCTTTAATGAACTATTAAGTATCAGCAAATATTATACTTATTAAAAAGCTTCAAAAATCATTTTGTAACAACATACTCCCTCTGTCCGCCTTTGTTGATCCATTTTTTTAATTCATTTCATTTTTTATTACTTATATCTTTCAATTTTTAATGTTTTTCATGATTTTGTGAACTATTTATAATAGAATTAATTGAGATTTAACAAATAAGAGCATATCGCATAAGAAACCTTAAACTAAGGCATTTTACTACATAACCCTTAACCGATGGCAAATAACGGAAATGCCCTCATACTTAGTATTAATACTAAAATGCCCTATGCTTAGTAAAATTACAAAAATGCCCCTAGACATACTAAGTTACTATCTTACCACTATTCTTCAATAAAATTATGATACCGACTGTATATTTTTTAAATTATATTTTTGACACTCATAGATTATTTATTTTCAGTTTAACCCTTTTTCTTCCTTAAAATACCGATTATTTACGAATTGCAAAATTATGCTAAACACCGGAGTGTCATATGAATCGTTATGGAATATTTCGTTATTGAGTGAGCCCTTGAAATATCATTATCGTTATCATTTTGCTTTGCTTATTGTGTTTGAATATCGTGAAATTGTTGGAATGTTAGAATGGACAACATGTTTCCAGGTCTAGAGTTCGTACGTAGAGATCACACAGATGTTAAGTTAATGAAAAATCTGAATAAGGTTTACATATGGTATTTGATGAGATTGGAACAACGATTACGAATGGTGTTTGATAAGCTTTCAGGAGGCCATCCCGCTGAGTCTCAGGATTATAAATGGAAGATAGCTAGTTGATTTTGGAAAGAGGAGATATTATGATTTCCAGAGATTCGGAACCCGAAGTTATGGCATTACGTGATTACTCTATATTGAACTTTTGGTGATATAGGGGCGGTTTGTATTATAGTATCGAGTAACGGTCTATATACTCCCGAGCTTACAGTCAATTCCTTGTGGGTCCAGAAGTATCGACAGACCCTGGAGAATTCATCCTTGTGAGGCGATTGATGAATCCGACTAAGTAGATAACTTAGGTCATTCATCTAGACTCCCAATAAAGGTAAGCAAGCGGGAGTTTAATCACGAATATATGGCCATAGACTTACTGGTTATTTGGGAGGATGTTCTCAAGGTTGAAAACTTAAATGAAAACTAAGCTAAAGGCTAGTTAATTAAACCATTTAATTGTTATTTGGTTCTGTACTTGCTTTTGATTATACATTAACTGTGGTTAATTGCAATGTTAGGGTTGGTGTGTAAGAGTTGGCTAGTGAGTGATTATTAGCTCATGGTACTATTATTAGCCCTGGCATATCAAGTCAAGAGTTGTACGTGTAGGAGAAGAACCCTACTTCAGGACAGAATTTGCAACCAAATAGGTGTAGGAGGAGAAGTGGGACCAAGATCTTGATTTGAATCTCTAGAATCCTAGCGTCTCGTTATTTTTATTTTATTTTTGTGTTGGAACATGTAATCAAATTTTTCAACAAAAGTACTATGTTGATTTGATTCGAATTCTGACCATTTATGTTATTTCCAAAATCTTAGTTTAATCTATTCACAAAACCCAACAACAAGCTCAATATTCGAGAAACCAGTAACGAACCTAAGTCAAGGGGTGGTAGTCAGCCCACGACCGAACCTATACGACTACTCAGACATGGTTAAGCCAAGCATTAAGGAGATTATGAAGGAAATACAAACATAAATTGAAATAAACTAGAGATTTACATAAATCAAGAGGAGTTCCACAAGACTATTTAAGAACAAAGTACCTTAAACTAATTATCAAAGCCTCCAATCTAGAGAGAAAGGAGAGTACAAATGCATAAATGAAGAGGGAGCTAGAGAGAGAAAGAGGAAATGTAAGATAACCCTAGAAATCTGAGGCTGGGGGGCTTTTCTAGCCCCCAAAAGTCATGCTACATATTACAAAAATGCCCCTGAATATGTTCCTGGACGGGCACAAAAGTTCCAGATTTTTTATACTTGAACCAATACCGAGGAAATGTGTGAATCAGTTCTATAATGGACTTTAAGTTACTGGAACATCCAAAACCGATACAAGGGAAATGCTAGAACTGGTACAAGAATGACATTTTAGCTTCTATTCGACTTGAACTGGTTCTGGGATTGATGCAAAATCGGTTCTGACTGTGTAAATGTGCTCCTTTGCTTGTTTGACCTCCTCCCGTCCTTTACGTCTTCACCTTATGACCTTTAGGCTTGACCTCGTGACCTTTAGGCTCAGTGGCAGAGTTCCACACGGTACCAAGTCCTTGAAATCTTGGTATGCTCTCATATCACTTCAAATGCGCCTTATTCTCTTGTTTGTCCTGAAACTACCAAAAACACCACAACGCCTAACACCAAACATATAAAGCTAAAGTATGGGCGCGCATGTGTATGTGATCAAAATAGGTGAATTAAGCCCCGATATCTAGGGCTTATCAAATTTCCATTTTGGAGGGTGTGCAATTATTGGTGACTTGTAAATCTAGGGGTTTCGATTGTTTATATAAGTCATATGTATTAGAATAGAAGAGATGTCTCGGTGAGTACGAGTCAGTGTTGTAATTTCATAGTCTACTAGTAATAAAATGGTACACGTACTTAGGTGTTTCGTACTGATCAAAATACCATATTGCACCAGTACACTGACTTGTATAGCAAAATATCATCCGATACAAAAATGCATGTGTACTTTCGTCTCTTGCTAAAATAAGGCTTTAATTTTAAAGATAATTCAACAAAACTTGGAGTAAAAAATATGTTAATCAATCTTAATTTATTATTAGGACTAATGCTATGGTATATTAAAGTGTTAGAATTTGTTTTATGGGTCAGTTAGTGGCAGGTCCACTATAGACATTTCTAAAAGGTCACGGGTCCATTCTATATTTTGAAAACCCTTCCACTCCACTCGCGCAGACGAAATAACTTTTTACCCCGTGTTTTGGTTGTGGAATTTTCTGGCAATGCAGAGGCGACTACAACAGCAAAACAAGGTAATGTTTACGCTGGCAACCTCGCATGCACCTTTGTCCCTAACTACTGTGCGTTTGACCGTCACCTCTGGCAACCGGCGCCACATCTAGCAGCTTTCGCACGCCTAATAGCTCAGATCGTCCCTCTCCTCTCTATCTCTCTCTCTCTCTCCCCCCTAATTATTTGTCTCTTTCTCTCTCTACTTCCCGTTGTCGTCCTCCGTGAAGTTGTGATTTTAATTGACTGTGAGATTTGGACCTGGTTCTATTACCGCCAGCTATGTCCTTTGGGGAAGAAGAGTGTGGGGCTTCACTTTCTTGTTAGAGAGTGGGCATTTCAAAACTATGTTTGAAAACTATGGGCTGCTCAAAACCAGCAATGGTATACAAATGTATAAATCTTTACCTGTAAGAGCATCAATATCAGCCTACCTAAACTAACTTTTGAGCTAAAATAGAGAGGCAACTCCCCCAAAAACCTCCAAAAATCAGCCTCCCTATCTTGCCTCACCAATTTGTTTCTGCTACTGTACTTGCACAAATTTGAGTCGCTACTATTCACGCACCAAAGACATTGTGCACTTTTTTTTATATATTATTTTTGGGGAGTAAGAGTAGAAAGAAAGAATAGTTTAATATAGTGAAGTTAGAATAGAGAGTCTGATTTTGTGAGCTTTTGAAAAAGTGACTTGTTAAATTATAAAATGTGTTTTTTAAGTTTAATTTGGTGATTTTTTTGGTGTGTCTGATAATGATGCTCTAATATAGAAGTATTGCTTTTTTTAATTCTTATTGGGCCTCTACTTGTGTGAACAAGAGTAAGCCACGTGATTCCCTGGTGAGAGAGTGAACTATGTTGTATGTGAACTTATTTGTTGTAAAATAATAAAGTAACCTTTTCATATTATTTTATTCATTCATATAAGTTTATTTATATATGAAACAACAAAAATAATTTTCACTGATTCATTTAAGATAACAAAAAATAGTCTTATTAAAAATAAAAATAAATGATAAAAAAATAACTGCATCTAATCCCAAGTAGACGTTCTAAAAAAAGATATAGTCCAGATAACTACATCTTATATGAGTCCGGATAACCACTTCTTGTGAGTCTAGATAATCATATATGATCCCAATTAGGCTTTAAAAAAAAGAAATTGATATTCGCACTCCCAATTTTGATGCAAGGACTCCAAGCTACAATAGTCTTCCAAAATTACCATTTTGCAAGTTCCATGATTTACTTTAGACACTCCAAAAAGTCTTTACTCTTCTCCTTTACTTCAGACACTCCAAAAAAACAAATAGTTTTTTTTTTATCGGAAAAAATCAAATAGTTGTTCAACTCCTTTTACTGCACGTCACTGAATTGCCTACTTCCATATGTAATGTTTCATTGGTAGAGTCTCTATGTTATTGTCTCCATGTTCTGCACCAGGACAATCTGGACAAGTGGTCTTCGGCCTATGATTGTAGAACCATCCTTTTGTCCATGCAAAGTCTCTTGAGAGTTCTGTTACTTTTTGTCTCAAGAGTTCTCTACCTTTGGTGATGTGTTTTGTTTGTTTCACTGTGAGTTTTAAAATGTAGATTTGTGGCCATTCTGAAGATTTTGAGGAGAAAATGGTAGATAATGAGTACGAAAATATAAAGATCTTGTGTCGCGGCCATTAAGAAGATTTTGTTGTATCAACATTTTCAATTGTGGGTGCTGTTTATTTTAGAGAATTCTAGCAATGTTCATTTTTTTTAGTGCAAAGTGGCGTGAAGTAATCTGACATAGATGCATGTTTAATGTTTTGAACCTAATGCTTTATGTTGTGGATGTTTAATGTTTGAAACGTAATGTTAATGTTAGGCTGTATTTGGATGGCAGTAATCTCAAGGGGGAATGGGAATGTGATGCCTTCTACCCTTGATTCCAACGTTTGGAATAGACAGGAATAGGAATGTGATGCCAGGCTTTTCTGATTCCAATGTTTGGTAGAGACATAAATAGAAATGTGATTCTTGATGACATATTCAACCAGAAATCATATTCCTAAACTGAGTGAGAATCTGATCCCTCCCTTACCCCATGGGAATCTCAGATTCCTGGCTCATTCACTAAGAAAAGGAAATGTTGACTTTAATAAATTTCCAAAATAATTGTTTCCCGCGTAAGATTACTGAATTAATCCAAACACCGAAATGTCATTCCTCCAGGTATCAAATTCCTAGGAAGGAATTTGATTCTCAATAATCATATTCCTATTCCTACCCAAGAAAATACCCGGGAATTTGAATCCCGATAATTATATTCCTATTCTTACTCAAGATTCCGGTCATCCAAACACAGCCTTAATGTTCAGAACCTAATGTTTATGTTTGGTTTTGGTTCATTTTTCCGTTTGGAGTGCCTTAGTAAATGAGAAGATAATTTGGGGGTAAAGTGCCTCCAGTAATTTTTATATTTTAAAAATGGTAGTTTTGTAACTTCATTAAATATTGGAGTGCCTGCATAAAAAAAGGGAGCCCCAAAATCAGCACTCTTAAAAAATACTCCCTTCGTCCCATTTTAAATGCTCTCTACGTATATCCGTGCCATTTTCAAACATCTATATCTTTTTATTGGTAAGGTTTTCAAAGTTTTTAAAAAATTTGTCTAATAGAACTAATTGAGATCTATCAAATAAGATCCATATTGCATATAAAATACATTATAGAATGAAAACTATAAGAGTTTTAAAAAAACACGCATAACCGTAGAGAGCATTTAAATTGGGACGGAGGGAGTATATATATACTACAGATAACCACATTTGTGAGTCCAGATAACCACATCTTGTGATTCCAGATATGGTTATACGCGCCGGCAACTTTTCCAGCGAAGTCTAATTTTCAAGCGCCGATGAATTTTCCAGTGAACTTTTCCGGCGACTTTTCCGGCAAGAATATATTATGATATGTGTGGGTATATTTGTCCATTAAAAATGGAGAGTGGATCTTACACCTTAGAAAATGTAAAAAAATAGATTATAAGTTTATGAAAATAGGAATAATTAGTCATAAATACACAATATTTTGCCTATTTAAAGGGAAGGATAAGGAACATTTGCAATCAAACCTAAAGGCACAATATTTTGCCTATTTAAAGGGAAGGACAAGGAATATTTGCAATCAAACATAAAGACAAGGAACATTTGCAATCAAACACAAAGACACAATATTTTTCCAAAATTTTAGAATCAACTCCACTTTGTCAATCTATTTGTTCTTCTCCATAAACAAAATGGAGAACAACAATCAGACCTCAAGTCCTGAAAACTGCTACCGAAATTGGAAATTAACTTCCGAAATGATCAAAATAATTTGAGGTTTATGGTATCATTGGAGTTCGTTTTCATCATCTCCTTCATTAAAAGGTCAAGCTCTGGGTGGGTTAGTGTTAATCTAATCCTTTAGATATCCAGTTAAAAATCATGACGAGGTTCTACTGTCATTATCAGCCCCTGCTAGCATATGTAAGCTTTTCCAAATTTCAAGTGCTATTGTCACTGTATACTCATGTATGTCATTATTTGACTCTTGGCGTATAAAAGAGGTACTGAAAGAAACCCACCTTTGATCGGGTATGCTCTGTTGTCGGAACAGAGCAAATATTATCCCAATAGATATATAAAGTAATTCACTATGTTCGTGATTTTTTTTAATGTTTTTTATAAAATTATAAGTTTTAAAAATTGTGACATTTCATTAATTTTTTTAGTCGTCGGAAGTGGTTGGCCAGAGGTGGGGTGGTGGTTGGCCAGAGGTGGGACCGTGATTTTTTTGAATTTGATGTTAGAACTTAGAATTTTTTTTAAAATTTGTGACATTTCACTAATTTTTTATTCGCCAGAAAGTGGTCGGCCAGAGGTGGGGTTATGGTCGGTTGGAGGTGGGGTGGTGATTTTTTTGAATTTTATGTTCGAAATTAGAATTTTTAAAAATTAGTGACATCTCACTAATTGTTTTGGTCGCCGGAAGTGATCGGCCAGAAGTGGGGTGGTGGTCGGCCGGAGGTGGGGTGGTATTTTTTTTAATTTTATGTTCGAAATTAGAATTTTTAAAAATTAGTAACATCTCACTAATTTTTTTGGTCGCCGGAAGTGGTCGGCCAGAGATGGGGTTGTGGTCGGTCGGACGTGGGATGGTGATTTTTTTGAATTTTTTGTTCGAAATTAGAATTTTTAAAAATTAATGACATCTTGCTAATTTTTTTTGGTCGCCGAAAGTGGTGGGGTGGTGATTTTTTTGAATTTTATGTTCGAATTTAGAATTTCTAAAAATTAGTGACATCTCACTAAGTTTTTTGATCGCCAGAAGTGGTCGGCCAGAGGTGGGGTTGTGGTCGGCCGGAGGTGGGGTGGTGATTTTTTTGAATTTTATGTTCTAAATTAGAATTTTTTAAAATTAGTGACATCTCACTAATTTTTTTGGTCGCCGGAAGTGGTCAACCAGAGGTGGGGTGGCGGTTGGTCGGAGGTGGGGTGGTAATTTTTTTGAATTTTATGTTCGAAATTAGAATTTTTAAAAATTAGTGACATCTCACTAATTTTTTTGGTCGCCGGAAGTGGTCGGCTAAAGGTGGGTGGTGTTCGGCCGGAGGTTCGATGGAGATTTTATTGAATTATATGTTCGAAATTAGAATTCTTAAAAATTAGTGACATCTTACTAAAATTTTTTGTCTTTATGTTCGATTACAAAAGTTCCTTGTCCTTCCCTTTAAAAATGTCAAATATTTTTTGTTTTTATGTTCGATTGCAAAAGTTCATTGTCCTTCCTTTTAAAAATGTCAAATGTTTTGAATTTTTGGCTAAGTGGCCCATGAAAATATGAGGTGGACTAGACATGTTACAAAGAATTATAATAGATCTTACATCAATTCTTTATTGTTCTACTTTTGTACTTCGAGTTTTTTGGTTATCCGTCAATATATTAAAAATATAGTACTAAATATGTGTTGTAGTTAATCTGTATCAAAATACAGACTAGTATATCCGGTACTACACCGGACTCTCAACAGAGGAGGTACACTTTCGTCGCCGGAATTTGACAACTTTGGTAGGACCGTAGGAGTGGTGTGAAGAGAAAGGGGAAAATGATTGGACGAGGACGGGCCCTTGTAAGAAAAAACAATGCACTGAGGTGACATTGGTTAGGTGGATGTCCGTGTAACAGAAACAAGCAGTCCAATAAATGTAATCTCGCAGGAACCCTTCTATTGGGACAGACGAGGGGATACCGATGGGGTACCGACGGCGTCGCCGACGCCGTTGTGGGTCCCAAACGGCCGATCCGAGCCGTTCATCGTTCTTAGAATCAAATTCCGAGTGGGACTACGCGAGAATCGAGGCAATCGGACGGCTGTATGAGCTCGATCCAAAATCACCCCATTTCATCCAAACGGCGTCGGCGACGCCGTCGTTACCCCATCGGTACCCCTCGTCTGTCCCCGTATCTTTACCGATCTCGCAGAGGCTCTCAATAGAGAAATTAAGCAAGGGTCCACGATTTTGACGCCCAATAGTAGTTTTATGGGAACTTCTTCCCTTCCATTTTATGGAAACTTGCTCCCTTCCGTTTGAAAACAACCAAATATTCATAAAATATGGGGTCAATAATGCTCCCTCATTCCATATTTGTTGTCCACTTTAACTATTCACAAACATATCAAAAAATTAATTATATTTTCTAATGTATAATGTTACATATATTCAATATTAATCTCGTTTGATAGTTCTCGATGAGTACAATTAAACAAAGTTTTTAAATTTGTAAAAGACATTATATATTGAAAAATATAAGCAATTGAAAAATGACACACATACCCGTAAATGAATAAAAATTTCGGATTGGGGGTTAATAAAAAGTTCTTTTGTCTATTTATCTATCTGTACATAAAAATACTAGTAGCATATTTTTATTTATTAAAAGCGTTAGGACAATAAATGTATCAAAATACCAACCGCAAACAAGTTCACAATCAAAACTCAACCTAACCAATAGCACTTTAAGAGGAGAGACAATCTCGATAAATAAAAAGGATGTGAGGAAATTCGAATCCATAACTTCTTACTGGATAACACTTAGGACTACGATTTAATTCATCTTTATTTTCTTTAGTTGAATTTTCAAATTTGGGTCTTCTTTTTTAATGGAGAATAAAGATTTTGGGGGGAAAAAGAAGAAGAAGAAAATGATAAGATTTTTCACATAGACAAATGATTTTGGCACTATATATGTGTCTGTATATAATCATGATTTATTGAGGGATCTCTCACAGAAATTTTGGTGCAGACCACCTCCATTTTCAACTTTTTGGACCAAATTTCAACGATCTAAAGTTTTATCAAAAATTACTCAAATCAAGCCCTTCGGTTTTTTTTTTTTTTTTTTTGGCGATTCCTAGCGTAGGCCCTTTAACACGTTTTAAATATATTGAGTGGTTCAGATCGTCGAGATTCAACCACAATCCATGAGATCCGCACGAAATTTCTGTGAGGAATCCCTCAATAGATCATGATCCATATGTGTGTGTGTGTGTGTGTGTGTAATGATAACCATACTTCAATGTTTGGAATTTAGTGCTCAAAATACGGAACGCTACAATACACACCTCTTGTGAATAAAAAGTTATACGATTTTTTGTATAAAAGTCACAATTTTTTTACATAAAATTACAAGACGCATCAAAATGTTATGAATCGTAGAGAAAATGTTATGAATCATATTTCTCAAAACTTACAAATTTTTTATATAAAACTTACGAGACGCTAAAAAATGTAAAGATTATGGACCATACAATAGAGGCATATGACACAATATGGACCATACAATAGATACATACGGTACACATCTTTAATGAGTTTGTATTAATTGTAGCCTTACATAGTTCAAATTTCAAACCAAACTAAAAAGGTCAATTTTTGGAGTGTGATTATTAAAAAGAAAATTGTCAAAATCATTTCCCTTTCGGATATCATAAATACAGATTAGATATGAAGCTATTCGACTACGATCATAATCTCGGATATCGACCTAGCTAAGAAAATTAACTTCGGATAGCTTCATACCAAGAAAAATTTTCAAGTAAGATTCAATTACAAGACCAATTTCTACCTGCCCACAATAAAGAAATGAATGACATTTGTGACAACACACAAGATATAACAACTCTTATCAGGGACGGATCCAAGGGGGCACGGGGGATCCAAGGGGGGCACGGGGGCACGTGCCCCCGCTAACCTCTCTTGTCAATGTCAAAAAAAAATTAGGGAAATAAGTTTTGTATATATATTATTTTTGTCGGAATCTAGTAACATTGCATGGTTGTTCGCTGGTGGTAAGGTGCGCCCCTTCATGCTAAAGGTCGTGGGTTTGACTCCTGCCTTTTCTTTTTTAAGCCAAAAAATTGAAAAGTTTATCAAACAAGGTGACTGCCTCTTCTTTTTTAAGCCACAAAATTGAAAAGTATATCAAACAAGGGTGATTGTTGAGGTTTGAACCTTGGACCTCTAGTTCCAAAACGAACACCTTCCCTCTTGCCACTAGACCAGCAACACTCATTATACAACAAACCAGTAGTTTTATTATATATTTTGAACTTATAATGGTAATAATAATTCCCCTAATACTATTTTTTTTCCTTGAATTTTAATTTTCTCCCTTCTTTTAAAGAAAATGATATAAAATGATGAGAAAATTGTTTAACTTACATATTTTTTAATTTAGAGATCTTTTACAATGGTCCCTAGCCTTCAATAATTTCTTGTCTGATATTAAGTTTATAATCAATCTTACACGATTTCTTGTCCCTAGCAAAATCGTTAACTAGGAAAAAAATTATACGATTACAATTAATAAGATACCCCCCACTGGGTTGGATTTCTGGATCTGTCTCTGACTGTTATCATATGACTTCAGTAATGGACTCGACATAAGCCTTTCAAGGCTTCAAGAAATATCTAATTGAACATTTTTTTAGGATCAATCAGACTAATCTCTCCAGTTCCATCACACCGTGGACCTCACATTTCATGTCTCAGTCCCACATGAATCAAATGGTTTCGGACACATCTATCTCCAAATCTGATCGTCTCCAACTATGTTATTTGTTTGACAAACTGCTTCAATTGTTTAAAAGGCTTAGATTTAAACAAATGGAAGCAATGTCTTTAAGCCTCGTTTGATTCAGGGATTAAAAGACTGGGATAGGATAACATGTGTCTAATCCCGCATAATCCCACGTTTGGTTCCCAAAAAGCATCTGGGATTACTAATCCCGGGACTAAAGGGGAAGAGCAGCTCCATTGACAGAGGTTACTCACATCCATGGCGGCTCCATTGACGGAGGTCTCTCTCTCTCTCTCTCTCTCTCTCTCTCTCTCTCTCTCTCTCTCTCTCTCTCTCTCTCTCTCTCTCTCTCTCTCTCTCTCTCTCTCTCTCTTCGTCCTCTCCATAAGCCCACTCTGATTCTTCCATTTTTGCTCAAAGGAGTTCTAGATCTACACTCCTCCGATTAGTTTCGAACCAATTTCATCACACCTACTCACATCCATGGCAGATCCGACTCCTACCAAGCCATCCATGACCTCAACGAGTACAGAAAACGATTGTATCAAAACTAAGTTATTTGGTTTTGCTGGGTTTGTATAAAAATAAAATTGTCCACTAACCATCAGACCATGTTGGGCTTGAATGTGCTATAAATTGTTGTCCCATGCTTGGATTTGAACTTTAACTAAGGATGTAGGCATTGTTCGTTTCCCTGTTTAGTTTTAGTTTTAGTTTTAGTTTTGGTGACATCGTCATTTCTCTCTCTATCTCTCTTCACTCATTACACTTGTTGACATCATCAAAACTAAACTAAATTATCTAACCAAACACAACCCTTAAGACTTGGTTGGCTGCTTAGGTGGGCTTAGCGGTTGTGTGAATATTGTTTATAGAGAAGGCTCGTTGACAGAAAAGGTCACATAATGTTTATAGAGACGGCTCATGTACTTTGTTTTTCTTTTTCTAGGACTAATTTAGTTTTTCAAGAATCATGTTATAATTTGAAAAAAATTTAATTTGGTGGAATTGGTTTAAGAGATGGAGGGAAGGAGAAAGAAATAGTCCTGAAATTAATCCTGAAATATAGTTTAGGGAACCAAACATGGGATTGGCTGAAACATGGGATATCCCAATGTTAATCCTACGTGAATCAAACAGGGAATTGTGTGAGATTCAGCACTAAATTAGTCTCAGGGCAAATAATTCAGGACTATCAATTCCAGGACTATCAATCCCACCTGTTTTAGTCCGCGAATCAAACGATGTCTTAAGGGACTTGAAGGTCCAGTTTGCTCAGTTGTCGACTCTTACCGGGCTCGCTTCAACAATTGCGGAACCGCTCATGATCCATATGTGTGTGTGTGTGTGTGTGTGTGTGTGTAATGATAACCATACTTCAATGTTTGGAATTTAGTGCTCAAAATACGGAACGCTACAATACACACCTGTTTTAGTCCCAGGACTATCAATCTCACATGTTTTAGTCCGCGAATCAAACGATGCCTTAAGGGACTTGAAGGTCCAGTTTGCTCAGTTGTCGACTCTTACCGGGCTTGCTTCAACAATTGCGGAACCGATCATGATCTACATCCCGTCGAGAGACTCGAGACCATAATCAGTACCAAAAGAAGAAATACCAACTATTAATAGTATTATGAAACAGATTTAACTTAATTGAAGAATAATCTTTTGTGACAGTAAATCCAATTTTTATCAAGATAAGTATGTAGAGATCAATCTATTGGTAATCGATCAACATTGGATTTTAATGTGATTACTGTACTCATCGATCTCAAGAATGAATGCGTCATCGGATTATAACAGGTCCACTGAGTGATGAGATATAGTTCTGGAGGAGGTGTCAAGTGTCAAAGGTTTTTTCCGAGAACACATCCACGCTGGTTTATGCAAACTTCGACTAATTCTGAAGACCAATTCCATTGCCCACTGACATGGAGCCCAATTAAAACCCGAACAAAGCTTTGTGTCAACTAGCCCCAAAAGAGTTAATAGCACGTGAGAGGTTTCGAACATGAGACTTTAGAAAGAAGCAAACCCCATGTAAGAGCCCAACAATCCCACATCGGGGAATTGGGAAAAGTAGATGGAGTATATAATGTAACTCAACCAGCTACTGTATAACTTGAGCTTAACCTTTTAAGCCACATGATTATGCTAAGAGTTAGCAGGTCAGCTGGGACGGGTCGTTACAGGTGGTATCAGAGCACAACCCCGGTCTATATGGTGGGAGCCACCTCTAGAATCTATAGGAGCATCTTTTGAATCCCGGAGTTGGAACAAAGTGCTATGCACGGCTACCGGCGGAAGCTTGCTGGGCCAATGCAACAAGGACCTTGCCTCCTAAGGCAGTGATATTGTAAGAGGCCAACAATGCCACTTCAGGGAATGGGGAAAAGTAGATGGAGTATAACACGTAACTTGACCAGCTGCTGTATAACTTAAGGTTAACTTTTTGAGCCACATAGTTAGGCTAAGAGTTAGCAGGTCAGCTGGGGTGTGTCATTACACCCCAAGTATTAGTTTTTAGGGTCATTTTCGCCTATTTTGTTGATGAATTTTTGGCACGATCTTTTTTGTTATTTTCTCAAACTTTTCCTTTACATTGTTCGTCTAGATTTGAAGAATCGGAAAATTAAAAATAAATAAATAAAGACCAAAGTTGAAAAAGAGTTCATAAAAGACGACGACGAACAATAAAAAAAAATGTTTGGGGGTGTTTGACAGCTCATTTTTTCCATTTTCTTTTTCTTTTTTTCAGCTTTTGATTGTTTCGGTGTTTGTCACCAAAACTCATTCTGGAATAATGAGTTCTCTGTTTCGATGTTTAGAGAGGAGAAGCCAAAAGTACAGTGGGAGGAGCTTTTTGACTTCTCATTTTTCACTTTTCTCATTTTGGTTAACGAAAAGATCTATAGAATGAATTTTGCACATATCTCTCAAATACTATTCCTGTTGGAAAATGCATTATACACATTTCTCTCAAACAGTCTACTAGATTTAGAATATGTTCTGACCATAATCCACACAAAAAATATATATTGAAAATGTAATCTGCAAAGTTTACGACAACACATTCCAAAAAGTCGGGGTAAATTTCACTGACACCGTGTGAAGTTTCCCTTAATAAATACCCCTTATGCATGAGAGTGACTATAAACCCTCTATGGTTTCTGTGATCATTTCCACAACACCCAACCAACAATTGTTCAACAAGACATATGATAATAACATCACAGCGGTCGGCCCTAGCTTCCAACCTAGCGAGTGGATCTGACGCACCAAATTGAGGCCGTGCGTGCGGCTACTCCCAGTCGGCCGGTGACCGGGAAGGGTGCATTGGGGTCCTCTCGGACAGAGATACACGGGGTTGTGCTTGGATCTCGTTTTATTAGCGACCAACAAGAATTAGAAAAGGAAAGGTAGGTCTCGTTTCTGTGTTTTTCGACCAGTTTGCTCAGATAGGCTGGTCCGACGAGGTGACGGAGTAGGAGTTTATTCTCGCTGTTCAGTGGTCTGATTGCTCTAATCTCTGCTAGTTCGGACGGAATAACAACTGTATCTATCTCCACACCTTACAAACCACATGAACCGGTGGAGGAGTTTGATGTTCTTATTTGCATGTCTTCTCATCTATTTCTCTAGTCATTTGGTGATGTTTCTCCGGACATATGGTGAGCTGTAGACTGCTATACCCACATTTGGGTCACTGGGTGAGTACTTTTTAGTTCTTTTATAAAAATTAAAAACAAACAGGAGCTTTGTTTGCTTCTTGGTTATTCCCTCTCAAGTTTTAGACTTGTAGTTTTGGTTTGGAAATCGACTGTGTGCGGGTGATCGGAAAAGTTGTACCATTTACGGGTCTACTTCTGTTGCTATTGGTTAGTTTTGGTTGTGGATTGTGCTTGTTTGGATACGTATGGAGTTGATTGGGCCAGTAAGTTGGTTTCTGGGATTATTGGGGTCAAGAACTTGTATTTGATTGTATTAATTTAGCTCCGGAAAGGGTTGGTTTATTGCAATTGGAGTGTTTCAATCAAATCAGCTTGATAGGTTTAGGTTTCGCAGCTACAGCTTCGTATAGAGTTCGTTTGGGTTTTCTGAAATCTTGCAGGGTTGGAAGTGATGGCGCAAATTAATCTGTGGGAAGATTAAGTGGAAGATTTAGCATATTTAATGGGAAATTCCGAACATCATGTAGTTGATTATTGTGAACCTTTGCCACATTGGGAGGAGCTTTATCATAGGAATCCCAATGACGGTGACTTTTTTTTTTTTTGTCTCGTCTGATGATGGCTTCGACCTAGATGTACTCTGTGCTTCAAGATTCAGTCCTATGGGTAATAGTATTGATGACTCTAGTTTTACATCGGATCCAGTTGGTCCTGAAGAATTGCTTGGTTGGTTACACGCGACTGGGAGCTTGAATATGACTCAATCAAAGGGTGGCCGCTCTCACATTGAGGTGGCATCAAGTAAGACTCCGTCTTTAGTAAAGGATTCCTTTCCATATGGGTTGTGTAGTCAAGAGGCTATTCTTAGCGTAGCAACCAAACTTGCTGAGGGAATGGTTAATGCCTCTCAAACTCGTCCTACGTCTGCTGTGGATAATTCTGGCACTTAATTATGAACCTAGTCCCAGCCATAAAACAGCTCACGTGAGTAACCATATGCCATCTCAACAAACTAAGTTTGAAAAGATTTCAGATAGGTGCCATACTAGAGAAGACAAAGGGAAGCGTACTATACAAAAGCATTACTCTGCAAGGGATTGCACCACACAAGGTGGCACAGATAAAGGGATTCATGTGAAACAATCCCATAGTTGGGCTGGGAGGAGTTATAAGCGAGGCTCTTATTCCCAACACTCTTTTAAGCGAAATATCCAGTCATATTGGGACGTGACTTCCTTCTAATTGATCGAAAAGTTTAGTCTACCCTAACAGATACCAAGGCCTTTTGTTTTTTTCATCGACCGACTTTTTCACCCATTGAGATCCGCGGCATTAGCGGGTCTCCTGAGGACCTTAGGACTTGTGACTGTCAAACTTTCGCACCGAGCATCTCCACCATTGATGAGCTAGCTAGTGCTTCAGGTGGTGAGCCGGTTCTAATGCGAGTTGGAGATATTGAGATGCCCCCGATCAGTATAGAAGCAACTCGTCCACACCAAGGTTCGACTGTGAGGAACCTCATATCTAAACACATTATAGCTTTTAAGGAAGTTGTCTCTGAGGATGTCCTTTCCTCTGAGGACGTCCATTTCCAAGATTCTGCAGCACAGCATCTACAACAATCACCATCGCAAGATCAGAATATTGAATCTGACAAGGTAAAAGGAGAGGAATCATAAATCAATGCTATAAAGAGTAGGATCACTGATTCTGGGGATGGAGGTCTTCATATGGCGCATTCATCCAACCACAGGTTGAGATATCTCAGGTCTGTGCGACTCAAGGCATCTAGGACCAGCACTGCTAAGAAGAGCAGACATCATTTGGATACTTCAGAGATTTGCAAGGCTCTTAGACGTTTCTCAAGGCTGAAAAATATTGATGGTGGTCAATCTGTCAAGCCTTTCAAAGAATTTGCAAGGCATAAGCGCAAACGAACACACTCCATTGAGCATAGCTATTTTGATCCTCATGTCTTTCGTGCTCCGTAGCGTCGCACGCTGCCCTAGTATCCTTTATCTACTTTTTTCCCCACTAATATTTTTTTGCAGGTGCTAATGTTTTTGGTCATGTGTGTTTGTTTTGTTAGCCTTCGTATAAGTTTATTGGGAGTAGGCGTTGCTTACTTTGTTTATTTTAGTCTTTGTTCTGTTCGCATCCCAATTAGATTTATATGTGCCTTGTACTCCTACTAGGCTATCACTATGTTCTGTTTTTGTAGGCCTGAAGCTAAGTCGTGATAGGTTAGCTTCGTTTGGTCTCCGCCTGTCGCCGGCGCCCTTTCCATGTATAGGCGACATCACAGTTGGATTAATGAATTTTCTCTCTTTTGCCAAAAAAAAAACAAGACATATGATAGAATTAATCAAAAGTTACTTATATTGACAAAATCACCTTTTTAATTAATAAAATAAATAATACAAAGCTCTCAATTCTCAACATTTTTTACCCAGAAGTAATAAATTTGTGTCAATTCTGACACAAAACAATTTATTGATAGTAAAAAAGGAATATTTTTTAACATATGTTGACCCTTTTGATTAAAACAGCTCCTCCAACGACTAAAGAAAGTCATATCGATTCAAAATAAGTAAGAGTTAATAGTTTTTTATTATCAAAAATGGTGAATTTTGATATATATGTCATTTGGACGGACAATTGTTGATTGGAGATGTCGGGAAAAAACACATAGAAACAACACGGAGTACTTTGTTATTGTTTTATGTAAGGGATATCTGTCATTAAGGCGACCTCAGGGTGTCAAAGAAATTTATCCAAAAGTAAATGAAAAAACATTCCAGGAAATTATTATCCCTCTGTCCCCATTTATGAGTCCCTTTTGAGAATTCGAACTCTTTTTTTTTATCAATAGGCAATTCATTTCAAACGCCCTGAGATAAAGATTTCATCACAAAATACAGGAATAAACCAAAACTACCAAAATCCTAGACACGAGCAACAACAACGGCTCACAGACTCAAAAACACATACTGCAAAGAGAGTTTTGGAAATAACCCCCTGAACTTTACACTCAATGTCTCAAAACCCCCTGAACTTAACTAAACTTCAATCGCACACCCAAACTTTCACTCCGTTAATCAATTTACCCCCCACCGTCCAAATCCGTCAACTTGCTAACGAAAATTGCTGACTTGGACTGTTTTTCCGTTATGTTGCTGTTAAAGATGATGAAATGCCTCATGTTGGGCCCCAACCTTAATTTAATGGAAAAAAACAAAGGAAAAAAAAAAATTGTTGTATCTTCTTCTTCCCCCCCCAGTCAGATGATAAAGCCCCCCTCGCCTCTGATCTCGTTTAGATCAAGCTCAAAAACTCCACCGGAGAGAAAAACACGTCTTCTTCGGATGCCACAATAGCATTTGCTTGATTTTTCTGGTGGCCAAGCGGCGGCAAGGGTCTAAGCTCCTGCGAGTCCAGTTTCCTTACGCCGCCCTTGATCGGAGCAAGAAGAGGGTTATCGCCATTATAAATCCTCAAATTCCCATCACTGTCCAATCTCAGAAACCTAAACACGTCATTCCCTTTAGCATAATCACTCGACCAGGATCGAGAGAGACGGATCAAACAGCAACAATATTCCAATTGATTGAATCCCCAAACTGGGTGATGTTAAACTTGTGGTAAATGACGAATTTAATCCAGAATTCCAAAACACGATCGAGTTATTCCATTTAAGGGTTAGGTTTCCATTAGAAGAAGATGAAAAGAGTACAACCCATGAAGCGTACAACCCAGACTCGATGGAATTGTCAACCCTCTTCCTCGACACACATTGTGTTCGTTGAGGTGAAACTGCCGAGACATCGATGGAATTGTCTATTAATCATTTGGACTATTTCGATTTTGATCTTTCCCGGCGTGGAAGGTGAGGAGGAGAGAGATTCCTGGTAAGGGTTGTCGAGAGAGAGAGAGAGAGAGAGAGGGGGGGGAGTGGGGGAGGAAGAAGAAGATACAACATTTTCTTTTATCTTTTTTTTTTCCTTTGTTTTTTTCCATTAAGTTAAGGTTGGGGCCCAACATGAGCCATCTCATCATCTTTAACAGCAACATAACGGAAAAACAGTCCAAGTCAGCAATTTTCGTTAGCAAGTTGACGGATTTGGACGGTGGGGGGTAAATTGATTAACGGAGTGAAAGTTTGGGTGTGCGATTGAAGTTTAGTTAAGTTCAGGGGGTTTTGAGACATTGAGTGTAAAGTTCAGGGGGTTTTTTGAAATTTTCCCTACTGCAAAAGCAAACTTACACTGGTGGCGGCATAGAATCTATCCGCGATTTAGTAATAGAGGATGTACACCTAACTCAAACCATAAGCAGAAAATACAGATAAAATCATCAACAGGCACCCACACTAGGCATGAGAAAGTCCCACAAAGGGTAGATAAAATCATCAACAGGCACCCACACTAGGCATGAGAAAGTCCCACAAAGGGTAGCAAATACTGGGGAAAAAAATAGCGAGAAGAAAAAATAAAAAACCAACTGGATAAGATGTTGTCGGAGAGCCGCCGCACCAGATCTGACTATTTATTCTCTGGTGAAGCTTGACCGCACCCCCTTGCTACAGCCTACCCCAGCTCGAACTCCCGAGGGCCAAAGATAAGGAGGGTGGGAACGGATCTATAGAGAATAAGTGTTGCGTGAGGTGGTGGGTGGAGACCGATCGTGGAGAGAGGAGACAGGGCCGGCCCAAGCCTTAAGCCCAAGAGGCCTGGGCATAGAGCACTCCAAAAAGTGCAAATTTTTTGGGCACTCCCATACTTATTCACAATAAAGTTGAGTAGGACCCTAGGACTCCTTATGACCCAACAATTGTGATCCAAAAGGCCTAAAAAATTGCAATGGCCATTGGGCCCATCAGCCCAAACTAAAACAAACTCGAGCGAAGAGGTTGTGCTTTAGATAAATATACAAGCTATCATCCCACAAAGCCTTTTGAAATCTGCCGATGTGGGACAACTTAACAAAGGACTGAGCAGTGAGCACTCCATTCCCACGTATTCATAAGTCCCACATTTCCTGATGTATGTTCACCAACCCTTCATCTTCCTATAAAGATACCACCTCTCTAAAGCCACTAGTATTGCCACTTGGCAGCTGGGTATACAAGTAGATATTTCTGTATGTATCTAGTAGCTCGAGCTTGGCTCGCGAGATCATACGAGCCGAGCATCTAGTAGCTTGAGCTTGGCTTGTTAAATAACGAGCTGAGTAACGAGGCAAGGAATTCGGCTTGAGATTGTTCATTAGGCAACCCGAGTCAAGTCTGCATGAGCTCAACTAAGTATTGTACTCTTGGGGTACATTTTTTAGACTAGGCCTAGGGTACTCCAAACCCTTGGGCCGGCCCTGAGAGGAGAGGTGAGGAGAATGGAGAGAGGAGGCTGACAAGAGAGAGTGAGAGTGGGGGGAGAGGATGTGGAGGTGGCAACCTCACCCGTAAGAGAACCCTAGATCTGTTTTTAGAGAGCGAAGGAGATGAGGAGGATTTTTCTAGAGAGAGAAGTGTTTATTCATCTTTAATAATTCCAACTTATTTATGAAATTTTATCATTGCACTTATCATATTTTTATATTCTATTTTTACCCTTCAAAACATCATCATTACTTAATCCCATATGGTTTCTTAATTTCAAGATAGAAGGGTAAATTTTGCTCGGGTAAAACAATTTTCTGTTTCCCACAAGTTCAGCAAGTCATTCTGTTTCCCACCCAGTTATCACCGACAAGAATGAAGAAACAATACTTTTTATCTCTCTCTCTCTCTCTTTCTTCACTGATTAAGAACAAAGGGAAGGGAAAAGAAAGTATTACTCTTGGAAAACAGAAGGCAAAATTCATTTTAAAATATTTTTGTTCTTGTAAATATTTTTCAAGTGCAACCAAACGTCAGAAAACAAAATTATATTTTACTCAAAATTATTTTTAAACATTTTACATCGATAAAGGGTAAATGGGTAAAAACCCATTATTTTTAAACATGGCCGATATTTTTGGTCGGTGAAAAGTACTAACTGGGACCAAAAATTGTGGAAGAAAAGGGTATATGAATCATAAACATGCCGAGAGAAGTCATAGATGCTTTCCAGACCAAGGGATTCATCAATCAAGGACCAAACAAGAGCTTGAAATGCATCGAGGGCACTCTTATGTCTCGCTCGCCCCGCTAGTGGAAGTAGCTTTTGAGGTGAAAGCAGACCTAATTTGTACTCTCTCCATCCCGAATCTCTTGTCCATTTAAGTGAATAGTTTAGGGGATTTTGTTTGTTTACAAACGAAAGGGAACAAGTTTCTATAAAACTTATTGGGTGTCAAAATCGTGGACCTCTTTGTTGGAAAATTATTACTTGCTCTAGCAGGCACTCAATAATCACTCCCTCTTTGTCCCCCTCTCTCCATCGTGGCGACTCCAAGAGTTTGGGAGTATGGGGTCACTCATAAATATACAAGGAAACACTAAAGTTTGCACTAGTGGTGGCTTAGTGTTTGATGTTAAATCTACAAGAGAGAAGCGAGAGAGAACTGAAGAGGACCCCGATCGACTACCCAACAAATGGAGGAAGAGAGAATGGAGAGGGTGACGAGTGAATTTTTTAGATACAACGGTTATTTATAAAGCCCTCTCACTACTTGGGTTATGGGTAACCATTGGATTAAAAAAAATACTGTGAATACTAAAGAGGAGCTGTGTTTTAGCCCTTCGATTTTGCGTTCTGTTGGTTTAATAACTACTAGGTTTCAAGAGTAGAAAATTATCTTATGTGATGACAACATCAAATGGGTTATAACCCTTTAGTTAGTAATCTTTTGAATTTTGTTTTGAACATTATATTGTATGGTGACAACATGAAAACCCAGCCTTACATTTGGTATTTTTTTTCAAGTTTTAGTGGGTTGCAAAGAGTAAAAAATTATCTAGTGTGGTGTCGACATCGAATTTCGATGGGGTCATCTACAAATTAAGAAAAACTTTTAATGTAGTAATACTAATTTTTTAATTTCCAGCGATCCCACACCTCTATAGGCGGCATCTCTAGTCTCCACCATTCCTTCAAATTCATTTGTTGCACTTTTAGAACAAGGGAATATCTACAATACACATCCATTAAAGGTGTGTACCATATGCACCTATTGTATATATGGTCCATATTGTGTCACATTATTGGCAATCGTAACATTTTTTAGTGTTCGTAACTTTTCAGCAATATGGTTTGTAACATTTTCTATGATTCATAACATTTGGTGCGTCTCGTAACTTTTATATAAAAAAAATCATAACTTTTATTAATAAGAAGCAACTGATTCGTAACTTTTATAAAGGTGCATATGATACACACCCAGCGAACAATGGCAATGATGATATCTTCAAATAACATATTGCTTTTACTGTGGAAACTTTATATCTAACCTAAAATAAATTGACAATGAGTGGAGAAGTCCGAAATGTTATTAATGATCTCTTATTCTATACCTAAGCAATGTGGGACAACTACTCTAACACCCTCTCTCACGTGCAACTGCATTTAGATCTATCACTTGTGATCACTTTTGAGTCATATCATTAGACAGCCTTTTCTAGGTCTATCATCATGGGGGTATAACTTATAAGCATAATTTAACTTTCTTGTTACAAAAAATTGAAATGGAATGAGCTCATTCTAATACTGTGTGGAAATTTTATATCAAACTCAAAATCAACTGGCAATGAGTGGAGAGGTCCAAAATGTAATTAAAGTGATCTCCCATTTACTTAATACTCCCTCCGTCCTTTTTTAAGTGTTTAACTTTCCATTTTGGGCTGTCCCTAAATAAGTGTGTGGTTTAAAAAGTTAATGGGTAAAAGTTTGTACAATTATCATTTTGCCCTTTTAAAAATTTAGTGGGTAAAAAGTTAATGGGTAAAAGTGGAGGATAATTTTGGAAAGTAGAGGTAAAAGTTGATGTGAAAAGTATAAAGTGGAGGAAAAAGTTGATGTGAAAGGTGTAAGGATGATATTTCTTTAATAAGTTGGATTTTCGAAGTAACACATTTAAAAAGGGACGGAGGGAGTACCAAAGTGAGACAAGTACTACAAAATATGTACTTCCTTCATCCCATAAAGTTTGTCCGCCACAGAGTCCATGGACTCCAAAAAAAATACGAGTAGTTCTAAAAATTTGTGGAAAAAAAATTATATTTTTCTTGACAAAAGTCTATTTTTTTAGTCTTTGGACTCCATGCTTGACAAATTTTATGGGATAGAGGGAGTATAATCTCCCTTTTGAATTTGTCATCTCACCTTCAATTTGTCATCTCACCAACAAGTCCCATTTAGTCCTTGTCCCTTCCTTTCTACCCAATCACAACTATTCATTCCCCCAAATCAAGATATTTCCTCGGTCTCAAATTTTTTGTCCACTTTCATATTTACAATACCTCAAAACATTATTTATATTTTCAAATGTATAATGTTATACTCCCTCCGTCCCTTTTTTCGTGTTTAACTTTCCAGTTTAGGCTGTTCCTTAATAAGTGTTTGTTTTGAAAAGTTAGTGGGTAAAAATTTGTGCAATTATTATTTTGCCCTTTTGAAAAGTTAGTGGGTAAAGAGTTAATGGATAAAAGTGAAGGATAATTTTGAAAAGTGGAGGTAAAAGTTAATATCAATTTATTTTAGGATGAGAACTTGCATGGAAGCTCTATTTAGGACTATAATTAGTTTATCCTTTCTTTTTCTTTAATTAAATTTTCAAACTTTGTCGATCCTTCTTTTTAACAGCGAAAAAAGGATTTTGAAAAAAGAATCTGCTTGTCGAGTAGAAAAATAATTTTGACACTCCATATTGTGATTACCACATCTAATTGTTGTCATTGAGTGTTTAAAATACACAACATAATTTTTAGTCAATTTTTTTGGAGTTTGATTATTAAAAAGCGAAATGACAAAACCATTTCCCTTTCAAATATCCTGAATAAAGATTTATCGTGAGGCTATTCGACTACAATTCTAATCTCGGATAGTGACCTAAGAAAAATAATTTCGGACCACATACAAGAAAATTTGTCAAGGAAAATTCAATTACTTCCTCCGTCTCTTTTTAAGTGATTCATACGGGAATACGTGCAATTTCAAATCCCTAAAAAATATATTTCTCTATACTCCCTCCGTCCATTTTTAAATGTGTTACTTCGTAAATCCAACTTATGAAAAAAACATCATCATTACACCTTTCCCATCAACTTTTCCTCCACTTTACACTTTTCACATCAACTTTTACATCTACTTTCCAAAATTATCCTCCACTTTTACCCATTAACTCTTTACCCACTAACTTTTCAAAAGGGCAAAATAATAATTGTACAAACTTTTACTTATTAACTTTTCAAACCACACACTTATTTAGGGACAACCCAAAATGGAAAGCTAAACACTTAAAAAGGGACGGAGGGAGTATAACTTTTTAATTTGTTTTATACCAAATTTAAGTGCTCATTGAGTACTTTAATTTGGTGCAAAAAAAAATTAAAAACGATACACGAAAGTACATTTTTAAACGTCCGCAAAAATACACGTTTTCCAAGTAAATCACTTAAAAAGGGACGAAGGGAGTACAATACACTACCAATTGAATGGTATAAGTGACAGACTACAAGGTATAGCAATTAGCAACTGTTATTATCTGGTTTCAATAATGAACTCGATTTAAACACTTCAAGCAATATCTTTCTGAACTTGTTATACGGACACACATGAAAGTGTATATTCATACACATAGGTGTTCGGAATCATTCGATGTGTAGATCCGACATTTTTTATGTGAGGCCCATGTGATCAATTGAAGTATTAATTGAACGGTTTCGGATACAGTACATCAGTATCCAAATATATGCACCTCCATCTGTGTTTTTGTTCGTCAAATTGCTTCAAAAGCAGAGATTTCAGGAAGCAACGTCTTTAGGTAATTGAGCTGACTTCCACAATTAGAACTGTTCATATTATACTTCCCGTCAAGACCATGATCTATACCAAGAATCATATTAACACCAGCTAATATTGTTATGAATTAGAGATAAACTTCTTTCGCCACCCGCTTTTGTGGGTTTCACCGTTTCACCATGTGATCATTGCAATAATATAAACTATTCATCTTGTAGCGCTCGCAAAATAATGATTTTTTTTTTTTTTGAACAGGGCTCGTAAAATAATGTGTCCACGCTAAAAATCAGCTTGATGGAATATCAATAGATATGTCAAAAGTTGAATTTTGATTTAAAAAATGGATGGTTGTGGACATTTTAACTTAAAAACTATTGACATAATTCAAATCATTTTTAAAACCAAAATTCAACTTTTTGACATACGTATCAATGTCCGATCAAACTGACTTTTTGCGTGAATACATTATTTTGCAGACCCTACAAAATGAACGATTCAAATTACTGCAATGTACTGCTCAGTAAGGCCCACAAAAGCCAGTGGCCGCCTAAGCCTCTTCCTACTTTCTCTCTATTATGAAATAGATTAATCTTGAAGGATAATCCTTTCACACGGAACCAATTTTATCAAGGTAAATATTTAGGGGAGTGATTTTCACACCCCCAAATTGTTATCCACACCCCCTTTTTTGTCTTCTAATGAAATTTTCATGTATAAAAATCTCACTAAAAGACAAAAAAGAGGTGTGGATAACAATTTGGGGGGTGTGAATATCAATTACCAATATTTAATGTGATTAACGATAATTAGAGTAATCTCGAAAAAGGTCTACAACAGTCTTTTTTTAGAGTAATCTCGAACTGGTCTATAGCGTTTTTAACAAAAACTGATCGGATGAAGCCCTTCCGGGTATTTTTTTTGGACGAATCCTCGCGGTGGACCTTAAAAACACATTTTAAAAACATATAACGGTTCGGATCGTCAAAATTCAGTTCGGAAAGTGGAAAAATTGCTTGGTTCTCACTTTATTTAAAATGAGGGATCCCTCATTAGAATACCTTACTATAAAAAAAATACCAAATCAAGATAAATAATTTTGTACATGTATAAATATATTAGTCATATATCTAATATTAATGTTATACGGTCCGGTTCGGTTCTAACCGTGGTTCTTAAATTGAGAACCAGTAACCAAACCATAATTACCGGTTCTTAGTTTTTTAGAACCATAACCAGACCAATGAACCGTAGAACCTAACCAAATAGACTAGTTCGGTCCGAATTGGATCGGTTTCCTTGTGCACCCCTAACTGTAATATATTTTTTATTACTTGATTTTCTTATTTTACTACCTTTCTATCATTGCTTTTTCTTACTTTGTTAGTGCAATTAATTAAAAAATATATTTCTCTATATAACTTTTAATTTTGTTTTATACCAAATTTCAGTGTTCATTGACTACTTTAATTTGGTGCAAAAAAAATTTAAAAACGATACGTGAAAGTACATTTTTAAACGTCCGCAAAAATACAAGTTTCTCAAGTGGATCACTTAAAAAGGGACAGAGGGAGTATAAAAATTGACTCGAGGCAAATCCTGCGATAAAAAATCAGCCAATGATCTAAGAAATCTATATATTTCTGCGATGAGTTCAACTAATGATTGGAGACGATTTCTGGTTTTTTTTTTGTACATGTCAATTCCATTCAAGGAAAATGCCCGAGGGCAGTACAGATTTCATCACCAACAGGAGGGAAGAACCAAAACTATCAAAATCTAGGACATGCGTACTTGACCGCCCGAACAAAGATTCCAACAAGGCTGGGCTAAGAACCTGTCCACGATCTGCTAGTAGAAATCCCGAGGGAAAACAGCTCACACCCTACCACTTAAGCACAAGATAAAATCCAAGAACAAGCACCCGAAAAGGGGCTAATAGACCACCTATAAAAGGGGTAAACAACTAAACCAGAACAAAGAAATAAAAACTGAAAAAATAAAAAATAAAAAACCTCCGGCTGGAACAGACCGGAAAAGCACCATCCTGTCCCAAAGTGTCCCCGTAGACGCCGCCGCCGGTTCTGGCAACTTATTGAGACGATTTTCTGTTTGATTGCGTCGAATTATTACTTTCGTAAAATCTTGAACGTGGTGAAAGTGAAACAATCGCAAATTGAATCTAATTACCCCTTCGTCCCATTTACAGGCCTCTTTGGAAACTCCAACTACATAAGGAAAAAACAACTGTAATATATTTTTTATAACTTGATTTTCTTATTTTACTACCTTTCTATCATTGCTTTTTCTTACTTTGTTAGTACAATTAATTTAAAATTTTGAAAGGTAAAAGAGAAAATTTATTAATTATTGCCCATTTCGTTTTGAAGTGAGACAATCTTTTGATATGAAAAAAATTGTTAATTGGACCAATAAATGCGGACAAAGAGAATATACGAAGTGACATTTAGAGACCAAAACAAAACAAAACAAAACAAAAAAGTTATGAAACTACCCTTTAAGTTCCCCTCCACACCCTAATCTACCTACTCCTCCAAACTCATACTTTTTACACCATGGAAGGTCAACAAACTCATCAAGAGGGATGTGCTTGCAAAAAGTTGGTTTGATCAAACAACCATAGGTATAGGTATGGAAACTAATCATTTAAAGTTGACAATTTAAGTTCAAAACTATATTTTTGGTCCATTTTATAAAACCAAAGAGAATCATTTTATATAGTAATATGTATGTGACCAAACTGTTTTTTTGCATACGTATTCCTCCTCTCAACAGGACCCACTAGCTCATCAAGTTGAACCACCACGTTAAAAAAGATGTTAATCAGATACCAATAAGTACATGATCGAAGTCCATGTATTTTGAAGAAAAAAAAAGGGTTCTTGAAGTGGAAATCAATGGTCCAACTCATTTTTTTTAAAATAAAGGTACTACGGTCATGTATTTATTAGTATCCAATTAACATCATTTTTTATGTGGTGATCCAAATCGATGAGCCCTACAATATTAGCGAATTTAATCATGAAAGAACCGCCAAAATGAAATGAAGTCAAAAACAGCCACACACCGTGCAGTGCACTAGTGAACTGGAAACAAGCCGTCTCCTATTGTTATAGGCCCCCGCCATGGAGCAAAAATAGTTGAGGAGTTTGAAAACGTATAAAGGATTTGGGTATGGAGGGGACCTTACCCAATATAAGAGCTTTCCTATCAATTTTCATTATCCTTCTCATTCAAAAGTGACTCTAAGGCACAACCAACGAGTGGGAAAAAGAAAAGGAAAACTTAGTTGCAAGGGCCTAATGAATTGTTGTTCAAATAATACACGAAAATTTTAGGGAACTCTACATGGATAGCTTTCCCTTGAGCCATATGAATAACATTAAAAGGGGAAAAGAAAGGGAATGCCACTTAAACATGCCATCAACTTTGCCTGGAACTCAGCTCCTTGAGCCAAAACCTCAAACCACATGATACATAATTGGACGTGTCCAAAGGAATATTCTCACCAAAAAGTTGGAAACTTTCACTGTGTCCGGACATTAGTCTCTCGCATCTGATCTTCCCAGAGGACGTATCATCGAAGGCCAAGTCTTTAATTAGGGTTGAGAGATGTATAGGTGTTATCATCTTCGGCCTAACCTGCTTCTTCTTACTCCCCTCGTATGTTTTGAATAAGAAGCCGTTCCGGCGAGTCTATCTGGAATCTCTAGTTCATCTTCACTGGTGTCATCTGACCTCCATCTGGGTACACCATTTGCATTGTGTTCCTCAATTAAAGCCTTCTCTCCATTGCTGAAAACCGAAAAAGTACATCATGTTAACACTTAAACAGTCTAACAGAACAGTACAGATTCTGATTCATTCCACATCTGCAACCCCAAACAATGACAAATATTCATTCCACATTAACTGCAACCCCAAACAACGACAAATAGAGCAACCGTTGTGCTTTTTTGGATCTTGAATTTGTAGAGAAATTTGCTGAGTTAAGAAATTAGAGGTGGTATTCGAACATATCACTTTTCCTCTCTATATTATCCTCTTCCTTTTCCTTTTCTTGCACACATCCCCCCAACAAATCCAGAATCCAAAGACAGCCCTACGATTAAAGAAAGAGGGAGAAAGATTTTACCTCCAAGAGATGTCCATTGTATCATCTGAGGGGACAACCTTCCAAGGTGTGAGGGGTCCATCAGATGGCACCCTTTTACCCAACGAGTTCAGATAATTATCTCTACTAGGTTCTTTTAGTAAGCGACTGCTGCCGCTAGATGAAGTTAATTGATCGGCTCCAGCCCCAAGGGAATATGGTCTGCTACTATGATATCTGTGAGTGAAACCGTTTTCTTCCTTCTGTGGAGAAACTTCCTCATCCAATTGATGATCTTCAAAACTGCCATTCTGAGGCACACTTCTGTTGAATTCTTTTAGTGGGGTTGCCCTCATTGTACTAACGTGACGAATACGAGGAGTCCTGATATCATCAAACTTGAACTTCTTGTTTACACCACTTTGAGCCTTGGGGACTCTTCCTGATTCGGTAAAGAAACTCCCATGCAGAATTGAGGGAGAGCCATGATTCCCAAGCTCAAAACGGGAATTGTTAGCAAATTCTCCTGGTTTTGATGGAGTTTCAAGAACTGAATTGTTGGGGGAAGCGATTGTCTCGTTCTTCCCCAAAAAAAGGGAAGAATTAGCAGACGTGGGAACCAATAAACTCGTCAAAGTTGGTTGTACATTGGCAAGATCAGGTCTTGCAGAAATTTCAGCATCATTGATGGGAGAAACAACAGTTCCAAGCAGTTTTCCTGTCTTCGCTTCTTGTCGTTGGACTTCTGGCAGCAACTCTAATCCCTTCTCCTGTTAAAAGCACACTAGTATAAGCATCCCACTTTTTCTCTCTTTTCGTTAAAATGGAAACAGTCAAAATAGATGCTACACGTGGAGGGATTAGAAAGAGGAAGAGAGGTAGTGTGTGTGGACCACAGCCTATACTAAAATACTTAATTCCCATTAATCAAACTCTCCATAGTACATCAAAGAAGCTCTTATTTAGAACTAAAATCCTAACGTAAAGCACTTAGAATCCTAGTAAAACTAGAAATTGGAAAAGATACTCATACCAAAATATAACTTAACTACCTACTTATCATGATCTCATCTTATCATATCATAACTAAATACTCATCAAGATCTTATCCTATTAAATAAACCTACAATAACTATACTAACAATAATAACAGTATTACAATTAAGAATAACGTAATAATAATTACAACAAAAATATTTCTTTGACCAAAATCTTCCTCTGACGAGGACAGTAACAATTCGCATCACTGTAAGACCAAACAAGCAGATGTTCTGTAAAAAGTGATTCCGCCTGTGACGTCAAAGGAGTCATGGGAGCTTCAGTGACCCATGGCAAGAACTATTCGCCTCCACGCTACAAAGGGTGCTAGTGCCAGCCTGTCAGGGAATAACCTCTCCAACAACAAATGTGCGGCATACACCCCCTACTCGACTCTCAACTAAAAGGAGCTAATAGGACAAAATAGAATAGCCCCCACAACCAAAAGAAAGTAAAAAATAAAATAAAACAACAAAGAACACAAAAAGAAACGAAAAACAAAAGGAATAATTAGTTAAAAAGGTAAAAAAAAGACGTACAATACTCAATACTCTCTGTTGTTGCATCGAGCCTAGAAAAAGAGTCAGAAAAGCATGTCTCATAAACAATTCTCTACATGGCCAGACTGTATTTTGACTAAGAGAAATCCAGCAACGGCAACATTTGAAAATTTGTTAGATGGGAATGTGGGATACATAGTTAATTATTGCCTTAAAATGGTCAATTCCTAGAATAATTTTCACATGTTGAGATATAAAGGCTGTACTCATAAGGAGAAAGCATATAGCACAGAGTTCATCAAGCATGCATCTTGCTTATGGTTTCTAAATTCTGCACGAGGCAATTTAACTCAACCACCAAAAGAAACGGAGGACAGGAAAAGTCAGCATGGACATAGCAGTTCTTTTTCCCACCAATTATCAGGGGCAAGTAGTAACCTCCATGATGTAGGACAATTAAATAAAGAAAGATACTGCCTAATGAATCCACACCTAGGAAACCTAGAAATCTGCAAATTGGGGTTGTAAACGCATCCACCAATACTCAAAAGAAATTCATGCCATGTCGTAAACTATTTTCGAAGAACATAGTAGAGTCCTTTATACAGGCTCTTCTGAATGATAACTACAAATAAAGAGGCATACATCTTAACAATAGTATCTAGATAAATCATAAAATAACAACTAGAAGATAAACATCCTCCAGGATAAAATATGTATATGAGCATCTTGTTCATAAAATAACAACTGGAGGATAAACATCCTCCAGGATAAAACAAGCATCTTGTTCCTTATCACTGCTTTTCATGAGCCGTTTGAGGCTAAGTGTAACATGAATTTAAAAAATGAGTTTGCAAAAAGAAATGTATCACCAATTTAAAATACTTACAACCAACCCCGCTCTCCATTGACTTGCTGATTTCATTCTAGATAAGGCTTCTCCACCGACAGAATTATTTGCAATGAATCCCTGCTCCACATCCTTAAGTTTACGATCAACTTGATATGCCTCCACATATCGATAGCGCTAAAATGGAAAGGGAAAAAGGATCAATTAATGAACAAGTCATACGCATACCATCATGCATAGTTAAAATGACAGTTATAAAATGAAAAAACAAATATTAACCAAACTAAACAAAAGACATAACATGTTTCTAGAAAGAAAAAAATGTGCAACACAAATATAGCACCCTGCACAAGGAGTTGAGGACCTACCAGCTGAAGATTTGTCTAAATTTGACAGCAGGACATTCACTCAAGATCTTCGGACTCAATCAAAAAATAGCATTTTTCCTGAACGGTTATTTTGTATGGATCCACTCCACCCCTTTTTTCATTATTAATGGAATATCCTTGAAGCGATTTGAAGCTGGTTTCCTCAGACTGCGATCCTTTTTGCTTGAGATACTCGACAAGATCAGCAATAAAACTGAGAGAGAAAATGCCACCTTTTACATTTTCCTCAAAATATAATGTTTGGTATTCTTCCATCCCCAAATCATCTCTATCTATGAAGCACCGACACTTCTAAAGGTCGCCGTGTCCATGTCTCGGACACGGCAACACGCGTGTCCCACGGGGGACACATATTGGACACGACCAAGGTTCTAAAACTCACTAGGCACTCCCAGGGTAGCCGGTCACCTTCAAGCTTCCAGGGCCAAGTACCCGGCGCCTAATCGGGCAATTAGTCGGGATAGTAGGGCTAGTCGGCAAGGGGCCTTCTAGCGCCTAGGCGGCGAGTACCCGGCCTTCCAGACCTTCTTTTAGAACACTGGGCACGACCACATGGCGTGTCCCTTAAATTAAATTATTTTTTGGAGGGGACACGCGGGGGAACCGGCATGGACACGCGTGTCCCATATATATACTCTATCTCGATGTGTATATGTATATATATGTACATATGTATGTACTTGTATATATATTTCCGTTGCTTTGTTGGTGTATATCTTACATATATGCATGTGTACCAATATATATACATATATATAACAATGTAGATATCTTTTTACCTATGAAACTGTTACTGCATAGTGCATACATATATGATATATTTACATATATAATTATATTATATATATAGGTAAAACTTCACCTCCCGAAAATAAGAAAAACATGATTTTTTTTGTGTTGCAAATTATTTTTGGAAAATCCGAGCCGTCCAATGTGTTCAGAAGGTGTTTTCAAGGGTCCACGCGGGAAATCTTCAAAAACAAATACCGGGAAGGGCTTGATCCAAGCAATTTTCGCAAAAACTGTAAATATAAAGTTTTTGCGAAAACTGCTTGGATCAAGCCCTTCCCGGTATTTTTTTTTGAAGATTTCCCACGTGGACCCTTGAAAACACCTTCTGAACACATTGGACGGATTGGATCGTCAAAAAAATGTTTGGATCATGGAGGTCCGGATTAGAATTTTTTTTTTTTTTTTTTTGCCGTGTCCCCCCCACCGTGTCCATGTCCATTTTTTAGAATTCCCGTGTCCGTATCCGTGCGGGTGTACATATCTGTGTTGGTGTCCGTGCTACATAGATCTCTATAAACCCAAGCTTGTTTCTACTGCAGACGTGGCTACAACTAGCATACATTTAACAGTGAATCAGCATTGCCTAGACAACCTTACTGTTGGCTACCATGTGCAGCTAAATAACACTTATGGTAGTCATCAAGTAGCCAAAACTCTGACGGGCCATAAGCAGAAGTTCAACAGGCAGAACAGTGTGCCCCTACTCTCAAACCTGATTCTATAACCTCCTTTTCATCCCCTTCCGAGGAACAGGGCATAAAACTCGTGAATGCGATTTGGATGGTGTTTTACTGACATTTAAAATCCCTATTGGTGAGTCAATAAAATTGAGATGAGAAGCTACAGACTGCATTTGTCCACTCAACCTGCAATTGGCAGCAGCAGAAACAACCCTAAATTTGTACTTCAGTGTCAAGACCTAAACAGGGACCATCTTTTGTAGATAACCTAGATGCGTCTTATGGCCTAGCAACCTGAATCACTAGTTTGCAACTTTGCAGAGCTATATTGTCCTCCGTGAAACAAATGGTTGTCTTTTATAACTAGACTAGAATCCCGCATAACTTCCGTCCTAAGTTGGGCACACTTGAAAGGACATTCTTTCATCCCACGTCCAGTAAGATGTTTACAGCTGATGAAGCTACTAAGAATATGTTTCAATCAACAACAAAAGTGGGGTGCCATAGATGTGGTCAAAACATGACCAATTGACCATTTGATGATGATAACAGGTCAAACTAAGAGCGGGGGGTGAATCAGCTTATAAACAAATTTGCAGTTACTTTCACTGCCGTGATTGATCCACAACAACAAAAATTAACCATGATACTCATTAGGAGAAAATGGTTTCAATGTGCTCCCAGATGCCAATCACAAAGAATGTGAATTCATTCAGAAAGACTACACAAGAACTCAGCATGCATAGTCATCTTATCTGAAATGGAACCAATTTATATGTTACCTGAAGATAGAAAACCACAAGGAGACTTCCAATTGTTGTTGAAGGGTCATCCACAGCAAAATCTAAGAGGCTCTTGTGGAGATATTTCTCTTCTAATGAACTCCATGGCAATTCTATAATTCGTTCTACCAAGTTTCTCCGGATGCAGAGAAAACAAATTTCAGTCACCAGTGCCTCCACCCAGTCCATCCAAGTCCCAGACTCACCTATTATGTCATATGATGATTGTGTTGATGAAACAGGTCTCAACATTTTTTCCTTAATTTTCATGCATAGTGTTCTCTGGTACATGAATGCTTCGGTCAGAAGTCCACATTCCACTCTCACTCTAACTGCAGTGACAGCCTCACCAAGTGAAACCAACTGTGCTCCACCATCTCGGCCACACCACCTTAGAACCATAAGAGCAGCATCAGGATTTTGCCTTTCTAACAGAACTTGGGCAACCTTAGGATGAGTTGACGGACCTGAGATTTCTGGAAGAAGGCGACAGGCTTCCTATGTGACAAAACATGTGAAGAAGTATAAGCATGTACAGTAATAAATTGGTTGAACACATCCAAGTCAACAGGGACATTATAAGACTGCAAAACAGAATACACCTAAATATCAGATACGGAATCACAAGTGGAGCACTAACGCATTATCAGTTATCACATGTTGAATAGTAACCAATGATCACGTATAGGGTATGCTTAAGAAATCAACAAGCTCAACTACTGCACCTACACTCCAACCATATCACTTTACATGGATGAAGAAAAGACGGTGCTAGGTTTAATATCAAACATATGGTTCAAATGAAAGCAAATTCGTACACTTATATCCAACCTATGGTCAAATATCATACCTGAAGAGCATCATCAGTGTGGTCATCTAGTAGATAAAAACAAAAAGATTCCAGTAAGGAATGTCTCGTTATATTGAATGTAGCAGCAAAGTCATCTATAATGCATCTCCACTCCATTTCTGGCCTGGTCCAGTGGCGATCAAACAGGTAATACAGAAACTGAGATAAAATTAAGGAATCAGAACAAAATACTCAACTAACTGCAAATATACCGCATCAGCGCAGGCGCCAAAATAATATATAAGATAGGATACTATTGCTTGCTTTGCTACCGCCAAATCAGAACTCCCATGCAAAAAAAGCACGTCAGCAGCAGCTCGCAGACTTTCAAATGGATAGCATCCTGCCATCCCCTCTATCTTAGACCTGAAAAACAGTGAGCTTCCATCCTTCTGCAAAGATGCAATTTCAAATTCCCCTCCCATTTCATTTGTATACTCCTGTTCTGTCTCAATAATGGACAGCGCATCTTCTATAAAGAGTGTGGAACCATTGATTTTCAGGGAGTCCGCAGAGTGATTTGCCAACTCAGGCCATGCACGTGTAATTGCAGCTGACTTCCTGTCACGGACAGAAGAACGCCATGCTGTGAAATTTGTATAACGAGACCCAACATTCTCGAGAAAGTTGTTCCTTATGAGCCATATCATTATCTCCATATGCTGAAACACAAAACAATGTCGGAGAGAGGATTAACTACAACTTTAACAAAATCAAAGCAATGTACTTCAACTGAACTTTAAACCTGAATATTTTCAATAAACACAGAACCACAAAACTCCCCAGTGAGATAAGATCTTAGTAAAATATTGCAAGTCGATACATGCAAACAAACAAAAGCACAAAGAAACAAGCACATGCAAGCAACTGTGCATTCATGTAAACAAATGTAGCAACCTTGTCAGTAAAAACTCAAGGAAATTCAAAGTATCTAAGTATGATATAACTGAATCATAAAGGGACTGCTAACATACAACATTTCATAACTTTTACAAGACTTAACAGCTCACAAAGTAACAAAGACATTTAAACAGCATAGTATATAGAGAGTTGACATGGAACAATCAATAACATTCAGTGACCACACCTGCTTCGCTTTTAATATGCTTTCTTGAAGGTGATGCAGATCATGGAGCCGAGCCGAAAGAGTACCCTTAAATGATGATTCCAATACTTCCAGAACATTGGAAATGCCCACAAGCTTAACTGAAAACCTAAGAAGTGAGCTCAACTTTGTTTTCATCTGTTGTACTGAATGATTGTCTATCAGAAGTGTGAAGGATTACAAACCAAATCAGGGAAAGAATAAAACAGGCAAAGGAGAAAAACAGAACTTTGTATATGAAGAAAAGCAATAGGCTTCAGATATAGGCATAACTGCATAAGGATACATAAGTCTTGAAGTTCTGCAATAATGTTTTTGAAGGTCCGCCTGCACCAATCCTTGACAACCACTTCATCCAACAAGAAAGCAATGACAGGGTCGCTAGACACAGCACTTTCATCCATACAAACATCCGTAACATCTGTTGGTCCTTCTGTTAAAGAAAACTGAAATCCCAAATCCCAATATAAAGAAAATGTCGTAACAGATAATACAGCAGATTTACAAAACTAAAGGGAAATTGTTTGACAAAGGAAAAGGCAAGTATCATGACAAAAGGTTTGCTATTTTCTCACTTTTTATCCTCAACAGAAAATTCTTGAAAGATTTTAATTGTTATAACATTTTACCAGTCCCCCCACAACTAATCAATTCAGAAGAATAAGAAACGATGTATGGATACAGTGGCAAATCAGAGAAACCAAGTTGTTCTCCATGGCAACATCAAACAAAGAATAAAGCCGTTCGATATCAGCAGCAATTTGCTTTTCCCGGTCTTCTTTTTCTTGAAATCTGTCATCACATTTCTTAGAGATAAGACCAGCCTCTATGCACTCATAGTAAAGGCGAAGGCGAAGTCTGCTGCCATTCTTTGGTATTGGAATTCTACAAATTGGACAAATATCACACCGCTGACAACACTCTGTACATAAGGAGGCATGTCCGCATGAGTTCAATACACTATCTACATAACGTCCACAGCTTCTCAAATCTCTCGTAGCCCGACAACGCTCAACTTTTGCTTCATTGCACAATTCAATTAAATCAATAGATGCCAAGTGTTCCAATGCTTCCTGAAATCGAAACAAGAAGCAGAAAACGATTCTTAATACAACAAGTGCTGAACAAACAGACAAACATAATTTATACCCTACAGGAATACGAATTATAATAATGTTAGTCTCCTATGGAATTTCACCTAAAGAAGGTGGTCTCCAACTACCCTCTGATCTGATCAAAGAAAAGAATCAAGAGTGTAGCGGATGCAAAACTTCAACAACCAGTTCAACCAAACTCCTAAACCTAAGTGATGGCAATATGCCAATAAGTATTTAACATTGACATTATACCCTCAAGAAGCCAAGTACCATCAAGTCTATAATGCTCTAGGGCTCTAGGTAACAGATGTGTCCTGGCCACCTTATATCATATATGGACGGATAAAATTGAAATCGTAACATGAGATAGGGAATTCCAAACTTATGGGATTAACTAACCAAAATATGCATAAAAAATGGAACCATTATCCATGAATCAGTCACTACCTGCATGACAAAAACAAGTTTTCTTTACTTGTAAATGATTAGAACTCAATAAACATCTTTTAGTTTACACCTAGTAGTCTACCACCCATAAAAGGAAAGCTCAAAAGCTTTGTCCATACCATTTGTTGAAAGTAGGTGCATACCGTTAACACAATCCCAAGTGCACCTATAAATCACTTCAATGCAAAGTAAAGCGTGACACGTAGCGTCCAGCATTGCTTCATGCTGGTTTCACAGTTTTCCCAAGTTCTGAAGCAGATTTTGTCCATAGAAGGATAGAGCCAATACAGGAGGAATAAGACTACAATACAGTCCTCCTTTACCTTATGCCTATTTAAAGATCAGTCTTATAATTGAGTCGGGGATAAAACCGTAGCTATTATCAAAGAATGGGAAAGTCTGTTCAAAAAACCATAGATATTATCAAAGAGTGAGAAAGTCTGTTCAACCGGATCAAATGCAACTGCTGAAGTCTGTTCAACCAGATCAGTCTTATAATTGAGTCGGTGATTTTGGGCGATATGTAGTAACCTCTTCCAAGTAAAATAACTTGGAGTAACATGGATTCTTGGTTTCAAAATTCTCCATGATCCATGGGAATATGTATGTACAAGACTTCTGCTAACCATGGTCACATATCGTGTGCCTGTGCAAAAAAATTCGCAAAATCTATAGGACCGCCGCTCCTCCACATCTTTTATTCATTCAGTATTCCTAGTTCTTAAGTGAGATCCCCTAACAAACCCGTCTTCTCATAATCAGCTTTTCCAGGGTGTTTATAGCTCAAATGGCAAGAAGAAAAGCTGCGCCAACAGTCTAACAGATTGGCACAACATCATAAATTAGGAAAAATCTTAAGTTGCGGCACTTCAGTTGCAGAAATCCACCTCTAAGGTGTAAGCTGGACACCCCGCACCCTTCCAAAAAAGCCCTTGGCTTCCGTATATCTACAGTTAACCCCATTCATATTATAAAACTCTATGGAAACAGAATTTTTACTGAAACCCTAATCATGAAGCCCAATGCCACAAATAGTGAATTCAAATTCCAGAACCAAACACACATATTCCCTCCAAAGCATCAAGTAAACTTGCGAAGATGAGTTTGTGAAAGCTGTCTTCGGCTGAATTTAGCAGCCGTCCTGCAAAAGAGTAATCTGGAGGCCCGCACCATTCCGAAAAAGCAATTCTGTAAATATACAATTAACTCCAATCCTATCCATTTTATCAACTGTCTATGGACACAGAATTCTAACCAAAGCCCTAATCATGAAGCCGAATGCAAAAGAAATGAACCAAACTGAAATATTTACTCCAGAGCATCAAGTATACTTCACAGCTCAGCTAAATTCTCAATCTTGGCGAAACTAATACGAACAAGGGTACATCTAGGGCTTATGAAATTGATATCACGAAGTAATGGCAAATATAAGATACTAATTAAAAACCACAAATTCGAGTACGGACCTGAACACGAGGGGCGTTGTAGCTTGGTTGCCTAGGCGGAGGAGAAGAAGCCGCTACGGCGGCGGCCCTGGTAGTAGAGTGAGAAGGCGCAACCGCTGCTTCGAATCTCCTCTCCGTTTGTTGAGGAGATTGAGAGAGGGAGTTGGAGAAACGGTGTCGGGAGCCTGGTGAGACGTGGAGGTTGGAGCTCATTGAATGGATTCACCGGTGATGATGGGTGATTTGCTCACTATCTCAAAGAAGAGCTCCGGTCGGGGTTTGTGTGTGTGACGCAGAGAGAGGGGGGGTTTGAACTTTGGAGGAGGGTTTAAAAAACGGGCTGGGCTTTTTATTGAACTGTACGACGGAAATGTTTTGGGCTTCTTACTAGCCGGTCCTATTCTGTCCGGGGCTTTCCTTCCAAGCCCACCCCATCCCACCCCATGTCAAACACATTTCATCCCAACCCCCACGCGCGCATGATAATTTTCCTGTCCATTAATCGCATCATTATTCTCTCTCTCTCTTCCCCTTTTCCGCTAACAAATGTGAGACTTGCTTTAATTAACTCTCTCTCTCTCTCTTTTCTATCTCCTCTCCGTCCTCTCTCTCTCTCTTCTGGCTCCTTTCCCCGTCCTCTCTCTCTCTCTTCGCCTTTTTTTTATTTTAGATTCAAAATAAAATAATTTTTGTTAAACATATTTATGTTTTATAAAAATTATATATTTAAAATATACTTGATGAGATCCCATTTGAATATAAAATTGTGTACATTTAAAAAAAAGTTATTTTCTATCCAATAATTAATACTAATTTACACCCCTTCTAAACAAGTCACACCCTGTAAAATGAAAGAATTCACAAACATGAAATGCAGACTTCACACACATCACAACTCACTCTCCAAAATACACAATTCACACCCCTCAAAAGCAGAAATCACACCCATTCTAAATAATTCACAACCCACAAATGCACACAATTCACACTCATGCAACAATTCACACCTCCCAAAAAGCACACAATTCACACCCCTTGTAACAATTCACAACCCCAATAGCACACAATTAACACCTCTGCAACAATTCACACCCTTAATAACATACTTTCTTTTTGGGTGTGAATTTTGTATTTTGGAGAGTGAGTTATGATATGTGAATTCTGCATCTTAGGTCTGTGAATCCTTTCTTTTGAGGTTTGAATCGTGTATTTTGGAGAGTGAGTTGTGATATGTGAATTTTGCATTTGAAGGATGTGAGTTTTTTATTTTTTGGGATGTGAATTAGGGGTATGAATTCTTAATTAATGGGTATCAAAAAAACTTTTTTTCATGTATATAATTTCATATTCACAATGGATCTTTTTTGAAAGATCTCGTTGAGTAGATTTCAAATATGTAATTTTTATAAAAAAATAAATGTGTAACAAAAGTTACTTTATTTTAAAAATAAAATTAAAAAGGGGGAGAGAGAGGGAGATGGAGAGGGAGAGAGAGTGAAAAGGACGGGGAGAGAGAGAGGGAGAGAGTGGAAGGGACGGAGAGAAGGAGAGGAGAGAGAGGGAGAAATCAATGCAATGTGTGTCAGGAAGAGAGAGAGAGAGAGAGAGAGAGAGCTCACGTGTGACAGTGACAGCTCACAACTGTATTAAATGGAAAACCCTCTCACGCGCGCACAGAGCTTATTTAGGAGTGAAAGACAAAATGGGGTTTGGATGAAAGCCCCTACAAAAAGTGGCGGCGGCCTGGGATTACCCCAAATGTTTTTGGGAAGCGGATTGAGAATTGGATCTCAAGAGCCCAAACGGCCAAACTCATGGGTTACCCACCCCAGAAAGCACGAGTCTTTTTTTTTTTTGGTAAATTAGCTTTGTAATGCGCACATTCGTAGGAATGTTGAATGAGGGTTTTAATTGTTTTTATCCTATTTATTGTATTAGGATGGAAACCGTTGTAAATATCGGAGGGCTTTCTTGATATACAACAATGAATTTCTGATAGAAAAAAAAAGAAGTTAAATGTCAAATTGTATGTAATTTTGTGGACTAGGATACACATTTTTTATCAAAATAATACTATTAATTAAATCGTGATTCACATGAAGACCTTTTTTCAAGTATCCGTCATTTATGGTGAAATCCACAACTAGGGAAAAATTACTAAGTTGGAAAAATTACTAATTTAATTTCTTGTAAAAGTAATTTATGGCGACTATATATATTAGACTTAGGGGTGAAAATCGGTCGGTTCGGTTCGATTTTCGGGGTGTTCGGGACCGAACTGATCTATTCGGGGTGATTTTGCTTGGAACCGATCCTGACCGAAAAAAACAATGGACCGATCGGTTCGGGGTGGTTCGGTTTTTTCGGTTTTTTTTCGGTTTTTTCGGTCCGGCGTTAAAATTGAGATGGACGGCTGTGATTTGTTATTTTTTGCGGGGTCAATTTCAAGAAACCGAGATAGGGGTGGTTTTCGGTCCAAATAGGGGTGGTTTCGGGGTAATTCGGTCCAAATCGGGATGATTTTAGGGTATTTCGGTTCGGTTCGGTCTGACAAAAATTCCGGGAAACCGAAACCGAACCGAGATGTATTTCGGTTTTTTCGGTTCGGTTTTTTTTCCAGGCTGGACCGACCGAACACTAAACCGAATTTTTGGTTTTTCGGTCGATTCGGGTCCCGTTGGCCTTTTTTTCACCCCTAATTAGACTGTCTTCGACTTGTACAAGAGTTTGAGTTTCTCAAGCTTTACTTTATTTTTGAGAGGCCAACAAGGTAACGGATGTGACAAGAAGAACGCAGAGAAGCAACACACTTTTGTAGAATAGTTTTTGTCTCTGAACTTTTTTACTACTTTCTCGTTATGTGGGAGCTTTGAGGAATTAATATCTAAACTTGTAAAATATAGGGTTAAATATCTACTTGCCCCTTAAACTATTAAATTTTTTTCTACTTCCCCCTTCAACTACCAATTGAACTATCTTCCCCCTTCAACTATCATTTTCTTCTTTACTAAGGACAAATCACATTTTACATCCAAAATTTGTGACGGAAACCGTTAACTTTTTTTTTTTGAACTGATGAAAAAAGAGAGAGGGTGATATGGACATTTTCTACACCTACACAGCCACAACAGTGAAGTCGACTTGATCAATTTTCATTCCGTTGATCAAACCAAAGCTAGGGGTTTTTTTTCCGAATTGCTTGTTGAAAGTCTTGTTAGATTTCCCTTGAGAAAACAAAAAGAAATCCTATAGGAAGTCCTAGTGGATCTCCCTTGAGGGAAATAAAATAATTGCTACTACAATACATGGGAAGTACTGTATGAGAGAACCCCAAGTGAGAGAGAGAGTGAGGTCGTAGGAACATGGTTTATTGGTTAACCATTTTTACTGAACCGAATTCACCAATATGGTAAATCAATGAACCATGTTTGGAAAAAAAAATGGTAACATGGTTGATTTATTTATCATGAATACTATATCATATATATTATTGCAGGATGACTTTTCATGAGGAGGATCGAGGGAGCGACAAGTGGCATGAGTTGATTGGTTTGTCGTTTAGGATTTTAAGTGAAGCAGGTGACCTAATCTTATCACATTTTCTATAAAAAAATTCTTAAATTTTGAATTATAAATCTTACTTTTCCATAAATATTCTTACTTTCTATAGTGAAATAAGGACGCTTTCCAATTATTCAGTTATATACGTCTAACAATATATGAAAATTCTTATGGAATCTTCCAATTACAATAGATCTATATGAAACTTCTATATATTGTTCCAAGATTTACGCTAAAACATTCGATATCCTATATATCTTTTCAAATTTTAAGATCACAAATCTTACTCAATCAAGTCTTTGAAATCTCTTATCTATATTTCTATTTATGCTTATCTATATTTTTGAAGAGTTTAGGAACAAAAATATTTAACGAAGACATCTCTTCTTCATTTTCAAATATATATACCTGATGATCCTTCTGGCACTTAAAGGGGATGCGGCAAGTCATAAATTCAAAATATCCTAATGCATATAAAGAGAGAATTTTTATTTGTTTATGAAACATCAAGATATAGTTGTTGGACAGAAATATATCCTCACCTGTGCATACTCTCACATCAAATTTTAGTGTTTATTGGCATTCCTTTTTATATGTTTTTTTCCATAGTTATTGTGCCTTATTTATTCAGTTACGATTTCTATTTGTTGAGTTATGAATCTTCATTACTGATTATTGTCTATTTCACTAATGCAGGGAGGCGTGGTGTATGGCGGCCTACCCAATTGGAGGAACACTTTTGATCAATTACAAACGATGAGGTGTGAGAATTATTGTGTTTTCCATGTATGAGTTCAGTTCAATGAGCCTTCTTCCACCTCGAGATCTCAAGAGCAAATTTTTATTTTGTGTGATGTATTTGAGAATTTCTCCTTTTGTCAAGATTTTTTTTTTTTTTTGTGATATCTTTTGCCTGATACAAAGAATTTTTAAGGAAGATAGTTTAATTCTTAGGTAGCAGTACCCTATAAGAGTAATTTTATTGAAGGAGAATAAATTGGAATCAATATATGTATCTCCGTGGTAGTTTTATATTATCTCATATAATCCGTTGTGTCCGCCCATTGATAAACCAAAAGTATAGTTAGCTTTTGTTGGTTAATTTCATGTCTGTGACAACTTTTTAATTGTTACTGAATTGGACAATACATATTAAGTGTTTTTAGTCTCTACCAAAATATATTGAACAAGTATGAGTGACTTGATCTACTATCTTCGAATCTCAAGATTTCTGCATTCCAGCTTTAACATGGATCGTAAGTGTAGTCACCATCCTTTAGTTGTACTCAAATGGGTTTTTTTTTTTCATTTTGTCGATAGTTCTTTTGCATTCCATTTGATTTTGCTGCTTTCACAAATTAAATTTATTGGAATGTTTGAGATTTCTTTGTTTAACGTCTTTTAGTTGGATAATATGGAACAAGTAGCACTTTGATTTTTCTTTTTTACAGTTTCAATAATATAGGTCATTTTTAGACCTACAAATTTGACTCTAAAACGTAAAAACTTATGCCCAAAAGAAACTTAGCTTACATCTTTAAATTTTGGGACGTTTATCAAATGGTAATGCATCTTATCCTTACTACATATCCATATAAAAAATAAAACTTTTGAATCTACAACAGGTCCATAAAAACAGCATCACCAAAGTTATGACCGATGCAACTATTTATGTTGTGACTCCGTGGTCATAAGCCAAACATAGAGTGATTCTCTCATCCGTGCATAGCACGCGACCGGGCATAAACTCTTCTATGAAAATGGTTGCATAATTTAAATGCATAAAGATGTTAATCTAAGTTAACTTTTATACGTCTATACTTTTGCCTTTTTTTCAATTATATCGATCATAAAAAAATTATGAAACATTTTTTCTAGGGTGTTGAATTCAATTATTTTGTTAAAAAGTAGCATAAATGGATTATGATTTTATAACAGATTAAATCACCATGGAAAATTAGAGTCAAGAGGAGCATATAGGAAATAAAATTGTTATACTCTTTTGATTTAATTGATCCAATAATTTCATTCACTTTATTATTGTAAATACAATTTTTTAGCCGATGAAAAAAGAGAAAACACACGATTTTTATTTCATGTCTCCGTGCATAGCACGGGTTCATGCTAGTACAGTATATTATTGCAAGATGGATTTTCACGAGGAGAAACGTGGTTGTGACAAGTGCATCAACATAGCGAGGTTAATGTGTAAGGAAATTACTTAATTATCCTTTTGTTAAATGTTCAAATTAAATTTTTAATTATCAAACCATTGATTTTGGGATAAAATTTTCAAACATGGAAAACAATACAAAGTCAAGTTCATCATTTCCTACATTATTGTTTGGTATTTGGAATTTTAATTTATAATATCCTTTTTTATAGCAATACCAATGACTGATTGGAATTTTAATCTGTAAATGGTAGTAATTGATAGGAATGCCAATTCTTGAGCGGATAATTATGACCATGTTTATTAGATGCCTTAATCCAATTATAATGCTAATTGGATAGGATAATTTATTTGTGTTGAAATTGAAAATTCAAATTCAAATTTTGAACAATTTATGGTAAAAATAACTCCACCACCTACAACTAATTTATTTCTTCATTCCTCCATAATATCACCATCTTCTCAATTTCATTGAAAGAACTCCAAATTCAATGGTCTCCTGGTCGTGTTTTATCACCTCTTCTCTTATACGAGAAATCGATGAGCTCTTTGCCGGTATTTTTTTCCTCACAGATTGTTGTAAATAATTTTTTTAAAGTAACTGTTTTGAGGTCTAATAAATCTGCATGGCCAAATTTTTAAATGTTGCATATATCTTTTTTTATTTTTCATTAATCTACGCATGTTGAGCTTTGATGCACTATTTTGAAGTGATTGTATTGTGCTTTAAAATGAAGTGAGTACCATCAACTAATTACTTTTTCACCTCTTTCCAGGGTACTATCTATGCTAGCTCCGGAGCCGTATTTGATCTCATATTTCTCTTCGACGTCAACACATAAGAAGACAATGCCCAAATAGTATGTTGTCCCGTATCATAGATTTGTTTAACTTTGCTTGCATATATTGAACTTATGGCTACTGCGTATGTCAAGGAAAAATAGATTTAGAACAGAAAAACAGATTTCGAATGTACAAAAATTAGACTCATTTGTTCACAAGAGTGAATAAAAACGCCTGATCATCATAATCATATTGATTGTAAAAAAGAAAATCATCCAAGAAATGTTGAAAATTATGATTTATCACTAGCCATGGATTCCAAAATAGAACAAGGATTATTATCGAGCTATTAGGATTAAACAAAATGGTTCAGTTAAAATTTTATAACACTTCTTCTTCTCAATTGTTGCTAATTTTTACCCACTTACATTGCAGAATGGGTTTTCGCGAGAAGGACCATAGGACCGACAAGTGTCAATGCTTAATTCGGTGCAAGATAATTAATCTTAAACAAATAATTTTGAAAAATAAAATCCTATTGTATAAGGTAGCTCATCCGAAAAGGGTGACAATGCCAAATCGAGTTATTGTAAAGAAAACAATTCATTGACTAACTTCAAATTTCAAACAAAATTTGATGATTAGGAAATTAGATAAGCAAAGGAAAAGGTCAATTAGGTAATATCCAAATACTACATCTCAAGTAGTATATTCCACAAAACCTCATATGGTCTTTTATGCTCCATAACTCTATGTATCATTCACAATTTGTTCACCAAATTCTCCTTAGGGCAATATTTTTGTAGATTTCTTCAATTGAATACAATATAATAACTGTAGATTTTCTTTTGTACTCCCCCGTTATATATACCTTGAATATTTGTTATGATTGTTATTTGCATACTCCTAACTTGAAAAGATGTCAAAAAAAAATTGATTGTTTTAATTGTAGTATACATGATTGATATACATATCTCATTAACTCACATATTCAGAAAATTAGAGATGACGAAATATGTACAAATTGACAGATGTTGAAATGTAATATTAGTTTGAAAAGGGAATATAAACAGCTTGATTATCCCTCCCAAATCTTAAGCAGGCAATGTCTATACACCTATATTTATATAAAAGTTGAAATTTCTACAAACTTGAGATAATCTAACTAATAATATGATAATTTATGAATTTCATGTGAAATCAACAAATAATTCATAATTTTAAAAAGCTACTATGATTCTCCAAAAATAGGCTGGTTAAGAACAATTTTTTTATACATAAATGTTCAATTTTAGATTTCGCACTAGCCATTACAAGCCCTCATATTTTATCTGCTATTCTTCCTTTACTGTTGTTGCTATTGGAGTTGTGGGTGAAGTGTCTTTGAGATAATTCAGCAATAAGTTTTACTTGACTGATTTTTGTCTAGCTTATAGGTAAAACAAGATAAAGAAGGAGGGGGGCAAGATTGTTGGAGGGAAAAAAAAATGAAAAAACTATGGAGAGTAAAAGTACCAATGAACACCCTAATCCAGCGAAACCCAGTGGTTTTTGGCTATATCAGGGGTACATAGATCAATCCTTTATTTTATTTGTAGATATATTTTGAATATCAAAATTATTAATCTCCCTATGCATAGCACGGGTTTCATGCTAGTATAGTGTTATGTTTGAAAAAACAAGTCATATTGATTTGAAACTTGAATACAAACAATATTTAAGCATAATCATGAGCCATTAACCGAGATCTCTCACTCTCTTCAACATTTATAAGGAGGAAGATCCCATCCCAAGCAGTCGACAATCTCTTCCTCTTCCCCCTTCTCCTCCTCTCCTATTTCTATGATTATTAAACGTTGAGACTTTTTTTAATCAGAGAAGATCTTTCACTCTCTCCAGCATTTCTAGACTCGAAGGGCCAGATTTGGTTTACAAACAAAAAAGCTACAAGTACGCATGCTTGCGTACGCCAAATGTACGGACGGTGTATCTTAACCGTCCAAAAAAAATTTTGGCAATCTAAATTTTAAATAAACTATTTGCACAAAGAGTTTAAACTATTCGCATGAATAGTTTATTTAAAATCCGAACCATTGATTTCCGAAATGGACGGGTGAAATGAGTTGCATGCATATGGCGTACGCGAGATTGAGTACCCATACCTGCATTGTTTTCACAAAACATGAACTCTAAAATTACAATTCCGGTGAAATTTGGAATTGGTTATTCGATTAGTTTTCAATAATTATGATAAGAGAAATTTAATTAGGCATCCTATTTGAAAATTCTACTTATGTTGCTATCCTATGGGATTTGAATACTTATGTTTACATCCCGACATTGGATATTCAGACCTTTATGCCCTTATTTATTCCATTATTTACGTTATTAGTGTGTGTGTGTGTGTGTGTGTGTGTGTAAAGGAGTTATCTAGTCCGGGAATCCCGGATCCGGGACTCCACCTTCCCGATATTTTTTTTATGATCCGAATCGTCCAATGTCTTCAAAAGGTGTTTTCAAGGGTCCACGTAAGAAATCATCAAAAAAAAATACCGGGAAGGGTTGATCCAACCAGTTTTTCGCAAAAACTATAACACCTTTTGAAGACATTGGACGGTTCGGATTTTCCAAAAATAATTTTTAAAAACATCAAAATACCAAAAAACCTCTAATCCGGGATCCTATCCTTGATAGGATCCGTGGAGTATATGTATATATATATATAGGGAACATAATGATTCAAACCAATTAGGATGGAAACATAAGCAAGTTTTGATGAGTTGCATGCATGTGGCATACGCGAGTATGCGAACCCATAGGCACCACGTTGTTTCAAAAAATATGAACTCATCAAATTACAATTCTGGTGAAATTTGGAATTGATTATTTGATCAGTTGCCAATAATTAGTATAACTCATTAAAGACTTTCTAAGAAAAGACATTTTTTATTCTAAATAGACACAAAAGAATAATTTATCTATCAGGAAAAACATTAACTTACCAAATCAAAATACATAATTATGGGGTTGTTTCACTTTGTGACTATTGGCTTATTTGGTTTTTCACGTTTTATGAGACAAATCATTTTTCTCACATACATCAACTCAAAAGGCCAAATAAGCCAATAAGTGAGTAAAACTGGAACAAGTATTATATACATGTATGCATATATCTTCATATTTCAGAGTCCACTTCGGTTCTAATCGCAATTCTTAAATTGATAACCAGTAACCGAACCAAAATTATCGATTTTCATTTTTTTAGAACCATAACTACACGAATGAATCGCATAACCAGACCAAATAAAATAATTCGGCCGAGATCGAATCGATTTAACGATTATATTAGTTTTCTTGAACGCCCCTATTGTGGGGGCTGAATATATTCTATTTGGCCGGATATACTTATGTGCCGTATGGATGAAATACACGGATAGCTGTATTTCGTTATAACCGAATGCATATATTACCGTAGGTAATATGGGACCCCTTAGGGCCGTAGGGCATGGCTGTATGGTTCCGGATCGAGTGATGGGCTTAACGGGTCAAGCGGTATACGGGCGGGGGAATGAGGCCCGACCCATGAGCTTGTCCGTTCGGGTCAGTAAGGCGGTTACAAAGGGCACGTGCCAAGGGATAGCTGGCACAGTGGAAGAAGCTTCCAGAACTATCTGGATGACCACGTGGTGTCCTACTATAGGCCGCGTGACGTGACCGCCAATGGGACGAGTTAGTTAAGAAAACATCTTTAAGTGCTTCAAAAAGCACTAAGAGATATAAAATTAAACCATAAAAGGAACTAAGTTGTCGAAAACATTTTGGGTGTTGAAAGATTTCAGCCATGATTTGGTTAAGAAATTCGAAGCGGCAAAAGGCACATTAACACTTATTCAAAACCCTTGAACAACGATGTTAATGTGGGAGGTATGTTTACATATAAATACCAAGGGATGAACCCTAGAGGTATACACACAATCTCAGATCTACTACTCTATATACTTTTCTCCTCCGTGTACTAACTTGATTGTCGGAGTGTCCTTGGGCAAGAGGCCCAAGTGACATTAACCAGCTTTTGGTGTAGGATCTATTCGAGGAGGAAGACACATATTGAAGGAGTCATCCGCACGGAAAATCCCCACCACACCTATTGAGGCTTGAAAAAACGTTTTGTACTCAAGACTCACACACGCTTCAACTATTCTGGAGCATGAGACGAATGGTTGGATGGGTCACACAGTCTTATGGCCTAATGGTTGGATTGCCCTGCATATTCTCTAATGGTTGGTAATGTAGATAAAGTGTATTCCAAAACATATCGATTGATATTCGATGAATACAATTTTGGTATAATCTAATAATAAGCTCCATAGTTTAGGTAGTTCCTATCATCAAAACTGGTCCAGAGTAGAACCAAAATGCCAAAACCGGACCTTTCTGGTCCCCATTTGGTTGCTGCAAAGATTATTGTTCAATGTCACGCAAGATATTGGGCCTGATTATCTGATGGGCGTGTTATTTGGATCAAGTTATAGTCAGATGCAACCAGCACCTGTTGGGTTCATTCTGCATTCACGGCCCATATCCATAGGCTACACGGCCCGGTGTTGCCTCGAAATTCCCTGGCTACAAAAGATGGTCTTTTCTTTTTGTGGTTGTCATTAGAAAATGCAGACTCAAACTAGCTATTTTGATCATGAAAAAAATGAAGAGACAGAAGTGGTGATTTTCTAACTAATGTGAAACTGGATAATTCCATTTTGGGTTAAAAGTTCATTTATATACATATACATAAATCAAATATATATGAAAAACTACCATAATAATCATCCTTCTCTTACCAGCTGGTATCCAAACATAATAGACATCTTCATAGTAATTAATTTTTATTTTAATTACTTTTTTATACGAGAAAGAATTTCAATTTTTGATGAGCCTGTGAATCGATGTATCACGGTGACACCCTCAAAAACTTCATGTATGTTTTGGCCTTGGACTGGATCGAACGTGAAACCTCCTGGATTAATTTACCTCATAATAGAGATTTCATGCTCAGCTCTTCGAAATTTGTTTTCGTAGATTGGTAGGATTATTTACAGTATTATGTGAACTATATTAAGGTTCCTGTTAGGAGTCTGATCCGCCTGAGATTCTGCCCATGTTGGGAATCCTTCGGCAATAAATATACATTGAATGTTCCATATCCACTTAAAAGGCTAAGCCTTGTAAGTGGTGAGACATCCAATTGTATATTAAGGTCCAACTTTTTTTCTATTTATCCGATGTGGGACTCATCCTTCACACATGTTCCTAACAGTTCCTTACGAAGTCCTTCTTTTTTTTTTTTTCTGTCAAGATCGATGTAAATTAAGAAATGTCGTGAGAACAATAAACAAATAAGAAAAGTTACCAAATCCTTAAGTTTTATCGTTTGTCTAGGTAAGAAATTTTATGTAGACATACATACAACGTTTTAATTATGGTAATTTATCTGTGACGGGGACCAACCTTGCAAACCTTCGGCAATAATGGAAAATTTTATCTCCTAAACTGGCTCTAGAAAGGGAAAAAAATTTCCTCCTCGCATTTACCGCCCGTGGTACCTATCAACGAATCTAAGCCGTTCAAACATGTTTTAGACAGCCCAGATTTAAGGGTGACATTTTTGTAAATTTTGGAGACAAATTTACCCCAACAAATCTGGGCCGTCTAAAACACGTTTAGACGGCTCGGATGCGGCAACGAGTACCCTATCTGCATCTGCATGCAAGTTTTTCTCATCTATCCCTGTTTGCTAATAAATTACAACTACTTAAATAAAGAGCAATAACTCCATTATCATCCATGCCAACAGTTCCAAAGCCAACATTACTAAAACAAGCAAAGCAAAGATATTAATTACATGGTCTACAATGTTTCCCAAATTACTCCACAAAAATTTTAAAAAAGAATTTGGTGAGTCACTATCATTGGCCTCAAAATTAGAATCTTATGCTAAATATTAAATTGTAGATTATAGATCCACAGTATGACTGGAAAAGAATCATCCTATCAAGCAATGAAATTAATGATTGAAAACGAAATTATCAAAATGATTAGGTAACAGCTAAGCCAGTGATCTCATATATTATTTATAACTGATTAAACTGCAAAATTGTTGTATAATATCTGTCATTCGCGGGCGATTTATAGAGTAGTATTTCGATAAGTATTTTGTTCATTGGATCCTTGCAAAGGCGCGCTCAGTTCAAGTCGCATTTCTATAATCGAAATCGTTTTATTTATTCAGATTCATTTGTTAGAGGACTAAGTAAAAAAATTAGATCAATAGACAGTTCCCGGCTTCATCCATTATTTGTTCGATGATTATCAAGGTGCGCACAAATTGGTTCAGATGTCCGGTAATAAAAAAGTTGTCCATCAGAACATGTCAATTGATACAAAATCCAACTACGCACGCACAATCTTAGTATATGATTGCCGACATACATACATATTTCCACGTACCCTGCACGTGCAAGCCCAGCCTTTAGTCTTTGTTTTAATTTACGGTATGTTTTAGTTTATTTTGACTGAGACACGATTTGAAGCTGGGATCCTGTTAACGATTAACACATGGTAACCAGCTCAGCCAGTCACATGGGCCAGACAGAGAAGTGGGGCCAACTTGGATGCCACATCACACACACGAATATCCAAGCAGAGCTTAGCCCCTTTCTTGGCAATGCCCTCACATGCACGTGCACGTGTGCATGTACCGTAATCAACGGTCCACCAACGTTCTTACCGGAAAGTTATTAATCTAATGAGCAATACGCCTGCATGGACATAAACACCACCATCACAATTCACCTAAGACAATCATAGGTGATGGGTGAACAAGAATTGGGGATCCGATGCAATCAAAATTCCCTCCAATAAATATGATGTTCGATAGACTCCTGATCTCTTTGTTTGAGGGACTCTAGACCTTTATATGTCTTTTGAGTAAAGCTGTCACGGACCCTTTTTCATAGCACATTGTGGTAGCACCATTGGCGCAATGAATAATCTCTCATTTGTTCAAGAAGGCTTCTGTAGGGACTGTACTGTCACATTAAGAGTCTGAGACTCTTTCTACATTTTCTCGTACTTAGAATAACAATCAAAATTAAGTATTTTAAAATCTCGTTAAAATTATCAACCACATAAAAATTATAGCAACTAGTATTGACATTTATCTTGAATGTTTAGCCAACATGACTAAATGATAGTTGTTCGCATGAAAATTTTGAAATAACTATTCCAATAGTTGTGAGGTTGGACTACGATGGGCCTAATGGTGCAATTCTTTTTTTTCCTTTATATTTGATTGAAAAAAATAAATAAAAAAAATTTAAGTACTCTCTTGAACAACTGCAACGTGAATGTGTGGTGGTGAAGACCCTTATAGTATCACACACAGTCCTCTAGGCGACTTAAAGAATCGTAGTGTCACGCCTTGTCAAGCTCGAGCATTTCGATAGGGACCTGAGCGTCAAGTTACATCTAAACAAGAAGGTATTTCCTACGTGTTGATTGTGACATGAGAAATTGAATATCGCTAGCAAGCATGCTTTGCCTTGTTAAAACTTTGAGGCATCATCAAGTCAGTTTGCTTAAAACAACAAGGTGAACGTTATGGAAAGTGGCAGACGCATGACTCATTATGCAAGAGACCTAATCATATTTATTTATAAATTAATAACAAAATATCATCCTTATATACTGGTATAACAATTTTGAAGAGACCTTTTTTTATAATTTATACAAACAAAAATTAAAATATAATACTAATAATAGGACAATTGAAAGGTCCCCACATGCACCGAAGTCTAAAGTGATCCAAAACCGAAGTCAAGCACCATAGAAGGCAATAAAGACGGTTCGTGAGACACAGTGTGCTGGTTTACCGGTTCCAACGGTAAAGGAAGGCGCGAGGAAGGAAACATTAAGCACGAATTGATTAAACAATTGAGAACCAAATGATGATCGAATTAGGTTATCGGGATTTCGGGAGTTTTGACCGTGGACCAAATGTAGTTTTGACCGAAAAGTGCACGTGGGGGTACACCCAAACTGGTTGCGCTGTCGTTGGGTGGATGGGAAAATCCACATGACTTCAATAATGGAGAGCTAGATAGATTATTGGGGCTCATTTAATTCTCAGTCGTTAAGATTTTAAAATGTATTGAAATATATGAAAAATGTATAAAAGTAAATGTTTATTTTGTCATTTTTGCAGTCCCTTTGGATGGTGAGAAAGGGAAAATAAGAAATGGGAGCCCTTTCTAGGCAAAATACTTTTTCTACTTTTTTCTCCAATTAATACAGTTCTTTTCTGTAATTTTCTCTCCAATATTTCTCACCAAAATTCTCAATTCAAATAAGTGATTTGGCTAGAAATCACACCCCTTTCTCCATGAGGAAATTGAACTTCTGATAAGGCGAAAGGACACTCATGGCAGCGTCTTGATCGAACTCTTCTCTCCTCCCTTCCTCTCTCCACAATAACCTTCGCTTCCTATCTCTCCTCCACTTCACTCTCTGTTTCCCTTTACCAAATGCATTAACCAGAACGAATCCCTACTCTCCCTCCTCAAAGAAGAAGAAGCGAACCACCATCACCATTGTCAACGCGAAACACACAGACAAAGGTGTGTTGCAGTACTGGAAGATCGTTGTTGTTATTGTTATTGTCATGGTTTAATTTGGTTCAAAAATGTAATTGTAGGAAAAATTAAAATATATCAATGACAAATGACAAATATATCACACTACTGAATTAGGTCTAAATATCAATTAAAAATATTTTCGGTAGTTGAATATTTTCAGTATTCTCGCACTCATATTTTAACTAGACGAAAATATGAAAAATATGATAGTGGAAACTTACTGTATACGTGATCAAAAAAAAAAAAAACTCTTACCGTATACTACATAGTACTCCCTTCGTCCGGATTTGTTAGTCCACAAACATACTTTTTCAAGTCCTAAAATGTTTTTCCATTTTCAAAATTCAAAGCATAAAGTAGAATTTACTTTTTTGCCCATTTTCAAAACATTAAAATAACAACACAAAAACTTATTTTTTTTTAAATAATGTGTTTACATTTTTGAATTTTTTTTGCACCGGATTAAAGTTCTCAATGAGATCTATTAAACAAGATCCATATTGATAAAAAAAATAATTTTTGCAACTACATTATTTTTTAGTTTGAAAATTGCACGTAGTTTCGTAGTAGAATATCAAATTGGAATGGATGGAGTTTTAAATGGAGGAATTGAAGATAAAATAGGAAACTAACTAATCCAAAATGTAATGGAAAAAAAAATTGGAATCCCCAAAACAGACCAACAAATCCGGACGGAGGGAGTAATAATAAGAATATTGAAGGGGCAGCATGGTAAATTGGGGATGAACAAGTTGATGGAACGAGGAAGGGGGACCGTGTTCACGTGGGAAATCACATGGGGGGGGGAGGAGTAGCCTCGTACGGAAATGGGAGGAGGAGAAGAGGGGGATGATGATGATTGGCGTATTGTGGGGTATGGCTGTGAAACAGCAGATCCATTATTGGGGTGGGGGAACACGTGGGACAGCTATCACGCACCCGTGGGGACACCTAATCATCACCCAACATCTTGTCGGAAACCACTCACGATTACCACTTCTCCTCTTCTCCTCATAATCAAATCATCATTAATTTAAGCTTACCAAATTTAAAAATGTTACTAAAAATAAATGTACCATTGGTATATAATAATACAAAATTGTTAAGTCTAAGTTTTTCAAAAATTTTAGCAAATCGATTCTTTGTAAAATCAATCATAATTTTAAAATGAGTTCACCAATTTAAAATCATAATTGTTTTTTTGAAAAACTCAGCCTAAAAAAGCCACATGCTTACGTTACAGTGTAAAAAGTATTTGTTGAAATATGTAAAAAAATTATAAAATAGTATGTGTTCTTTTTTCTAAAAAGCAAAAAGTTAAATTAAGTATTTTAAAATTAACTTTATTTTTTCAACTTTATTTGATTTTTTTCATGTTTTTAGTTTTGCATCAACTTTTTGTGTATTATTATTTCATGAAAATTTTGAAAGGAATTCAAAAAGTAAAAAATTATGATATAATCATAATTTTTTTTCCTTTATAAAGAAAAAAATAAAAAAGTTATTTTTTTTTTACTTTTTTTCGATCTTATTCAAAAAATTGAGAGTTTAGACGAATCTTTTACCTTTTTGGATTCATTTCAAGCTCGAGCATTTCGATAGGACCTGAGCGTCAATAATCTCAAAAAAATCAAGAAGGTATTTCCTTTATTTGATTTTTTTCATGTTTTTTTGTTTTGCATCAACTTTTTGCCTTTATTATTTGAGGCATCATCAAGAGTTTGAATTAAAACAAAAGTGAACGTTATGGAAAAATTATGATATAATCATAATTTTTTTTATAAAGACAAAAATAGGGCAAAAAAAAACACTTTTTTTCGATCTTATTCAAAAATTGAAGTTAAGTCGTCATTTCTTTTACCTTTTTGGATTCCTTTTTATAATTTATACAAACAAAATAATACTCAAAAAAAGGTCGATGCAAAACTAAAACGCAAAAAAATAATCAAATAAAGACAAAAAAATAAAGACGGTTAAGTTGACTTTTAATTCCAACGTTGAAATGTGACAATGTACACTGAAATGCATACTCTCTCCATCCCAATTTAATTGATTTTTACGGTTATGCGTGCCTTTTTAAAACTCAAAAATATTTCAATCTCTAATGTATTTTATATGCAATATTTATCTGATTTGATACTCCAATCTAAATTAGTTTTATATAAAAAAAATCAAAACCTATAAAAACACTACAAATAAAAAGATATAAACGTTTGAAAATGACACGAATATTCGTAAGAAGCAATTTAAATGAGACAGATGGAGTATTTTTAAATATTTTTCTGTACTTATTGTAGCAAGAGTGCAAGACCCATTTTTCTGGATAACCAGGGGTCCTCTAGGCTAAAATTTTTGTTTTCTTTGCTGCAGCAACATATACAGAGAAAATAATACCCGTACGCAAGTGTAGAGATTCGAAATACTCCTGATCAACTTATGAGCTAACCCCAATGTATTGTGCATGGTTGATTATGAAGGGGATTGCCATATTATTGGATAGACAATTGTTGGGTGGTTGTCCAATCATTATGAGTGCACCCCTAATTTATGTGATTCGAACTAACGAAAGTTACAATACAAAAAGAAGAAGAAAAAAGGGAAAAAAGAAAAAGAAAAACAACGAAACTTGTGACAAGTCGAGACTGTAGTTGTACTAATAAAGCATTCGGTAGTTATTGTGGGAGCTAAATGAGTCTAGTCCTTTCGTCGAGCATCTAACATGAATGAATGTGATATCTACCCAATTTCCCCTTGTGCCAATAGGTTGAAGTTGGGAGTTTTACTCCTCCTCTTAACAAATAATACTACTACAATCAATGAGTGGCTTAATATGCATTTTCGTGCGTCGAACGATTTCGTTATTATGTTAGTAGACTGTAGAGTTGCTGGTATGGCAGGCGACAATTACAATAAATAAATAAAATCACGTGGCAGACTTCTTGTTCAAGGAGTCGAATCCCTTCCTTCACCTCCAAAAGGACTACACGGTCAGTTGAGCTAAGCCTATGTCGGATTAAGGGTAACGTGTTCGTTTGAAACAGGCTGATAATTTTGTCAATGGTTTTGCTCACTATCATGCGTCAAACCTCCTTTATAATAATTAAGGTAACTTTCACCGCTCTAATCCAATTTTGAGATTGGACGATCATGTTGAAACTTCTTTTGGCCTTTTTTTTTCGACCCTCTCTCGTGATAAAATCATTTAATTTTTAGAGCTCAGTCCACACAAAAAAAATTACGAAAATATTTGAATCAACAAGGTTGGCTAGAGATGGACACACCATATTTGATTGTTTGTACATTAAACTCAGTTTTTCAGGAAAATCCAGTAAATATTGTTTGCCCCATTATAAAATTTGTACTAGCCTCTTTTGTGTGAGAGATTATTTGTTCTATTATAGCGGTGCTTTAGAGTTCTCCTCACCAATCATTTCTCCGGGTAATGCTCCATGCAGGGGCGGAGGCATGTAAAGGCTGAGTAGACCCGGCCCCTCCGGTTTTCTATTTTAGAGTATATTTTACATATTTCTTTTAGATATTTTCTAAAAAATATAAAATTTCAAAAATAATTAAAAAGTAAGAATAATTTTCATTTCGAGAACACTAAACTATGGTGAATAATACAATCCAAAATAATAATATGTTTTGTCGAATGATATGATAAAAACAATACTCGAGATTAATTTTTCAATTTATCAAAATTATACCATAAAAACTCGAAAGACTAAAATCATCGAACAAAATTTTTTTCATAAATCGGCCCACTCTGACTTCAATTCTTGACTCCGCCACTCTCTACATGAGGCAGAGGCGGCTCCACCTTAGGGTGTGGGTGGTCACCCAAACACCCTGAAAATTTTTTTTTTGTTAGAAATACATGTAATTTTTTAATTTTTATTTATTTTTTGTCATTTTGAACAACCTAGCCACAATTTTTGAACACCCTATCCAAAATGTTTTTGAACAAATAAGTCCACAACATATTTGAATACCAACCCAATTAGAGCCCATCCTAAAATAAATAAGGAAAAGAGAAAATCAAAAATAAAAAGAATAGAATAGAAACGGGAGACATATGGGTTTTGATCATTCCGGACCCCCTGTCCGACCTTGGTGCAAAGAAACTCGAAAAATAATGTAGGGAAGTAGTATATTTTTTATCCGAAAATTACACATTTTTTTCGTAGGGAAGTACTTTATTTTTACTGTGAAAAAAGGGTTTTTAAACATGGAAAGTGGGGCTTCAACCCCGTTAAAGATCTTGACTAGTTCTTTAATTTAGTATTAAAAAAAACATGTACGAGAGTACTTTATTTTTTTATAAAAAAATTACACATTTTTTCGTAGGAAAGTAATTGTTTTTGCTGAGAAAAAGAATTTTTTTTTTAACGGGGGAAGTGGGGTAAACCCCGTTAAAGTACTTCCCTACGAAAAAAAGCATGTATTTTTTTGAAATAAAAAATAAATTACTTCCGTATATTATTTTTTAAGTTTCTTCGCACGAAATTAAAGATCTCGATTAGTTCCCTAATTTATTACGAAAAAAATAAATTAAAAAATCATGTACGAGAGTAGTTTATTTTTTGATCTGAAAATTACAGGGTCTTTTTTTATTATTATCGGGAAGTACTTTATTTGGTGGCATTTGTTGATATTAGTAGTTTTTTTTTTGTATGTATATAGTTATGGTTTCATTTGAATTAGTAGAATTTTGTACAAAAAAATTTCTCGAAATTCTGAATCAACCAGGTTGACATGAGCAGTGAATAATCTTTTCCTTGGGGTGATCATAGGTTGTCAAATCAAATCAAATCAAATCAAATACACGAAAGAAAGAAAACCTTGAAAGTGGATGACACAATGATGGGTAGACATATCTTTTGTCAAGCCCACCACGCATGCGTTGTGTCGCCCAATAATTGAGCCACTTCCCTACAATTAATATACAAACAAACTAAGGACTAAAAGTAAACATGATTATTACATTTCGCAATTGCAATAATCATACTCTTCCGTCCTTTTTAAGGCATAATAATCATGCTCTTCATTAAATTATGCCTTTTCAAAAAGCCCCCCAATCATTATCTCATCCTTGCACAGCCCAACTCCGTCATTTCACAACGGATCCTGCTACGGGTACAAAACATTTTGTATAGTAGAAAATTTACAAATCGCCTGGATGACACAGGATGGGTAGACATATCTTTTGTCACACGCACCATCCGAAACCATTCATTATTTTTAAACATTTTTCCGAGGGCTCCACAAAATTTCAAGGACTAAAAGTAAACATGATTATAAGTGTTTGAACCAAAATCACGCCGTTATCGGATCATCGTGTGGGACCCAAAATGGGTCCCCGAGAGCATTAAACATTTTTTCAAAAAAACAAAATGTTCTAATCCCGTAGGATTACCGTTTCACAACCAAGGAAGGGGTGAAACGCAATTTCACAATCATTATCATTCGGGTTTTTTTTTGTACTTCGGAAATAACAATCATTATCATTCGAGTCTGTCTTCGATGATTAAAACAGTTAATTCAAATATTCATTTGTTGGGAGATTATATATGAATAAACAAAAATAATATGGGTACACCTAACTTGCATCCCATATGCACAATAAGGTGATATGGCAGACAAGAAGAAGCACAATGTGTGGCCCACCTGAAATGATGAGTTTCTCCTTGTTTGCCACATCACCTTGGTGTGCATGTGATGTGCAAGTTAGGTGTACCCATAGCATTGTTGATGAATAAATTCTTGTCAATCGAATGATAGTTGGTGCTTAGGGGGTGTTCCGCTAAGGATATTTTTAGAATAAACTAGTTTTTCACGATTTTTTATGTGATGTATTGTGAAAAAATTACTTATCTTGATTTTTGAAAAAAAACCCTGTTTTTTCTTAGTGGAACACCCTAAACATCCAATACTCAATGGAGAATTTTTAAGCAATTTTTTTTTATTAAGAAGTTGCCGGTATTCGATCCTGTTTAATTTTACTTTAGTGTGGTCTCCTTGTAATATCCCGATTTTTGGAAACATTATTTAAATCATTTTTTAAACGGATTTCAGTAAATAAAAACAGTAGAAGCAAAATTAGAGTTCATTACTTACCAAAAAAAAAATAGAGTTCATTAGCCTGGCAAAAAAGATTAAATCCAGAACAAGATTACAACTAAATATTCCAAAATGAACAGAGCGACAACTACAAAAGGTACAGGGTCTGACAACATTATTCTCCTAAAAGCTTCTCCATCGGTTTCACCTTCTCCTTTAGTTTCATCTTCATTGTCTTATGTGAAATACCACGGACAACAATAACATCATGAGCGATAAATCATTCAATAGCTAACTTTTACCCACTCGTGAACCATTATAGGCGATGACAAGTCTTTCACAGAAGTCCCGTTCAACATTCTCCATCAGCTTTATGCATAGGTAATTGATTTGAATTGCAATTACTTAGGCGGTGTTCAACTAAGGCAGCTTCTACGATAAACTGATTTTTCACGGTTTTTTATATGCCGTATTGTGAGAGAATGACATGTTTTAACTATTTTTTGTTATTGAAACACCCCCTTATCTTTTCATGGAAGGAATACACGAATTTTTATTTTTTTTTGGAGGTTTTTATTCATGGAGAACGGAAGGGTAAAAAACGGAGGGAAAGAATAGGTTGGATTGGGTATGAATTGATCCATTACATGTCTACTATTATCTGGTTAATAATTTTTTCTGTTCTAGTAATTATCTTTTCGAGGTAATAATTTTTTTATTTTTCTAGTAACCCAACCCACCAATTTACGTCTTAGGCCATGTTCCACCAACTTGTTTTTTGGTTTTTTTGGATTTTTAGTTTTGCAAAAAAACTAACTTATTCCATTAACTAGTTTTTTGACTTTTTGATTTTTTTAAGTTAGTGGAATTAAGTAGTTTTTTGTGGGTTTTTTGTTAGCGGAATGGAGTAATTTTTTAGTTAAAATTAAACTGATTTTTTTAAGCGGAACACCCCCTTAGGGGTTACCACCTCTAGTCAGTCGTGATGAATTATTGAGGGGTCATTCCGTTGCATGGCAGTGTTTTGCTGCTTAATATCCTTTAATGAGAAGCGGACGGCTCTTGTTTCGCCAGGTGATTTCACGCTCGTTGAGGAGCGTTGATAAAAAAAGGCCAAAAAAGGCAAGCGATAAGGGAGTTGATTGAGGGGGTGGAGTTCAAATGATTGTAGGGGAGAGAGAGTGTCGGGAAAGAGAGGGACAAAGAGGACACGCACGACTGGATGGAGTGGGGGCCCACCAAAAACAAAGAGATTGATGATGATTGTGTGTGTGTGTGTGCATGGGGGTATGTGAGACCACGTGTATACCAGCATGACATGTTTGGTCCCACGTGAGGGTCTTCTGGGTAAAACAGGAAAGGCGTTTTACTCCCACGCTTCTCTCATTTTTTCTCTACCCCCACGTGAATTCCGCATAAAACTCTGTCTTCATTTTGACTAGTGCTCCATTTTTTTTTGTTCTTGACAGGTCACTTTTTGGGTGTTTTCATTTTATTTTTACAAATTTTACACCATCCGTTTCCTTTAATTTTTTAATATTATCCCTCACTTTTTTTCGGGGATGGAACTAGAGGGGCCTAGTAGGGCGGTCGCTGCTACAAGGAAAAAAAAAACACTCTAGTATTATATATTAATAAAATATTTCCTTATGAATTATATTGGCTCGCTCTACAAAATATTTTTAAAAAAAAAAATTGCCCCTGCATAGTGAAATTCTTGGATCCGTCCCTACTTTTTTTAGTATTAAATAACAGTATATGTATATGTATGTGTTTGTATATATATATATAGAGTAACTATCTAGTCCGAGAATCCCAGATCTGGGACTCCACCTTCCCGATATTTTTTTGAAAATCCAACTTTTTGGATTTCCCGCGTGGACCTTTGAAAACACCTTTAGAACACATTGGACGGCTCGAATTTCTCAAAAACAATTTTTAAAAGCATCAAAACACCGAAAAACCCTCAATCCGGGATCCTTGATAGAATCTGTGGCGTATATATATATAACACATTGGACAGCTCGAATTTCCCAAAAATAATTTTTAAAAGCATCAAAACACCGAAAAACCTTTAATCCGGGATCCTTGATAGAATCTGTGGCGTATATATATATATATATATATATGGGAGCGCTTCTTATCCGGACTTCCGGACCTCCATGATCCGAGTATTTTTTTGACGATTCGAACCGTCTAATGTATTCAGAAGGTGTTTTCAAGGGTCCACGCGGAGAAATTTTCAAAAAAAATAATGGAAAGGGCTTAATCCAAGCAGTTTTTTGCAAAACTGTAAATATACAGTTTTTGCGAAAAACTGATTGGATCAAGCCATTCTTGGTATTTCTTTTTGAAGATTTCCGGCTAGGATCCTTGAAAATACCTTTTAAACACATTGGACGGTTTGGATTTCCCAAAAACATTTTTTTAAGTAATTTTTTCTTATTTACGTGAGGTCCTTACTAGAAAATTTGCCTCTATATATATATATATATATGAAGCCGATCTATTGAGGGAGTCCTCAAACAAAATTCCGTGCGGACCTCACCTTTTTTCGACTTTCCGGATCAAATTTTGACGATCCGAACCGCTCAATGTTTTTAAAATGCATTTTCCAAGGTCCGCGCGGAAAATCTTCAAAAAAAAATACCCGGAAGGGCTTGATCCACACAGTTTTTGTTAAAAACGCTATATTCGGATCGTCAAAATTTGATCGGGAAAGGTGAGGTCCGCACGGAATTTTGTTTGAGGGAGTCCTCAATGGATCGCCATCCTATATATATACACTATTTATTTTGAAGTGCATTATTTTGTTTAAAAGATAAAGGACAATACTTTAACTTTTATGAGTCAACTTCAAATTGGACAAAGAATTTGGAACTTGAAAAAGTCAAAATGGAGACAAACAAATTACAACCAAAAAAAAAAAAAAGGAGGATGAAGGGAGTACCAGTTCTGATCAAAATATTTTTGAATTAATCATATATCTCATAGAGAGGTATTCAAAAATAAAGAATATGTATCAATTTTGAAAAAAGTTTATACAATTCGGTTACATAAGCCGGTTCAACGAATGTGAATGAAAAATACATAGAATAAATTAGTTTAATTACATAATAATGTCAGGTTTTACATGATTAATCATCAGAATGAATTATTTGATCATAGGTGCAACTAACAAAAATAACAGCAAATATTTAGCATGATTCTTGAATCAAAAATTCAAATGGTAACTAAAATGATTCAATTAATTAATATGTTGATCATGATCATTGTGTACTATTTTGTTTTACCGGCTTTTTTCTATTATTATAACCTATTATGCTTGGAGAAAAATGCTTCTCGTTTAACTCCCAATAAGTAAGAGTAAAATTGGAAGCCAAAAAACGTTTTGATATTTATAGTTTATGTCCTCGTATCTAAATTAGACGTATACTCCCTCTGTCCCCCATTTTTTCGGTTCAAATTGTCACTTTTTGTTGTCTTAAAATTATTATCCCAATTCCAAAGTAATGTGCAAAAAGTGGTGAGTTTTTACATGTTTACCTTCACTTTTTGAAACTAAGTATATGCAATGATGATTTATTGAACTGGCCCGGACATCTTGTTATAAAAAAATGATATAACAAGGATAATGATGATGTGTCGTTAATAAGTTGGAATTTTCAAAAATGACCAATAAATTGTGTGAAAAGTAGTGTATAAATTGAGAGGGGTGCAATTACTCCCAATTTTATCCAAAAATTTTAGCTTTCTTCAAGTTAAAAAGTGGCGCGTGACATCAACAAATGTCGTAGGAGAGTCCGGCGTTTGCTCTCCACAAGGAACGTGATTCCTGCCAGTTTCAACTGAAAAGGCGGAGAAAGCGACTGCTTTGTCCAAAACACCCTCGGGTCGTTTCCTTTTGCGAAAAAAGCGGTTATAGGCATTCCCGGAATTGTTAATTACACTCTAAAAACTAATCCCTCCGTAACTGCATTCAATTGGTGCATTCATGTTAAATAAATTCATTAATTTTGAACAATGCTTATATTTCAACTTTTAAATTAAATGATCGTTATTTTGGTAGATTGAATAAAATTTGTTTTGACTTTTTAAAAAGAACTAAAAATTTGGAACATTCCCAAATAGTACTTAAGGGACAAACAATTCGGAATGAAAGGAGTACAAGAAGAGTGATAATACAATCCCTAAGACTTGAACAAAAAATTATTTCCTGCGCCAAGCCAAATTTCCACCACACTCTGCTTTCTCGCATTGTAGAGGCGTCTAGGGGATGTTTGACAAACTTTTTTTCGCTTTTGAGATGTCCATTTTTTCATTTTAGGTATTTGGCATCCAACACTCATTCTCACTTTTGAGTTAAGAGATTAAAAGTTAAAAAGTGGGGGAGGAGCTTTTCCACATATGGTTTTCCATTCTCAGTTTAGGCTCATAGCAAAAAGAATAATCTATCCTTTTGAAAAATTGACAAACTGAGCAACCTTAAAAATTAATTTATGTAGTTTTTTTTTCTTTTTTTGGTAATAGAGAGAAAATTCATTATCTGTGAAACGCCAGTATAAACTTCCGCAGGCAATAGGCGGAAACCTTAACGAAGCTAAGCTTCACGACATTGCTTCAGCCTACACAACAGAGAAACAGAGATAATCAAGAACAATCAACAGACTAAAAAAACGAAAATAAACGGAACTGCCTCTACTCAAAACTCCCACCACCACCACCACCACCACAAGTCCCATAACCACCACAAACACGACATTAACCTTACCCCCGTCCACTGCTCACACAAACACAACTTTTACATTACTCTTGTCGACTGCTCAAACCTGAAAAACGCAGAAAAACAAGCATTCGCAAACTCGGCCAAGGGGAGAACTGGTTAACAAAAACAATTTTTTTTTTTAAAACATGATGCCCGAGCATGCAAAGGATGAAACGGAAAGCCCTGATACAGCAGAGGTACAAGCAAAAGGTGTAGCTGTTGAATGTGGTAGATCCAACGGAGATCTAAAACCTGACACGACAGAGGTACGGGCCGAAGGATATGTGTTGATAGGAGAATAATCGACCCAAGGAAAGGAGCTGGTTGAGCTGACGGGTATGGAGGCTAAACCAAATTTCCAAATGACCCAAAAGACAATAGAACCCTACCACAACAGGCTTGATAAGGGCTGAACCGATTGGGTATAGGTGGCTAAACTGATGACGCGGAGTGATCTATGTCGATTGAAACCAAGGAACGACGGAGACAGAAAGGGGCTGGCTGAGGGGACCGAAAACAACCAAACAGAGGTCAAATCGAGTTTACGCTCAGGAACAATGGATTTGGGGCTTTTGATTTGAAGGTTTGATTTCTTTAGGGAAATTAAGTTATAGTAGGTGATAAGATTAGGAATTTGGTTGGGTGATGGGTTTTGCTAGTTACCACCCTTAGGGTGTTCCAAAATGAGAATAAAAAATACTTTCTATAACCTTTGAGCCACCCTTCCGTACTGTTTCAACTTTTCACAATTCTTGATTGCTTTTTGCCCATTTCTGGCACTGCAAAGGGAGAGAGTGGGGATGGGAAAATACCCGCCAATTTCTTTTTTAACCATGGGTTACAAGTAACTAGACTAGTCATGTGACTTATGTGGGACCAAGTAAAACCCAACCTAGCCCACAACATTCTGTGGGAAAAAAATTACTCTCTCCGTTCCAAATTAATAGTCCACTACGAAAAGTCGTGTCATTTTTCAAATCAAAAGATGAGGTATTTCCGTGCATCATTTTTTGAATTTTTTCGCACCAAATTAAAGTACACGAGTACTTTAATTTGGTGCGAAAAAATTCAAAAAATGATGGACGGAAGTACTTCATTTTTTTATTTGAAAAATGTTAAGAAAGACAAAGTGTGGCTCTTATTTAGGAACGGAGGGAGTACGTGGCAACAAAGGATTGTTTTAGCGGACACACAGTGTGTGGCATACTAGAGTTCTACCGCATGAGCTAGCCACCACTTGCCTACTTGTATTTTATAGTACACATAAAAGTGTACTTAAAAGTACAAGTGAGGCTCACAAGTGTACTTTTTTTTTTACCGTTAACGAGTGTAATGTTGCACCCGTTCGTATTCCCCGAAATTGTATGACGTAAAAAAAAAAAAAAAAAGGAAATCTAAAGACGAGATGATCTGGTTGAGATGATCTATTAATATAAAAAAATTCCCTATTGGTTTGGTTTTCCCGAGCAATATAACTCCCTCCGTTTCTAAAATACCTGATTTGGCTAATTTGAAAAAATTAGTCTTTTGGTTTTTTTCGTTTTGTCCTTATTTAAAAAAAAAAAAATTCATTTGGGATGCACAAATGGTGTACTTTATTGACATCCATATTGGGCTACCTGGTACCTACTTAGGTGTATCAGGCAAAGTGTTTGGGCCGAAAGGGGGTCCATGGTCAGCCAGGTCGGATCGTAACAAATGGTATCAGAGCGACTTGTGTACACGACCCTGTGGGTTATGACACCAAACAACAGACCAGGAGAAGGCCGTGGTGACTTGGGAAAAACAATGACTGTGTTTAATTAGATAATTTAGTTTAATTTTGATGATGTCATCATGTATAATGAGTGGAGAGAGACAGAGAGAGAAATTAGAGAAATGATGATGTCATCAAAATTAAAACTAAAACTAAACAGGGAAACGAACAAGGCCAATATAACTCGCTGTGTGAATAAATGTAAAGGAGAGTGTGCACTCATGTGGGTCCATTACTGAATTTGAGGTCATTTTTGTTCTGAAAACTTTAATCATTTCTGTATGAATTGACAATGCATTATAACTCGCCCCGTGAAGAAATGTCAAGGTGATGCGCGTGGGGTGCAATGATGACCACCCTTAGGGTGGTTTTTAGCTTTTGCCATTTTGGAAATAGTATTTCATTTCTCTCTATCTCTCCTATCTCTCCAATCATTATCACATATTTTTAATGATTATCCAAAAACCAAAATGCAAAACCAAAACCAGAACCAAAACAAGGTCAAAAGAACCTCACCAAAAGGGATAGCGAAGATAGTGATTAAAATCATTAACAGTGTCTTGGTGATGCTTCAATTGCACCGGATAATTTCTCCTGCCAGAAGATAAGGGTTGAACCATCGTGTCTGTAAAACTGGAGAGGTTGAGTGGGACCTAACCCAAGTGGGGTTACGTTATCTGTCCGATCCAATCATAGGCATCCCACTCATGATTTGATGTCTGTCTAACCTCATCTGGCCTCTCAAATTATTGCTTCAATCTTAGCCGTCCACCCATGATTTACCCCTTCTTCTTTATATACTCTCCGTCTCATTTTAAATGCTCGCTACGTTTATCCGTACCATTTTCAAACGTCTATATCTTTTTATTGGTAAAGTTTTCAAAGTTTTAATTTTTTTTTCTAATTGAACTAATTGAGATTTATTAAATAAGATCCATATTGCATATAAAATACATTATAGAATGAAAATTATAAAAGTTTTTAAAAAATACGCATAACCGTAAGAAGCATTTAAATTGGAACGGAGGGAGTTGTAATCATGGGCTGATTTAAAATCCAAGAATTAATCATAGGTGATTTTAAATCAAAGAATTAGGATGAACGTGTACATTTTTTTAATGTTTACATTCTTGTCTCAATGTTTCTTACAAATTACTCACTGTCTCCAAACTCCTCATTTGGTAGCATATCTATGAATTAAAAAAGGGAATTCCTAACCACGAAGTGAACGGAAGCAATATTATTTTGTAGTGTAAGGCCTTGAATTCGATCTAGTAGTAGAACAATATTGGTCGCACTAACAGTAATCTAATTACGAACATTCGATATTTAAGAAAAAATATTAAGAAAATTATTATGAAATTCATGAAATTAATTTGGGGACAATATTGTACAATTGAATTTCGCTGAAGAATGTATTCCGATTCATCCTTTGCGTATCCTCACTTTATCAATCTGATCCAAACTACTTATTAATGTTTAATTTCTTTTATTAACAGCACTCAAAATGACAACACGTAAATTTTGATATACATTTTTACATTTTTTAATATATAATTTTATAATTTTTTTCAATTTTTACACATTCCAACACACATTTTAATTATAGCAACAGCAATTGATAGTTTTAGCATTTTACCTAATTAGTAGCTCCATGGGAAATTTTCTCGATTGTTTTGAAACCCTATTTGATTCTGCCATATATATATAGTACCATATTACTTTAGCAGTCTGATGAGGCTCAGTCAACGGTCAAGATGAAGGGGGTACATTAGTACAGGCAGTCTCCGGCAGGAAGTCATAAATGGCCTAGCTCATCTAGCCATGTGGTAACAAAACTACTACTATATCATACATGTCTCATTATTATGTGAAGTACATTTACGTGATACTCGATTCAACGTTACACATTCTCGTTAGGTCGGCGATAGGGATGGGCATGTGGACGGGTCGGGGCCGGAGAGTACTATACTACTATCTCAATTCCCAAATCCCTTCTCCATATCTATCCCCTACCCGATCTCCAACGAGGCTTTATTTTCATCCTCCATCCCCACTCCAAATGGGGATTCGGGGATCCAATTATTTTTAAAAAAATAATAATATTACTCAAAATCTAGAATCTCAGTTACAAATTAAATGCTAAAATCAAATTACAAGTAGAGGTGTCATATGGGCCGGACCGGCACGGGCACGGTATACGTTTATCGTTGGCATGGTACGGCACGGTAGCCATGTGTAAGCGTAAGTGTTTGCTAGCTTAGTATCAAGTGTCAACTAGATTTCTAATTTGATAACTCATGAATAGACCCCTATATTCAGGGATTCGGGGACGGGGCGGAGCCGGGCGTGGATGGATCGAAAAAAGGATTCGGAGCTGATTCGGGGCAGGGACATGCCTATCTCCACCCCCTACCCGATCCCCAAACATTTAAAAAAAAAATCTCCATATCCTATCCTATCTCCAAACAGATCTCCATATTGCCGATCCATTTCGATCGGGGATCGGATCGGATTCGAACGGGTCGGATGAAATAGCCAACCCTAGTCGGCGACCAAGGTCTAAGTGTATGGGCCTCAACTATAAATATGTGGTGCTTATATGATCTGAATTCTGAAGCATCACGTGATTGTGCTCCAAAATTATTGAATAATTATTCCATGTCATTCACATTCACAACATATAGTGGAGTAGAAAGGTGATGAGAAACACTGTTCTTACCCATGGTTAAAGAAGGCACTAAGAATGGACTGTGGTAGAAAACAAACCAAACCTTGAAAGTTAGGTTAAACTACATTCAGGGCAAAAGCATGATTGAGATAATCGGGTGGCCCCTAACATCTACCCTGAATGGAGAAATGATTCGATCGGAATTCGGAGCAATAGTACTCAACAGCATCTCTGTTCGAAGCTTGCATAATTTTTCGTCATGATTGACACTTCACCACCTTCCCAAGGTGGGTCAATTGGGTGTTATGATCAGAGCATCTCTAACAGGGCAGCTTTAATTTAACTTTTCACATGTGTTTTTATGAGAAGAGTTGACATCTGCTCACTAGATGGAGGGTAGTATGAACATAGATATTGCCTTATTTACGGATCATCTTAAAATGAACTCTTTACGGAAGTTCACAAGGGGCCTCATTGATGTCATATTGCAATAATCTGAACCGATTATTTTGTAGGACCTCAGAATAGTGTATCTATGTAAAAAATTAGCTTAACCCGACATCAATAGGTATATCAAAATTTGATCTGAAATGATCCAACTGTTGTTTTTAGGATGATCTGTTAATAAGTTTTCCTCATGAAGATAAAGATAACTGAGTTTAGATTTCAATACATATCACATATAGCAAGAAACTTTCACGGATATTAATACATTTTTTCAGATATCGATACATATTTACACATTATTCTCCTTCCGAAAGGCAGAGTTTAGCATTTTCTTACCATGAAAGTACTAGTAATAAAATTCAACCTTTTGGAATGGAGGGATTATTATTTGACGAATATGCAAAATTGTTTTTTTTTTTTGGCTTATTCACTTCAGATAAATAAAAAGAACAATGTTACATACGGGAGTGGTGTTGGTGTTGGCGCTGTGCAACGGGTGCACAACATTGTGCTGCGCAGCATTCGAGACGTCTGCTCGGCGATCCAATAGTCCAGTTTTCATCTCTATCGAATGTCATTTGAGTTGTTCATTGCAAGATGAAAACTAGACCATTTGATCATTGAGCAAACAACTCGAATGCTGCGCAACACGGTGATGTGCATCCCTGCACAACACCAACGCCAGACTCGTTACACACACACACACATGAGAGCGCATATCTAGGCACATATTTTTGCGGAACTGATAATGCATGTCGGTCCCACACAACAATGGCATGACTTGCAAATATCGAACAATTTTGAACACATTGTGTAGAGCATTTTCCTCAAAAGAAAAAGGAAAAAAGTGGAGTAAAAAGTTAGAACACCTAGACTTTACCCATGGTTAAAGAAGGCCACTAATAAAGCGGTAATTCCTTCCGCACCGACGAAAATACATCGACGGCATCGCGGACGCCGTTGTGGGTCCCAATCGGTCGATCCGAGCCGTTCATCCTTCTCAAAATCGAATTTCGAGTGGGCCCATGCGGGAATCGAGGCAATCGGACGGCTGTATGAGCTCGATCCAAAATCACCCCATTTCATTCAAAAAATTTGGATCGAGCTCATACAGCAGTCCGATTGCCTCGATTCCAGCGATAGGCCCACTCGGAATTCAATTTTGAGAAGGATGAACGGCTCGGATCGACTGGTTGGGACCCACAACGGCGTCCGCGACGACATCGGTACGCCGTCGGTGCATTTCCGTCGGTTCAGGTAGAAGGGTTTCTAATAAAGAGATGGTGGAAAAAAAACCAACCAACCATGAGTTAGGTTAAAAAACACTAGGGGCAAAAGCATGATTGAAGATAATTGGGGGTGTCCCTGACACACCCATGTCATGATTGATACTTCACTACCTCCCCCTTTCTCCCTGTTTTTCTATATTAACCCTCTCATTCATTTCTCCATCCCCACACTCTCTCCAATCTCCAATATCTTCATACAGTATAACCTTATTTCTCTCTCTAGAAAACCACCCACTGCCTGTTACTCTTCAAGTTTTGATTCTAATTGAGAAGATGACAGTTGAGAAGGAAGACTTGGGTCTGAGCCTGAGCTTGAACTTTCCACAGAGTAATCGGTCTTCACTACAGCTTAATCTCATGCCTTCTTTCCCTTCTTATCCTCCTTCTTCTTCTTCCCCTTCACCGCCTTTCACTGCTCAAAAAACCTCTTGGATCGACAACTTCCCTTCATTTGGTATGTTTCTTTTCAAGATCTCCTCTCGATCAGCTTTTTTATTTTATTTTTTGGGTTTTCTTTTTCTTTCTAATTTTCCTTTAACTTACCAAAGTTTTCCTATTTTCTCAGCCCTTTTCGTTTCGTTTTTTCATGTGGGTTTTCTCTAGAAAGACTAATATATTCAATCACAAAGTAAAATCTTCAGCTTTCCTTAATTGGGTCCTCAATAAACAGATCTCTTGCTTTAATTTCACACTTCAAAAATTAAACTTTTCAATATTTGCAGAAAAGAATCTAATAAATGCAAATCTGTTGACAGATCGGAACGCGGACGCATGCAGCAGGGGCGAGATGAGGTCGTTCCTGAGAGGAATCGACGTGAATCGGCTGCCGTCGACGGCAGCCGACGGCGAGGAAGAAGCCGGAGTGTCGTCGCCGATCAGCACGGTCTCGAGCGTGAGCGGAAAGAGGAGCGAGAGGGATCAGGGCAACGGTGACGAGAACGAGATCGAGAGGTCTTGTTCGCGTGGGATCAGCGACGAAGAGGATGGCGACGCCGCTCGGAAGAAACTCCGGCTGTCGAAAGACCAGTCGGCGGTTCTCGAAGAGAGCTTCAAAGAGCACAACACTCTCAACCCCGTAAGTACATAACAGAGTCAAAAGAATCAACTGTACATTGAAAAAATGCTAGAGACAAATAGTTTCACATGCATCGTTCATAAAATGATTCCGGATACAAGTGTGTCCGAATTCGTGTCTCGATATCTGTTATAAACGGACAGTTGTGTTTGGTGATGTTCATCAGATGCATGTGAGACTCACGTGTATCGGACGGCTCCAAACAGATTTGTGTATGGACTTAGATCTGTATATATGTCCGCAATATCGCTCTTCAATACTTACTTCACATGTACAGAGCATGATTTGGGGAATATTTTTGTTTTTGTTTTCAGAAGCAAAAGCTGGCTTTGGCTAAACGTCTTGGACTAAGACCGCGTCAGGTGGAGGTTTGGTTCCAGAACAGGAGGGCAAGGTTAGTTATTGTTCTCTCTCTCAAGGGTAATTTTGGTATTTAACAAATGCATAGTTGGAGCTTCAAAGTACACCCAAATAAGATGTCCTCACACCCTACGATATCCATACAAGTCCATTAGCAAAGAACAAGAAATTTATGATTTTTTTGCTGTTCATTTAATTCATAGGGGTATGGACTATGGACTGCAAAGAGAACAAAAGTTTACTCACAAGTCGTACTAAATAATTTTTACGGTCTTGGGAGTTCGGGGTTTGCTCCCGGTTTCTCCTCCTTGCCCCAAACTTTTGCGGTTGGTTATACCTAGTCGTTACCTTTAGAGCCTCAAAATTAGTTGTGGTGTGTGCAAGTTTGTCTAGACAGCCGGTTTTTTTTAAAAAAAAACATCGCTTCTCTCTTAGCACGGTTTCCAATTTTTTCCGCCAATTATTATATAGTTATTTCTCTCCCTGCTCGTTATCAATATTGAAAAATCAGTATTTCTGGGACTTTCCGCTATCTCATAAACCAATCATATAATAATTTCTTGAAACCATTTTATAAAATGAAAGTGGAGTATCACTTTTACTTTCCGTTCCCCTAAAAATGACACCTTTTATTACAAAATGAAGAGACAAGTAGTAGTGGGTGTATTTAGAAGGCAATAGGTATTTTAATTGTAGTGAAATTACAAACGTACCCATCTCCATCTGGTTTCCTCTAACAAGTGTGGTAAATGCAATGATGGTGCAGGACAAAGTTGAAGCAGACTGAGGTTGACTGTGAGTTCCTCAAGAGATGCTGTGAGAACCTGACCGAAGAGAACCGGAGGCTACAGAAGGAAGTTCAAGAGCTGAGGGCCCTGAAACTGTCCCCACAGTTCTACATGCAAATGACCCCACCCACCACCCTCACCATGTGCCCTTCCTGTGAGCGGGTCGCGGCCCCACCACCCTCCTCGGCCCAACCAACACAGCCCATCCCGATGGGCCACTTTCACCCGCGGCCCATCTCCATCAACCCTTGGGCTACTTCTGGCCCGTCGCACGCCGGCCGTTCGATGATTCCCTCGCTCGATCGCAATAACCTGGTCGGCCCAAGGGCATAATGGCCATTTCGAATATATCTTACGTAGTATTTACAGCACGGAATGAGTAGGGGGTTAATTGGAAGAAAATGTATATCTATGGGGGGTCAAAAGATATGATTTCCCGGAGAATGTGATTTGGTGGGTCTCGATATGTTTTGGTTTGTTCACCCATCTATCTTCTTTGAATGACTATTTAGTACATTTACTAATTAAAGCTTACAAGTACTCTTTTTTTTTTTCCAATGAAGAGGGGGAAAATATCGTAAGGGTAGGAAAAAGACTTCGGATGTTGTAAAGTGACTTGTTTATGACTGATTAAGTTTAACTTTATTATTAATTGCTAAATCTACTCTCATTACGTACCACCGATGAATCTCACTTTGTATCCTTGTGCAATTTTATGACTATTGTCTGTTCAGTAGTGATTTTGGCACTTTTTTTATAAGTTGAAAAAAATTGGAACACACGTCTTTAAACACTGGATGAAAACCGTTGAAACCATTTTTTTTCAACTTATTTCAAAATAAAAAAAAAGGTGTGATTAACAAATAAAAACCATGATATTCGATCAAGTTGATTTTTTTACACTTATATGTGTATCATGGGAACCATGAACTCTACGCGTGAAACGCTTCGATCGTCGGAACGGTCTTTTTATTCGCGGCGTCGAAATGTGCATGCACACAAAGCGCGCAAAGACCCTGTTTCCTTGATTAAGGGGGTATTTGGGAGACTTATTTTCAATTTTTCATTTTTAATTATTGGGTTTTTGGCTTTTTGAATTATGGTCAATGTATTTTGAATCCTTTTCAATTTTTCAGTATTTGAGAAAATATTTTGAAAATGGTAATGCATTTGAGAGAAATATGCAGAATGCATTTGCAACAAGTGTAGTGTTTGAGAAGTAGTGTAGAATATATTTTGTAGGTCCTTTTTGTTAATCAAAATAGAAAAAGTGAAAAATAAGGAGTTAAAAATCTCCCGCAACCTACTTTTGACTTCTCCACTCTAATGAGCCGGGGTGCATGTTGTCCCCAAAGCATGTTGTCTAATCTAGACCGTCCGTGCTTGACGATGGACGGCTCGGATCACATTTTGTCCAAACCAATCCGAACCGTCCGCTACCAAACAAATTCGAGTCGTCCCATGCCAATTTTTCACGGAATTACGGACGGCCCAGATTGGGACAACATGAATGATGTCGCTAAAGGGACAACACCATCCCCCAATTCGTCAAAATTTTGAGAATGAGTTCTAGCTTAATATGTTCGAGGTTTGAACGGTCAAACACCCAAACTTAAAAATGAGAAGTTGAAAAGTAATCGGCCAAAGAAGCCGCAAGTACTTTTTTTTTCCCACGGTCCCCATTTTACAGTCAAATTAGCATTTTTGTCATCACAAAAAGATTGTCTTACTTCAAAATAGTTAATATATAAATGAATTTTCTCTTTTACTCTTACATGTTTAAATGAATAGTTATTAAAAATGTAGTAAGAAAAATTGAGAAAATATACTTTTTTGTTCTCCTTTTTTATTCTTGAAAAAAAAAAACCACATACTTTTAAACATGCAATTGATGTGCTCTCTTATTTGGTTAAAATCTCTAAAGTAAATTACTGTATTAGATAGGGATGGAGATGGAGGAGGTTAGGTCTCATGCGTCACTCGCAACAGCTTCATTAGACTCCCTAATTTGAGGGACATTTTGTCTGTCTTGCCGCTTTTAATAGCAGCTATTAGAACCCCAGCTTTCCATAGAAAACGCAACGTTTTACCCGCATGTCACTTTCAATAATCATGTTAAACAGCCTCGGACTAAGAGTATCCTTATCAGGCTCAACAAAAATTAGGCCAAATTTAATCTCAAAAACACATTTTATAAATTAACAAGTCACTTTTTAAAAAACTCACAAAATCAGACTCTCTATTCAAGAAGTCAGGAGAGAGAATTGATTTAACCCGTGAATAGTGCCCCAAAGAATTTACCGAGTTACTGTAGCAAAGTTATAACTTTTGTAGATTTACAAAAAAATTGTTGAGTCTGATTTTGGGGGTTTTTTTCCCTCTTTTCACTCAACAATTTAGCCATCAGGGGGATTTGCCTCCCCTGATGAGGATGCTCTAACTGTATGCAAGTGTAAATCTGTGGAGAGGCAGAGAGGAAATGGGTAATTTGTTTTTTTTTTGTAAGAGTGGATAGTTTATTTTTGGTGGGTGATTGAGTTCAAGTGATTTTACTATTTTGTCCTGACGGTTAATTAATGTTACAGTGAAAACAGGTGTGAAATATTTTTTTTTATAAGGGCAGTATTGGAAATCACTTTTGTGACGGGACTTCAAAAATTTGTTCACACCAATTGGTGTTTTCCCTTTCTATATTACTCCAATAGATTAGTGGCTAAATAATTGAGCCAGATTATTTTTTTGTTCCTATCTATTTTTTTCAGTATTTGTTAGTTTTGCGTTATTTTTTGTGGATTATTTGTTAGTCTCGACGGAAGGAATCTTTATTAACCAAGCTACTCCCTCTGTCCCTTTTAATTGTCCAGTATTTCATTTTGGTTGTCCCTTAATAAATGTATATTTTAAAAAATTAATGGATAAAAGTTTGTACAATTCTCGTTTTTGCCATTTTTAAAAAGTTAACGGGAAAAAGTTAATGGGTACAAATAGAAGATAATTTTGGAAAGCGGAGGTAAAAATTGACGTGAAAGATGAAAAGTAGAGATGAAAGTCGATGTGAAAAAAGTTATGATGATGTTTCTTTAATGAGTTGAATTTTCGAAGCAACACACTTAAAAAAAGGGACAGATTGAGTAATTTTTTGAAAAAAGACAACTAATCTAAAAGTCCGTCTGTTTTGTATTTTTTTCTTTATAGTGAACTTTTTTTAGATTTTGATTGAGATGAATAAAAGTAAAAAATACACAAAAAAATCGACACGAAACTAACAAATGCTAATTTTTTTTAAATAAGGAAAAAAAAAGGGAAATGTGGCTCAATTATTTAGCCAAAACACTATACACACAACAATGATTAAGCCTGTGATCATTTTATTTTGGCAAAATGACCTATTCAATAATCCACCATTTTTTTTTTTTTTTGCAAAATGGTGTTAAACACATCCCTTCTTTATTCTCAGACACTCCCTTTTTGTCTTTATTCACCTTCAAATTACTTACCTTTACCTCATGAGTAACTTTTTTTTACCTATGAAGAGTAATTTGGTACTTTCAAGTGAATAAAGACAAAAAATAAAGTGTTCGAGGATAAAAGGGAAGTGAAAATCATTTCCCTAAAATACAAACAACACTAATATGTTGTCAATCTGTCCGTAGAATTTTTAAACGTGGGCCCATTTAAGGAACATGTTAAGATGTTACTGTATATGACATGGCAGTATTTAAAACATGGAAGATATTGTGATTTTTTTTGGGTAGTGATAATGCCAAAACTATTTTTGGCCTTGTTCGTTTTGGTTTTTAAGTACCGATTTTCTAAAGAGAATTTTAATTAGGCATCCTATCTAAAAATCTTATTTATGTTCTCATCCCTGATGTCATCGCTAGTTATGTTTACATCCTGAAATTGTATAGTCTGACCATTGTGCCCTTATTAACTCTCCCTAAACACCATTTAATAAATTATATTGATACCATTTATAAATTTTCCTTATTTATATCATTACCTATATGCAGTTGTACTATCTCCACAAAATCAGGAGATTGACGTGGTAAAGGAAAATTTCCTTTTTTCCAGCCTTAAAACAAGGAAAGGCTAAGTTAGTGATTTGAACCCCACCACTTCCCATATCATTTCAATTTCCAAACCAAAAACTAATTCTACACACGGCTGATCATCTCCTTCTCTCTCTCTCTCTCATTACTTTTTTTTTTCTTTCCGATCAACAAACTCATGAAGAATTAAGGCGGTGACAGCATCCATTAACGCCATTATTTTACTAATCCAAATGAAGAATAAAGCAATCCAAAAGTAGGAGTACATCCCCCATCAGTACTGAATTCACAACCGGATGGTCGCAACCGGCTAGCTCACAAGGTGCACAACCGCCAAACTCAAAATTGATCGATCCCGGCGGCGATGAAAAAACCTAATGAGTAATCTTGATCGATCTCGCAATCTTATTTGATTACTTTCCTTTGTTTTCTTTTGTATGGTGGTGGTGGGTTTCAGATCTTGCTAATAACGATTTTTTTTTTCCGATTTAATGGTGGAGTTTTTTTTCCCGATTCAAGGCGGGTGTTCTTTTTCGATACGGTAATAATGGTAAATCAAAAAATCATATTCGCATGTGCTTTAAAAGATGGTTATTCTGTACAGCGAATATGGTTTATTGATTTACCACTTTTACCATATTCACATGTAGATGTTATTGCGTACAGTAAATATTGTTTATTAATGTATCATGTTTTCATGTATAAAATGGTTGACCGAAATGGGAAGGACTACATGTGGCTTTATGGTGCATTAATCAAACATGTTTTCATGGTTTTGGCTTGCGTTGTGGATTTATGGTGCATTAATCAAACATGTTTTCATGGTTTTGGCTTGCGTTTTGGATTTATGGTGCATTAATCTATCATATGTTTCATAGTATTTTTTATATGATGCATTAATCTACCATGTTTTTATATGCAATCTGACTTTTATGCTTGGACTATATATACCTATTTTTTATGGTGCATTAAAAATGACATGATTATTTATTTTCAATTTTATTTCGAGATTATAGGTTTGAGAGAGAGAGAGAGAGAGAGAGAAATTAGGAAAGATTAGGAGAAAGAAATGTTAGGAAATTAGGAGAGAGAAATATTAGAAAAATTAGGAGGTAAATATTAGGAAAATTAGGAGAGAGAAAGGGTATTTTGGGGTTTATTTGAATTTCAGGATGAAATCATAAGTATTTAAATTTCATAGGATGGAATCATAATGATTTTTTTGTACATGATGCCTAATTCCCTCTAATCATTACAAAAACCAAAACTCAAAACTCAAACCAAACACAACCTTTGATTTTGCCAAAACTTCAATGCGTAATGAGTTTGTACTATAAATACGAAGTGAGAGCAGAGAGAAATCATTTCCCTCTCCCCTCTTGTAATGGTCGGGCCCCTCCTCTCCCTCTCTCTCTAAAAATTTCTCACTCTTTCACTCAAATTCACCTCCCACACTTAAAAAAATCCGTAGATCCACTCATGACTCAACTATGTGCATATACAAGTCATTTAAAGCCCGGGTCTTGGTTGTTTTTACTTGGAAAGGGTGTTTTTCGGTTGGATTGAAGTTGAAGAACTTAGGTTTGCTTGGATCTTTGATTTGGAGTTCAATCTTTAAGGTAGGGGTTATTTTCTAGTCTTTTTAAGTGTTTGTGTAGTGTTTTGATGCACATCTTTGATTAATTTCATGTTTTCTTGCTTGGGTTGAGATCCCCTCAAATCTGAAAATCTGTCAAAAATTTTGCTCAAAACACTCCGGTACAAGTACCCTAGAATCGAGGTACAGGTACCGAAAACTTCTGTTTTTTTTTTCCAAGTTGACTAATCAGGTAACCCATTTTGGGGGTTCTGAAATCTTGATCTTGCCGTGAACTTAGAACATCTATCGTTTAAGCTTCCTTCCTTGGTCGTGACACTCATTCATTGTTCATTGTTTATATCATTGAGTGTTCCTCAAATTCGATGACAATTGTACCTATCCCCGTGAATATGACACGCGACAATGCAACACAATAGACAATGCACATGTTTTTGAATGAATGGATTACATTTTGAAGTGGACACTTGAGGGACACGTGGTACTTGAAAAAGGAAACTTTACGTCTTGAAATTGGTTGTGGTTACTAGGACCCCATTCGGGTGATCCTAGGCATGGGTTATAAGGCCTGTGAATCTCAGTAGGGGTTACGAGGCTTAAGAATCTTACCAAAGGTTACAAGGCCTAAAATACTCGGCAGGAATTATGGGACCCAAAATTCTCAGTTTTCAAAATATGGATTATAATGGTTTGAAATGAAAGATTTGCTTGGATTATAAGGGTATGTGGGCACTTGGGTATTTTTCAACGAGAACTTCATGAATGAAATGACGTTCTATGAAAAGGATGACACTTGAATTGATCACTTAGATTATACTCCCTCCGTTCCAAAATAAGTGTCCCACTCTCTCTCTCTTTCCGTTTTTCAAATAAAAAAATTAAGTACTTATATATGTGTATCATGTTTTGAATTTGTTTGCACCGAACTAAAGTACTTTTGAATTTTTTGTTTTGCACTGAATTAAAGTACTCAATCGGTGCAAAAAAATTCGAAATACGATACATGGAAATACTTAATTTTTTTATTTGAAAAATGACACGGCTTTTCATAGTTGACACAATATAGGAGTAGCAAAAATTGTTGATTGGTTTAGATTGCCTTAGCTCTCTCATTGTCATTTCATTGCATATTCATTTAGAATTTGTTGAAGATTTTTTACTAGGCTTGTGTAGCTCACCCTTACATTTTCAGGTACTACTCATGGCGCATGACTTTATTGCTTGGGGTGTATGGTTTGGATGAAAAGCATATTTTGAAGAGTTAGCTTTTATCATGGAATATGATTACTTGAGCTAGATTTATTGTTATTCTATGAATTTGGAACGATGTGAGTTGACTTTTGGATGACTATGTATGGAATTATGGAGTTATATTATTGAGAAGTGTTTATTTATTTATGTAAAAATTGAGGGCGTGACACGCACCCTTAGTCCTTTTGATTTGGAGGCTGGAGCATCCACCACTGGTATTTTTGGAGAATTTTTTTGCCATGTCTCAAGAATGGCAAATGGGGTGTCACACCCATAAATTTGACAAATGTCGATTCCTTTATCATATGGGAACGCCTAAGGTATCCCCAAACGAAAAGGGACACCATATCCTCCTATTCAACGGTCCCAACAAAGCCACATAGGCTCTATTGACCAAAAAATGACTGGTCAAATCGGTCATCCCAAAAGGTCATAAAGTGTTATATCATAAATGGCAACTAGCATGAACCCGTGCTATGCACAGAGACAATTTCAAGTGCACACGATTAATGCAAATTTTTTCAAACAAATTCGTATTTATTTAAATTGTCAACATTAAAAAAAAACATCTAAAAAAAATTATTCAAGCAAATAAAATTTCCTATATGAGATCCAAACCTTAATCAACAAATACAGTAAAAGATTAGTCACGAAGACCTCATTGATCCTCTGTCATTTCTTGACATTCCTCAATCTATTAGATAAATAATAATAATTAAATTCGTGACACCCCATTGATCCTCTAATTTCATTTTAGTTTATATATACAATAAACATGTAACAATGATGACAAATGTATTTATTACCTTTTAAAATGTGCAAACATTCTTCTGACAGTCTACTTTTAACATGATTATCACCATAGGAGTACATTGTTCATGACGTAGAGGTTTTGGAGTGAGTATAATAAATAAAGCAAACTTAGTTTAATCTTGTGTCTAATTTCATACTAGAACAAACTTAGGTCTTTGTTGCTTGTTCCATAAAATACCCGATAACCGTTCTTTCTCTCGAGCTTTCTCTATAATGGGTTATCTCTTCCGTGTACCCTTATTTTTTAAGGGTCAAGCAAACGTGTTACCTTAGATCTCTTCAAAATCTCGCTTAATGTTTTTGGACCAAACTCACGGTAACAACAACAACAATAACCTAACCCATCTAGACCCTAATTATTAGGGGTTATGGGCGGGAGATGATTGAAAACAAACCTAACTTTTGACAATATGCACATAAAGTGGTAGCTCTCAGAATACCACTAAAGCAGTGGCCCCGTTGACCTCCAAAAATTGAGGAGTTACATGGATGTTTTGCTGCAGAACCATGCCCCCAAATCAAAGGCGAAAGACATCAGGGAGAGCTAGTCTAGAGACCGTATCAATTTCTGTGCTCATTACTATGCTTCCTTCATTCATAGTTCAGAGCATTTCACTAAAATAAAATAAAAAAAACCCAACCATTATCGCACATGTTCACATATCTAAAAGAGAGGAGAAAGTAAGGAACCACAAAGAGAGAGAACAAATCAAACAAATGTGTTGGCATTTGTACGTCAACTAAGAAGAAGGAAACACCTCACTAGATCCAAGGGGGAGGGAGAGAGATGTCAAAGATGGATTTTTTAATAAAAAACTTAAAACTCTACAGGTATCGTGGTCAATGATCACTATGGTTTTAATTTTGAAAAAGAACAATCTACGAATATGTTCTCTTAAATGGTAAATATGGTTCTTAAAATATGAAAGGGATACTTTATGTTGTCAACTAAAAATGGAAGTGGAATATGTAATTCCTTTGCATCCGTAATTAATTTCCTTAGTTAGAATAACTAATTTAAAAAACCCGTAAGATTTCCTTAGGATAACTACGTATGATAATGGTATACCCATGCAAATTATATTGATTTTTAGTTTAAATTGTTAAAATGAAAGATTCCATGTTTTATTATGGATAGCAAGATTTATGGGTTTCAAATTTAAATACCACTGAGATTTATAGAAAATCTTTGATTTATATAGTTATGTCACATGTTTCTCCCAAAACTCTATATGACAAACCAACCAATTCATGCCACTTGTCGCGTCCACAACCCTCTTCAGGAAATGTCATCATGCAATATATAATATATAAGATGTCATTTATGGGGGACACCGTAAAAAGGGGTATAACAATGGTATAACATTAACTATAAACACGTATAACATTCTAAAAAAAAGGTATAACTTGGAAAAACATGAACACTAAATGGCATAACATAACAAAATTAAAGCATAACATGACATAACATTGAGTAGGCATAATAGTACCCATTAAAAGGCATAACTAAAACCATTAAACGACATAACATGCAGACTTACTAGACTTATTGTAAAATCTTAATATACTGCTAAATTTACAGTCTCATTTTATCCCAACACTGAACTATCATCGTCTCACAAACATTAATGTAAGGCGAAAATTAAACAATTAGAGAGGCGTACCCGAATCCATCATGATAAGCTTTTGAAATTCAAAAATTGAACACTAATATATGCAATAATAAACGGAAAAGGTTTCTCTCTCTTGCTTCACTATCTAGAAATTAAGTTACATAAAAGTGATAGAAACCTAATGCTCGTTTATAGGCAGAGAGAGGACCAATTTCCTTATATGTCATAATATTCAATTTCCATCAAAGTATAATCAATTCAGGAAATTACTTCCCTTAACCAACAATATATTATCTTGAGTCTAAAAGATATGGAGGATCTTGCCAAACCCACGATTCATGTTGCCATATATGTGGGCCGTAATAACTAAATAAAAGATTTAGTCTTACATTCTCCCACTTGGCCCATATGAAAACTTTAAGTTAGGTCTAACAAGGTAAACATAAGGTGCGCTATTAGTCCATATCTATCCCTTCTTAATTTGGTCACAATCATTATACTATAATTTAAACAATTCACAAATGCAAGTCATAGCGGTTGTATATTCAAATGGCATAGTCCCTTCCATGTACCACTACATTTGTAACTGGCTTAACATAGTCCTTAAGTGAGAAGTGTATTCATATTCATAAAGTTCAACAATAAGATTTTTCTCTCTGCCTTCTCTCTACTTTCTCATCTATTAGGGTTTTGTCTGGGAGGGGGTGAGGCCACCGCCTCCTCTGTCTTCACCCCCCTCCCCTCCTCTCTCAGATCCCCTTCTCCTCTCCTCCATATCTTCCGTGTTCGACCTCCTACCCACCATTCTGCCATCCACTCCGCCATCCACCATCCACCATCCGCCGTCCACCATCTCTCCCACCGCTACACTTTCTGCCTCACTCCGTGGTTTCGGTAGATGGGTCGATGTCCGGATCAGATCTGAAGATAGGGGATGGGGGTCTGTTTCTCCGGCGAATAAGTTACTGGGTCCGGCGCGGCGGCGGTTTTCCGGCGACATCTTTGACCGGGGTTTTTTAGTTGCGTTTTAGTTTTAGTTTATTTTGTTACTTTGTTTGTTTATGCCCCTGGGGATCTAATCCCGTTGTGGGATCGTATTGCCTCCTTTATGGGTGGTTTTTGTTGTATGATTTCATCAGTGTGTTTCTGCGTTTGGTTTGAGCTGGGTGTCCCTTTTGTGATCCTCTTCTACCAGATCGAGGACGGACTCTACGCCCGCACCTAGTGTAGGTCTGCTTTTGCAGTACGTGTCTTGAGCATGTGAGCCTGTGTGCTCTTTGCAGTTGCTCATGTCTTTGATTTTGGTAGATTTGGTTCATTCCTGTATATTGTGATGAAATCTTTGCCTTAGGGCCGGTTGATGAAATGAATTGCTTGACGTCTTTCAAAAAAAAAAAAAACAATAATGTCTTTTGTCAAAGACTATTCATGTAATCATTCATCATTCACATTCATGTACTTAGTGCGTGCTTCCTTGTTCCCTATACCCGTGTGTTTTTATTTTACAGTATACATCACCCGTATATGCTAATGGCTTTATGTTGAGCAAGTATAGGGTAGCCTTCGTGGCCAGGCAGAGAGGGGTGTCTAACACCTTTCCCTCACCAAACCCTTGTTTCCCCACTAGAATCTCTAGCAAGACTTTTCTTGGTTTAGCCTAACCCAATTTCGTGGTCCGTTTGGCCAATTGAATAGGCCCATCCTCTTTTGGTCTAGCCAACATCTTTTGAACCCATACTTTGCCGAGCCCAATAATTATTTGCAGGCTTCTGACCAACTTTGACTTTAATTAATTAAGATTATTTATTCATCTCAATTAATCGGACGACAATTAAGCCATGATGAATTTTCAGTGTCTACACATTTCCATCAACCTAATCATCTTTCAAGCCATTTTGGCAAGAAAAAGGTGTCTTGGCTAGCTCCAAACAATATAAGTACCCATCAGTGTAGCCATTTGAAGGAGAGAAAAAAAAACTGATGTCAGCTTCCTTTGTCCCGCACGGGCGCGTGCAACACCCGCACCGAAAGTAGTCTGACTCGCCCAAACGTGCGTCCGTTGACCGGCGCGTGCGGGCTCCGACGGACTTCTTTGCTGAAGAATCTTACACCATTGAAATCGCCTCGACAATACCTACAACCCTATGGTATCAAATCGATTTTAGAACGAATATTCCGGTGTCCCGTTTTTTCCGGCATGGGAGGAGAGAGAGAGAGAGAGAGAGAAAAAAAGCCGGCAGCGAGCTCGTCATACCTTGCCAAACCTCGCCGCCTGTGGCGAGGTACTGTAGCTTCGAAGAAAAGGGAGAGGGCCTTGACGAGGCTGCTGGGTCTGGTTTTTCCAGATTTCGGTAGCCAAAATGGCCTCGCCGGAGAGAGAACGAGGCTGTTGGAGATGCTCTTACCCATGGTTTTTTGTTGATCAACCTTGCTTATGGGTACACCATTTGGTGCACACAAAATGCACACCGCATTGTGTGACACCTATTTTGGGATTCCAACCAAATGATCGGAGTCGCTCAACTTTTTGAAATACGTTTTTAAGGATCCCTGTAAAAAATCAGCTCAGTCAGTATCTATATTAGCTTGATCGAAATTTTCACTCAATTTCCTGTAAAAAAATTGACCACAGAACAGGTCAAACCTCTATCGATATTCGATCAAGCTGATTTTTTACATGATCCTTAAAAGGATATTATAAACAAGTTAAGCACTTGAGCTGTTTCAATCATTTGTATGAAATCCTGAGATAGGCTCCAAGTAATGCGGTGCGCATTTGGTATACCCTTGCCCATGGTTTTCCATTGGTTTTTGCTATACGTAATGATGACCGACCCCACACTGATCTACGTGGAAAAGAGGGCCCACTGAAAAATTCAAAATTCAAAAGATTTCTAGAAATTTGAATCAAATGGGTAGGTATATCTCTCTCCTCTCTTCTTCTGCAACAGATCTGAGAATCACTCCCTCCATCTCCTCCCAAACCCCCGCCCCCACCACCTCCTACGCGCCACCACCATATCTTCTCTCTCTTGACCTAATTTCTCTCTACGCTCCCCCGATACACTCTCTCTCGTCCATCTCTCCACCTAAACCACCACCGACGGACCATCGGACCCCACCACGACCACCATCGGATTCCACCAGCCATCGATCTATTCTCTCTCACAGGTTTCTCTCTTACACTCCCTCTCTGTACATCTGCATTTGATTTTAAAAAAAAAAAATTAGGGTTTTTTCAGATTTTCAGAAAACCCTTCGATTTTCAACAAACCCTTCGATATTGGTTCGAAATCAAATGTTCGAAACCCTTCTATTGGATTAAATGTCTGCAATTCATCGAGATATCGTGGAGGCGTTCTGTTTTTTCTGCTCTTACTGCCTCAGTGGCCTGAAGGTCATGCATTTTGTTTGCCCAACTTTGAGATTTTACATTGATATAACGGAGATAGGAATTAGAACATCTGAATGAATATTGGTTGGTTTTCTTTATGAATACAAAGATGAGATTCAATCAACAGCGTTTGATTTCTCCATTTATTGCTTGTGAATTTCTTGAATTTGTGTTAGGATTTGGCAAATTCCAGAATCCAGATAGTATTAAGTGTTATATAAGATGGGTTCGTTTGGTTTTTCCTATTTTAGCTCGTATATTTATGGGTCTTGTGCTGTGTATGGGCTAGCTATTATTTATTGCCAAACATGATATTGTACCTGATGGGAGATTACCATACAATTTACATGCATCTGTAACCTCTTTCTCATATACTGTATGATCGAAATTTGGAGATGTTTGTCCTATATCCCTGCTCATGTAATGATATTGACAAAGGAGGCTTGCATAGTATATGTGCTGGGAAAAAGTGGTTTGGATGGTAGGTGCTAATATATTGTTTTTCTGAAGGGGCAAATTGTATGTGTGTTGATTTTGAAGATTGTTGAATAAATTGTGATTGGTTTCTGTCATTTTGGAAGCAAGTTAGTCTTGTAAATAGAGAATTGCAAACACCAATATTACGCTACGTAAAATTTGCTTGTTTATACTCAATCACAAAGTAAACTCTTGAGCTTTCCTTAATTGGGTCCTCTATTAACAGATTTCTTGCTTCAATTCCGCACTCCAAAAATTTAACTTTTCATTTTTTTTTGCAGAAAAGATTCGTAATAAATGCAAATCTGTTGACAGATCGGAACACCGACGCATGCAGCAGGGGCAAGATGAGGTCGTTCTTGAGAAGAGTCGGCGTGAATCGGCTGCCATCGACGGCGAGGAAGAAGCCGGAGTGTCATCGCCGATCAGCACGGTCTCGAGTGTGAGCGGAAAGAGAAGCGAGAGGGATCGGGGCGACGGTGACGAGAACGAGATCGACAGGTCTTGTTTGCATGGGATCAGCGACGAGGAGGACGGTGACGCCGCTCGGAAGAGACTCAGGCTGTCGGATGACCAGTCGGCGATTCTTGAAGAGAGCTTCAAAGAGCACAACACTCTCAACCCTGTAAGTACCTAACAGAGTCAGTACCTAACAGAGTCAAAAGACTTAACATTACATTGGAAAATGCTCGAGAAACAGATGTTGAGACAGATTTGGAACCAGATGGCTTCGGAGCTACTATTAGATGTGCTTAGTTTCACGTGCATCGAGTATCAAACAACTCTGGATTATAGTGTGTCCGAATTCGTGTCTCGATATCCGTTTATGGACAGGTGTGTTGGTGACGTTCACCCGATGCATGTGAGACTTAGATATATAGGACGGTCCAAATTGATTTGTATCTGGACTAGATCTTTATATGTGTCCGTTGTATTGCTCTTCTATACTTTACATGTCCAGAGCATGATTTGGGGTTTTTTTTTTGGTTTTGCAGAAGCTAAAGCTGGCTTTGGCTAAACGTCTTGGTGTAAGACCGCGTCAGGTGAAGGTTTGGTTCCAGAACAGGAGGGCAAGGTTAGTAATTGTTCCCTTTCGCAAGGGTAATTTTGGTATTTAACTTGATCTTAGCCAAAAGGCCGACAAAGGTAATTTTAGTACTATTTGCAAATGCATAGTCGGAGTTTCGAAGTACACCCAAATAAGCTGTCCTCCTCACACCCCACGATATAACCATACAAGTCCCTTTGATTAGAAAACGAAAAGGAAATTTTAAATTTTTTTAGGTGCTCATTTAATTCATAGGGTTATGTACTGCAAGAGAACAAAAATTCACGCACAATTCATACAATATAAATTGATTTTATGTTTCATGCAAAAAGAAGCACCTGAAAATAGATGAAGTTTTTTTACTCATCAAATTTAATTATTACTCTCATTTCTCTCTATTCCTGTGCAGTCCTTACCCCAAAACCTCCCTCAGAAACCATACCAAATAAAGTATGTTTACACTTGGAAGTTCAGGGTCAATATTGAAAGATATAGATTTTTTCTGGGACTATGCTTTTCTCATAAACCAATCATAGAATGAGAGGTATCACTTTTACTTTCCGTTCCCCTGAAAATGACTCTTTTACTTTTACAAAATGAAAAGACAAGTAGTACTGGGTTTATTTAGAAGTCGTGAGTATTTACTGTCGTGAAATTACAAACGTACCCATCTCCATAACAAGTGTGGTAAATGCTATGATGGTGTAGGACAAAGTTGAAGCGGACTGCGGTTGGCTATGAGTCCCTCAAGAGATGCTGTGAGAACCTGACCGAGGAAAACCGGAGGTTACTGAAGGAAGTTGAAGAGCTGAGGGCACTTAAACTGGCCTCACAGTTAGACATGCAAATGGCCCCACCCACTAACCTCACCCTCACCATGTGCCCTTCCTGTGAGCGTTTCGTGGTCCCACCCCACCCTATGGGCTACGTCCACCCGTGGCTCCGTCCCCATAAACCCGTGGGCTGCCTCCGGCCCGTGACACACCGGCCGTTCGATGATTCCCTCGCTCAATCGTAATATCCAAGGGCATAATTGTCATTTCGAATATATCTTAGCATTTGCGGAACGGAAACAGTAGGGGATTAATTGGAAGAAATGTATCTATGATTTTGTTCACCCATCTTCTTTGGGTGACTATTTAGTTTTAGCCTTTAGCACTTACTCCTAAATTGCAGTACTTTTTTTGTTTTTCATAAAGAGGGGGAAAAAAATCGCAAGGGTAGGAAAAGGACTTCGGATGCTGTAAAGTGACTTGTTTACGACTGATTAACTTCATTGATTTTTAATTTTATACTATTGACTAAATTTACTCTGATTACTGATGAATCTCTCACTTTGTATCCTTCTGCAATTTTATGACTGTTGTCTGTTCAACAGTGATTTTCGCACTCTTTTTTTTTAAGTAATCGGCCGCACTCTATTTTTTATTTTCTTATGATGTAAATTTTCAATGTTGTCCTCCCAAGTGTGAGAATATACAATGATCTTTTGTAAATTTACATTAGAAAAATTAATTTTATCCAGTGAGAAGATGCATAGCAGCATAGGCGGAGCAATTGCCCAATTATGTATGAACCCTTCTACCTGCACCGATGGCGTACCGACGGCGTCGCGGACGCCGTTGTGGGTTTCAAACGGTCGATCTGAGCCGTTCATCCTTCTCAAGACAAGAAATCGGTAGTGGGTCCCAATCAGTACGCCGTCTGTTCATTACCGTCGGTGCGGAAGGAATTACCGATTACGTATTTATGTGTAATATTCACGTTTACCAAGACAAGAAATCTGACATTCCATACATGATAGTAGTTGACCAGTTGTCTTTAGTTCCAGTATGGTATGTATGTAAATATGGTAGTAAATTTCAAAAATATTTCAACAGCAAGTTCCGAACTTGGAAACCTGATCCTTCCAAATACAACTGGCCAGTTCTTGTATTTCACCACTTTAAATATAGACATTTTTCATATAATCAACAACGGACTGAAATATCTGACCCCGAGAAAAGCAATCTAATGCTATAGTACAAAAATCACCACATACTATATTGCAAGACCTTCAAGATAATATACAACATATTCAGCATATGGGTTCTGAATTGATTGTAGCCAAAGCTTATATCAAGAGTTGTGGAGATCACTTGTCGTCGGCAAACCCAAATAGTTCCCCAAAATAACTCGAAACTGCTGCTGGCCAGCCTTGAGATGGTCCTTCGAGTGCCAATTTTGCCGATTCTTTGTCATATATCTGATGAATAACTTGCATTCCCTTGTGACCTCGTGAGACTCCGGAAGCCCCCGAGTCACCAGACCTTGTATGGCTGTACTTCTCGGATGCATTAGCGACCAAGTAAGGAACAATGTACTTTTGGGCATCACTGTGTGAGATTCCAAGGTGATTTCCAGGGACACTGATAAACTTGACCCTCCCGGCATCATCCAAGCTTTTCAAACCAATCCAGTCATCTACATACAGCTTAGTCTACATGGAGCAAAAAGTAAATAATAAACACAAACACAGAATGTAGAAACTAAAACAGGATTTGAACATTTTTTACGTCTAATCGGAATATGGGCAAGACTGAGAATGCTCATACTAGATCCCAAGGCATCAACTTAAACCAACTCACTAGCTTGTGTCATATTTCTTCCCCGTCTCCTTTGGAAGATTGAAGGGGTGAAGAAGAGTAATAATGACTTGAACCATTCAAATATCCCATTCATACCTAGCTACGAAAGGAAGTTGATCAGGGTTACCAATAAGCCTAAACTAGATTCTCCCTGGATCAATGCTCCAGCAGTTGATCGGGGCGGACTATAAATTTGTAGGCAATATGCCATGACTAGCTCTGAGAGCTAAGTTGACCAACGGTTTTATAGGGATGGCTCCTTACAAATATGTTCTTGGACCCAGCCACCGGTCATAGCTGGATTTCGGATACATCCGTTAGCCGTCTAAACATACAAGGTTGATAGTTGTCAATAGTCTGTCTTAGTATCCATGTGAATAGAAACCAAAACCTTCCATGGCATCATTTCACCTACATCTAATACGATTAAGATCCTCTCCATCTTCATTTCATTTCTTCCGAGTAATTGTAGTATAGAACATACCTGATGTGGAGGCAAAACTGGATCAAAGGCCCCCTCTGGATAATATCCAAACCATGCAGTTTCTTTTGGAATCAAAACCGTGTCATGTTCAAACTGTTGACACATGCAGACAGGATGGTGAACTAATAAGAGCATGTATCAACAGACAACTTATGCAAGTTGAATACAGTATAAGTACAAACACAAAGACACAAAAATTAAAAAAAGACATCTCAAAAGGGATATAACTACGCCAACTTACCATAATAAGCACCAGGTTCTGTAAGCTAGTGAACCGTTCCTTGTAAGTGGCATTTCTCTCATCAGGGAGTTCATTGTTTAGCTTTGGGAGAAATCTACATTTCTCTAAATATGCAGGAATATTCTACAAAATTAGCAGGAGATTCAGAAGCCAAGCAACTAATCAAAGAAAGCCCTTTAACGAGACGCATATATTGGATTCGTCTACCACCTAGAATATTGAGATATAACATCACAAGTTGTGGTAGACGAAGGATTCTTAAAGAGGGGGACCAAAACACGTGTTCATAAGTTAAAAAAATATATCACCCTTGAGTCAATGGATGAGTAGGCTTCCCTTTCAAGTCACAGAATGTGATCTGTGACAAGGCATGTGAAATGTGACAAGTTGCTCCAAACAAGTTAAATGAGATCTGGTACTACTCATGCTTGAGTCATTTGCTTATAAAACGGACTTGGTTCTTTGGCAACTCAAACTTTGCTTAAGCTTATGATGTTCTGTAAGAGGACCTTAAAGGCCTATACCTTTTTTCTTCATTTTGTCAATAGGCAAGAAGCATTAGGAATTGTCATAGCAAGCAAATTAGCATATATAAGCCACAAAGGGCCATGCTAACCAGTTTGCAAATTAGCATTATAAGCATGTAAAGTGCTAAAATACTTCCAGAAACGATGCTCATTCTTCCTGTTTTACATCTTCAAAACCTTCATAGGCAGTACTAGCTACTAAATGTGTATAACACTCGATTGCCGAGATCTAATGTTTTTTCCTCAATATCAACATTGTGCTTGATGAGAAAAGTGTGCTTAAAAAGAAATGAGCCAGATGCATGGATGCTTTTAAGCCTGCATTAGATCCTCTCAAGTGAGGGTGGTGCACAGTAATATCCACATAAAGTTCACTCACATTTGGTAGTTTAAGATAACCACTGGGTGCCAAGTGAGCCTGCAATCCACAAAGTAAAATCCAGTACGTCAAGCCTCATAAAGGTAACACAATAAGAGTTAAACTAAACAAAAAGAAACATATGAACAATCTTCTCTTCCAACACTTTCTAAGGAGCTAATTATTCTTATTAAGTTTGAGGAGAAATCTGTACTTGGATATAGTCACTGTAGATCTCTGATTTGATTAGGTTATCAACCAAAATGCAAAAGAGGCCAGACTGCAAAAACAAACAAAATAGAGTTCAATCAATAATTTTTGCGACTTCTGCAACAATTAGTTTAAAGAGAATGGTGTGCAACTGAGAGAACCAAAAAGTAAATCCAGTGGATAGGACTAGGCTAAAGCTGAGCCAGCTGCTCAGACAATTCACCAAGCAGAAGAGTTGCTCATTGTTGAATCATCGTACTTCAGTTTTACCGTAGCAAGTGTTGAGTTACAGATTTAAGTATTTAACATGCAAAGGCACACACTCATCAGACATACTGACAAGTAAGAACGCAGAAAAAGTAAATCACAAGAAGAGCACTAGCAAAACGGGTTTTACAGAAGAAAAAGGAAAGAGACACTACTGTAGTCTTTTGACTATGTATGCATTGGCTGAAAGGGAAACATAGTTAGTTGAAGAGCGAATCTAGTTCCAGGGAGTCCACAAAGAAACTTAAAAGCTTTAGCTTTTCAGTTGATGGAAAATAGAGCATTGTACAAGCCAGGCTGGAGCTATGCTGAATTTATCAATTACCCTAGTATAAAAGTGAGAAGCAATTGAGTTTGTTCTCCATTCTGCACAAGTCGAAACAACATAAACACCTTTGCAACCATTACACCTACATTGCTAAGTGAAGTGTTCCGTCCAAACATGTTTTAAAAGCTCCAGTTTAACCCGTTTTTGTCACTAAAAAGGGGGACAATCACAAAAGGCATCCTCCATTTGCATTGCCACTTTATTGTTCCCTCCCACCTTGTCCCTCATCCCTCACATGCACCTCATATCCCAACTAAGTTTTAATGCCTTCAGCATGAGTTATAACGGTAGAGAGAATATAGCAAAACTTACACCACAAAGAGGAACAGAAGCAGTTCCAGCATGAGGTCCTCCTAATGAGACAAAATTCTTGACCTGTTCCATAAAAGGCACAAAAATGTCTGTCAAAGACACTGAAGTTCAGGAAATAAGCAACATCAAATGATCAAACAATAACAAACAATATATCGCCACCTATGAATGAGAAGTTGGAGTGACCATAATGAAAATATTGAAAGTAACAAGAAGAAAGTTACATCTATATTTCAAAATCTCATTGGAGAAAAGAAAAGACGTTGTGCAAAAATACGGAGACACAGAACATTGAAGTTAAAGTCAGAAAGACATCAAGGCTCGTCTTTTGGACCTTGGATTTGTGGAGGGAGACAACAAATAAGCCTAATGTTTCCCTCATTTTTCCTTTTTCCTCCAGAAATCCAAATAGAGCACCCCCTCCTTCAGTGAACTGGCAGCATAAGCCAATCGCTTGCGTAAAAGGTCAGAAACAAAAGTAAGGGGCTTCTAGTGCTTATCGGACTTGCATAATTTAGATTGCAACATTTCAAAAAGGAATATAGGGGCAATGCACACAAATATCACAATTGTGCAGCCATTAGGGACCAGGTGAAGAAGAGATGGGATGAGATAATTGACTGAAGGATCAGGATACAGAGGGAAATAACAATGAAAATTGTAGGTTGAAGTGAACTTCTAGTATTGTCCTTCCATTTTTATTTTCCAATGCTGCTAAATCTATTTCGTGCAAGACCTTACACCACTTGTGCCAACTTACAGCTTGAACTATATTTTGAAATGCTTTTTAATGCTGCTTCAGATAGGAACGTTACACATTAACATAGCACCCTAGATAAACTAAAAGATGCTTCATCCGCATGTGTGCGGTGTGTGCAATTTATTTTTCTTTTACAAGAAGATTAACCCAACAATAGATGAATTTCACCCTCCCGTGTAGTATTACACAACCCTTGATAGTGCACAAACTTAGCCCTGTAGTGAAATGGTACTAGAACTTTTGTCTTCATTGTTCAGTATGGCCGGTTTCCCACTGGATTTAACAAAAATCTGCCCTCAAAATAGGACAGATATTATGGGGAAATACTAAACAAAGTGCCACGAACTTCTGCAAGTGCATCCATAAATGCTCATCAATTCATTTAGTTAACATGTCCAGTCAAAGTCACCAGCCAATCATCAGAAATAACTTGGCCACATCCATGTTGCCCCTTGAACAACTAATGTAACACAACCACATGCACGTAACAACTACGACAGTCTTTTCCAATGAAACCATAGCTCATACAATGAAAAGCTCAAATTCACCGTGGAGAATCATCTGAACTGCCAAGTCACATTACTATTAAGAAACAAGAAGCGAAATTGCGATTAATATTTAACAGGGTTCTTACAGGGGGTCCTCCTTCACAAAACTCTACTACCCCTCGACCTATTACATTACCCTGTCCAGAGAAAAAAGTAGAGAATGTTAGCATCCCTGAGGTTAGTCAACATGACATTAAAGTCATAACTAAAGTGAGAGACAATGGTCAATCATATACACAAAAGGAATGACAATGAGAAAAGCAATATTTACAGACATGATTGCATAGAAGTATACTATTTGGTTTCATTCCTCACATCTCCCAAAACCTTGCATTGAGCCACAACATAAGCACACAAGCACAGCGCGGGACTTAAAACTCAAAAGATTTAAATTACCAAACATTCATGAATCATTTTAAACCACCAGACCATTAAGGGCTATAGCCTCGATGGTTTAGGTTTAAACTATTCATCACAAATAGAAGTCCACCAATGCCATCCTCATCAGTTAATCTACCTAAAATATAGTACACAAGCCACTAAAGCATTCTCCTGACTAGCATTGGAAATAACATTATCAAGGTGCATATTGCACGACAATTGCATTTGCACAAACTCAGAAAATATTAAATATCCAATCTTCATTGATCTCACCTGGGAAAGACCAACTATGTTGTAGCCATCCCTCAGTTCTTTCATTTTCTTCACCTGTGGATATAATCATTAAGTAGTCACCAGGAAAAATTAAACTTGAGAAACCGGGTAATCAAATATCCAAACGTAGCCATGAAGATTCACAACCTTGTCACAAACTTCTTCAGCCTGCAAACATAAGCACAATTCACATTCAGAATAACAACGCATCTAAATATGATGGTGGGAGCCAAATAACTAATATGCCCTACCTGCTCCTGTAGGGGCATAAACCAGGAGTCCCATGCGCCATCTCCAATTTCTCTACATTAGAGGAATAAGTCAAAGGACATCAGTGCTTCAGCAAACTTTACAGGATGAGTACAGGCCAGTGCAATGACCACTGGTTTAGACACTAAAATTAGTTTCTAAATGCAAACTTCACACAATATTGTGATAAACCACAACGAGGGTTGTGTATGGAGGGAACTAGAATCATGCCATACATGCAATATCCCTCAGATTTTGACCAGTTGCTCAATTGCTCAGTGTAGTGTTTAATTCCTCGATTGGAGCATTTATCTCCGATTCCTGCTCAGAGAAAATAAATTAACGTAAAAAGGATTGGAAAATGAGAGGAAAAATTTGAAGAAATTCTGCAATCTAAAATACTACTGAATAGATGCTGCAAACCAGAGAAATCAAATACAATCATTCTTAACATATACAATCCAAACAGAAGGAACAGCAGGTCATGTCACCTTCAACTACTACCAGTACTTAGATAAAACGATGCCTGAAACACTAAAACGATGCCTGAAACAAATAGCAGAGCAGAGGGAAAATGCTGAAGACGATCAGACTTTCAAGGGAAATCTACAATGATGCATTTTCGGACAGCAAAATTGGCAGGTGCCGCAGGGAAGTATGGAGTCACATGACTCACATCAATTCTCAAAGTTATATGCATATAGTGTCTCCAGTCAAGACCTCTTAAACTATCAGACAAAATCAAACAGCACGAGATTTGCTAGTCATCATGTCAGACTCAGTTACAGGTTTGATCAAAATGGGTCATGGGGTAAATGAGATAAGCTTGAACAAATGCATTACTATATTGAGCATTTGAACTTGACCAGATATTGATGCACAAATGACAAGAAACAGTTACTCGAGCACTCATCACAATTCGTTCAGGGATGAGCTTGCTCAAGATCCTCCTTCTTGGGCCCCGCCCAGCTCATTCAGTCTTAGGAATCCTAAAAACTACTATCCCAAGAAATTGTAGGGACTAGGCAATAGGGATACTAAAGCAAAACCTGCTCAAATAGAGTTTACCCACCACAGATCTCAGCCTCAGGCCTTCATGACAAAGCATTAAACAAAAGTCACCATAACATGATGTTATCAACATGTAAAGACCATGTCAGCCCGAAATGTATGTTTTCCCCTGGTATTCCCCAATACCCCGTACTACATGTAGAAAATCTAGCACTGCCTAAGGGGTGGTTTCCCAAAATAAGTCACTCGACTAAAAGTTCTTTTTGGGTTTTGTCTTCATTCAAAAAAAATTCGCGTTGTTAGTACTGCTCCAAATTTTTGTGGATTATCGGTTTGTCTCGATGAGAGGAATAAAAAAAGTAAAAAATTATCATTTTTTTCACAATTTTTTTAAAGAAATATCCGACTTTTAGCACTTTTAGAAATTGGGTAAAAGTCATACACCCTCCGTCCGAAATTGCTCGCCTCTTTTGGGCACTCGTGCCACTCAAACAATTGTCTAAATCTCACAATTTATAATATTTTTTTTATGATTTTGAAAATTTTGTTCAATAAAACTAATAAAGATCTATCAAATATAAAAAGTATTAGTATAAATTAGAAGATATAGACAATATTTTTAAGAGGTCCCAGATAGTGAAAAGGGACCAACAATTTGGGGCAGATTTTTAATTTTCTGATTCCTCCTGTTGACACGAACCAATAATCTACAAAAGTTTGACGCAAAACTAACAAAGACGATTTGTTTTTTTTTTTTGAATAAAGACAAAACCCAAAAAGCCAGGTGACTTATTTTGGGAAACTACCCTAACTTAAGTGGTTATACTGGCGTCAGGTACCTAATTTTCACAAGTCAAATTCTAAGCCTACTTATTATACCAGAGCACCAATCCATCACATAATATTCCAACAATTCGCATCATATTCCCCCAGTATCTTTGGTTGAGCTATCATCACTATGAACCAAACGTTATACTCTTACATGGACAAATTCCAACAATAGCAAACCATAGACTTAAATTAGAAATGTACAGCACGAACTTCCAACCTATCAGCTCATGGCCAGATCAAATTGAAGTGTCATATATAACTACTTTGACTGAATAAAAATGCTAACAACATGGATATTGATGAATAGAAACAAGTAAATGTTTACCGTGGAGAACAATGAAAGGGAGGGAGGATGAAATTGGGACGAAAGTGAAGGCGGCGGCGATGAGGAGTATGGGAATAACTGATGTTGATGATGAAGACGTCTGATGAGGAGCCATGGAGGTTGCAGAAATTAGGGCTTTATGTCTCTCCACTCTCCTGGAACTTTTGAGGGGGTCCAGGGGGAAGACGGAGGCACGGATGAGTTAACGCGTGTACGCTATGGCCTCCTTTGGGTGAATTGAAAAAACTGGTTTTTTGGTGGTTTTTTGGTTTTTTTGGTTTTGTCCTTATTCAATTTTTTTTTGCATTTGTTAGTTTTCGGTCGATTTGTTGTGGTTTCTTAGCTCCTCTCTACGAGAGAAATCTAAAAAGTATAGAATTATTAGTCAAACTTAAAGTTTTGTGAATAAAGACGAAAAATAAACCACAATGGTTTTTTTACCCAAAGGAGGCCGAATCGTCATCGTTTGTTTATTCAGTTTTGGATAAATTACACTAAACCCTCCTAAACTATTGCTCGGAAACGAGTTGCCCACACTAATGTTTAAACTCGGACACTTAAACCCCTCCAAGTTTATGGATCCAATTTGGAGCAAACGGTGTTAACGAAAATCTAGAATTACTTGTTTATCCTTCAATTTCCCCCCGTCATCTTCTCTATTTAATTTTATCACATCATATTGTTTGAAACCCTAAAATATGCACAACCATCCACTTGTAACTAGTTTCACCTACAACTGCTACCTAAAACATCCTGGCCCTGTTTGTTTCCCAGTTTAGTTTTAGTTTTAGTTTTGATGACATCATCATTTTCCTCATTTCTCTCTCTATCTCTCTCCACTCATTACACCTACTGACATAATCAAAACTAAATTAAACTATCTAACCAAACACAACCCCTATATTTATGGCACCCACCCCGACCACCAATGTGAGAGACACCCATCGACCACCATATCCCATCTTCGGTGCTACTAGCTCCGTCGTTCTCTCTCCCTCTCGATCTACGGGTTTCTCAATATCCCTCTCGATCTCCCATCTCCAGCTACTGACACAGAGAGGTGATTTTTTTCCGAGTTTTACTAGTCCGATTAGATGATTTTTTTTTTGTTGATTTTCGATGATTTGTTTGTTGATTAGTCCCGATCGACAATTCTCTTTGTAATGGGTTGCTGCTTTTTGTATGTATACCATATAAGACCAGCTCGACCAATTAGGGGCTGCTGATTTTTTTATTTGTTGAGGAAAGATCGACAACTTTCTCTCTCCCTCTCGATCTACGAGTTTCTCTGTAATGGGTTGTTGATTTTTTTGTTTGTTGAGGAAAGATCTACTTTCTCTGTAATGGGTAGTTTTTTTATTAGTCCCGATCATCTCTTCTCTCTCTCTCTCTCTGACAAATCTGAACAGACCTCAAAATCGGACCAAACCGGGACGAACCTAATCGAAACCGAACTGATCTCTAAAAAACCAGTTTCAGTTCTACGGTTCTCTCGAACCGAGTTTTTCCGATTCGCTCAAATATGCCGAAGAATCAGATAGAACCGAACCGAACCTGTTTCACCCCTACCTGTGACCATGGCAATTCAATATTCGGAGATATGTATATAAATGAATAATTTCTTTTCTTCAAATACCATGAATTGTTTATGGATTCAATAAAGGCATGAGGGAGAAATGGTGAGGTAATTACGATGGTGCATTTCGGGCTCTTATAAAGCCCCATTTGGCTAACTTCCTTTTTTTGACTTTTTTTTCTTATTTGATTTGTTTTGTTTTGTAATTTCGCAAAACATGGGTTATGTTAGACTAGGCGAAGGATGAAGGGGCAAGGGTTAGGTTCGCCCGTGCGAGTTAGGACTAAAGATAAATATTGGAAATTGGGAAGTGGTGTCAACGACAAGGGTTCAATTCTTACATTAGTGATGGTGGTTGACGCGGGTTTTCATTTTTGGTATAGGAATGGGTAGACCCGAGAGGGAAACAAAAAAGAGAGAGAGAGAGAGAGAGATTGGAGGAGAGAGATTGAATGCCATGTTTCAATTTATCATTGGAATTTAGGGGCATTGTTGTCTTCAAACTTCATTAATCATATCATGTGATTAACATATAGTCTTTTCCATCCAAATTCCAAAATCACTGCACATTACTAACAGAGGGGGTTAGGGCTAAAACCTAGGTTGATTAAGAGCACCTCCAATGGCATGCTATATGTATTGATATATCTATATTATATCATGGAGCTCTAAATTCCCTTCTCCAATGGCGAGGTAAAAAATATGCTATATTTACCTATAGCTATATATTGCGTTCTATATAGCACAAGATATTGCTATGGTTATAATTTACATGCCCATTGTATCTCTCTCATCATGGGACCCATAAAAATAGCAATTCAAATTGATATTTTTTTTAAAAAATAAAAGAAATAGCATTTGCACCATTGGAGCAACATTGCTATATTATTGCAATTTAATACCACAATTCATTGGTATATTATAACAATAGCTATCCAAGTAGCAACCCTATCATTGGAGACGCTCTAAGGAGGTTAAGTGTCAACGCCGATGCCCTTGCCTTCTCCGATGCCCTTGCCTTCTCCAAGACCTATCAACGCCGAGCACGGGAACATGCAGATCTGGAAATAATAAGTGACAAACAAGACGAGGGAATTTCTTTGCGCAAGGAGTCCATAGAGATGTCTTCTGAAAATTCCAATCGGTATGTAGAATACACAATCAAACAGGTTTCTTGGTTTTTTATTAGATTTCCAAGCATTAACTTCCGATATTTCGTTGAAATTTTATTTGTACAGATGTGATGTGTGTATGTCGACTCTGATTTTGAAGGTTTATCTCTCTCTCTCTCTCTCTCTCTCTCTCTCTCTCTCTGATTTTGTGTCACTGCTCATTAACTCATGATCTTTTCCCATGTGAGCTCTATTTCAAGTTGTCAATGGTGTTGGGAAAAAGACTTTGCCTCTCTTTTTCCTGTTAACTTTTTAGGATAAAAAAAGGGTTCAGTTTTAAAAAACCCTGTTGTTTTACTGTCGGTTCTCTCGGTTCTTCTTTCATTGCTCTGAATAGATGAATTTTTTGAAAGGAGACTTAGTTTTGGATTGGATTTGCAGAAGCATGGTGATACCACAAGGTGGGTTTTTTTACAGTGTACTATGTGAGTTTGAAAAGTTCTATTTGTTGTGCATTTTTATTTGGGTAAACATATTAATCGTAATTCTTGATGTAGGTGCGATACGTGAAGATGTGGTTGCTTGATGTAGGTTTGCTTCGTGCCTTTAGGTATGGTCGTATTGTGCTAAATAAACTGTGGTATATAAAAAAAAGCGTGAAGGTGTGAAAGCTATTTGTTCCACTGTCTAATTTTATTTTCTGATCACGTTTCATGATTCTTACTAATGTTGTCGATAAGACTTTGTTGTGTGTTGTTAAGAATTCAGTCTGATAGCATCAATTGTATTTACATCAGAAATGTTTTTTTTTCGTTCCGTTAGATAACTATGTGGTTTTAAAAAATGTTTGCAATCTTTCTATTCTAGGTTTTTATGTGGTTTTAAAAAAATGTTTATCAATGATGAACTGGTATCCAAACCCTAATTGCAGGCTGCAGCTGAGCCTAACACTTGTCCCCTTTTGGTAGTCTTGGGACCATATGGATTGGCAAAAAAAGGGTAAATAATGTAAGAGATTTCCCCCAATAAACTCTCAGTGTCACTAGATTTTTCAACTTGAGAAGTTTTAACTTAAAACATTTTCTTTCTTCTCTTTTTTCAATCTTAATATTGAAGGTTTGTTGGCTTGAATTATTGTCACAGGGCCTTCTCTTTGGCTTGCGTTGCATCTTAATATCGTGAACAAATTTTTATTTGGTTTGTCTTTTCAGGTGTAAGCAATTAGGAGCACAAATTAGGGTCGTGGTCACCCCCTCTCACTATTCAACTCTTTGCTTTCTTGGTTATTTATTGGGAAGGCTATAGAGTCGAGAAAGCGAGGATTCTTGGTTTATACCGGCAAATTATGTTACTCTAATGTAACTCTCTTATGTTAAATCAATAAAAGTTTTCTCTTTTATCTTCTGTTTGTTTTGTTATTGGGCCGACCATATTGTACATAAGTGCGCCTAATAAGGGTTTGATCGTTTATACGTTCATATTTTTTACAATAGCTCCTACTTACTATATTTGCTTCTTTAGTACTCTACAAATTTGGTTATTTATGAGAGGAAGGTAGTAGCATGTTGTCCTTTGGTCACTTTTTTTTGGTTTCTCATTTTTGCTACAAGTACTAAAGTGCAAAACAAGGATTTCGAGGATGCCTTCATGCCTCTCGTATTATGGTGGAAAGATTAGGTGGATCACAGCTTTGGGCGAGCGTTTTTGAAAGAGTGTGAACTTCAATTTTCACCGATTTTTGTTCGATAATTAAATTAGTTTGTATAGGGAGGCTGATCAAGGTGGTATCAACAATTTTGGACTAAAACTTTCAATAACACAGACTAACTGTATCAATTACCTGTCTGGGATATGACTAACTGTATCAATTTTTGAGTTATCGCACGTTTGATTCCCGAATGACTCTTGGGATTATTAATCCTGGTACTATTTTTATCCCTATACGGGGGTACTATATAATCCCGGGGGAGGTTAGATTGTGTGGGATTAACAAAAATGAGACTGTTTTTGAAAATATCTGGATAATATTGGAATTATTCTCAAAAATTATTTTTAAAATTATTACAGTTTTTTTTAAATGTTTTTAAAAAAAAAAATTTCTAATTTTTTTTTTTATACCAAAAGCCAAACCTTTATATGAAATTCTCTCTTTTACCAAAAAATATAAAAGCCAAACAAAAATACACTAAATTATCATACATGACAACACGTCGCTTACGATAAATTTTTCATACAAAAAAAATATAATAAATTTATCATATACGCTTGTTTCTTACGATAAATTTTTCATATGCGGAAATTGGTAGATAAGGTAATTAATGTGGCGTAATAAACGGTAAGTAATAAACGAGAGGTTAATTTATGAATTACTTCAAAAGGAGAGTGACAATTTAAGTATTTAAACCAACTAGGAGAATGACTAAATTAAGTAATAAACGAGAGGTTAATTTATGAATTACTTCAAAAGGAGAGTAACAATTAAGTATTTAAACCAACTAGGAGAATGACTAAATTAAGTATTACCAGTGTTTATAATAAGAAATTATTCCCATGAAATTTCATTGGCTACACCAATTATCCTATAAAGTCTTCACCACGGGACCTTAATCTTTTCCTTTTCATCCAAGAGACTACCAAGACTTATCAGAGCCCCAATTCTTCATGAATTATTCAATAGGTGAAAAAAAGAAAGCCCATTAACCACATTCGGTCTTGATTGGGATGAATGGAGTACCGATAAGCTACGCAGTCCGACCCCATTTTTTAGGTTAAACTATGCAATTGAAAAAATATTTTTGTTTAATTGGTTAAGAGTTTTGAAAAGAATATTTTGAGAAATATTTTTGATATAGTGTTTGGATGAGTTTTTGGAAAAAATAATAATTAGAGAGATGTGTAATAATTAGAGAGAGATAGAGAGAAATGTGAATAATGATTGGAGAGAGTGGTATGAGTAGAGAAATAAATGTGATTAATGATTAGAGATGATGTGAGTTGGGGAAAGAATTTTTTAATAAATGTGAAGATGAACATAAAAATCATTACGATAATAAAAAATAATAAAAATCAAGATTCACCACACCTCCTTGTAAAAAATCATTTTTTGTTAGTGGAACACCCCCCGAAATATTTTTGTTGAATTAAAAATAAACTAGTTTTTTAAAAGACACTTTTATGTGATGTATTGTGAGATAATGTATGTTTTTTTTTAAGTGTGAATTAAAGTATGTTTTTATTTTTGTTGAATTAAAGTGAATATGCGACTTTCAACCAATTAGGGTGAATGTTTTGTTCTGAATTTCTTTCATGTTGTTTTTCAGGAAAACTACCGCAAAGATGTGAGCAGTATAGCGTGGGCGTGCCATAAACCCAATTTTGTCCAAAAAACAGTACTTTTTGGCCCATTGTAATTTTGTGCCAAATTTGGAGATAAACACATGTATAATCTACTTTTCTAAAACAGTATGAATCATCCAATCGGGTCCGCGGCCACAAGCCAATGAATTCTCTCTTCTATATCTCCAACCAGAGAGAGTATTATTCATCTCAGGTATAAACATAACTATAAAGTTTCCCTAGGACATAAATTATTCTTATTTTAAACACGGGCCGAATGGCCGAATCAAGTAGTTTAAACTAGGCCCACTAAGCCAACGGACATTTCGTAGGCCCAGCCTTTTTCGTGAGGAATAAATCGGGTCCACGGCCACAAGCCAATGATCTCTCTCTTCTATATCTCCAACCGGAGAAATCATTATTCATAGAAAAAGCACTCATACATTTTTATTGTTGGAAAAATACATTTTATACTAATTATTACACGTAGTTGGTATAAAAAGAGGTAATTGATATTCACATCCCCAAATTGATACCTACACTCTTTTTTTTTGTCTTTTAGTGAAATTTTTACACATGAAATTTCACTAGAAAACAAAAAAGAGGGTGTGGATAATAATTTGGGACTTGTGTGGATTTGTAGGGGGGCCTTTAGCCAATTAGTCGCCTAGGTGATGCTGTGGTGACGGCTTGTTTTATTCAAACAGTAGCTATGGCTCAACCGGACATTCTATAGTAGGTCGGGAACCTCAATGGTCACGCCCATGGGGAGTTGGTACGCTGGTCGGCCCTTCTCACCCTTTTTCAGTTCAAAAAAAATAAAAAATAATTTGGGGGTGTAGAAATCACTCCCCCTAAAAAGAAGTCATAGTTTTGTTTTCAATTGTTTTAGACTTTTAGTTGCAGTTATTTTCTTTATTCGGCAGGTTGGAGGAGGACAGTTCGCCTACTTACTGTATTTTTCTGAAGTCTAATGACCAATTGCTTTTCCCAAGTCTTTTGAATCAAAGGTATCTGGTTGGCTGTTGTGCAGATTGCTACCAACTTCATTTGCTGCTGTAATCTTGAAAAATAATTAAGGTGACAAGATCCTCCAAACAAACCATAAAGCTTTTTTAGTACTCCCGAAACTACTGAAATAAGGCAAATTTGTGTTATTATTTGCAAGCGATTTTCAGAATATCGAGTCATAAATGGTAAGAAACGTTAGGAAAAATAGGTTTATGGCTGAGCAGAAGAAGAAAAAGAAAATTCCGAAGTACCAAAAAAAAAAAAAAAAAGAGAAAGAAAAAGAAAAAAAAAGGTTTATGAGAGTTGCAAACAGGGCCGGCCCAACCCTAAGGTCCAAGAGGCGGCCATGGGCATCCAATAAATCTGAAAAATACGGGGCACCCCCATAAGTTTTACTATTAGGCTTAAGTAGGAGTCTTTATAGTCCAATAGGAAAAACAAAAAAAGTCTATTCGGCCTAAAGGCTCAACATAAAACACACAACAAATTAACTTTTACAACTGATCCATTAGGCCTAAAGGCCCAATATAAGTTCCACAATGAAATAAAAAGGCTCAATTTAGAAGTACTACAACAAAAAGTAACTATGGCGACGAAAGCTGGCGAGGAAATTCAAATTTCCTCGCCAAATGGGTCTTTATGGCGAGGAAATCGATTTCGTCGGCAAAGAGTACACTATGTCGACGAAATTATCTTTCCTCGCCCAAAAACTAAGATTTGGCGAGGAAATGAACATTTCCTCGCTAAAAGGCTACCATTTGGCGACGAAATTTGAATTTCCTCACTAAACATCAAAGATTGGCGACGAAATTATCTTTTCTCGGCAAAAAAGCTAACATTGGCGACAAAATTATATTTCCTCGTCAAAAAACTAAGATTTGGCAAGGAAATGCATATTTCCTCGCTAAAGGGTACCCATTTGGCAACGAAATTATCTTTCCTCGCAAAAAAGCTAAGATTTGGCGACGAAATTATCTTTCCTCGCAAAAAAGCTAAGAATTGGCGAGGAAATGCTAGTTTCCTCGCCACTTGTTCAGAATAGGCGAGGAAATTTTGTTTCGTCTCCAAATTTTAATGTTAGGTGACGAAATATTTCTACACCTTTTCTAGGACTATTTAGATTTTGATATAGATGTGTTGTATTATCCCAATGGTAAGATATTTATCCTATTTATGATACCATAAAATTATAATAAACGAACTTATTTGTCATATGCACATACTAATTAGTGAGACTAAATGTATACATATCATATTGATCATGTCATTTGCATATAAATCTATTATTATTATTACTCTAGTAGAAAAATGATTTGGTCTCCTAAAACGATCATCCATTTTGAAACAAAGGTGGGTATCATACTGTCTAGGAGGAAAACGTGTTTCTAATGAGACTAAATTACCCTTTAACGGTCATTAAAAAAATTACCCTTTAACTTCTCTTTCAATGCTATCTTTTCAACTGCCCTTTAGTTTTCTAATAAGTGTTTCAACTCGGTTTAAACCCGCTAAAGAGAAAAAAGAAAAAAAATCCTACGGGCATCACTCACCAAAATGGTCTACAAACACAAAGCAATTGATTTTTCCCTTCAACTAGAATTTATATTAAAAAAAAATCCCCAAGCCAGAAAATTTATACTTTCGACTTATTATTTGGGCTAATGTTGTCTTGTTTTTAATCTTTTTATATTTAGTCCTCTTTTACTTTTACATTTTCCCTTCAAAACAAATTAGTGAAGTCAATAAATTCCAAATTACTCTTTAGCATACTAATAATGTTTAAAAACATGATGTTAAGAAGAATTTATGTTATCGATTGGAACGAAGAAGGTGGTTAGGTCTCACCCAACAACAATTCTTCATTTTTGGGTTTATGTTTGATAATTAATTTTCTAAAATTATGTTCCAAAAATTTATGGGAGAACACTGGCCAACTAATTCTCAAATAATTTTCGTTTTTATTTGGTCAAGTATTGCATCTTAGGTTTTTGTTCCATGGGTATGGGTAGTTGGTGGCATTTTCGTCTAATCGAAAAAAGATTTATCTTTCCAAAACACAATTGATTACTCTACTTTAATTCCTTGTGGAAGTGGAGTAAGGTGGAGCAATTAATGTGTTCTTATCATGTGCCTTGGGGGCACATATTAACAAAATCCAATTTAAAAATAAACAAATATATAAATGCAAAGGTAAGTAATTCTAACAAGTAAAAACTTATAAAAGGGTATAGGAAAATATTAAATTATAAAAAATAAGAACTTCAGTAAAAACAAATAACATTAAAAGATTTAAGAAAGAAGTTTAAAGAAACACTACAAAGAGACTAAATTTAGACAAAAAGATTTTAAAAAAATAATGAGGTAAAAAGAACTACAAAAGGTTATATATTAAAAGTTGTTGAACTTTGCATTGAAATGGAAGTTGGTGTGGTGGATGGGGCGCGCGTTGCTTGAGAGGAGGTCGCGGGTTCGATTCCCAGCGGAGAAGCTAGAATTGGATTTGTTCTTGTTTTTGTTTTAGGAGTTTTGGCTAGGAAATTTTTCCTCGCCAAATGGTCAGAATAGGCGAGGAAAACAATATTTCGTCGCCAATTGGTTAGAATAGGCGAGGAAAAATTTCCTCACCAATTGTTCCGAATAGGCGAGGAAAAATTTCCTCGCCAATTGTTCCGAATAGGCGACAAAAAATTTCCTCGCCAATTGGTAGATTAGGCAAGAAAATTTATTTTTCCTCGCTAGAATACCATTTGCGACGACCTTTTGGCGAGGAAACCTGGCGAGAAAATTTTTCCTCGCCAATCCTTTAGCGAGGACATTTGGTTCTTTGGCGAGGAAACTCAATCCTCACAGTAGACATTTTTTCTTGTAGTTATATGCATGACTCATTAAGATTTACCCTAGTAGTTCCCAGACTTCAACTTCGACGCTTCCCCGTCTGATTTGCAAGCAGACGTAGGGATTGAGGGGGGGTGCTGTGCATCCCATGCACAGCACCGTGCTGTGCAATTCGTGGCGCCGCCGAGCCGGCATTTTTTTGGTGATCGGAGACGTTCACCGCGTAGACCTCGTCGAGTACTACAAGTATGCACAAACTTAACTTGATCGGATATCTTTAAGTAGGTTATCGGAACACAAATACTTTGAAAACAAATGGAACACAAACACTGGATAAAAACCACTTTTTCATGCTGTTTGTGTTCCGATGAGTCACTAAAAGATATCCGATCAAGTTGATTTTTGGCACACTTGTAGTATTCGACGAGGTCTACACGGTAAACGTCTCCGATCGTCGAAAAAATGCCGGCGCGGCGGCGCCACAGGGCTGCAAAGCACGGTGCTGTGCATGGGGATGCACAACACCCCCCCAGGTTCCCAGACGTAGTGGGCATAGGGCACCCTCTCCGTCCCATCCTCTGTCACTTCTTCCTTGTTCCCACCATAGGAACACTCACTCCTGTTGACGAGCAGGGAAATGAGGCACTCCAGTGGCAGAGCTAAATTGGGGCCAAGGGTGGCCTTGGCCTCATGATTTCCTATTTTGAGTATATTTTACATATATGTTTTTTTTTTTTTGCATATATTTGTAAAAAAAATTATACAATTTCGAAAATAATAAAAAAGTAAGAACAATTTTTATTTCGTGAATATTAAATTATGGTGAATGATACTGTGCGATAATTATATTACGTTCGTCGAGTGATATGATAACAAAAATACTCATGATTAATTTTTTAATTTATCAAAACCATCTCATTAAAACTCGAATGATTGGATTTAGTCTTGAAAAAATTATAACACGAAGATTTCTTTCAAAATCCGGCGCCCTCCGGCTTCAATTTCTGGCTTCGCCATCAAGGCACTCACTAAGGCTCCGTATCATCCCGCCGTTCCCGCCGCCGTCCGTCAACATCTCCAGTGACGAGCTCTGTGACTCCGCCCCCTTCCAGTGGTAAACATTTTTTGTTCTCTCTCCCTTTCTCTCCTGTCTCATGCAAACTGTTCAAATCACTGACTAAGAACGGATTCGGGGTGGGTGTTGTGCGGTAAAACGATGTAGTTTTTGGCACACCTCTGAAGCTTCCAAAGACCTTGTTTGGAAGAAGGAAAAAGCCGCTTCAAAGTGCCTAAACCCTAAACCCAAAGTGCCTAAACCCAAAACGCCTAAACCCAAAGTGCCTAAAACAACTATATCCTACCCCAAAGAGCCTAAATCCCCTAAAATTGAACCTCAAAATTAACTCTCCAAACAAGGCCTATTGAAGGTTTAATGTTTTACGGGAGGCAGAGGAGGCCATTGCTGATTTGAATGGAATCATTATCAGAGATAAGAAGATGTTAGTCAAGCTGGCATCATTCACGGCGGAGAAGGATCAAGGTGGCCCATTTCATAACCACTCTATCATTTCAAATAAGAATATAGTGAATAAGGTTGGGAAGGAATACATGGTTAATAAACAAAATGGGGCTAATCTGGGAAAGGTGATCGGGAAATCTTACGCAGATGTGGTGGTGGGCAATAGAAAGTTTGAACCGAAATGTATTTTCGTCAATGCTATAGGCAATGAATGGCTTACTAGAAGTGTTGTGGCTAGATTGAAATCATTATCATCTATGGATTCCATTAGAGATCTCCTTCATTGTAAAGGTATCCCACAGATTGAGGTCAAGGATATGGGTGGATTGTGGGTTGTTTTAACCTTCCCGTCGATTGAACTAATGCAATCTGTATTTGATGGGGATTTAAACTGGCTGATGAATTGCTTCGCGGAGGTAAAAAAATGGAGCCCAGATATAGAAGATGTGCGGAGAAGAAACGTTTGGATATCTTGCTACGGGGTTCCCCTTCATGGATGGAGTGCTGCGACGTTTCGGAAAATTGCGCAGTTATGGGGGGAGGTCATAACAATGGATGAATCTACAATCAAAGGATTGTCTTTTGCGGCAGGGAAAATTATGATCGCTACGGATAAATGGGAGAGAATTAACGAGAGTATTGAGATTGAAGTTGAAGGAAAATCCTTCGAAGTGAGGGTGGTGGAAGAACAAGTCGTGATTCATGGTCATTGTTCCATTTGCAGCTTCAGCCCGTCCGAGTCTAACAAAGTTGACTCATCTAACTCAGAAGAGGAATCGGTGGATGAGTTGAGGTCTATGCATGAAGTGGTGCATGACGGCTGGACGAATAAGAAGCTAGCCACGTTGGATAATTCTATTGGGGTCTCATGCGTTAAGGATTCAATTTTGGAGGCTTCGGAGAAGGAGTTGGCAGCTGAAAAATCTACAGGCATAAAGGATGTGGGTATTCCAACACTAGTTTATAGTTCCAAGACTGAGAGTAATGAAGGCGTGAATGAGGCTGTGGGTAATGGAATTATTAATGGTGTTGGGGACATTGGTGTGGATGGGCCTTTTCAAGAATGTATTGAAGAGGGAGAGATCAAGGAAATTGAGTCCCAAATGCCTATTTACGAGGAGCCTAGAAACATTACAAAGGAGCTTGGGCCTGTTGCAAACTCCGAGCTTTCAAATTATTTCGAAGAAGAGGATACCGTTTTATCCGCTTCTAACAAGGATGAGAAAGTAGTGAATTTTGATCAAGGCTTTTGGAACCTTTCCGAAGTGGGATTCTTTAATGAGAAAGATGTCGAAGGTATCCAGTTAGTTGTGGATCTCAATCCAGCTAACGCGGTGGAAGATATTGGGAAAGGAAAATTGAAACAGAAAAGGATTGAAAATAGGTTGGGATTTCCCAAAGCTAAGAAGAAGGGTCGTCGAAAACAGAAAAAATGCGTTGTGTTCCGATCTGCTATAGCTGCTGCTGCATTATCTGTTTCTTCTGATAGCATTAACAGGATTCATCTTAATTCGGCTCAGGCTTCTCGGTCAATCAGCAAAATCTTGGGTGAAGATTATTTGGGGGATGATGAAGAGATCATAAGTGATTTTTCTGTTGCGAGCTGAGATTGCTCATGGTGGCCTGTTTGAGGCATTTCAGTTGGTTTTTTTTTTTTGGGGCGTTGGATTTATTGTATTTTTTCGGGAGTGATTTCTTGTTGGGGGGTTTTGGTTGGCTTCTTGCCAGCTCTAGGTGGTTGCGTTTTCCCTTTGGTTCCTAGATGCATGTGTCTTTTGGTGTGAGGGGTGTATTATTTGTGGATCTCCCTTCTTTCATCTTAAGGCCATGTTCTTGGATCCCTTTAATCTTTGTAATTCGTTTTCAAAGATTAATAAAATTTTTGTTGTTCAAAAAAAAAGTTTACCAAGAAAATAAACAAAACTACGTCGTTTTACCGCACAACACGACGCACAACATGTACCGCACAACACCTCGCCGAATTCACTAGGAACATGCATTTTCCCGTCAACTTGTGTGCCAAACAGGAGACCGATAAAGATGGTCAACGACACGTTACGGTTATGGGTGTGACCCACGAGATAATATTTACACCCTTTCCACTTGCTTGAATAGCTTGACTTGGTCAGCTGGCATTTCTTCTTCATAGAATGGAAAATTGGAACTACTGAGTCAAATCTGCAACACAAAGGACCATATGGAAAACTAGCTAGTTTTTTTTTTTTTTTTTTTCTTCTTAAAATTCCCCCCCGAAAAACATCTCCAACCCACTCTTCATTTCTCCATTTGAGAGGACTATTTTATGGAAAAGATGCAGCTCCAACACATTCTGCATTCCTCATGCCATTCGAGAGGATCAAATTTGGAACTACTACAAATTTAGAGGATGAAAAAACAAAATGAAGGATCACCTAGCCTCCCTTTCACGATTAACCCTCTCCAAATCCCATTTCATTCCCCAATTTGTTTTGATACATTTATTTTTCAAAACTAAGTACCACGCAAAATCTTCAAAATAAGACCAAGATTGAATATTTCTTTTATAAAGTTAAAAAAAAAAAAAATGAGAATTTGAATTGTGGAAGGAAAGTGGTGAAGTTTGAGGTTAATTTGGAATAAGTTTATTTTTTTAAAAAATACAGAAAAAATAGAGTAGTATTGGGTTGGAGTTAGATTTCCTTCAAAAACCACTTTTACAATCGAACACATTAATTTTAATACTCCTAAATTAATAAATGGAGTTAAAAATAAAATATTGGGTTAGAGATGCTCTCTAGTGTGTCATACAGGAAGGCTATGAGATTGGGGTTGGCATGAGTGGTGTAGTACCCGTTTTAGCCGTTGATGATGATGAAGGCGTTTAGGGGAAGTCACAAGTAGGGCCATGTAAGTTGACCAGTGAATAAGGAGAAAACGAAAAAAACCAAAAATCAATTTTTTCAATTTAGCCAAATCATGCCGAATTCGAAGGGTCTCAGGGAATATCGCGAAATCACGGTAGGGTCTTCGAAACGGTTAGGTTAAGTGGATGAAAAATCTCTGCAACATCTTGAAATTATCAGTCACCTGTAAATTGCATCTTTTATTCAGAAAAATCCAAAAACATGATAAAATCAGAAAATCCCAAAAATAAAGCATATAGAAGTAGGGTCATAAGAGGGAGGGAATAAGATGAAAGAATCCAAAAAGAGATAAGGATAGGAGAGTACCAAGTAGGCTAAAAGTTTATTAAGTTTAAACCCCATCAAACACGCTTTTCCGTTGATATTGTACTAAAATAAAATAAAAAAGCTAGAAATAAGATTTTGGTCACTACCGTTGAGGGCTCCTTTGCCAAAAAAGTGTGGTAGTTTTTTGGTTTTTTAGTTTTGTCTTTATTCAATTTTTTTTCATTTGTTAGTTTCGCGTCAAGTTTTCGTAGTTTATGGATTCGTAATCCAACAAGTCATAAAATTGAAAATTGAATAGTGGGGAAGTGTTGTGCGATAGGTGATGTAAAATCCTTGTGCATTTTTTTTCAACGAAAAACCTTGTTTGGAGAGTTAATTTTGGGTTCAATTTTGGGGTTCAATTTTAGGAGATTTAGGCTCTTTGGGGTAGGGTATAGTGGTTTTAGGCACTTTGATTTAGGCACTTCTAGTTTAGGCACTTTGGGTTTAGGGTTTAGGCTATTTGGGTTTGGCACTTTGTAGTGATTTTTCCTTCCTCCAAAAAGGCCCTTTGGTTTTTTAAGTTTTGTCTTTATTCAATTTTTTTCATTTGTTAGTTTCGCGTCAAGTTTTGACGTCGTTTAAAATTTCAACACAACACGGCCGTTTCACCTACCGCACAACACCCACTTTCAATCCTATAAAATTATGGTCAAAACTATTTTTTTGAATAAAGCTGAAAATAAACCAGTTTATTGATTTAATTTTGGCTTTATTAAAAAAAATAGTTTTGATCATAATTTTATACTACGAGACGAATCCATAAACTATGAAAACTTGACGTGAAACTAACAAATACAAATTTTATTTGAACAAAGACAACAAAAAAAAATCAAAAAACTAATTTTTCTTTTTTGCCAAAGAGCCTCAGTCAACTTATGGACTACACACAAAAATGATCTCCTTTTTTGACAAACAACACACTCACTGTCAGAAGTCAAAACTTACGGTCGACTCTCCCTCTTCAAACCCTAGTGATTGTGTAAAAGTCCAAGCAATTTTGTTTTGTCCTGTATTTGATCCAAGTAATTATACAATTCAAATCAGAAGTCAAAAGTACTAGTGGCAAATTGGGATTCAGTTGGAATTTTCTCCTTAGAAAACTTGTTGGTAGTCGAGTGTCAATTTCAAGCTTCTAAAAGAATTTTTTGTGGCGCAAATTCTAAAGAGAGAAATATGAGAGAGACACAGGAGAGAGGGAGGGAAAATTTAGACCGTTCAAAACATTTTTAGAAGACCGAAATGTGCGACGGTTACTGTCACATGGTACGCGTCCGGCGTCCGGCATGCATGTTTTTCTTCTTCCAGAGAAGTTTTGCTAGCTAGTCTGCTGCTACCGACAAAACCAGGCATATTAATAGGTTTGATTATGCAAGAACCGAATCTTCAAATATTCGAAAAGTCTAACCAGCTACTTATCTTCTAAGGTCCTGTTTCAATTAATTATTGATTCAAGTGAAAAACTGATTTAAGTTGTCTTTTTGAATTATGAATTGTTAGAGTTTGATCTGTCTCGTAAAACAAAATAGGGTTACTTTTGAAGCTATAACAATATTAGAACACTCACACAAGGACGAATACGTACATACAGAGAGATGAATAACTTATAGGTAAGAGGCCGGTCTGGTAGTTGCGAGTCTTGACACTAAAGGGAATTCTATATCACTTCGAGTCTTTGTGATTTAGGGTTAGGAGATTTAAAATTTTTCTCAGTAGATGTGAAATTGTATTTATAAAACCGAATCCAACGTATTCAAAAGATTCAGACGCGCGTTTACAGCCGAATATCAAGGCTGATATGTCTTTTTTTTTCTTTTTTCTTTGACTTGAACAACTATTTTCATTCCCAGCACCTAAAATTATGTAGTTTAGTGATGTCAACTCCTAGTGCATTGGAGAGACCGGAGTTGAGACTTTTGGACTTTTAATAGAGCAAGATTGTTATGCGACAACAAACTCAAAGTGTATAACAGTATGTAAGTTCGATCGTTTGATGAGTTTTAGAATTTTGAGTAGTTGCATAATTATCCCGTTATCAATACGGATGAATTTTACATCATTTCATTACGTAAGTGAACGATCATTTCTAGAATTGAAATTCCCAGTTGATACGTTTCATATATGTGCTGCAGGTAAATTAAGAAAATATTTTGATGGCGTTAGCATCAATATAGTGAGGGTAATGGACATTAATTCAATTGTGATAAAAAAGAATTGAGTACATAATAAGTGAGAAATGGAATGATTTTCAAAAATATTTATATGATGGGATTAACAAGAAATGTAATCGTAAAAAGTGGTTTTCAATGTGAATTTAGTCTATCTTAAAAAAAAAAAAATGTATTAGTTCATTGCTTTTTGAAAGTAGTCGATAAATAAATAAGGAAAAACACAATATCAACGGGACTTGAACTACGTATTAGATAATCATAGGGCTCCTCGTAGGTCCCAAATAAATTTAAGGACCCGAAATTGACCAATGGAATTCTATATGCTATCTTTTTAATATTTACTAATAAAAAAAAGAAAAGTCCTTCTGAATTGATCTAGTTTTATTTTTCAATTTTTTTCCCTTTTGTTTAGTACTTAATAAACACGAGGGCCACACTTCCAGCACCCTGGGCCCATTTTTTATTAGATACCCCGAGTCCGTTGATGCCGTCATATCTGTATGTAATTAATTAATTGATTGATTCACACTATTCCAATGATTGTCTGTTTGCATAATGGGGTTCGCAATATATGTTACAGTTTTTTATTTGATGATGATGATATACGATTATATTAATTTGTCAACAATGAGAAAATTTTCTTTTTTATCGTTTGTTTTTAAGAATTCGGTAATATAAGAATAGAACATGGTATGCATGCGATCAGAATACTAAGGATATTTCTAGGTGTTTTGACTTTCTTATAAAGAGAGTTGAATGACGTCGAAACACCGTAGTGTACGTGCTTGAACAAAGCTTCTACTTTTCCATTGAAAAGGCCTTTTCTTGGTTCTTCGTTCAGAAAATTTATCTTTAAAAGTTTTTCATTTCATAATTGGCAATGAGCGGAGAGATCCCAATATATATTAAGTGATCAATCATTTTATCCCCAAGTAATGTGGGACTATAATACTACTTAACAATATTCCCTTGCATTTGCAGCCGCATTTGAGGTCTGTCATTTGTAGTTCCACCACCACCACCACCACCACCACCCACCACCACACCATAGCCATTTTTGGGTCTATCATCGTGCCTTCATCTTTGGTCTATTATCACCACCACCGGTGTGGATTGTAATTTTTTTAAATGTGGGATAAAATGAATCCCGCTTTGGATCATCACCGTGTGAAAACATTATATCCATCTCAAAACCACCATTTGTTAGCCCCACCACCCACCATAACTGACGAGATCCTATACATTATAAGAAGAGAAATAATTAGTAATACTAATTGTGAGGGATCAAATAATTAATACTCCATTAGGTGGAGAAAATATGGATTATCAAAAGAATTCGAATACGACATCAAACAGAATTTCGGATGATAAGAGTGGAACCGTCTTAGTTACGACAAGTAAATGAAAGAACTGAAAGCAGAAAACATATACTATTATCAGATGTTTTGATTTCCGTATTGTTTTTCATTTCCGTAAATTTATTCAAAAATAAGTTTCATCTACTGTCATGTTTGTGAATTTTTTTTGAACAATTTGATACAAAATAAAAAACCCAAAAGATGATTGTTACGAAAATGTGTGCAGACTATGACAAAGAAATTCCAAGTAGTAAGAAAAATGGGCCATTGTAGATCGATGTAAATATCAAGATATGTGCCATAAGAAAATTAGACATCATTTCTGCTAGCTATTACTCATTATCTTTTTTCGAAGAAGCTGGCTACAATGAAGAAATAATACTCATACACCCGATTTTGATTTGAATACAATTAAATACAATCATATACAATCAAGCGAAATCCGATTGTAATGCAACGAAAAAAAAATCCGTTAAATGGATTAAGTGCTAAACAATCGACTCTATATTGTTTCTTATATTATACTCCCTCCGTCCCTTTTTAAGCAATACCTTTGGGAAACGTGTATTTTTTTGTTGACGTTAAAACTGTACTTCCATAGAACGTTTTTTTTTTTATTTTTTTTACATCAAATTAAAGTATTCAATGAGCACTTTAATTTGGTATAATTTTTTTTTAAAACTATATAAAGAAATATGTTTTTTAGGGATTTGAAATTGCACGTATTCCGATAGGGATCACTTAAAAAGGGACGGAGGGAGTATTAAGGAAGGCATTTTAGGGTTCCGTTCAAGGAGTTATTTTGTTGAGCTGAGTGAACAGCCGCTTTCCTAATAAATACATTCCATTCAGACGATTCAGTGGGGCACATATAGTGCTATTAGAACCCCCCTCCCCCATAATATTAACTAAGGCCTAATTTTTCAAAAGATTTATCAAGAAACTCAGCCTAAGATGGCTACCAGTCAAGTATGCAAGGCACCGAAATGGTGTACCCTTTACTATTGTCATTTTCATTCCGGTCCATCCAGAGGGGCTAATTAAAAAACATGAGGTAAAATAAAAACAGCCCCTGAAACACAAAAATAAATATTGTCTGCCTTGGTTTGAGTAGGGGAAGTGAAATTTGACTTTTTTTTACTCTGGTTTTACTTTCCATTGAAAATAAAGATTTGCTGTCTTTCTATCTTCCCATCCCTTTCTATGAAGTACGAAATCCACGCATAAAAAGAAAAAAAAATTGGCATCCCCAAAAATTTCAATGAATTAAATAGATTGCGAAAAAGTTTTACGAAATGTGTGGAACAATTTGATTTCTGAACAATTTGACTTTCACCCTCGATGTACCCATTGTCGAATTAATAAATTTTGTTGCCGATCAAAAAAAAAAAAAAGGTAGAAATCAGATTTTCAACAACTTGATGATCAGAAGTATCTATTAAGATATCAACTATAATTTTGGATACTATGGGTGAAAACTTCGACATGTAAATGAAAGAATTGAACAAATGAAACACCTATTATCAAAGGTTTTGTTTTCCGTCATGTTTAATAATTCAAAAAAATTGTCTAATTTCATGTTTATTTAGAAATTTTAAACAATTTGATACTAAGAAACCAAAAGATGATTGGTACTGAAATGCGTGTGAAATACAAAAAGAAGTTCCAAAGTGTAAAAAAAATGAAAGTGAAAGAGACAAAAAAAAAAAAAAAAACTTTATTTTGGTTGGACTAGGGAAATGAAAAGTCGAAAATCAACTTTTTTCCCTTTATTTTGATATACTGTCATGTTTACTATTCCCTTTGTCCCAAATTGTTTGTCCGGTCTGCAAAATGATAACTTGAAATAACACAAAATTTTCAAGAAACATTCTATATTTTTTTAACAATTTACTATATACATCAACGAGTATTTTAATTAATGAAAAAAGTTTGAAAATTTTTCGTTTAAAAGACTTATAAATTTTTATATTCTCGTTTTGCGGACCGGACAAACATTTTGGGACGGAGAGAGTAAAAATAAGTAAACAATTTGATACTGAAACCCCAAAAGATGATTTGTATTAAAATGTCTGTGGATCAATATGAAAAAGAAATTCAAAATAGTAAAAATAAATTGAAAGTGATAGAGACAAAAATAAATATATCCCTTGCTTTGGTTTGACCAGGGAAATAAAAAGTCAAAAATTGACTTGTTTTCTCTAGTTATTAAAAATGAAGAATTTCTTTCTTTCTGTTTTCCCATGCCTTTCTTAAAAATTGAAAATTTGATTTTGAGTTATTAAAAATGAAAAATTATTTTCATGTTTCAATAAATCAAAAAGTTTTAACAAATGTGTGATCGATTAAATTTAAAAACTAATTTTCTTTTCCTAAAAAAACTAATTTCAAAAAATACAGATCTGCTTTTGCTTAGTTTCATGTCTATGCAAAAATTTTCGACAAGTTTCCGCACTAAGACCTACGTATGTTTGGTACGAGATTTGTTAAAATAAGGAAAATGAATCCGAAACATACAAGGGGTCCCGTTGGTTAAGGGGAGAAGGAAAAGAGTGGGATAAAGAATCGGAACCAGAATTAACAAAAATTTTCGACAAGTTTCGGCACTTCGTCACCACTAAGACCTACCCTAGGATAAGTTAATCCGGACTGGTGAAAGATTGAATTTTATCTCATATATAATATTCTCAATAATTAGAGCAATTTCCTTCTCAAGATCCATTTTTATAACTAGAAGCAATGGGGAAAAAAAACATAATAAATTGTTGAGGAATGGGTTAATTCCGGTAAAATTGAATGTTTATCTCAAAACCCGGGTTTTTTGTATTCTCAATTTAATTAGAGCAACCAAATACCCTCTCATATTATCCATTTTTATTCCTCCACTCTTATCCAAAGTTGCACATGAATAAAAACATAATAAATTGTTAAGGAATTAATTACATTGCTGAAATTTGTAACTGAGAACATAAATTACATAACTTTCATTTTTACAATCTACAAGGTTTGATCTCATTGTCACAACCTTTAGTCCTTCACGTACATCTCCGGGAGCCAGATAGATTCATTAGCCTTGAATGAAAATCTGAACACCAAACTAAGCGAGCAAGAGACAAATACACAATTTGATTTTTGGGGTCAAGCTGCCAAAATACAATTTCTTTAAATCCTCTAGACTTGGCGTTGATTTGCCTATCTTTGATCGGACCAAAAAGAAAATTACTCAAAATATGAGTTACCTAGCTTGAATACCCGTCGTCGAACCAAAAAAAATATACACGACACATTTCCCTACGCAAATTTTTTTTCTTTTTTCTTGTAAATTTAATTGTATATGCTTTTTTTGAACCTAAAATTTTGAACAACTAAATTTAATTGTATATGCACTTTCTTCTTGAACCTAAAAAAAAAATATGTAAATTTAATTGTATATGGACTTTCTTCTTGAACCTAAAATGAAAATATGAACAACTACCACCTCCCATATGACCGTTTGCGAGCTTGTCATTCATATCTCGATAAGTTGCGAAAACCCCATCATTGCGTGGGAAGATAACGGCGATAACAACGGCACGTTAAATATCCCATTCCCGCTCTGATCCCACACCGCCGTCCAATTCGACGGCGTCAACGGACTACTAATCCCATATCCATCATATTCCAACACCTTCTCCTTCTTCACCACCGGCTTTTCCTCATCAACCCTCTCCTCCTCAACTTCTCTCTCCCTCTTCTTCCCGGCGTCCACGGCGGCGCCGGCCTCCAACAATGCCGGCGCCCTCCATTTTCCGGCCTCGAGAGGAAAGTTCAGAATCGCCTTACTCCCACGCATCTTGAACGCGGCCCTGTCGTAAGCCTTGGCCGCCTCTCTGGCGGTGTCGTAAGTCCCCAGCCAAACCCTAGATCCACGGCGCTTCGGATCTCGGATTTCCGACGCGAACTTCCCCCACGGCCGCCGCCGCACGCCTCTGTAGTGCTTCTCCTCAGCCGCACTCGACGATTTCTCCGCAAATACCGATTTCTCCGGCTGGCCGAACTCCAGCAGCTCGAATTTCTTCAACGGAGGCAGATCGAGTTTTAGCGACGGCCTACGGTTCGTCTTACTGCTCGAATCGACTACTGTCGTGAGATCGATTGTTTGAGGCTTGGTTTCAAATTGGATGAAATCGGTCTGCAATTGTCCGTATTGAAATGGATTGGGGACAGAATCAAAGAAATCTGTGTTGTTAACTTCGTTAAAATTTAGGCACTCGGGGAGTAAAAGCGGAGAGTCGTAGTTACTGGAGGTTTGTGAGGAGAGAGATTCAGATTCAGAGCTTGAGAGGTCAGCTAGATCTGAGAAGAAGCTGTTGTCAACAGGAGAGAACTCGCCGAGTAGGTGTTGACTAATGAACTCAAGTGCTGAAACTTCGTCTGTTGTAGCCATTTCTTTGATGTCGAACAATTAAGGTATTTGAGTAGTAGCAAGCTCAAATTAGTCGACGTCGAAACAAGCTGGTTCGAGTACTAGCGAAATTTTTCGAAAAAGAATTGAATTGCTATTTGAGAAGTACGCCGAGACTTGTCGAGCCTCGACTAGTCGAATTGTGCGTAAACTGATTCAGAAAAGCAAATTTTTGGAAAAAGAATTAAGAGAACTTTTTGGTGAGAGGGAAATTCAGAGAAACCTGGAGAGGAGACTGGTATTGGGGGAAGGGGCGATGGTAGTGGGAGAGGGAGTGGAACTGATTTATATAGAGGCAGGAAATGCCTTCCCCAAAAGCGACCTTCGGGCGGGGTTCTACGGTACCAGACACGAAGCTTCTGTTATCCTTTGAAGAATTCTGATCGTTGGATCCTGTTACAGCTTTGAAAACGAGGGAATCAAGTGGGGAATCGACGGTAGAGATTTAAAGTAAGTTAATTCTGTCACGTTGTAGTTTCTGGTTAATTCTTATTCCCTAGTGTGAGTGCCTTAAAAATGTGCAACGTTTGGATAAAGTGGTTTATAGTATAATATAGTAACAAATTAATCTGAACGGTATATATTAATAAAAGAAGTACTTTTAAGAATTGTTAAGAGAGCTTAATAAATTATAAATTATGAATGACACAGTGCGCTCTTATTTATCAGGCTGACATGCACGGAGTAAGATCAAGGCCTCCTTTAGGTAAAAAACTTAATCTAGATTATTGATTTTTTTTTTGTCAAATAATCCAAAAAATCGGTTTGGTTTTTTTCTTAAACTTAATCCAGATTATTCAACTGGTCCCCACATTACCTTTGTTCTAGACATGACCCGTGGCGTATGGCCTCCTTTGGGTAATAATTCAGATTATGGATTATTGGATTATTCATTTTGTCTTTATTCAATTTTTTTTTTTGCATTTGTTAGTTTTACATCAAGATTTTGTGGTTTCTGGATTCCTCTCGACGAGACGAATCTAACAAGTACAAAATTATGGTCAAAACTCAATTTTTTTTTAATAAAGACAAAATGAATAATCCAATAATCCATAATCCGGATTATTAGCCAAAGGAGGCCTTGATATATATATTCATCCTTTAAAATTCCACTTCTCAAGATTTATCGTTGACAAACCAAATCAGATAAAAATGAAAAGAATCAAACAAACAGAAAGACATTATGCTTGAAACTCTATTAGATTTGTTCTAATCATGAGCTATAATTACTTTCACACGAATAGATTATGTCAATTTTCAAAACAGGACTTCTTCTCATACCTAATAAAGAGCAAATTGTCTCTACGTTGTATATATTGCTAATGCTTTCACACTCTACCTTTATTATTCGAAGTTAATTTTTCTTTTATGCTCCTCAAGGTAGGCTGATTATTTTTTAAAGGAAAAATTTAGAAACACTAAATAAGGTACTAAATGACGTATTATATGTGCACGTGGCACTAATAGTAGACGAGTCTATCCACGTATTGAATAATGTATTGATGTGTAATAGTTTGTATATTAGCCAGTGGTTGTAGAATTACTCTTTTTTAAATGTTCAATGTTGAACCATGATAGATGAATTTTTTTTAACACAATATCCATATCTTTTCAAGATTCGGTGCATTATTTTACAGGCTAGATTCAGGAGATTATTGACAAAATTGCTCAATTAGAGGGGGGAAATTGCTTACATTACACTAAAGTTATTACGATGACCTTTTACTATAAAATCTCTTACAAAATCGCTGCTTAAGATCGCGTATCTTTCACAATGAGGAATCGTATAAAATCGTCTTCTACAGATTAAAAAGTACATAGTAAACTACTTATTGATAACTTAGTTTATTTTGCTAGATTACGTTTCAGTGATTATGAACCGAGTTTCTCATTCTGCCCCTCATCTTTTACTCATACAAACACGTTGATTCTGTCTTTATCCAAATACGTAAGGAAATTACAAACCATATTAAGAAAAATTAAATTCGACGTTAAAAAGTTTGACCATGCTGAATGTAGATATGAAACAGTATGTAATATACAACATAAGCATATTCAGTTTAGGTTTAGCTGAATCAATGGCCTACCGACAACAATATCTATTACATATGATATGCTGGTGTATTGAAGAATGGTAACAACGAATCTACGTTTATTTTGTCAATTTTTTTGAATAACTTTTAGCATATATTGTACTTTCTATTGTTTCCTTCTGTTCCGGTAGATAGCGCGGACTTTATGCTAGTGAGGCTTATACAAATGTTCCCGGGAAAAAAGAAATAAAATAAAGTGTCCAAAGGAAACATGCTAATGTGACACGTGTAATCATTGAGTACCGAATGATTGTGTTTAGGTGAAGATAAGACAAAGCGGAAAACCTAAGGGTACAGACCCTTGGTGTGCAGATTTTGCACAGATTTGTTCGGGGACCCACTTTTGGGTCCCACATTGAAAATCTGAACCGTTGATTCATCTCAGAATTATTTTTTGTGGGGCACCGCGAGAAATCACCTCGATCCGACGTGTGCAAGTGGTTGATCCAAAACTCAACCATTTCATTCAAAATCGTTTTGAATGAAATGGGTGAGTTTTGGGTCAACAACTTAAGCACATAAGATTGAGATGATTTCTAAGATGAATCAACGGTTCGGATTTGCCGCGTGGGACCCACTTGTGAGTCCCCAAACAGAGCTGTGCAAAATCTGTACACTTATTTATGTACCCCTAGCACGATCCCAAGACAAAGTAAAGAAAGATGAGTGGCATGCTTCGTAAGTGTAGAAGTATATGTTCGGTCATAGACACGTGTAATCATCGAGTTCCGAATGATTGCGTTGAGCTACGATTGAGAAATGAGGTTACAACATTTGAGCATATACTTGTCATGGGATTAACTTTTGACGGTTACAGATGAAGTGCATGCCAGAGAGGTGCTCAAGTTTGTGTATGATTTATAAACGGATGATGTTTAGAGACAAATTAAGAGTTACGGAGATAAGGTGTAGCATACAGAAAAAAGGTTTTCATCGGCAGTTCTAGCCAATATATCTACTATATTTGTGAAACATTTAAAAGGAAACATTTTTCATAATTCGACTTTCATCACATTGTCTTTACCTTCCAAGTTCCATCAATTAGGAGTAGAAATAGCAGATATTTTGATTTCAAGAATAACATACTATTTATTTATGTAGTACCGACATTTCTAGAGATCGCCGTGTCCCCCGTATGGGACACGGGGACACTCGGGGGACACTTGGGGACACATATTGGACATGCCACATGACATGTCCCTTAAATTAAATTATTTTTTGGAGGGGGACACTCGGGGGACACGCGTGTCCCATATCTACACACTTTGACTCTCACGATCTCACTCGCTCTCCCTCCCTCTCTCTCGATGTATATACATATATTTGTGTATATATATGTATGTATTGGTATATATTCGATATGTATATCTCCAAAGATGTGTGTATATCTTACATGTATATATGTAGTGCATATCAATGTAAATATCTTACATATCAATAAAAAAGTGTATATATTTATGTATATAAATTTGGCTCGGAAAGGTGAGGTCTGCATTTTAATTTATATAAGGGTCCCTTATTGGAAGTTAATCCTATATTTATATATATAATTATTTATTTATTCAATTATTTTTGCCGTGTCTCCCGCTGTGTCGGTGTCCATTTTTTTAGAATTCCCGTGTCCGTGTCTGTATCCGTGTCCGTGCTACATACTATATAGTAACAAAAGATTGGTTTGAGAATTGAGAGTAGAAGTGATCAATTTGTAGGAGTGATTCATTTTAATTTATGCTTGTATTTAAGCTAAACTTGTACAAATTAAACCTTTGGACAAGACAAAAATAGAGCCCAAAGATGAAGGGCGAGAACAGGGCACAGTCTTAGTCAACAGAGGAAGTAATATGATAAGTTATTGAGGACAATAACATTTTATTTGGACACGCCAGAGGTACTTCAACAAGTAAACAAAGTCACGGGGTCAAGTGTAGGAACAAATCAAAACAGACATAGAAAATAACAGATCCAAACGCAATTAAATGAGAGAAAACAGAGAAATGCTTTGAAGGTTTCAAGTTCATAAACAGAGCAAGGGCTTCAGGAGACTACTTCATCTGCAGGCATGCTGTTTTTGTTCTTTATTAAAGAATTATGTCGTTAAATTAGTGAAAAAAGTTCTAAATAATTATTCGCGGAAAGACATTATCACTTGATCCGATAAATGATATGACTTCGAAAAAAGAAGAAAATAGTATGGGACGTGTAGAATTTATGCAAATAATGAAATCCCAAATGAGAATTTGCGAATGGCCGGTTGTGAGTTTTATTTGTACAACACAGATTATGATAAAAGCTAACTGTGGTTAAAACGAAAAAAAAAAGAAAAAGATCAAAAGTATCAAAGTGGAGCTTTTTGAGTTGCCATAAGGACAGAAACGAAGTCAGGAATTATACTACGCAGTACAAAGGGGCTAATGTATTTTTCAAAATATTTATAGGGACGAGCCTATATAATTCATAGGAATTTTTTTTTTCCTATCTAATACTATAGGTTTTTTTCCTCTTGCAGGGGCGATGGCCCCTCTTCGGCTCATCCCTGCATAAGGATAAAATGGTTATGAAGGCATTTGCTTTTGGCTGGAATATTATGTGTCAGTGTTATTGAGCCATTGAAGCAGTCAAGTGTCACTTTGATTATTAAGCCATCCAAGTCTTTGGTCTTATGCTTAGCTCAACCTACTCTGGAATTCTTTATTACTATAGTTTTGCAACCTCAGAGAAATACACATTACCAAGTCAAATCCTTAGATGTGTATTGAAGCAATCACACAAAAAACAATAAAATAAAATAAAGTGTGTAACACACATGGTATTGGATGCCATGTCAAAATCATAGGTTCAACAACAACGATTAATTATCGTGGTGACTATTAGTCACTTTCAAGGAGCCCTGACACGCAAGGATGGAGTCGGGGTTAGTAGGGGCAGCCGCCCCCGTACGTCTTAAAAAATTCGTACTATTACATTAGAAAAAAAATTATTTATCATCAAACTATATAGTCCCGTCCCCCCTCCGTTTTTCGTTGAAAAAAATAATATGAAAGCTTTAATATTTATCAAGTTATGAAACAATTGTGTATTAAAATTGGTTTTAATGAGGTAATTACAATTCTTTTAAACAAAACAACCCCAAAAATTATAACCCAACTCACTTAAGGGACTCAAGGCCCGTTCACTTTTAAAAACTAAGGCTCACTGAAATTTCGGAAGCCCAAAACTCTTTAACGTGGTCTATGGACATCAAAGTGAAGAAAAAAGAAAAGAGCAAAAGAAATTAGGGGCTCCCAAAATAGTCGATTCTCAATTGCAAGAATTGAACAATGGAGTTGCTTATTCTCAGTACATTTCTAGATCCTCGTGATGGCTTCAGATCATTCAACATTGAAGATACTTGCAAACTTGCAGAGAAATATCATCCAATGGATTTCATTGAGCAAGAAAAGTACCACTTGAGATATCAATTGCAAAATTATAAGCTTGATGTCTCTTGGCATCCTGGGTTCCAAAATTTGTCAACGATTTCAAAGTTGAGTGAAGTGTTGGCGAATACAAGAAAATACACGATATATCATCTTTTCGATAATTTGATTCGGCTTATATTAACTTAACAATGTTTCAACGGCTACAACCGAACATGCATTTTCTGCTATGAAATGTGTGAAGATAAAGATTTTGTCGCAACAGGATGGATGATGATTATTTAACAAATTTCTTGATCACTTATATTGAGAAAAATATTTCTCTATCATTGATGCTTTTAATAACAAGAAAGAGTGTTGAGCACAGTTCAAGATGTCTGAGTAGACACTAGATCGGATTAGAAACGTTAATAGTACCTTTTGCAATCTAAGTTGATATTATAAACATGTTTAGTTTCATATGTATTGGTGTTATTTTGTGTGTGTATATATATATATATAGAGTCCCGATCTAATCCGGGAATCCCGGATCCGGGACTCCACCTTCCCGATATTTTTTTGAAAATCCGAGCCGTCCAATGTGTTCAAAAGGTGTTTTCAAGGGTCCACGCGGGAAATCTTCAAAAAAAAAAAAATACCGGGAAGGGCTTGATCCGAGCAGTTTTTCGCAAAATTGAAAATACACAGTTTTTGAGAAAAACTGCTTGGATCAGGCCCTTCCCGATATTTTGTTTTTGAAGATTTCCCGCGTGGACCCTTGAAAACACCTTTTGAACACATTGGACGGCTCGGATTTTCCAAAAACAATTTTTAAAATCATCAAAACACCAAAAAACCTCCCATCCGGGATTGTTGATTGGATAATTGCCGTATATATATATATATATATATATATATATATATAGATATATATATAGTGAGCTTCCAATCAGGACTCCCTGATGGGCTTCCCATCAGGGAGACCCCCAATTCTCCTATTTCCCGATCAAATTTTCACGATCTGAACCGTCCAATGTGTTTAAAAGGTGTTTTTAAGGGTCCACGCGAGAAATCAGTGAAAAAAAATACCGGGAAGGGCTTGATCCGATCATTTTTCGATAAAAACGCATATATACAGTTTTTATCGAAAACTGATCGGATCAAGCCCTTCCCGGTATTTTTTTTCACTGATTTTTCACAAGGACCCTTAAAAACACCTTTTAAACACATTGGACGGTTCGGATCGTGAAAATTTAATCGGGAAATAGGAGTCCCTGATGGGAAGCCCATCAGGGAGTCCTGATGGGAAATATCTCGTATATATATATACACCGGTGATCCTGTCAAGGATCCCGGATTGAAGCTTTTTCGGTGTTTTGAGGCTTTTAAAAATTGTTTTTGCAAAATCCGATCCGTCCAATGTGTTTAAAAAGTGTTTTCCAAGGTCCACGCGGGAAATCTTCAAAAAAAAATACCGGAAAGGGCTTGATCCAAGCATTTTTTCACAAAAACTGTATATATATAGTTTTATGAAAAAATGCTTGGATCAAGCCCTTTCCGGTATTTTTTTTTGAAGATTTCCCGCGTGGACCTTGGAAAACACCTTTTGAACACATTGGACGGTTCGGATCGTGAAAATTTGATCCGGAACTATGAATCCCGGATCCGGGATCCCGGACTAGATAAGGACTCTCTCTATATATATATATATATATATATATAAGAAAAAATGGGTTTTTTTTTGTGTTGCAATTTTTTTTTTGAAAATCCGAGCCGTCCAATGTGTTCAGAAGGTGTTTTCAAGGGTCCACGTGGAAAATCTTCAAAAAAAAATACCGGGAAGTGCTTGATCCAAGCATTTTTTTTCGCAAAAACTGTATTTTATCGGATTGTCAAAAAAATATTTGGATCATGAGGACCGGAAACGGAAAGACCGGATGAGAAGTGGATCGTATATATAATATATATATATATATATATATATATATATATATATATATATAGAGGAACTCTCTAGTCCGCGACCCTTGGGTCCGGAACTCATAGTTCCTGATCAAATTTTCATGATCCGAACCGTCCAATGTGTTCAAAAGGTGTTTTCCAAGGTCCACGCGGGCAATCTTCAAAAAAAAAAAAAATACCGGGAAGGGCTTGATCCACGCAATTTTGTAAATATGCAGTTTTTGCGAAGAATTGCGTGGATCAAGCCCTTCCCGGTATTTTTTTTGAAGATTTCCCGCGTGGACATTGGAAAACACCTTTTGAACACATTGTACGGCTCGGATCATGCAAAAACATCTTTTAAAGGCTTCAAAACGCTTCAATCCGGGATTTCCGGGATCCTTGACAGGATCCTCCGCGTATATATATATATTTTTTTTGAGTTAGTAAAAATTCATATCGTTGTTTTAATTTCAATTTTTTTTATTGTGTATATCCATCCCCCCTACGCCAAAATCTTGGCTCAGTCCATGCTGACGCAGTCTTCAAAGTTTTTTTTAAAGGGGTCGTAGTTTTCTTCTCCCTCAAGAATGTCATGATTACTACTTCTTGCGTTCGAATTTGTTTGTGTCGTTCTATTGCAACTGGATAAAAAATTAATGATATTTTTAAATTGGTAAGTACTCCCTCCGTCCAAAAAATATAGTCCCTCGTTCCTTTCTAACCGGATAAAAAATCGATTATATCTTTCAATCGGTAATACATTTCATATGCAATTTGGATCTTGTTTGGTAGATCTCAATTAAATCTAAAATACAAAGTTTTTAAAATCACCTAAAACATTATAGATTATAAGATATATTATATTGAAAAGAGGCATGAACTCCTAAAATGGACTATATTTTGGGGATGGAGGGAGTAATTATATGTAATATCAATCTTGTTTGATAGATCTCGATTAATTCTACAAGACAATGTTTTTAAAATTACATTAAACATTATAAATTGGAGTATAAGATGAAATCAGGTAACGGGTATACCAGTCCCTCCCCACCCCGCTCCGCTCTGTTTCTATTTTTTTAATATATTAAAAAAATATGTTTTAGATTCCAACACAAATAATAAAAGTTCACAAAACAACTACTCCCCCCGTCCCTTTTTTATTGTCAACAAATTTCATTTTGGGCTGTCCCTTCATAAGTATGTGTCTTGAAAAGTTAATATATAAAAGTTTGTACAATTATTTTTCCCTTTTGAAAAATTAGTGGGTAAAAGTGGAGGATAATTTTCGAAAGTAAAGGTAAAAGTTGGATTTACGAAGCAACACACTTAAAAAGTGATGGAGGGAGTATTACAACTTGACGATCTATAAGGAAAATGAAAATTAATTGATATATATAGGGTCAAGATCCAGTCCACACCCTTATGTCCACACCTTATGTCCAAACCTTCATTTCCTGGCCAAATGGCCGGGATCCGAACCGTCCAATAGGTTTAGAAGGTGTTTTTAAGGGTTCACGCGAGAAATCAGTAAAAAAATGACCGGGAAGGGCTTGATCCGAGCAGTTTTTCATAAAATGACCGGGAAGGGCTTGAAAAACTGCTCGGATCAAGCCCTTCTCGGTCATTTTTTTATTGATTTCTCGCGTGAACCCTTAAAAACACCTTCTAAACACATTGGACGGTTCGGATCATGAGAATTCGATCGGGGAATGAAGGTTTGGACATATGGGTGTGGACTGGATCCTGACCGTATATATATATATAGTCAGGGCTCCTGGATTTTTAAAAAATCCTGACCTCCACTTTTCGGATCGAATTTCGAAGATCTGAATCGTCTAATGTGTTTAAAAGGTGTTTTTAAGAGTCTCCGCGATAAATCGGGAAAAAAAAAAATACCGGGAATGGCTTGATCCGGGCAGTTTTACATAAAAACGAACATATACAGTTTTTATGAAAAATTGCTCGGACCAAGCCCTTCCCTGTTTTTTTTTTTTTTTTTGCTGATTTCTCGCGGGGACCCTTAAAAATACCTTTTAATCACATTGGACGGTACGGATCTTCGAAATTCGATCGAGATCTATGAGGTGTGGATATATATACACACACACACACACTAAACTTCCTATCCAAACCTTTAAAATCCGGACTTAGTCCACACCTCATAGATCCCAATCGAATTTCGACGATCCGAACCGTCCAATGTGTTTAAAAGGTGTTTTTAAGAGTCCCCACGAGAAATCGGCAAAAAAAAAAAATACCGGGAAGGGCTTAATCCGAGCAATTTTTCATAAAAACTGTATATGAAAAACTGCTCGGATCAAGCCCTTCCCGGTAATTTTTTTTTTTGATTTCTCGCGGGGCCCTTTAAAAATGCGTTTTAAACACATTGAACGGTTCGGATCGTCGAGATTTAGTCCGGAAAGTGGAGGTCCGTATTTTAAAAGCTTGTGGGATTCTTGATAGGGAGTGGACCATATATATATATATATATATAAAGCAAGACACGAGCACAAACCACAAAGGGTGTATACAGGCTCTGGATTGTCGTACTGCACGAAGCAGACCAACACGAGGTGTCGGCATAGAGTCCGTCTATGATTAAGTACAAGAGCCTCCCAAATGAGAGCCCAGCTCACCCCATTGACAGTAAAGAACTGATGAAATCTGTAGGCTAACAAACCACCAGAAAAACTGGACCAAACCCAGTCCGGAAAATCAAACAAAAAACAAAGAGAAACAAAACTAACATAACTAAATAACAACAAATCAGAACCCAAATAGACTGAGTTGCTGGAATCCTCTCACCGAGTTGAGCCGAGTCAACCGAGTTGCACTGAGATAGGATGAGTCGATTATTGCCCACCACCGAAACCCACCGGATCTGGGGAAGCAAGATCAGTTCTACAAGCCAAGCGAAAGCCGCTGGCAAAAAACCCCCTTTTCTCAGCCCCCCCTTATTGCTCCACCGCCCGTCGCCGCATTAGCACCCCCCACAACACCTCCACCTCGCCAAAACATTACCAAGTGTGCCAGATCTACACTCCCGACAGACGACGAAGAGAGGACCGAACTACAGCCGTACAAGGGAAGAAAGATGAGGGGAAAGAGAAAAAGGGGGACTGAGGAGAGGGGGTGAGGAGGAGGAAGGAGGAGGCAAGCCTCTCCCCCCTGGAAAAATTAGATGTGGGAGAAGAAAAGAGGCGACTAGAGAGAGAGAGAGAGAGAGAGAGTCTCTCGGGTAGAGAGAGAACTTTTTAAAATTATTTGATATATAATGTGGTATTTTGTTGTAAGGGAAAATATATAAGAATAAAAGTAAAATTTTGTGCAAAGAAAAAATTTCAAAGCGGGTTCGGGACGGGTATATTGGAGAGGGGTAATATCTACAGATCTACCCTGATCTTAGCCTCACTTGGTCGAGTTTTTCAAATCTCTTCCGGCCCTGACCCTTTACCCAAAAAATTTAACAAACACCTGGCTCGGTCGGGGCAGGGCGGGATGGGGCAGGTTCGGAGCGGGACAGGTTGAATTGTCATCCCGAAGCACCTAGTCGCCGAATTTTATTTGGAAAAATTGAGTGTTACTAATCGTCCTATAATTGTATGCATCTGTTAAAGAAATAAAAATTTAACGCTAAGAGAAATATTCATGTTGAAATGTATTTGAATGCATAAGATTGTATGCATCTACAAGTATGACTACATATTTATTATTGTATTGGTTGAATCAATACGTCTACGATTAGTTTTTTTACATTACTTTCGTGAAAAAAGTAATGTGACATTTTTTGCACGAAGCTTAGCTCCAAATTTAATTGGGTCCACCGCTATTAGATGGTAAAATTGGTTCCCTCAAAGATTAGTTAACATGCACGTAAGCTGAGGGGAACGCTTTGAATTGTCAAAAAAAGAAATGGTTATCACCTGCCATTTACGACAAATAAAAAGTATAATATCTACCTACCCAGGGTCGTTGAAATTAATCCTGCTTCCGTCACTGGTCAGTGCTTAATACTCACTCGAGTTACGCATATTATAATACGACTAGAAAGTTAATGTGACTCATGATTAAAGAAAATACATTTGGACTTAGGCCAATTATAAATAAATTAGACATTACATATTTTATAGTCCTAAACTCCTAATACAAGTAAAGGCAGAATGTTGACTAATGAACGTGTACCAATGAGGTATCGTGACCATAAGGAGTTGTTATTTTTATACGCCAATTATGGACAAAATCTAGGACACATTACATATGTAATTATATTGGTTCGGCTTGTTCAAAAGATACGTTGACAAGGCATTTATGTAACAAATGATTATTGATTTTTAATTTCTTGGAAGAGAGTTTCAAAGAATATTTCATACAATGACAGAACCAGGAATCTAATCTGCCCTGGGCTAATTCCTATAAATATTTTTTTGTATGACAAATTTTTTTTTTTTTTTAATTTCTTGGAAGAGATCATTTCAATGAATATTCCATTTCCACACGCAAAAATATTATGAAAAAACCTATCCCGTAAAGTTTAGATAGAAATAGTTCCCGCAATTAGTTTCCGACAAAAAATAATTACACCAATTTCAATTCCTATGTTACCATAAATATAACATAGCAAGATATATTTACATACTCCCCCGTCTCAATTTAATGGTCCCTCGCTAATTAAATGGTTACTGCTCCATCCCGAAATATGGATCCCCCTCCTCTGACCAACGGGTCCTCAAACTAGAAAAAAATTGTTATATTTTCTAAATGGTACCAAAATTTTATAGGCAACATGGATCTAGTTAGATAGATCTCAATTGTAGGCCCTTTATAATTCATATTTGAAATTGAAACTGTTTAATTTGTCGGGATTGTTAACTAGATCATTCATGTAAAAAATCAAATTAATTGGATATTGGTAGCCATATGGTTGGATACCATTTATTCTACAAAAATGGATGACCAATATCATTTAGAGAATACAATGTAAGACAAATTTGTCTCAAATGTGTGTCTACCAATCTCCGATGACCATAGTTTTTTGCACGTATAATGTGCGCAATATTCCTAAAAACACGAATGGTTTCAATCCCAAATAAAGACTTTAGAGGACCCACAATTGAGGTCACTACGGGACCCCAAACATGAAACAAATGAAGACGAGATAAACAAGAAAGAAGTTGTTCTGAGCCTGCAAATGAATCAATTATCCGTTATTGGTCACCTATTCATAAACTAAACTATTGAGCAATCATACATAAAGTAGAGTATACAGCTAGGTTTGGCCTAATTTTTATCGTTCTTTTAATAATTACAAAACTTACGATAAAAACATTTTCAAAAATCGCTTAAGACAAAAGGTACTCAAATTGAATTATTTTTCTATTTAGCGAACAATAATAAGTTCACCATAACTTTTAATTTATAACTAGCCAATAATATTTCAAAATTTGATGCAAAACTAACAAAAGTTCGTAAACTTTACGAAAAACAACACACACAAAAAAAAAAAAAAAAAGTTAGGCTAAACCCCCCACGGAAATAGGCAAATACCGGATATTTTCCACACTCAAAATAGTTAAGTTATTGAGTTCATTTTTAGTCAAATGGTATTGTTGAACACCTCCTCCATGAAGATTCGAATCAGTCACATTAGCCGTGGTGTTCGATAATCGAGGAGTAAAATATCAATACTAAAACTAAAATTAAAATATATACAGGTATTTTAGATTCCGAATAGAAAATAAAAAATAAAACTTCATAAGTTTCAGCTATGGTCTAATTAAGCACAAGGGACATGGTCTAAGCAGCATCATATTCATTGGGAACTGGTTGTTTGTTATACATTCTTTGAATAGGTTTTCAAAAGTGCAACTCATAGGTAGTCCACCTTTTCGTAAATATGTATTTCTTTTGAAAATATTTTTGCACTAAATTCGATAACAGCACATCTATTATATATAATAAGTCAAATGACCCTTTTGCTCAAGAGAGTTTTGGGAGTGCCAAATCGACAACCTAAAATTTCAAATCTTTTGATTTTATTGATGGTTCAAAATACCTGTTCTTTATATCTTAGAAATTGATCATTCAAATTGAAAGCTACGACTAAAATTTAAATTGACGGCATCATTCAAGGCAAATGTATATATGATTGTTACAATTTCAAAGAATCCGTTAATTGGAAAATTACTAAAATATTCTCCTGTGATCAGGGAGATATATCCAATTTCCAAAGGAAAGTCATACCTTTTCCTCCCTTTATTCTCTCTTCCATTCGAAAATTTATATGTATCTTTAAGTATGCGTGTTGTAATCTATCCTTCAATCAGGTAACGTGAAACAATATTATAGTGTAGTGGACATCATGTGGAAATAGGATTTTGAGACTCTAAGGGTATTTTGTTAAAAAGTTGAAAAAATTGGTTTCAGGCTGAAAACGTTTGTCAGCGGGCCTCAGGATGCTTCCGGATCGGCTTCGTAGGCGAAAACTATTTTGGGTGACATTGAGGGTCATTTTGGTAATTTTTGGGTCGAGCTAACTTCAGGTCGAAAAACGGCTATCGGGGGACACGCTACACTTCCGGATTAGATCCGAAGGCGAAAATGAGTTTCAAAGACATGGAGGGGTATTACTAGAAGATTTGGAAAAATATTGGTCTGGGACTGAGGGCAATTGACGATGGGCTCCAGGACGTACCCAGTACAATTCCATAGTCTGAAATGAATGCAACATACAATATGAGCTATATTGAATGCAAGTTAAATTCGCTGTCCAGATCCCCCGTGAGAATTTGTGTAGTGTGAAATGGTGCCCGAAAATGATTTCAAGTTTAGAGCTAGAGTTCATGATAATTTAGTTGAAAGATGTGATAAATTTGGAAAGTTATGACTGGGCCCCCACTTATGTATCCCCTGGCGCTAAGGCCTCGTTTGTTTGGGCGGAGATAAATGGATGGGATATGAAATCCCTAAATCCCATAGTGGGATATGAAATGAGGGATATTCTTCGGGATATCAATGGATGGGAAAAATTCATATCCGGTGTTTGTGTTCGACGACGGATAGTGCTTGACGGGATATCCGGTTTTTTGCACTAAAAACTCCAAATCCCATCCAAATCCCCCCCCCAAATGGGATTTTATATCCCGTATGGATGTGGATATTAATTGGCTGGGGAAACCAAATCTCATCCTAAATAATGTTACCAAACAATGGATTTTGGGGACCCACATCCAACTCCAACTCCAACTCCAAATCGAACAATTCTTTAAAACTTACTCAAATCCCATCCCACTTAAATTTAACGCTGAGAAAAGGGTTGAAATGTTCCACTCAAAATTTGAGACATCCCAAAAAGGAGAGGTGGACCAAAATTTTCAAGTTGCAACTTTATTTGTAAATATAGACATGAATGAACATTTGGTCATAGACAGTTTGTTTGGACGTAAAATATTTTCTTCCAAACCTATGAAATCCCAGGAAAATGTTTTACCTATTTGTGGGTGTTTGGTTGTGCAAAAAACAAAAAAAATATTTTACCAGGTAAAACATTTTACGTCATAAGGATGAAATTGTTTTCCGCTGGAAAAGGCCGTAAGTTGTTTTTGGAACACTGGGATGACACTTCTCGACTTTACACCAAGCTCCTGCATAGCCCCCAATCCATCCACCTAAGCCTATGCTTTCTCAATATCTGTTATCAATTCAAAGACTAAGAGGCCTACTATTGCCTTGAGAGTTTCTCTCTCTAAAAGTTAGATTACCTAGGGTTTATCCCTCCTTGCTGGCCTCCACCCTAACTTTCGGCCTCTTTCTTCCCTTTTTTCTTTCTTGTTTCTGCCATTTTTCCATCCTTCCCCTCTTATTCCACCCCTTAATCTCCACCTTCCTTCTGTCCGTTTGAGATTTTGAGGGGTGGGGCTGCCGCCTTTTCCGCCCCACCCCTCCTCTTCCTTGCTTTGCCGGACACCCACCACTCAACCCAGGGCCATTCGTCGTCTCCTCGCTTCCATCACCAAACCCGCTTCACCCCTGACCGCCTTTAACCGCCATATCCCTTCCGCCAGTGACCGTTACTTCCAATCTCTCCACTTCTGCACTTCCTTACCCCAGATCCATAGCCTCTCCTCACCCAGAACCTCCGCTCCTTTCCTTTTTCTGTCCCCTGACTCGGGTTGACTCGGATCAGACGATGGGTTGTTCTTGGGTGTCTCTGCCCCCTCAGGCTAATAAAGCTCTCCTACGCCATGGGCGGTGGCTAAGGGAGCTTGGTCTTGTCCGGGGAAGTGATTGATCGGCGAACTCGGTGAAACTTGGTGTGACTCGGTGCATCTCGGTGCATCTCTATGGGGCGACTCAGTGAGTCTCGGATTGTACCAGTTTGTTTGGGTTAGCTGATTAGTTAGTTTTTTTGCTTGTTTAGTTTGTTTTGTTTTGTTTTTTTTTTTTTTTTTCTTGTGTTGTATTGTGCTATGGTTTGACCTGGGAATCTGTTTGGATTCTTTCCGCTACCATTTGAATAGGATTCATCATTCCGTCCCCTAGGTGTCGGGTCTGCTTCGGCAGGTGTGTCTGCGAGTCGGTGGCCTAGTCAGCCTTATGCCGTTCTCTTTTTCACTTGTTAGTGGTTTAGGTTTCATTCTTGTCATTTGATGTAATCAGTGCCGGATGGCGTTTGATATTGATATCTTGACTGATTCAAAAAAAAAAAAAAAAAAAAAATCAAAGGCTAGAATAAATTTTCGTCTGTAGCATTTGGTAATATATATATTTATAGTCTTGAACCAAAACTGGACTTGTAAGCTGTTCTATAAACTTTCCTTGTGGAGCAACTATCAACCAAACATTGGAAAATATAAACGAAAAAGTTTGTTTTTTGCAAAATGATTTTACATGGAAAACATTTAACATTGAAAAATATTTTACGTCGAAACAAACGGAGCCTCAATTAAATTTTCAGTATTGCATCTAATATGCATAGGAAACAAAATTGACAGACTAAAGAAGATAATTACAAACAAAATTAGCAGATGATAAAGAAGACAATTACGAATCATAGCAGCTACCTGATACCAAATGTAATGTTTAAAACTTTTTTTAGAAAGTCACCAATGTGACCATTCAGCCATTCCTAAAAAAAATGAACCTCTTTAAAAATGTATTTGGAAAAAAAAACATTGCAAGCGTTGAGCCATGGTTCTGACAAGTAAAATTGCAATTATGGTTTCTCTCAATTTTTTTAATCTAAAGCAATAAAATTAAAAACTCAATTTTTTTAATTTTTAAACCAATTTGGTTTTATTTTTGGTTTATTTTCGGCTTTATTCAAAAAAATATTACTCCCTCCGTCCCTTTTTTAAGTGTTGACATTTCTATTTTTGGGTCCCTTAATAAGTGTGTGTTTTAAAAAGTTAATGGGTAAAAGTTTGTAGAATTATCATTTTGCCCTTTTGAAAAGTTAGTAGGTAAAAATAATTTAATGGGTAAACAAATGAATGATAATTTTGGAAAGTGGAGGTAAAAGTTGATGTGGAAAGTTTAAAAAAGGCCAAAGATGTGAAAGGTATAATGATGATGATTTTTTAATAAGTTGGATTTAATAAAAAACACATTTAAAAAGGAATGGAGGGAGTACTTTTGACTACAATTTTATACAAACTTTGGATTTGGGTAAATTAAATGTCTCTGAATTGCAGAGATTAGAGTTGCAAGGAATCCGAATAAAACACAAAATTTTGACGCAAAACTAACAAATGCAAAAAAAATTTGAATAAAAAAAACGAATAATCCAATAATCCAGTTTTTGGCTTTTAAGCCAAAGCAACTCTGAATATGTGGGAAGGGTAAGACTGGACACACACCTAACCTTCAGAATTATAAGCGCAAGGTGACTACTAGGTCACCTTACCATAATGTGTGGGAAGGGCATCAAATAGGTCAAACAAATGGAATTCTCAGGGTAAGGGAAATGTAATAACTCTGACATTGCAGAGATTAGAGTTGCAAGGATAAAATGGAAACAACTGTGTGAATCTTACAAATAAAGGCCAAAGAAATAAGTGATGCATTACTCAAGGCCGATCTTAGCTGATAGTTGATGCTGGTATAAACAGCTTATTATGTCGAATAAACACTATAAGCCCAACCAATGTATGTATTGAACATATATATATACACACCCTACTTCCAAATTAAACTCCCAGTTGATTTTAAAAAAATCCACACCTCATTGATCTGTATTGAACATCGATATATTGGCACACCCTTTCAATGATCGAACCGTCAATGTGTTTAAAAGGTGTTTTTGGGTTTTGAAAATCATCAAAAAAAAATACCGTTGAAAAACCGCTTTCGATCAAGCCCTTCCGGTATTTTTTTTATGATCATTCAGCTTCTTGATGGGGGGCCCTAAAAAACACCTTTTAAACACATTGACGAAAAGTTCGGATCATCCCGATTTTTTTATGATTTCTTGATTGGGATTTTAAACACATTGAAAATCCGATCATCGATTTTTTTTTTTTAAAATCCGGGATCCTTGACCGGAAGTGGACTGTATATATATATATATATAGTGTTAGAGAAATCACCACACATGTTGAGAGTCAACACCTAACTCTCCGTGGATCTAGAATCCTCCTTAATAGAATAGAGAATTCTAGAATAGTCCGGAAGGTTTGAGAGTATTCTAGAAAATTCTAGAATAATGGAGAACTCTCTAGAAAGTCGAAGAATAATCTAGATAAATCTAGAATGGTCTAGACTGTTATAGATATTTCTGGAAGATTCTAGAAGTGGAGGAACCTAGAGAGTTCTAGAATATTCATGAACATTATGGAAGACTCCACTACATGCTAGACTTGTGTGGAGTTCTAGAATGTTGTGGAGGTGTGAAGAGGAGAAGATATTTTCTAGTTGGATTCTAGATGAAGAATATGAACCGTTGGATGAGAATGATCTTGGCTGTCCATTGAGGAGGTGGATGGCTATATAAAGGAAGGATGAGATCATTTGGAATAAGCTCACATAAGCTCACATGGAGTGCACATAGGAGAGTGCACATGAGAGGTGTTGGGACTTGTGGCTCATATGGAAAGGTACCTAGGAGTTCTGATGAAAGGCCAGATGCCGAGCGTAGTGGAACTAAAAAAATGGAATTTTTTTTCTTGGAATATAACAAATATCTGCTCTCCGACTTGAATCTGCATATCATACTCATTACCCACTTGGGAAACTGGCGTGGGTTGGGATGTTGTACCTGGCATTGTGACTACTGAAGAGGAGACTTGGGAAAGACTATACAAAGGTTAGAAAAAATAATTGGATTTTTTCTTTTAATCTTCGAACGATGTTCTATTTTCCTGCTAATATAGGTCACCATTTTTTCATTAGGTTAATATTAAGGCCAAGAAATCCAGAAGACAAGGATTCCCACACTATGAAGCATTGTCCAGCATACATGGAGATACAACGTGCCACAAGGTGAAAACTCAAAAATATATTCCAACAACTTTGTTTTTTATGGTTTAATATAATCAAGAAACAAAATCGTAAACTTACTTTATGATATGCACTTGTTTATCAGAGTCTTCAATTCCCTCTTAAGTAGACTTCATCATCCCGAGAGAGAGAGAGAGAGAGAGAGAGAGAGAGAGAGAGAGAGAGAGTTTTGATTAGTAGAATCAAGAAAAGAGACAGAGAGAACATTAATATAATCAAGAAACGAAACAAAGCTGTGAACTTACTCAGTATCATACACAAGGGCATCAAAGTATTCTATTCCCTCTTTATTACACTTCATCTTCTTTGACCAGAGTGAGAGAGAGAAGGGGGTGAGTTTTGATTTTCATCTTCATCCTGACAGAATGAAAAAACCAAGAGAGAGAGAGAGAGAGAGAGAGAGAGAGAGAGAGAGACAAAAATGCTAAATCTTTAGATTACCCGTCGAAGTCTTCACCATTAACATACTGAGAGAGGGAGTGTTTCGAAAACCAGAATCAAGAAAAGAATTGAGAGAGAGAGAGAGAGAGAGAGAGAGAGAGAGAGAGAGAGAGAGAGAGAGAGAGAGAGAGAGAGAGAAAATTAATGTTGACTTTGTTTTTTTCGCAATTCGTTATAGGGAAATTTATCGAAATGGTCCCTATAGTTTAACCCGTGTCTCGATTTAGTCCCTCATGTTTCAATTTCACTCTAATTGACCCTGTAGTTTCAATTTTGCTCGAATTTCGTCCAATTGATAACAGACGTTAGCTAAATTGACGGAAAACCCAATTTGGGGCTTTTTTTAGGGACAGACCTGTCATTTCCCCTCCCCTCCCGCCCAAACCCCTAACCCTAACTTTTTACCCCCTTTTTGTTACCAAAACCCTCCCATTTATAACCCCAAAATCTGGGGAAAAATAGCCACATTTCATCTCTCTCTCTCTCTCTCGCCATTTTTCTTCTTCTTCTTCTCAAAGGTGCTTCAATGGATCACATGCTATGTCATTGTGGAAAAAGTTCACCAGTCACCACCTCATGGACCGACACCAACCCTGGCAGAAGATTCATTGGGTGTTACAAACATGGGGTAAGTTCCAAGCATGCCATTTCTCCTTTTTTTGGGGTTCTCGGTTGTCCACTAAAAAGTTTTCTGTTGGTGCTTTGATTTTGTAGTCTCCTGATGCTTGCCAGTTTTTTATGTGGGTTGATCCACCCATGTGTGCTCGTGCTAGAGTTGTCATTCCAGGTTTACTCAGAAGAAGTCGAAGCCTTGAAGAGCAGATTCAAGTATTGAAAAAAAGACAGGATTTACGTGGCTGTTATGATATTCTTTGTTTTTTTCTTCTTGTTCTGGAATTGTTCCATGGATGGTGGCTCTGGTGGTGTGGAAGGCAGTGGTGGCAGTGGACTGTGATGGTTTTGGTTATTGTAATGGTTAGGTTAGTTTAATTGTTAGGCAGTAGTGGTGGTGGAGGTGGGTTTTGTAATGAAATGATGTGGTTGTGTATGTTATTTAACAACCCATTTTGTGTAATCTGATTGTAATGGTCATTATATTCTATGGCAATGTGAAAAGTGCCTCCTTTAATTTCTCTATATGTTGCAATCTGTGGCACATTCTTGTGGTTACAAAGAATGAAAAAAACAGTGTAATCTGTGAAATTCATACCACTCAAGAAACTGGGCATAGAAGTCATACCACTTCTCTCATACAATTCATACCACTCAAGAAACTGCGCATTATGCAATCTGTCACACAATTGATACCATGAACATGCCATTCAAAAAATTGGGCATAATACAACCTGTGAAAAAACTAGTAATACCATTCAATGCCATTGAAAAACTGGCCGTAATACCATTCCATACAGAGATGACAATTACTAAATACCAACAATGACATTACCCAAATACAGTGGGTGTTCACATAACACAGACAATGGGTGTCCATAATAGGTGGTCTCATAGCCAAACATTCAAAAAACTGGGCATAACACAAGTGTACCCATCACCCAAATACAGTCATCACAAAACAACCGAAATACATAGTCATAACAAAACCCCCAATGAAATGTTCTACTAGCCCCTAACCCAAACACTGCATACACAAAAGGTGTTCTTTGTACATCTACTTCCTTCCCCCAGCTTGTGCTCCCTTTTTCCTTCCCCTGGACCCACCCAATGAACTCCTGGTGGTAGGTGGTGGTTGGCTTGAACTTTGTTGGGCTTGCCTCTGACTTCTCCTAGTTGGGGTGGCCACTTTTGGTTGACTTGAGCTGTGTGGGGCTTGACTTGAACGTTGGGGAGTACCACTTCTGTCATTACTCTTCAACTGTGTACACAACCACAGACACCCCCACTTTGAGATCCTGTTGAACTTGGTCTTTAAAAGACTTTACTGGCCAAGTGGGGTTAGATCTCAATGTCTCTACATACTTCCTTGACAGCCACCTGGCAGTCACATGTTCTTTGTAAAAGACTCTTTTACAAGTGTGAGTAGGGACATAGTTTTTGACTTGGAAGCTCTCTGACCCTTGCATTTTAGATGCAAGTAAAACCCACTTCACACATTTCTTATCCTTGCAAATGACCCTTACTGTTTGCTTGTCATTTTTTACTAACATTATTGGTTTCCGTGTCTTTATGGCATGCTCTTTTACTGCAAGTTTGAACTGTTTTCTTGTTGGGAAAATCATCCCAACCTTGAACTTTGGGTCAGCAATGTCTGTGGCCATGTTAAATTGACTAAACCTATCTTTTGGTGGACCACCTTCCTCATCAGAAGAGCCATAAAGGCTCACCAACTCATCAGACTGAGCATCTTGATCAGAAACATCATTGTCACCTGTCTGATTACTTTCTACAGGTGCTTTTCCTTTTCCATAGGACAGCCCACCCCACTCAACTTCTTTATCCACATTAATGTCAAAGAACCTGTCGTCCTCGCTCTCATCACATTCACTATCCACAAATTTCTCAAGTTCTGTACTCTCTTCACTGTCATCACCCCCTTCCCCATCCTCACTTCCACCCTCATCCTGACTTCCATCCTCATCCATGTGTCTCTCACCCTCATCCTCACTTATAGTAGCCCTTTGTACATAAACCTCAATTGTCTTGCTTAGCTGCACCCACGTAGCCATTTCCAGACAATCATCATCCTTAATCAACTTTCGTAACCCATGATATAAATCCCTAGCAGGTACTCTGTAGTAATGAAGAACATCCCCAGTCACACCTACCTCCTTTACCATGTGCCCTATTTCTATCATGCTTAATTCATCAGTGTTCACCCAATCAATAAATTTGGATTTACCCCCAACATAGCATCTAGCATTCAAACCAGTCTTTAATAAACCATTATAATGCAGCCAAATGGTGAAAAGTTTTTGATCTGAACCTGATGATCAGTGGGGACAAAGCACTTAAAACAAGGACAGAAAACCACTAAAATATGAACAAACACACTTCAAATGGGGACAATCACACTTAAAATTCCAGACAAAGCCATTTATAAAAGCGAAGTGTGGACCAAGAAGCAGAAACAAACATCTATATGTACACAAAAGGACCCAAAACCATTAAACAAATAGCCAAAGCCCTTAAACAATGATAGAAAACATAAAGAAAAGCAATCGGAATTCATACCATAATCAAGTGCTTGATCTCCAACCCTAACGCTCCACATTTCGTACCACGAAAGTGTTGAATGAGAGAACTTGATCGACGATTGTGGCTGGGCTGAGTTCGATCGGGGTGAGTTCGATTGGGGCTGGGTTGAGTTTGATCGGAGTGACTTTGAGCGATTGGGGTGAGTTCGTTTGACTCGCTCACCTGTTTCCCCTCTTCAGACAACGTAAGTCTGGGGAGTTTGGTAGGGTAGGGTTTGGGTAAAAGGGGGTAAAAAGTTAGGGGTTTGGGAGGGAGGGGAGGGGAAATGACAGGTCTGTCCCTAAAAAAACCCCCAAATTGGGTTTTCCGTCAATTTAGCTAACGTCTGTTATCAATTGGATGAAATTCGAGCAAAATTGAAACTACAGGGTCAATTAGAGTGCAATTGAAACACGAGGGACTAAATCGAGACACGGGTTAAACTATAGGGACCATTTCGATAAATTTCCCTTCGTTATACCACTCAAAAAAATATTCTAACATCTTTGGTGTTTTATGATTTAATATATTCAAGAAACAAAACCGTAAACATACTCTATAAAGTCCCCATGAAACCCTAGTCTATCCCCACCGCCGTCTCGGGCAGTCGTTTCTGATCGCCCTTCTCCCCTTCACTCCTCCAGATTTTCTTGCTCCATCCATTTCTTCTCCCCCTTATCCCATCTTCCTCCATCTTTTCTGAAATCCCATTCCCTTTCCCCTTTCTTTGCTTGAATATATTAAATCATAAAACACCAAAGCTGTTGGAATATTTTTTTGAGTGGTATAATGAATTGCGAAAAAACAAAGTTAGCATTAGTTTCTTTTCTCTCTCTCTCTCTCTCTCTCTCTCTCAATTCTTTTCTTGATTCTGGTTTTCGAAATACTCCCTCTCCCAGTATGAAGAGGAAAGTTAATGCTGAAGACTTCGACGGATAATCTAAAGATTTAGTATTTTTGTCTCTCTCTGTCGCTGGTTTTTTTTCATTCTGTCAGAATGAAGATGAAAATCAAAACTCACCCCCTTCTCTCTCTCTCTGGTCAAAGAAGATGAAGTCTAATAAAGAGGGAATAGAATACTTTGATGCCCTTGTGTATGATACTGAGTAAGTTTACAATTTTGTTTCGTTTATTGATTATATTAATGTTCTCGCTGTCTCTTTTCTTGATTCTACTAATCGAAAATCTTCTCTCTCTCTCTCTCTCTCTCTCTCGGGATGATGAAGTCTACTTAAGAGGGAATAGAAAACTCTGATAAACTAGCGTATATCATAAAGTAAGTTTACGGTTTTGTTTCTTGATTATATTAAATCATAAAACACCAAAGTTGTTGGAATATATTTTTGAGTTTTCACCTTAAAACCCTTAGGCATATGGCTCAAAATAAGAAATCGCACCATCAACACACCAAAGCAACGCTCTATCACGTGTCGGAGAGACGAGTGACGATAGTTAAACCACTCCTCTTTACGAGGCCTATTTCCACAACCACAATAATTTTCTAAGTAGTACCTATCGCCTTTGTATGTGACATGAATCCCGACATGTTTTTATATCCCGAATTGTAAGGACCAAGTTCCTGAGTTCTTTGTTTTGGCAATTCCGTTTGACAAAACACACAATTACATCGAGTTGTAATTTTTTTTTTAGAGTGTCTGTTTAGGTGTGGAAATGAATCATCTCTTTATGTAATGGTTGAGAGTGCGATAGTATATTTTTTAGTGGTGAGTTGGGTAGGTTATTTTACTAGTTCAGAAGTTGCTCAAGACTTGCTCGAGCAACATATCCAACAACTCTTCTGCCAATAATAACTTCAGGACTTGCTCGAGCAACGTGTCGAGCAAGTTGGGCGCGGACAGCTTCTATAAATATCGATGTGCTAGGGTTTTTTCATTATCCCTCTTAACCTATAGCAGCCGCACTTTTTGGAAGAAGAGAGAGAGAGAAGTTTCTTGATCTTTTGAGTGATAACCTTGGAGTCTCAACACAAAAGAACAATCGTACAACTACATGTTCATCTCCAAGAAGTTCTTTACAATCTAGAAGTGATTTCTAGGGAATACTTTTGGTTGGACTCCGAAAGTATCCAGGGAAGGCTTGTGTGATTCAAGGCGTTGGCGATCAAGATCACTAGGTGCGGTGTACGTGTGACTCGGTAGGTGATACTTAGAACTTTGTGAGGATTTACATCGTTTGGATTGGTATATCTGTAATTGCACAATGAGTATAGTGATTTTGAATCCTTCCCGTGGTTTTTTACCCATTTAGGGTTTTCCACTTATATCTCTGTGTTGTGGGATTTGACTGCTTGCGTGAATTTCTGCTGGTAGTATTAACTAGTGATTCGCATTCATACTGTTAGGGGTTTTACGGATTTTTAGGGAACCCTGATTTTTCACGAATCAACCACATGATGTGTTCCTAAAGAACAATCATACATCAATCATGAGTATAGAGTTCAGGAATATAATAATGGTGTTAATGTTATCCCATCTTCCTCCATCTCTTCTGAAATCCCATTCCCTTTCCCCTTTCTTTGTCGATCGATCTCCATTTCGCGAGCCTTTTTCTTCTGCTGTTTCCTTTCCGTTCTCTTGCATCTGCGTTTTTCTTTCTTCGTGGTTGCAGTGTCCGGAGTCCTGCTTTCTTCGTTCAGGTGATGATTCCTTTTTTATTTCTGTTCTATGGAGACGAGGTCTAATCAGCCTTCTGAATGGGAGTTTGTCTCCAAGCGGAAATCTTCTTCTGAGTACAGGTTTTATAATCACTCTTCAGCGAGGTCTTTTCATGACTTAGTGTCAGTCTATGTTGATAATCTCTCTTTTGAGATAGACTTGGTCTGGCTCAATCAATTATTCAGGGGTTGGTTGGGTTGATAGACACGTGGGCCACTAACTCCTTTTTTTGTACCGAAATGTTTTAATGGGTGAGGGAGGTTTTTTATTTTATAGATTTGAGGGGAATAGTTTAATATAGTAAAGTTAAAATAGAGAGTCTGATTTTGTGAGTTTTTGATAAAGTGACTTGTTAATTTATAAAAGGTGGTTTTGAAGTTAAATTTGGTGAAAATTTTGGTTCTCCTTATGAGGATGCTCTAAGTAGGATCATATTCATTGGAAATTTTTTTGTTTGTATATATGTACATATCTACTTTGAACGTTTTTTGGTCCATCTTTTCGTAATTATGCAATTCTTTTGATATGTTCACGATAGTGTAAGTTCGACAATGTAATAATCATAAAAAAGATTTGGATACTTGATCAATATTGATTAATGCCCCATTCCACTAAGTGGCCTTTTATTTTTTTTGACTTTTTTTCTTACAAGGTAGATTCTCCTCATATATATCAACTAAAGAAGTCTAAAAAGTTAAAAAGCCAAGTTTAATGGAACGGAGCCTAAATATTATTGCCGAAGTTAATATTTATTAATTCCATGTTAAACAAACACGCAGCAAGAGTTTATAGGAAGAACAATAGATTTGTTTGTAAATCAAGATCAACCTAGACCTTGAAACTTGAGTTTCATGTTTACTTAAAGTTGGATTAAGGTACTCCTTCAATCCCATATTGGTAATCCTATATTCTTATTTCGGATTCTCTAAAATGGTTGTTCTCTTTGAAAATTCAAAATGAAAAGTATTGAGAACTTTCGCAAATCACCCCATAGAAGTAATTAAAAGTACTAGCTGAGGTGCGAGTATATTTTTTGGGGCATCTGCTGCCTGCTATTCTGTGTTATGCAGCATCAAATTCTTTGGCATACTGAAGTATGTGTGTGGATTGGATGCTCTATGGATAAGTCAAAGACTTCGGTTTGGGCAAAATATAGGGCTTTTATGACTAATTTTTCCATTGTTTTAACACACATTGATTTCTTTAAAAACTAGTTTGCTTTCACTGAAACTGTCAGCATTTACTAAAATATTGCTGATCTTCACGCAAATAGCAAGATAAGGACAAATTAATTTTTCAAAAAATTGATTGAAAACAGAGGCCGAAGATGAATAACAAAAACGGGGCTATGGTCGGGACTCTTATTAGTCAACAAATATGACATGTTTTTAGGACAATAGCATTCTATGGTCGGTACTTTAACTACTCCTATTAGTTTTATTGTAAACAAAGACACGACACGGGCGGGGTCAAGTGTATGAACAAATCAAAACGACACTAAATGAGAACCATATATTGGGGACTCTTATTAGTCAAAAAAGGAAAAGAACAGATCAAAACGACATCAAATGAGAGATACTATATATGTTCTGAAGGTTTCAAGTTCACAAATATGAGTATTAGGGCTTCAGAAGACTAGTTCACCAGATATACTTTTCCATCATCCATTCGTATTTATTTGCCATTTATAAAAATGTTATGTCGTTAAATTGGTGAAAAAAAACACCGAAGTAGTATGGGACGGTTTGAATTTATGCAATTGGTGAAATCCCAATGCGAATAGCATTCCTAATATATAAACAAAAAGTGGTATGTCAATCCATAACATATTATTTCATTTACAACTTGCCCAACGATTTTGCATCTTTTGAAAAATCTCTCGGTCAATTTTTACAATCAACTATCGGCCATCCATTGATCATTGATTCAATTGTGAAGTCAGTTCTTCACAATCTTCACTGCAGAAAATGCCCTCTCTATTGTAGCAGTCGCAACTGATAAAACTAGGGCAAAAGTCAAAAGCTTGTAGAGCAACGGATATCTGATATCTTTGGGTCTCAACCATCTACTGAGCAAGATCACCAATTCCTTATAAGTGTAAAACTCGACACTAAAGCTCACATCAATGATCAAATTCTCAAATTGATCCTAAAGTGCCAAAAGCTCGATACCTAAAAAGCCTTTAGGATAAAATTCGGTGTAGCGGTTCAACCTTTGCATGTCAAAACTTGCAAAATTAAAAATTGGATGGATTTAGATGCGCAACACAAAAAAAGCAACTTGGTATTTACCTCATTAAAATGATTATTTAGATCTTGGAGTTGCATGTCTATGACCACGTATAGCAGCTCGACACGATAGTGATGAGAGATTGTCTTTAAGTGATTGAGTTCATTTTCGTTTAAATGGTTTACACAGGAGTGGCTTATTACCCATCTAGTTGTACCCCTGTATCCCTTTCCCTGTCAATTGAAAGGTCTGAGATTCAAGTCTATGGAGAGACATCGAACCCCCTTTGTTTGTTTAACCCACTAACTAATTCCCCACTAACTCCCGCTGATGTATATCGTGTGTGTGCGCGCGTGTGTATATATAAAATGAGGTATTTTTAGATGCAAAGAACAGAGTAAAAACAAACTTTAGAAATTTGAGCTAGCCTAGATATGGTCTTATATATATAGCACAAGGGACATGGTCTAAGTGACTAAGTAGGTTCATAATCATTGGGAAATGTTTGTTTGTATATGCGTATATATCTTCTTTGGACGTTTTTTGGTCCATCTTTTCGTAATTATGCAATTGTTTTGATATGTTCACGACATTGTAAGTTCAACTATGTTATAATCATCAGAAAGATTTGGATACTGGATCAATATTATTGATTAATGCCCCATTCCACCAAATGGCTTTTTACGTTTTACGTGATAGACCATTCTCCTCACATATATCAAGTAAAGAAGTTTAAAAAATTAAAAAACCAATGGAACGGGATTGCCGAAGTTATATTTATTAGTTCCATGTTAAACAAACGCGGAACAAGAGTTTATTGGAAGAAGAATAGATTTTTGTTTGTAAATCAAGATCAACCTAGATCTTGAAACTTGAGTTTCATATTTATTTAAAGTTGGATTAAGGTACTTTTTCAATCACATGTCGCTAATCCTGTATTCTTATTTCGGATTCTCCAAAATGGTTGTTCTCTTTGAAAAAAAATAGTATTGAGAACTTTCGCAAATCACCCCATAGAAGTAATTAAAAGTACTAGCTTTTAATAGAGAATATCAAGGGTATCATTGAAAATCAAATTAAATTTTCTCAAAAGAAATGCATTAATCAATTGTATCTCTCTCTCTTAAAAGTTGGATTCTCTGCACAGATAAAGAAATGCAGAAAGGAGAGAGTCTAAACTAGTACCTATTAGTTAATATGGTCTATTGCTTTAGTAAAATATTCCATTATTGTATATTTGTTCATGTTTAGGCATGTCACTGTATATATAAAACCATTTTTTTACGCTAAGGAAATATCCCATTTTCCGCAGCTAAACTTACAAGTTAGAACTGGTTTTGTACGGTGACATATGCCAAAACATAAATTAAGGACACTTTTGCTTTAGAGAATCACGAGAGTGCCATATCAGCAAGCTAAAATATTGAATCATTTGATTTTTTGGACATTTCAAAATCCTTCTATTCTTCAAAATCGATCGTTAATTCAAATTGAAAATTTCTATTAAAGAAAATTGACTGCATCATTCGAGGCAAAGATGTGAGATGTAAAATTGAGAATTCTTTTTATTTTTATTTTACTTCACTTCTTTCTCTTTTAAAAAGTTATTAAAACATGACATTCTTTTCTTTTAAAAAACTACTCAAATTAATTCAAACATAACTGACATATAATTAAATTTAAAATGAACTCAAATGGTGAAGAAATTAGTTAAACTACTGATATTTGCATCGAAATTTGAAATAACATAACTGTCATTTTTACAAAAATCTCTGCATCAAATTACAATTCACAAACTTTATAGATATTCTGTACGTAGAAAATCAAAAAGCCAAACAAATGCTTCGACTCTGCACTTAGATATATAATATCTCATACGCTAATTTCAATATTAACCTTGTCAAAGAATATACATAATGAAAATTTTATAATTTGTACACGTATGAACTTAAAAAAGTATTATAAACTTAGATTTTAACATTTTTATAACTTTCTATATGTATAGACATAACAAAATAAAAATTTTTGCCATATATATCTAAAGAAATTATATCTAATATTTTTCATTCGAGCCATTCGGATTCGCAAACTTTCATATACATAATGAAAATTTTAATTTTTTAATGAAAATTTTATAATTTGTACACGTATGAACTTTTAATGTAATAAACTTAGATTTTAATATTTTATAACTTTATATGTAAATTCTTTAAAAAAAATAAAAAATTTATTTGAAACAAATGCTTCACTCTGCACAATATATATTTAATTACAAATTTTGTCCATCATTATATACGCAGTTTGTTTTTTTATGAAAAGAATAAAAAATTTATTTGCCAAACAGTTGTACTCTTCCTCGTCCTGACAATTGTATATGACAATTGTATTCAATTATTACTTTAAAGGAATATATTACCCCTTTTTAAAGTGTAACAAAACTTACTTTGATTACTATATTTTTATATATGATAACCGAATAAAGGAATATATGCGGAAATTAGTGTAAAGATAACATTCCCATTCCCGAACAGAAAATTAAAGATATCATTCCCATTCCCGATTTGATCCCACACCGCCGTCCAACTCGACGGCGTCGACGGACTAATCCCGTATCCATCACATTCCAACACCTTCTCCTTCTTCACCACCGCCTTTTCCTCGACTCTCTCCTCCTCCTCAACTTCTCTCTCCCTCTTCCTTCCTCCGCCGTGTACAGCCGCGACCTCGACCTCCGCCGTCGTCTCTCGCCATTTTCCAGCCTCGAGAGGGAAATTGAGAATCGCCTTACTACCGCGCATCTTGAACGCGGCCCTGTCGTACGCCTTGGCCGCTTCTCTGGCGGTGTCGAAAGTCCCAAGCCAAACCCTAGATCCACGGCGTTTTGGATCTCGGATCTCCGCCGCGAACTTCCCCCACGGCCGACGCCGCACGCCTCTATAATGCTTCTCCTCCACCGCACTCGATGCTTTCTCTACGAATACCGATTTCTCAGGCTGGCCAAACTCCAGCACCTCGAATTTCTTCACCGGAGGCAGATCGACTTTTAGCAACAGCCTGCGGTTCGACTTACTACTCGAATTGACTACTGTCGTGATATCGATTGTGTGAGATATTGTTTCGAATTGCATGAAATCGGTTTGGATTTGTCCGTATTGGACTGGATTGGGGACGGAATCGAAGAAATCAGTGTTGTTAACTTCGTTAAAATTTAGGTAGTCGGGGAGTAAAAGCGGAGAGTCGTAGTTACTGGAGGTTTGTGAGGAGAGAGATTCAGATTCAGAGGTGGAAGGTCAGGTAGATCTGAGAAGAAGCCGTTTCCAATAGGAGAGAACTCGCCGAGTAGGTGGAGACGAATGAGCTCAAGAACTGAAACTTCGTCTGCTGTCGCCATTTCTATGAAATCGAAACTTAACCAATTTTAGAAATATCAAGCTGAGATTAGTAGCGTTGCGCGTAAAATGCTTTCAACGCTCGAAGAGTTTTTACAGAGAGAGAAAGAGGAGATTGAAAATGGGGAAAGGGATGATGGGAGAGGAAGAGTGAGTGGAAGAAGGATTTATATAGAGAGGGGAAATGCCATCCCCAAAAGCGACCTTATTTCTACGATAGTAACACGAAGCTTCTGGTCGTCCTTTGAAGAATTCTGATCGTTGGATCCTTTTGCAGCTTTGAAAAGAAGAGAGTCAAATGGGGAATCGACCGTTAATATTTTTAAAGCACGTTGATTCTGTCACGTTTGAGTTTCCTGTTCTTATTACTAATTCTTACCTGCACGTGTTGAACGTTTGGATAACGCGTATAAACTGCTTTCCATTGTACAGTATAACAAAGAGTACTTTTAGATTTTTTTTTTTTTATTTATCGAGGGCAATTTCCATGGATAATGCGTTTTAGAACAATAATGACATGAATTATGATTTTTTTTTTAAAACACAGAAAAAAATATATATACTTGGAATTCTTTTTTGAGTCTTTATGAACCAAAACATATTGTATTTGAAAAACTATCCTAACTATACGGGATATCTAGGGGTTATTACAGAAACTAGCTTAGGTCAATTTTTTGGGTTGATATATTTTTAGGGAGCGACTTGTCTCGTAAATAACAATAAGTCAGTTTTGCGGAACTCAATTCTGAATATATTATTTTATTTTGAAATTAGATTTCCCAATATTTATCGCCCACAAACCAAATCACATACTCATGATTTAAATTTTTTTTTTTGATCGATCGGCGAAAGAAAATTTATTAATCTTTGGAAACGCATTAGAAAGATTAAAGGGACTCTAAGAAAAAAGGGCATCACAACGGAAAACGAGCATCCCAACTAGGTTGGCACCCTCGTAACCGACAATCAACCAAAACCACCTTTGATTAAATTTGTGACACTTAGATTTCTTTGGTTGTTTAACCCACTAACATCCCATTAACTCTTGTTGATGTATATCGTCTGGAAAAAAAAAAATCCATTTTGATTTCTTATGATCATGAGCTATCCAACACTTTCACAAGAAAATTAAGGTTGTGTCAAATTTCAATCCAATACTCGATCCAGCCAACACAACACCTTGTTTGGTTTTGGTTTTTGGGTAATAATTAGAGGAAGAAACGAGGGTAATGATTAAAAATATGGGATAGTGATTGGAGAGAGATAGAAAAAAATGAGAATAATATTTGAAAATAAGAATAATAATTGGAAGAAAATGTGAATAATAATTGAGAAAAACCAGTCTCAAAATCCAAAACGAACAAGTCTTCGCAACAAAACTTTTAAATTATATTTGACTAGGACTATATATTTCTCTCGAGGAGACCAAATTATCGCTGTCACACGCTCTTTTTACTTTTAATGTTCACGGCTCTGATCTACTTAACCATGATAACGGGAGTTTTCTTTTTCAAAACAACATCCATGATCTTGTCCATTAATTAATTGATATTCGTACAATAGACGCACATTGTAATCGACGACGAAAATGCTCGATTGGAATTAAAATAATTGTTTACATCACAAAATCGCCTTTTTAAGATGGTGTGTCTTACTCATTTCAAAAACAAACCAAAAAAATTAAGATTGTGTATCTTACACGATGAGGGATCGTAGAATCATTTTCCCCATACTAAAAAGAAGTTTATATTTTATTTTGTTAGATCACGTTTTTGTCATCACGCGCCGAGTTATTTATTCTTCCCCTTATCTTTTACTTAACAGACATGCTAGCTGAGTCTATTTTTATTCTTGAGTCGAAGAAATAGGAAAAATAACGAACCATATATACAGAAATTACCCTACAACGTTTAGTTTGACTACAAAGAATACTAATATGCAACAGATGCATATCAACTTTAGGTTTTGTGAAATCATTTTCCATCTACCCTACCGGCGGGGCAGTGTCTATGTACTTATATATCATTGAAGGAATGGTGGTAAAAACGGATCATTTTTTATGGTACACTGAAAAAATAACAGATGTAACAACGTACGTATCATCAAAGGAAAGGATGGTAAGAACGCATCTACTATTATTTTCAACTTTTTAAAAAAACTTGAATTATATTCTCACTTTGTGATATATTTGAGTACCAACAGGGTCGCATTCATACTTATTTCCTTCCTATTTCTCGGCATAGACTTTATCGTAGTTAGGATTATACAAATGAGAGAGAGAGAGAGAGAGAGAGAGAGAGAGAGAGAGAGAGAGAGAGAGAGAGAGAGAGAGAGAGAGAGATAGACCTTTTAGGAACAAATACGGAAGTGGACCTTTTGATAGTCCAAACAAGATGACGATTTTTATTTTTTTGAACAACAAAAAAGAATTACTAATTTTTGGAACCAAATTACAAAGATTAAAAGGATCCGAGAGAACGGCATCACAACGCAAGAAGACATCACAATTAGGTTTACAAAAATGACGATATTATGTATTATATATTAGTAGTTTACAAGAATATGTATAATCGTATACACACGTAGGAGTCAAACTAGTGGATGTGCAATCAAATGGAGGATTGGAGGGAACCCACGAACAAGATACGTCGATTGAGGTTATAACATTTGAGCATGGAGATTGGTACTCAAGTTTGTGTATGTATGAATAAGAATGGATGATTGGCGAGAGAAAAAGTATTCTAGAGAGTTGACATGGATCGATGAAAGATCGACATCAAAGGTAAGAGTGTAAATACGAATGGGTTTTAGCGGCGGTAGTGGCCGTATCGTCGGTATCTATATTTGCGATAGACAGAAAAAGAGATTGAAAATCTAAAAAGAAACGTTAATCATGCTTCAAGTTTCTTGGCATTATCTTAACCTACCATAAATTAGGAGCAGCAATAATTGATATTTCAAGTTCAAGATTAATAGTAGAAGTGATCAGTTTCACAGTATTTCCATTCAATCTTAGTTTAATCCCCTTGTTACTTGGAGTTATATTGTTAAATTCTACTAACATTTATTATCTCTTGTTTTTTTTTTTAGATCCTTTAAACCATGATTACGGGAGTTTTTTTTTTTTTTTTTCAAAACACTATCCATCATATCTTTTCAAGATTAGTTGATTGATAATTGTACTATAGACAGATAACATAATCGACGAAATTGCTCGATTGGAATTAATTGTTTATATCACAAAATCGCTTTTTAAAGATTGTGCATCTTACTCATTTCAAAAACAAACAAAAAAAAGAATGTGTATCTTACACGATGAGGGATTGTCTAGAATCATTTTCCCCATAATAAAAAGTAGTCATTCTTTTCCTTATCTTTTACTTAATAGACACGTTAGCTCAGTTTATCTTTATTATTAATTGAGTTGAAGAAATAGGAAGAATAACGAAGCATATACAAAGAAATTAACCTACAACCATCGGAGGAGTTAAATTGACTACAAGTGAATATATAATCATATGCACGCGTAGGAGGACTTAAATTGGTGGTTGTGCAAGAAAATAGAGGATTGGAGGGAACCTATGAACAAAATATGTCGATTGAGGTTATAACATTTGAGCCTCGAGATTGGTACTCAAGTTTGTGACATGCATAAAAATGGATGATGGGTGAGAGAAAAAGTATTATAGAGAGTAGACGTAGATGAAAAAAAATTGAAGGTTAGAGTGTACATACGAACGGGTTTTTGGCGGTCAGTGGTGGTTATTGTCAGTATCTATGTTTGCGAAAAACAGAAAAAGAGATTGAACATCTAAAAAGAAACGTTAATCATGTTTCAAGTTTCTTCACATTATCTTAACCTGCCATAAATTAGTAATAGAAATAGTTGATATTTCAATTTCAAGACTGAGGTGGGCCAGATTTTATGCCCCCGAATTAGTTGGGTCAAAACGACATTAAATGAAGGAGTGACCTAGAGAGGACTTTGGCCCGGTTGGGATGGACCGTCTCAATGGGCGCTTCAGTAAAGTCAAATTCATCATAAATAGAATTGTTCTAGAAGATGCTTAATGGATCTACTCGAGATAGAGTCCGCCCTATAAGCTACCTAGACTAGTCCACCCTAATCGGGGAAGCTACCGAGACGAGTCCGCCCTAATCAGGGAAGCTACTTTGATAAGCATCATCAAGTGTCTCGATAAGGGTGAAGCTCCAGAGTTGGAGATCTAGCGGAGATTGGAATCCGCCCTAATCGGGGAAGCTACATTGATAAGCATCATCAAGTGTCCCGATAAGGGCGAAGCTTCGGAGATTTAGGATACGAGTGTATCTCGGACGGTCTAGCTATCTTGGATGCCAAGTGAGGAGAGGCTATAAAAAGGGGTTTCACCCTCAACTAAAGGTACACACAATCATACTCACAAGACCCTAGTTTCCTCTCTTCTCCTATATTCAGTCTCTGACTTAAGCATCGGAGGGGTATTCCGGCCAAACCCCGGCCGGGTAGCCTAACGTTCTCTGAGTCTTGCAGGTGCTCTCGCCGGAACCCTACTCAGCACGACTTTCGGTGGCTTGCTTTCCTAAGTTGAAAACCTACCCCACCACAAAGACCAATAGTGACAGGTGAGAATAAAAGTAGAAGTGATCAATTTGAATGAGTCGTTCACAGTATTTTAGGATTTATTTGCTTCCAGAAACTGATAAAAGCACAAAAACAAGGCAATATATGGTGGGGACTCTTAGTCAACCGAGAAACTAAGTTTTGAGGACAAAAACGTTTTATTTGGACACACCATGTTTTATGGTAAAAAAAAGTCAAGTGTATGAACAAATCAAAAGAAAGAAAGATCAAATCAAAACGACATTAAATGAAGGAGAGAAACAGAGAGATGCTTTGAAGGTTTCAAGCTATAGTGTAGGGCTTGAGAAGACAAATTCATCTCGGTACGTACTATTCTCTCCATCTCGTATGGATTTTCATTTTCAAAAAATTATGTTGTTAATTTGGTGAAAAAATTCTAAATAAAATAGTCATGGAAGTACATTTATCACTTGATCCGAATAATGACACGATTTTGGAAAGAGAAAGAATAGTTCGGGACGTGGAGAATATATATGCAATTACGGTAAGGTTTAGAATTTCGAATTTGTGAAGGAACGGTTGTGAGTTTTTATTAGTCCGACGTTCAACAACATAACCTATCTAGTCCCCAATCATTGGGGGTATGAATTGGAGTCAAACATGCAAAGCAAAAGAAACACTTCAAACCTAACCTTTAAAGAATATACATAAAGTGCTGCTCTCAAAAATACAACGAACAACCTGAAACACAAATTCATCTAAAAAAAACTCTAAGGCCTAAACCTCCAAGAACCGATAAGCTACAGGGATGTTTTGATGTAGATTATGACAATAACCAACTCTGGTTGAAACAAAAACGAAAGTCAAAAGTATCAAAATTGAAGCATTGGAGTTGCCAAATGCTGTCAACTTAAGGTTTCCCACATGAACGAACATAAATTGTGCTAACAAGTTGCTGTGAATTTTAGCGGAAAAGGCTACAAATGCTTATGAACACATTTTGCTTTTTGCTGGAATTCGTTGTGTTGTTGAGCCAGTCAAGCGTTGTCATTTGCCATTTTAATCCAACTACCCAACTCTTTGGTCGTATGTAGAGCTCAACAACTTAAATTACGGTTCGGCAACTTCACTCAAACAATGATGCTGAGTCAAAATCATGGGTTGAACTAGTGCCATTAATTACTGGGTTGACTGTTAATCACTTGAAAAGACAGACCGAGGGAACAATGAGCTTAGGCAACCCGTGCCCAAGTTTTCAAAGTTTTATAGAGTCATAGTAGTTTACTTTTCGCTCAAAGAATGTCAAAATTATATATAGACTCCCCGAACCGACGAACATATCTTATTGAAAATCAAGCACTCACCGGCCAAATTTTCTTCTAAAAATTTCATTAATCGTCCAATATGGCAATATATAATGTATGCATTCGGAAAAAAAAGTTAACACTTGGTTCAATATTCATGTTCAAATGAATATGAACGCAGAAGATGGTGAGGCAGGGAAGCATATAGGAAAGAGATGAACAAGAACAACCATGAACTAGAAGTTTGGAGAGACTGTCTCTAAAACTCAAACTTTATTAATCAATTCAAAAACTGTCTAGGGGTCATTGACTCTAATGGAGCCAGACTGTACTGAGTTTTGCTAGCTTTACTACGACTTTAATTAGTTCCACTTTTGTTAGACAGTAGAATTGGTATCGCAAAAAATTTGTCGATGTGCACGTATGTTGATCCGTTCACTCTGATCGACTTGTCAAAAAATTAAATTGATATCACCTGCCATATATGACAAAAAAAAAGTTTAATCTACCTACCCAACATCGATGAAATCCTACTTCCATCACTGATTACTTGGTTAACACTCATCGACTTAGGCATATTACAATAAGACTAGGAAGTTTGACTCATGATTAAAAAAAAACACATTTTGCATGACTTAGCCCCAATATAAAGTAGGAAGTACATGTTTTATAGTCCTAATAATACAAGTAAATGCAGATCATGTTGATTAATATTGAACGTGTCCCAATGAGCTTTTATGTGCATAAGGAGTTGTTAATTAGTAGTCCCCACGACATTTTATGCAACAATTATAGACAAAATCTATGGCATATTTCATATGCAATTATATTGGATTAATTGTTATCTTGTCCAAAAGATACTTTGACAAGGTATTCATATAGAAAATGACACCATAAAAATAAATAAATAAAAGTGCCATTTTTTTTATTTCTTGAAATTAAGAGAAATTTCATGAAGATTCCATGGAAGACAGAGAAGTCAACATGTTGCTCTATTGCAATAACCTCGACTCGAGGCAATGTCTACAGGTAATGATTCTCTAAAGATCCACTATGTGTTTTGGCCTAAAAAGTCACATCTAGTTTATTTTTTCGTTTTTATTTGAATTTTTATTTTATTTTTTTTAGTTTTGCATTAACTTTTTGTGTATTATTGGTTCGTCTCGGCGAGATAAATCAAAAAAGTAAAAAATTATGATCGAAGCTTAAATTTTTTTAATAAAGACAAAAATAAGTCAAAAAGACAAATTTTTACATTTTTTTTTCGATCTTATTAAAAAAATTGAGAGTTTATTTAAAGGTGGAATAAGCTATAGGTTACTTTTGTTAATGTGGTGTATTGCTTTACTAAAAGGTACAATTATCCCGAATTTGTGCATGTTTAGGCATAGGTTACTTTAGAAAAACCAGTTCTTTACGCATCAAATCACACTCATACTATATAATATAAGTGAAAAAAAACTTTTGCTCTAGAGGGTTCCGAGAGCCCCACATCAGCAATGTAAGATTTTAAATTATTGGCATTTCAAAGGACCTATTGGCTAATGTCTCCTCCAAATCCATTCAAATTGAGACTTAATAGTAAAAAAAGAAAAAAAAATTGACTGCATCATTCAAGGAAAAGATATGATAGGTACAATTTCAAAGGATCCGTTCATTTAAAATTAAATTAAAAATCTTATCCTATGATCTGGGAGATATTTATCCAATCTCGAAACGAAACTCATAACTTTTCCTCCATTTATTCGCTCTTCCATTCGGAAACCTATTCGGAACATTGTCAAAAAATGACTTTTACCACATAAGCTTTTAATACTTTTAGGCATAGTTCATCTTCTTTTGGTTCCTTAACAAGGCCCTTTGTGGCCTCTTCCTCAGCTGCATGCATCAGATTTTGCAACTCCTACTTGGTATATTGACTCTTCAGCTTCAAACCACATGACCAATGATCTCTCTAATCTTCAACATTATGAACCTTATTCAGGATCTGATCAAGTTATTTTCGTTATTTTCACGTGTTTCCAACCAAATCAATGGACTATTAATGAAACAATCATGCCAAACTTTTAAAAGATTTGTACACCTACTCAAAAAATGTTAAAGAAGTTGGAAATTTTGGGTATTATGTTTATTGTTTACGCATGTTTCCAACGAAATTAATCGACTACTAATGAAGCAATCATGCCCAACTTTCAAAAGATAACTTTAGACTTCTGTGGTGCCCCCTCTAAGTAAAAATCCTTGCTCCGCCACTGCTTAACGGCAAGGCCTAGTTATCAACACCAACAGGTCCTCTTCACCTTAAACATGTTCTTCATGTACCTTCTATTCACCCTAATCTTTCATGACGGAACCTAAACAGAAAGATCGCTCTAACTTGATAAATCTGTGTTTTACAGGGACATACTTATGAAAATCTAAGATTTCATTGAAAACTATTCAAGAAAACAACGAAGATTCAAGAACGACAGAAATGTATTTCCTGATGAGAGAGAGAGAGAGAGAGAGAGAGAGAGAGAGAGTCAAAACAGAAAAATGTTATTCTGGTTTCTTGATTACAGAATGTGAACACTAACAAAAGATATATGCAAGTGGGAACACCCTCCCACTTAACACTTCAACTTAGCCACATATTTATTTATTAATCCTCCAATTAATCAATTATACTAATAAACTTTATTAAAAAAAAAAAAAACAGAGTCAAAATTTGGGTCGTTACATGTTATCTATACCATTCGATACAGTATGGATTGCAGTTTGTCTTCTTTTTGATGACGTTTGCTAATTCATTATCCATCTTTCTCTAATTCTCTACAATTAGATGGTGTCATCGACGGACACGTCTTCAGTAATGGGAAGTGGAAATTAACCTAAATGCGATGATCAACAAGATACTTGTGTGATAAATTTAAATTATTTCTTGTTGAATGGCGAGCAATTAATTATATTTATTTTCCATACGCAACATACATATAATAAAACCTTTGTTACTATGTATAGATTCCATATTGTGTAATGTATCTGTTTTTTTTAAAGAAAAAATGAAGTGTTGACATGCAGCTAACAATGGGGAGAGTTTAGAGCCATGAGAAAGCTCAGGAACAAGCCGAATGACATTCAAATATCATCCCAACAAGTTATAAAAACTTTAATTACTCACTCTGTCGCTAAATAAGAATTTAGTATTTCATTTTAGATTAGATTGTACTTTAAAAGTGTTCATTTTTAAGTACCTTAAAGGTGTCTCATATTCGGTCCTCCTTACTAACAAACTCTTAGTGCCACTAGGATTGGGCGGTGGCGGGCATCCCCATGCACCATGCACATCACGTGTTGTGCAGCCCCACTGCGCAGCCTCGCCAGTATCTTTCCAATGATCAGAGACATTCACCGCGTAGAGGTCGTCGACTACTACATGTGTACCAAAATCAACTCAATCGGATATCATTAAATGCATCATCAAAACACAAATAATTTGAAAATAATGGTTTAAGTGGTTTTGATCCAGTGCTTATGCCCATTTGTGTTCCATTTCTTTTCAAGGTATTTGTGTTCCGATGATGCACTTAACGATATCCGATCAAGTTGATTTTTATTACATTAGTAGTAATCGACGAGGTCTACGCAGTGATTTTTATTACACGGAACGATGCCGACGCGGCCACGCCATAGGTGCACAACAAAGTGCGCATGGGATGTTTTAGGAAATTGATATTCGCACTCCCAATTTTGATGCAGGGGCTCCAAGCTACAATAGTTTTTCAAAATTACCCTTTTGCAAGTTCCATGATTTACTTCAGGCATTCCAAAAAAACTTTTACTCTTCTGTTTTACTTCAGGCATTCCAAAAAAATAAATTTTTTTTTATCAGAAAAAAGGAGATAGTTGCTCAATTTCTTTTACTGCACGTCACTGAATTGCCTACTTTAGTATGTAATGTTTCATTGGTAGAATCTTTATGTTATTGCTCCATGTTCTGCACCGGCCAGGACAACCTGGACAAGTGATCTTCAGTCTATGATTGTAGAACCATCATTTTGTCCATGCAAAATCTCTTGAGAGTTTTGTTACTTTTCCTTTCAAGAGTTCTCTACCTTTGGTGATGTGCTTTGTTTATCTCACTAGTGAGTTTTAAAATGTAGATTTGCGGCCGTTATGAAGATTTTGAGGGAAAATTGTAGATAATGCGTATGAAAATATAAAGATCTTGTGTTGCAGCCGTTATGAAGATTTTGCAGCATCAACATTTCAATTGTGTGCTGTTTATTTTGAAAAATTCTAGCAATGCTTAGTTTTTTTTGTTCCTTTTTTTTTTGGGTGAGAAGTGCCGTGAAACAATCTGACATAGATGCATGTTTAATGTTTGGAACCTAATGTTTATGTTGTGGATGTTTAATGTTTAGAACGTAATGCTAATGTTAATGTTTAGAACCTAATGTTTATGTTTGGTTTTGGTTCATTTTTCTATTTGGAGTGTCTTAGTAAATGAGGAGATAATATGGGGGTGAAGTGCCTCCATAATTTTTACTATATCTTAAAAAAGGTAGTTTTGTAATTTCATTAAGTATTGGAGTGCTTGCATAAAAAAATGGAGCCCCAAAATCAGCTCCCATGTTTTAATGGGTAATTTTTTTTTACAATTATAATTTTCTCATCTTATAAAGTTATGGGTAAAGAGTTAACAGATAAAAGTGGAAGATAAGTTTGGAAAGTATAAGTAAAATTGATGTGAAAGGTATAATGAAAATGCCTCCTTAACATTTTTGTTTTGGGAAAACTTTTTAAAAATTTTGGTCATAATTTTTTACTTTCCATATTCCTAAAAAAATAGACAAAAAAAAAAAGATGCAAAACTAAATAATGCAAGAAAATTTGTAATAAAGACAAAAAAATAATCTGACTCGATTATTTTGCCAAAACACCCTCCATTCTTACTGATTCCTCAAGATTTCACAAACTTAATTGCTAATTCACATTAATAGACTATGTTCAATCGCTCTATTATAGATTGGCCTCTTTACACATGAATTTCTTCATTCGCAAATGTTAGGGCCACCCACAAAATACACTTACATATGCGTAGTTTCAGAATTTTTGTTCATCGTTATATACGCAGCTCTGTCGTTTTCCTAAAAAACAAATACTACTGCTACTCGTGTGACCTTGTCATGCCTCGATGAGTTGCGTAAACTCCAACATAGCGTGGGAAGATAACGGCGAAAACAACGGCGCGTTAAATATCCCATTTCCATTCCCGCTTTGATCCCCACACCGCCGTCCGACTCGACGGCGTCAACGGACTACTAATCCCATATCCATCACATTCCAACAACTTCTCCTTCTTCACCACCGCCTTTTCTTCCTCAACTTCTCTCTCCCTCTTCCTTCCTCCGCCGTGTACAGCCGCGACCTCGGCCGCCGCCTCCGTCTCTCGCCATTTTCCGGTTTCGAGAGGAAAGTTCAAAATCGCCTTACTCCCACGCATATTGAATGCGGCCCTGTCGTACGCCTTGGCCGCCTGTCTGGCGGTGTCGTAAGTCCCCAGCCAAACCCTAGATCCACGGCGCTTCGGATCTCGGATCTCCGCCGCGAACTTCCCCGACTGCCGCCGCCGCACGCCTCTGTAGTGCTTCTCCTCCGCCGCTGCAGCCACAACACTCGACGATTTCTCTACAAAAACCGATTGATCCAGCTGGCCAAACTCCAGCAACTCGAATTTCCTCACTGGAGGCAGATCTACTTTCAGCGATGGCCTACGATTACGCTTGATGCTCGAACTGATTACTTCTGCTGTCGTGTGATCCACTGTTTGAGTCATGGTTTCGAATTGCATGAAATAGGTTTGAATTTGACCGAATTCGATCATATTAGGAACGGGATTGAAGAAATCTGTGTTGTTAACTTCGTTGAAGTTTAGGCACTCCGGGAATAAAATCGGAGAGTCGTAGTTACTCGAGGTTTGGATTGGATTGGGGACGGAATTGAAGAAATCTGTGTTGTCAACTTCGTTAAAGTTTAGGTAGTCGGGGAGTAAAAGCGGAGAGTCGGAGTTACTCGAGGTTTGTGAGGAGAGAGATTCAGATTCAGAGGTGGAGAGGTCAGGTAGATCAGAGAAGAAGCCGTTTCCAATAGGAGAGAACTCGCCGAGTAAGTGGAGACGAATGAGCTCAAGAGCCAAAGTTTCGTCTGCTGTCGCCATTCTGAGAAAGTGCGTGTAAGCGGGTACGGATATAAGTTAAAACTTGTCGAGCTGTGTGCTGGACTGGACTAGTCCGTGGGAATTGGAGCTATTCTTCTAGGGTTATGGCTTACGAGCAGACGAGTGAACTTATGGGAGAGAGAGGAGTTTGTGCATGGGGAGAGGTGGTGATGAGAAGGATTATATATATAGGGAAAAGGAAATGGCTTTGCCGAAAAGCGACCTTCAGGTATTGGTTCTACAAGAAGCTTCTTTTTGTCCTTTGATGAGTTCTGAACGTTGGATCCGCTTCCAACTTTGAAAATGGGGAAATCGACGGTTACGATTTATTTATTACGTCAGGTTAGAGTTTACTTTTCTTGTTCTTACCTTCGCATCGGAGCGTTTTGATAAGGTGGTTTATTTAATCTGACGTGGTTCAATCATGAATATACTCCTACTTTTACTTTTTAGATTTTCTTGAGTTTATCCACCAAAATTTCGATCACTAATTATAATTATCGTTTTAGAAAGAAATAACATGGATTATGATGTTCTAAATAACAAAAATAGTAGCAGATTATAATTGACATTCTTTTTTGTGTCGTTTTACATCAAAACACATTTATTTAAAAACTCTCCCAATCTATTGGTTGTCTAGTTGAATATTATATATATATACGGAAATTTTCTAATCCAAACCTCTCGAGAATAAAAAAAACATGATTTTTTTTTTGTTGCAAATTATTTTTAGAAAATCATAGCCGTCCAATGTGTTCAGAAGGTGTTTTCAAGGGTCTACGCGGTAAATCTTCAAAAAAAAAAAATATGGGAAGGGGTTGATCCAATCAGTTTTCGCAAAAACTGTAAATATAAAGTTTTTGCGAAAACTGGTTGGATCAAGCCCTTCCCGGTATTTTTTTTTGAATATTTTCCACGCGGACCCTTGAAAACACCTTCTAAACACATTGGACGGCTCGGATTGTCAAAAAAAATGTTTGGATCTAGGAGGACCGGAGGAGAAGGAGACCCTATATATATATAGGAAACATTTCTAGTGAGGGAACCCTCACAAATAAAATGAGGGAAAGACGCTAGTGGCCGTCGGATCGCTGAGAGTGTATGAACGACTGAGATTAAATAATCCCACACGCGGGTCGAGCTCCGGGTTAAAGAGACACGCGGGTCAGGATCCGGGTTTAAACCCCCCAACCGGATCCTGACCCCTTCATTTCAGACGTCGAGACACAGAGAGAAGAGAGAGAAGGGGAGAGTCGCGATTCGAAGAAGAAGACATTGAAATCGAGGTCTCGAAGGTGAATCTCTCGCTGCTGTTTCTCTCTTTTCTTCCTATCTTCTTGTTCGTATGAACCGATTCTCTCTCTCTTCTGGCTTTTAGGGTTTCAAAATCGAAGAGTAAGAGGGGAAAAACCCTATCGACGAAGAACAGTGATGAAATCGTGAATAAACCGACCAAATCGATCCAAAACGAAGGTATCTCCCTCTTCTCTCTCTTCCCTCACTCTATCTCGTTCTTCTCTCTTCGTTTTCAAACCCGTTTTTTGAAATCGAGTTTTGAAATTTTAGGGTTTCCATTCACAGAAATCGAGCAAGGAGAGGTCCATCGAAGGTCCAGGTTCTTCTCTCTCTCTCTCTCTCTCTCTCTCTCTCTCTCATATTTCTGAGATCTGTAATCAAATCGATTTCTAGGTTTTTTGGGTTTTCAACCATAATCGATTTCTGGGTTTTTGTTTGACAAAATCGACGAAGGTACTCTGGTCGATCTATCTGATTCGTATATCTTTGTTGTTGAACTTGGTAACCATGATCCACTCCTCCCACTTCACAATTTTATATCTTGAATGAATAGCTTGATTTCCAGTTTCTGCTCCGCTTTAATGTGTACTTGTTTACAAAGTATGATCAGTTGGCTTATCCAGACTTTTGATTTCCGGACTTTTGATCCAAAATATTTTTTGACGATCCGATCCGTCCAATTTGTTCAGCAGGTGTTTTCAAGGGTCCTCGCGGAAAATCTTCAAAAACAAATACCGGGAAGGGCTAGATCCAAGTAGTTTTCGCAAAAATATATAAATACAGTTTTTGCGAAAAATGCTTGGATCAAGCCCTTCCCGGTATTTTTTTTTGAGGATTTCCGCGTGAACCCTTGAAAACACCTTCTGAACACATTGGACGGATCAGATCGTCAAAAAAATGTTTGGATCATGAGGTCCGGAAATGAAAAGTCCGGATAAGAAGTTTACCCTATATATATATATAGGATCCCGTTCTACTAAGGACTCCCTCAAACTCGTAATTTGCAGACCTCATGGATCGGGGTCGAATCTCGACGATCCGAACCGCTCAATGTGTTTAAAACGTGATTTTAAGTGTCACCGCGTGGATTCGTCCAAAAAAAAATACTCGGAAGGGCTTCATTCGAGCATTTTTCGATAATTTATATATGTACGGTTATTATGAAAAACCGCTCGGATGAAGCCCTTTCGGGTATTTTTTTTTTTGTGATTCCTTGCGTTGGCCATGGAAAACATGTTTTAAACACTTTGAGCGGTTCGGATCGTCGAAATTTGGTCCGAAAAATCAAAAAAGGGGTGGTCCTCACGGAGGATATATCTTTGAGGGAGTCCTCAATAGAACATCTACCTATATATATATATATATAATCCGGGATCCCTAGGTCCTGGACTCATAGTTCCAGATCAAATTTCCATGATCTGAACCGTCCAATGTGTTTAAAACGCGTTTTCAAGGGTCCCCGCAAGAAGTCATCCAAAAAAAATATCGGGAATGACTTGATCTAAGAAGTTTTTCATAAAACTGTATATATGCAGTTTTTGTGAAAAATTGCTCGGATCAAGCCCTTACCGGTAATTTTTTTTTTTGACGATTTCTCGCGGGAACCCTTGAAAACACTTTTTTAACACATTTGACGGTTTGGATCATGCAAAAATATGTTTTAAAACCTTCAAAACATCAAAAAAAACCTTCAATCCGGGATCCCGGATTGGATAGTTACCGTCTATGTATAGATATATATATATATATAAAAAATTCTCTTATCCACACCCCCGGATTTAAGGAAAAAATGGGGTTTTTTTGTGTTGCAAATTTTTTTTGGAAAATCCGATCCGTCCAATGTGTTCAGAAGGTGTTTTCAATGGTCCACGCGGAAAATCTTCAAAAAAAAATACCGGGAAGGGCTTGATCCAAGCAGTTTTCGTAAAAAATGTAAATATATATTTTTTTGCAAAAAACTCGCTGATCAAGCCCTTCCCGTATTTTTTTGAAGATTTTCCTGGATGGACCCTTGAAAACACCTTCAACACATTGGACGGATCGGATCGTCAAAAAAATTTTGGATCACGAGGTGCGGAAATGAAAGGTGCGGATAAGAGCCGGATCCTATCCTATATATATATATAGGAAGCCCTTCTAATAAGGGTCCCTTATCTAAGTTACCATGCGGACCTCACGTTTCCGAGCCAAATTTTGACGATCGAACCGTTCAATGTTTTTAAAATGCATTTTTAAGGGCCCCATGAAGATTCGTCAAAAAAATACCGGGAAGGGCTTGATCCACACGTTTTGTTAAAAACGCTATATATAGCGTTTTTAACAAAAACTGTGTGGATCAAGCCCTTCCGGGTATTTTTTTTGGAAGATTTTCCACGTGGACCTTGGAAAATGCATTTTAAAAACATTGAGCGGTACGGATCGTCAAAATTTGGTCCGAAAACACAAAAAAAGGGCAGGTCCGCACGGTTTTCTTCAATAATGGACCCTTATTGGAAGTATGTATATATATATATATATATATATATATATATATATAGAGAGAGAGAGAGAGAGAGAGAGAGAGTGGGCTTCAAGTCAAGGATCCTCACTTTGCTACGGTGAGTGACTTTCATTTCCGGATCAAATTTTAACAATCTCAACCGTTAGATGTGTTTAAAATTTATTTTTTAAGGTCCAAAGCGAGGATTCTCAATAAAAAAAAGGGGAAGGGCTTGATCCGAGAATTTTATATATTTATATACTCCGTATATAAAATTCCTGGTTCACTCGCCATTACTTGGGGAATTCTTGAAAGTTTCTTTTCCTCCGCTTCAGCGGGTAATCCCGCTTGACTTGGGGTCTATACACTCTTCCTTTAAAATTCCATTTCTCAAGATTTATCGCCGACAAACCAAATAGGATAAAAGTATATGTTCAAGAAAAGAAATAAAAAATAAACCGAAATATATTATGCTTGAAATAATATCTTTACTCTATTAGATTTCTTCTAATCATGACCATCCAAAACTATCACACGAAAAGATTACGTCAAATTTCAATCCAACAGGACTCGATCTAGCCAACCCAAAAATCGTATAATAAACTAATACATATATAAGGGGTCCTATATAATATATATTTCTTAGAAGGGGGTCCTATATAATATATATATATATATACATAGAGAGAGAGAGAGAGAGAGAGAGAGAGAGAGAGGGCTTCAAGTCACGGATCCTCACTTTGCTATAGTGAGTGACTTTTATTTCCGGATCAAATTTTGACAATCTCAACCGTTAGATGTGTTTAAAATTTATTTTTTAAGGTCCAAAACAAGGATTCGCAATAAAAAAAAGGGGAAGGGCTTGATCCGAGAATTTTATATATTTATATACTCCGTATATAAAATTCCTGGTTCACTCGCCATTACTTGGGGAATTCTTGAAAGTTTCTTTTCCTCCGCTTGAGTGGGTAATCCCGCTTGACCTGGGGTCTATACACTCTTCCTTTAAAATTCCATTTCTCAAGATTTATCGCCGACAAACCAAATCGGATAAAAGTATTGCTTTCACACTACAATACAGAGCAAATAGTCTCTACTTTGTGTATTGCTTTCACACTCTAATTTTTTTTACGCTCCTCAAGGTAAGCTGGCCATTTTTTACTATATTAGTTCCATGATGAACCATGATAGAGGGAATTTTTTCCACACAGCGTCCATATCTTTTTCAAGATTTTGTGGATTATTTTACAAGATAGACACGAGATAATTGATGACGAAATTTGCTCGATCAGATGCAGAGCCGGCTCATACATTTTGGAGGCCTAAATCAAACTTATTAAACGAGGCCCACCCAATATTTTACATTAAAAATTGACCAATAAAGAGTCTTTATAAAAACTATTAAAAAAGATTTACTATTACAAATGCAAACCTATAATTATCCAAAAATATACAACCCCTACAATATTTCAAATCTATCATTTGAACATTTGTCGTCTCGCACTTTTAGCAGCAAACGTATTAATTAAGTCTTCATAATCAAGCATCTTCACCATATCCTTCTCTCCAACAATTGCTTCTTCCACAGTCGAAAGGAGTAAGGACTCCTTGTTTATCTTTTCCTTTACCTTTTTTGTTGCAGAAGTGAAACTGTGAGAATAATGGAGGGGCACCGCATGAATTTGGCCCTAAATTCAAATTGGGCCATTTTTTTTATGGATAGGTTACACAAAAATTGTATTGGGCTTAGTATATATATGTAGGGGGCCTAAATTTTTTGGTTTTTTGGTGGACTTTATGTTTTTTAGGCTACCTTATACAAATGTTTCCAACGAAAGAAGTAATAAAATAAATTGTTCGAAAGAAAAATGATGACGATAACGATACAAATTGAGATATTGTTGTTGCCTGTATGACGGACAATATGCTTCCAGAAAAACCGATGAAAAATAGGGCCCGTAGATGGAGGACAAAGACGGGAATTCTTAGTCAACAAAGCAACTAATAATATGATATGTTTTGTGGACAAAAACCTTCTACATCGACTCTCCAAAGTACTTAAAAGTCTTTTAACTAGGTTTATGGTAAACGAAGTCACGGACTCATGGGTCAAGACTCAAGAGTATGAACAAATCAAAACGACATGATCCAAAAATAAATCAAAACGACATTAAATGAGAGAAACAAACAGATGCTTTAATTCAGGGATGGCAATTCAACCCGCCACTCTCCGAACCCGCCCCGATAGGATAGAGTTTTTTTTTCTATTTTTTTGGGTAACGGGTAGGGGCTGGACGTGATTTAAAAAAAAAACCCGTCAGGGTTAGAGTAGGTGCAGAAGGTGATTTTGAAAAACCCGCCAGAGTTAGGGTAGGGGCAAGGGTATTCGTCACCCCGCCTCGATATTACCCGCCCCGACATACATATATATGTATAACTATATTTATATACTCTTATATGTATATATGAAATTATATTTTCTCCCTTATATGCATCAAATTTTATTTGTATTCTTATAATTTTATTTTTACAACTAAAATAAAACATTAGATAGTAGATTTTGGTTAAGTTGTAAAAGTTATTTTGTGAACTTTTATCATTTGTGTGCTCACTAATATTGGAGCCTAAAATATCTTTTACTAATATGTGAAAAAAATAGGGGCGGGGCGGGGCGGGGCGGGTAAACCCGATACCCAATAGGGGTGTGGGCGGAGGTACCCATAAATTACTCCGTCGGTTTAGGGGCCGGTTAGGGGTGGTTTGTGAATCATAGAGTCGGGGCCGGGATCATCAAAACCGGCCCCAACTCGCCCCGTTGCTATCCCTACTTTAATTTGGTGGTTTCAATCTTATAAATGGAGTATCAAACGACATTGTCAATACAGTTCAAAAAAAAAACGACATTGTCAAAAAAAAAGAAAAGAACAAATCAAAATGACATTAAATGAGAGAAACAGAGAGATGCTTTGATGGTTTCAAGCTCATAAATGGAGTATCAGGGCTTCAGAAGACTAGTTCATCCCTGCCTTCTACTGGCCTCCATATTGTATTATTTGTCCTATTTACAAAATTAGTATTTCGTTAATTTGATGAAAAATATTTTGAAGAATTATTCGCGGAGATACATTATCACTAATGACAAGACTTTGGAAATTGATCAAAATAGTACGGGACGTGGCGACAGTATGTAATTGTTGCTAATGTGAGGATTCATCTAGTAACCTTTAACATGCACCTCAATTCCCCTTGATTTGTCTAGAGGGGAATCGGACATTTTGTCCAAATAAAAGAATAAAATGCCTACGAACGTATTGAAGCAGTCAAGGGTTGTGATTTGTATTGAATGTTTTCTGGAGAAGCGTCATTTTTTATTATCAAACCAACCGAGTCTTTGGTCTTACTCACTGCACAACCAACTTTGGAAGTTGTTACTAATGTATGGGCGTATGGCAACTTCATAAACAATACACAACCAAGTCAAATACCTAATGTGTATTGAAGCATCATGAAACAATGAAATAAAGTGTGTAGAGCCTACTTTTCCAAAGAGTTCTTCCCGACAGAGGTGATGGTTGTAGATGACCGTCTCTCACTCAGGTACACCTAGGCCTGCACACTCAGCACACCGTTAGCGCTGGACTGGACCGCAGAGTTCAGGACGGCACTCTGACGATCAAGTTAGTAGAGGAAGGGGATGAAGTGCAGATCTCGGGTTTTCAGAAAGTTGTGCGTACCTTTTTTGGGTGAGGAAGGCTTCTATTTATAGTTGAGCCTTGGCTTGCCCTCCAAGTACAATTGTGCCCGTCACATGACGTAACCGCTCGGCTGACGTCACGATGACGGGTCTGAGGGAATATACTGCGAGCACATGCCTCCAGTAAGGTCATGACACGTGTCGTAACCACTCGGGTGACGTCACTCGCCATGATCACGGTTTGTTACATGCACATGCAGCATTAAAGCCTCTGCTGAGTTAGCTTTTGTGGCCTTCCGGCACTTCTCCGACACTCTTGAGTCAAGTAAGGTATTTTAACAATCCCTTGGCACCAGGCCAAGCTCTTTCATTTTTAACCATAAAAGGTCGTTAATAAATTTGACATAGTAAGCGTCGGCGTGGTTCTGAGACACGAGATCCGAAGCCCCACTCTGCTTTTATCGAGTGGTTCTTTACTTTGTGTCGTATATCCGAGGAGTCCCTCATAGGTAGCCTTTCGGCCATCACCTGAGAGGTATCTCTTCCAGGGCTTAGGTGCTCGGTATAACCGGACCCCTACAATAGCCTCTCAATCCCTTCGCTTGGTCTACGTTCCAGTGGAGGGGTTGAGTGCTCGGGAACCTAGCAGGGTCAGGTCCGAGCCCCATGTTTCGAGATAAGCTTCTCATGATGGCACTTTATCTTTGCCGAACTTTCACCCATCAGGGTTCCGTCACGTGTCCCCTGTGAGTAAGGTTTCAGAGGCGACGTGACAGCGGTAGTCACATCATCTTTAATCCGCGTCGTATTGCTGATGTAGTGGAGGGGAATTGCTACGATGCATCGTCCTTGGTGACATGTGTTGGGCATCCGTTGGTCGAGCACACCTCGCTCCGGATTCTTCATTGTGATCGTGTGGTTTTCCCGCCCAAGCCCATTAATTTTCGAATCTCTTCCGCCTTTATAAATAGACCCTCAAACGGAGGAGAGACATTTTCTCTCTCTAGTTCTTCGATTTCCAGAGTGTCTCTCTCTTAAGTTTTGAAGATTCTCTGAGTCTTTGTGGCGGATCGAGATCGTTACTCCAAGTTTTCTTCAGATCTCCAGGTAAACGACGTTTCTAACATCCTTTCTTGCTTCGTTCTCTATGATTTACACCATTTTTATGCACTTTTGAAGTGTTTTCTACGAATTTTTCTCGTCCTGTGGGATAGTTTTCTGGGTTTTGGTTCGAAGATGAACAATCATCTTCAACCTGTTCTTGAGGTTGAAGATGACACCGAAGGGTTAGGACGTAACACTTTGACTCTTCGGTCACGGGTGCCAAAGAGCTTCACGCGTTATCATCTGAGATCTCGATTGTCCGGTGGGCCAATTAGGTATAGCTAACGGTCTTATGCCCGTGCATTCTTTTGCTCGGTCTGTCGCCGCCGGTCATCGAGATCTTGTCTAACACCAAGAGCTCGAATTCTGAGACCTCAAGCACTACCGCTTCTTACATCACGTTCATTTTCCACAAGTTGAGAGCTCGGCAGAACCCTTGCCGAGAAATCGTCACAATGGATCACGATTTCAATACCCCAATAGATGAAAGACCCCTTCAATCCATCCCTCCGGAACCTGACCTTGATATACCCGAAGGACCCATCGATATAGATGATTATGTTGACGTCTCAGATGGGTTCTTAGATGACCGTGAAGCCAGCGAGTCAGATGACCGGTCTGAATGGGGTCCATCTGAGACTACGACTAGCGCCGAGCCCTCTACGAGCGTTGACCCTTCAGAGAACGACGTCGCAACCAAGGTTGAACAACTCATCCTTGCTGAGATCGGCATAGAGATGCCAAAAGCGGCTCAGTCTTTCGAGGGGGCATCCAGTAGTAGGAAAAATGAGACCCGATGCCCCTATCTCTGTTATTTTACTACCGGCGATCAAGGTTATAAGGCCTTCGTCGAGAAATATGACATTCCGACTGACGTCCGAGTAACCTTACACCCAAGAGGTCAAGAGCTTGTCTACGGGTCGGACCACCTCAACGTGCCCCTTATGGCCATAACCGAAGGAGGGGTTCGGTTCCCGATGAATGTCTTTATCCGGGCTATGTTGAATACCTATCAACTCTCACCGAACCAACTGACTTCCAATAGTTACCGAATAATCAGTTCTGCCTACGAGATAAGTTAAAAGGTAATTTGGACCTTAGCGTCTGGGATCTCTTTGACATCTACGCAGTGTCTCAGAATAAGACGTTTGGTTGGTATTTCCTGATGACCCGACCGAACAAATGAAAAATCGTAGAGCATCTCCCAGACTTTGAAAGATGGGCTGATATTCACGTAGTGGTTTCCGGCAATTTTGCTTTGCCCCCAGATGAAGATACGTTTGCTGTCCCCACCGAGAAAGGGAATTTAGGTCAGTGTAGGTTTTCGATTTGTTGCATTTCCTCATATGTTTCAATATATTGATTTGACTTGCTCTTTGTGCAGCTCCATTTCCAACCTCTCGGAGATTGAAGAGATTGGCGTGAAAGGATTGCGCCGCCGCGATCTACGAAGTACAAGGAAGGCTTGCGCACGATCTTCTCGGATATTAGCCCACATACAAGTGTTGGTTGAAGAAAAAGACGAGGAAGAGGCCGAGGAAATCCAAAGTCAGCCAAGGTCCCACAATTTCGGAGGCCGAACGATTACACTTGGAAGAGCAGCCAGTTGAAAATCTCCGAGGGAGAGAGAGAATTGCAGTAGACCGAATTTCTCCGGACCCCTCAGACAGCATGCCACCAAAGCTTGATCTGAAGGCCAAACTGGCCGTGATGGCGGCAAAGGCGAAAAAAGACGCGCCGAAGAAAGGTGTTCCGAAGGCCACTACTAGTCCAGGGAAAGTTCCGGCTGCCACCGCCCATAAAGTCGCAGCCTCTAGTGCCAAGACTAACGTCTCGGAGGAAGAGAGGACGGCGAACAGAGTGAAAATTTCAGAGACCCCCTCTGGAGAGGACGTTCTTCCAGAATTTGACCGGAGCGCTGATGTTACTTTTGTCGGGATGAATCAGCCGGAAGATGCCCGAACAAAAATCACTCTTGAACCATTTTGTTTGGTTCTTATGCATGAAGATGGTCGGCAGATTATGGATGATGATAGTGTGGCGGAGAATACACGGCTGGCAATGGGACTTCTGTCAGGACTTGCTCTGAAGAAAGATTTTGCATTGGTACCGAGCAAATTGGAAGACAATCTCTTTCATTGCTCCGCCCAGATTGTGAAGGTCAGTTTCTTCTTTATCCTAACCCTTTCATGTTTAGTGTCTTTTCAGCTAAGATTCTACATTTTGTTTTTCTGGCCGGGTAGTCAATGTTCAAGCTATATGACCAGACCCTTGACCTTAGCAACACGGCGAAAAAGTTAAAACGCCGAGCTGATGTAGCTCTTGGGAAGGTGGAGACTGCTGAAAAGAAGGCCAAGGATCTACGTTTGGAAAATGAAAGATTGAAGGGAGATCTTGCAAAAATGGTGGAGTTAAAGAAGAAGACAGATGAAAAATTGGAGGAGGAGAGGGCCGAGTACCAAAAAGCCCTAGAAGCTGCAAGGACCGAAGGGCATTCCGTGGGATTCGCCGAAGCTGGCAATGCTTATGTCGGAGATATATACACGTTGGTGAAGGACAGTGAAAGCAAGGGCTTCGGTAAAGGCTATACTTACGCATGTGACGTTTTCGAAGTGCCCACCGAAGATCCCAGGCACGGAGTGCCCGGCACGCCGGACTCCCTAATTGCAGAAGAAACTCTTGGAGGTGATGAAGATGCCAAAGAGACACCTGAGGGTGAAGGCGAAGAGACTCCTGAGCCAGAAAAATCAGCTGTTCAAACCCCTCCTACTCCTCCGATGAATGTCGACACTCCGAAGAGTGTTTCCAAGGATCCGATTTTCGTCATCCCTTAGGAGATAGATCTAAGTTTTTATCAAATGCTTGTTCAAACATTGTCTGTTTTTGTTTAAGGTTTTGACTGGACGGCTCCGAACAGTAGGAGTTTGCCATGCCAGGGGTTTGTAATTTAAAATAGGTTTCAAGGGAGATGGCACCGGACAAGTACCACTTGCCATGCTCCGGTTTCACCGGAAGGGTGAAAAAATTTGACTTGGAATTTGGTTTGATATTTTTGGAGTGTATGAATGTTCCAACTTTGCATGAATATTTTCATTTTGCATGTAATATGCTTGTTTATTCATATGTATTAGCCCCTACTTCGGGAAAAGACAAGTAAATAGTTGTTCGGCTTGTGCCGAAGTAATATAATAATTGATAAAAGAAAAATTCTTTTCATTACTTAGAAAAAATTTCCAACACTTGGAAAAAAAAAAATTCCCCTTGATAGCCCCTGATTCGGGAGAAGTCAGTGGAAATAGTTGTTCGGCTTGTGCCGAAGCAACATGATATAGAAGAAAATTTTCCCAAACTCTTGGAAAAAAATATCCCCTGATTGCCCCTGCTTCAGGACAAGTCAGAGGAAATACTTGCTCGGCTTGTGCCGAAGCAACACGATATAGAAGAAAATTTTCCAACTCTTGGAAAAAAAATTCCCCTGATAGCCCCTGCTTCGGGACAAGTCAGAGGAAGTCATTGCTCGGCTTGTGCCGAAGCAATACGATATAGATGAAAATTTTCCAACACTTGAAAATAAAATTCCCTTGATAGCCCCTGCTTTGGAACAAATCAGAGGAAATAGTTGCTCGGCTTGCGCCAGAGCAACACGATACAGATGAAATTTTTTCCAACACTTGGAAAAAAATTTCACCATGCCGTTAGAAGGAACGCTAGACCTTAGATGTCTCCGAGGTGTTAGTAGGAACACCGCACCTTGACAATTAATCCGACAAAGTAATCTTAAATAGACAACAGTTGCCGTGAAAGTTTCATTTCTCTTTGATTATCCGAACAACAAGTTTGACAAGGATACAAAGAACAAAAGGGCAAAACAGGCCAAACGTCGGGGAGTGGTCCGGTAGCCCCAGAGAACTTTGGGAAGCTCCTCGGCCCACTTTTTCCTCTTCAGTGTTAGGCGTCGCTTGATTCCAGCCGAGATTGTTTTGTTTGATGTTCTGCCTGCCCATTTCCTTGTGGGTAAGAGACCGAAGAGTGAAATATCCTAATATTATGCTTCTTACAAAGCTTCTCAATCGCTTTGGCGACAAATTGGGTTTCATTATTAGAGATGATCGCATAAGGAACGCCGAAGTGAGAGATAATATTCTTCCACAGGAATCACTCCATGTCAAGTGCAGTTATGGTGATCAGGGGCTCGACCTCTACCCATTTAGTATAGTAATCTGTTGCCGTTATCAACTGCTTGAAGCCACTTGGATCGGTCGAAGAGCTTCGTCTGGTTGGAGCAGATGAGAGGCGTGTTTTTGACATTGCACGCACTTCTTGGCTCTTCTGAGGTCTTCTTCATCTTTGGCTATCAATACCCTTGAGTGAGAGCTCAGAGGGCAAGGGACCGTTCGCCTGAGTGGCACCCACTGCTTCCTTCGTGGAGTTCATGGAGGATGCTCTCTACTTGGGAATCATGGACAACCTTAAGGTCAGGGCCCATGAAGGATCTCCGGTACATATTGTTGCTCGAATCCAAGTAGAAGTAGGAAGCCTTCATTTTTAACCATAAAAGGTCGTTAATAAATTTGACATAGTAAGCGTCTCGGCGTGTTTCCGAGACACGAGATCCGAAGCCCCACTCTGCTTTTATCGAGTCGTTCTTTACTTTGTGTCGTATATCCGAGGAGTCCCTCATAGGTAGCCTTTCGGCCATCACCTGAGAGGTATCTCTTCCATGGCTTAGGTGCTCGTTATAACCGGACCCCTATAAAGTGTTAGCACATATAGTGGATGCTACGTCAAAATCGTAGTTTCCAACTACTAGTATTAATTACTGTGGTGATTGTTAATCACTTACAAAGATGGACCGAGCGATATTAAAGGGTACTTTGGGTAAAAAAACCAGTTTGGTTTTTATTTTTATTTTTTTTGCCCTTATTCAATTTTTTTATTTTACCCTTGTTCAATTTTTTTTTGATCGGCCTTATTCATTTTTTTTTTTTAATTTGTTAGTTATACGTCGATTTTTTTGTGGTTTCTTGGTTAGTTTTGACGAGAGGAATCTAAAAAGTATAAAATCATGATAATTTTTTTTAAAAAGTTCACTAAAGACAAAAATAATCCAAATTTGTGGTTTTTTGGATTATTTTGTCTTTATTCACAAAGCTTTAAGTTTGGTTAATAATTTTATACTTTTTAGATTTCTCTCGTCAACTAACAAAAAAACCACAAAAAATCGACGTAAAACTAACAAATTAAAAAAAAAAATGAATAAGGTTGGTCAACCAGACTCCAGGCTGAAAATTGTAGTCTCTAGACTAGAAGTCAATGTACCATGGGGTTGGAATTTTGTTGGACTCACTATGCCAAATAGGGGCATTCCCGACATTTTAATTAATGCCGCAAAAACCACTATAGAAAAAGTAATTTTTACCGATATTTTTTTAAAATAGTGCCGCCAAAGTCAAATTTCCCGCTAAAATATTACCGACATTTTTGTTAATGCCGGAAAAAGTACTTTTACCATCATTTTTACCGGCATTTCATAAAAATGCAAAAGTCTTTTTTTTTATATTTAAATTCTGCCGTATAATATAAATATTGTTTTATTGTGCATTGTGAAACATCATGTGAGCTAACTCAGTTGGTAAACTCGCGCGCTCGAGGGGCAAAGGTCGCGAGTTCAAATCTTGGGGGAAGCATTTCTTCTCAAGATTGCTCACCACGCAAACTGCATGCAAGTGTCACGTGGCATTTTGTTTGCATTTTGTTTATAAGGCAATAAGCTTTCCTGGCATTTTCACCGCAAATAGTATTGGGTATTGCTGGCATTTGTGAAGATATTTCCCGGCATTTGTAACATTACCGACACCTGTATAGACGGCATTTGTAATAAATGCCAATAATATTCTTTTCCAGCATTTTGTAAAGGCAAAATTTCCTGCGGTGGCTACGAACTTTTTGAAGTACAATAGTAAAATATGTGCCCACAACTTAACTCATTTGTACGACTTTCTAGAAAGCAAAGCCAAGAAGGTCCCGTGCACCCACCTATTTGTTCACGTTTTCTTTGTCTTTCCTAATAATCCGAGCTTCTATGATATGAGTTCCACATTGCTATTTTGTCATTTTGTAAAAGTTTAGGTTCACATGAGCCGGTCCAACCACAATCATTTAATACCTCAAGGCTTACGCCGGGTAATTACCCGATCATTTGCTCCGATCGACCGCAACGGAGAGTTTCAATCTGCTCCAGCAAATGGGTTTGTGTGTAGAATGAAGTATATACTTGTGTTGTGTGTGCATACATATACATGTACATGCATATTCCAATACTAAAATTTAGAAACTGAAACGGGAAATATGAATAACAATATTTTAATAGAGATTAGGTAAAATAAAAGTATTATTGGAGTATTGAAAGAGACGTGTGTAGGTAAAGTGAAGAATGTACACGGTTACTTTTAAGACATGGTGAGGTAAAATGAAGAATGTACAGTACTATTAGCCAATTTATTAACGCACTATTAGCCAATTTATTAACGCAGGAATAACGAATGCGAAAAAGTTAAACAACAACATAAAAAAAATACTACTCCTACTAGTACTTAGGCATAGTTTTCCAAAAGATTTTAGTAACTGAGTTGCTAAAATCATGGTGATTTTAACAAATGAGTTTAGCAGATGCTAAAATCATGGTTTTGAAATCAAAAAATCAAGTGGTTTCGTATATCGTTTTTCGATTTTTTTCGCACCAAATTAAAGTACTTAACGGGTACTTTAATTCGGTGTAAAAAATTCAAAAAATAATACATGGAAACACTTAATTTTTTTATTTGAAATACCATGATTTTAGCAACTGAGTTGCAAAAATCTTTTGGAAAACTATGCCTAATTTAACTTAATTAGCTAACAAAAAACACCTTTAAGTAGTCTAGTCATCTGGTGATTTGGGGCAGAACTTTCTTGTGGGGTGACTCAATTTTCGAGGTCACCGCTGAACTTTCTTCTGATGTCACATTAAACGGAAAGAAATGCAAGTGGAAGATGGGACGCGAGGACCGAAAACATAATCCAAGAAAAAGTGGAGAGAGTGGTTCCACCACATATTGACTTTGAAGATAGACTTATCCAAACACAAAAAAAACATATGTCTAGGATGGATGGATCCGTATCGGGCCCGAAAGCATGTCTTCCTCATTGTATGTCCTCTTAAGGCTTGTTCTCCTATACAATTTTCAATAAAATTTTACATTTTATTATATTTCAATCTCAACACATAAGAGACGCTTCACGCGCTCAGGAAAATGGGCCATGGCCCAAGGAAATTTGAAGAATTCTATCGAAAAATTAGTCAACCGGGTTCGCATTGCAAGCCTCGTGCCGGGGTGCAAATCCCCGAAATTTGAAGCCTCACACGCACAAACAATAGTTAGCCTCACGTTTATAGAAATGAAAAAAAATAAAAAATTTGTGCTAATTAGAGTGCACAGTGCCATTACAATAATTAGAACAGTTCTTTTTTTGGCCGACTGATTCAATTACAAATCTTTTTTATTGATTCTGATTCCAAAAGTTATGTTTCTTCTTCGCCTATATAAGGAGCTGTATTTTGGGCTGTGTTATCCTGGAGACAGCATGGCTGTTACTGCTTGCACAGTGAGAGCGGAGCTGCGAAACCTCTTAAAAAGAGCGACCTAGTCCGCGACTCAACCCAAAACAACAGACAATTCCGTTCTAGTATTTTTTTCTTCAGTAACAGATTGCGAGGTAAAAAGTTTCATATTTTCCTACAGTATTTCCAACAGTTTTACTTTCTTAACTTTCCAGTTTTTGTTTTTACGGAGGAGTATTTAATTTGAATTAGTAATGTCTATATTTTTGGTAATTAAGGAACATAGTATAAATTTGGCGCCTACTAACGTATGAATGAGAATGCCGATAATAAAATGATTCTTTCACCGGGATCACGGTTGCTTCCATTTCTTTTCATGTGGAATAAGAGGATTTTCCTGGAATGATCGCACCAAAAAATTATTTTTCATAATTTTGAGTGAATTTTGAATTCTAGAGATCCCAATCGTTCATCTGTCATAATTTTGAATTCAAGCGGGAGTAAATGGACACCAAACATTTTTGGTGCAAATTGTATGTGTATCAGTATGTTTTGTCTGCCATGTTAATACTCCCATTCCATTACTCAGCTGTATGCTCAATAAATTACTTAGAAAACGTGTTATACACTAATATAGTTAGCAAGAAAATATTACCTCTACCCAACAACCTAGCCATTTACCTCAAAAAAAAAAAAAAAAAAAACCCAAAATCAAACCACAACTTGTACATCACCGCCACCATGTCTAGCACCTCAACCTCCATGGCAACCACCACCACCAAAATCAAACCCCAAAATCAAACTCAATGAGCCCCAAAATCAAAAGAGTCTCAAATCCGTATCCGGCACCGTTGCGGACCCAGAATCGAACTATTTCTGAAGCCATTGAGCCTCCGCGTCAATGATCTTTGAGAGAGAGAGAGAGTAAATTTTCAAGGGCTACAGTGCCTCACTAGGCGAGTCAAAAAGCAAAATAGTAAAATGGCGAGGTTGGGGCAAGCTTGTTGGGTGCTGTTTTCGGCAAGAACCTCGCCAGTTTTATCTCGCCGGAGCAAATGGCAAGACCATTGGAGATTCTCTTACAGAGGTATCTCGACTAACCTCAAACTCCCAAATACTAATAAGTAATCAGGCTTGAATATTTGGGCTCAAACTTGAATTCCACTATAAAGCCAAATTTGGCTGCTGTTGTAATCACGTGACTGATAACCCACTCTGTCTCTCTCCATCCCACCTCGCTTTTCAGAACTTTCATAGAAACTCACAGGGAAAAAAAAAAAAAAAAGAGTTCAAAAATTCCACCAAGTGGACCCAAGTTAGGAACTTTTGAAAAATCTAAACCAAGTTCATGAACTTTTATTTGCAGAATCCCCACCAATCCACCCCTTATATATAGTTCCCTCCCTCTTTCTCCCCCCAAAAATACCCTCTCTCTCTCTCTCTCTCTTATATACAAAACAGAACTACATAATTATATGTTCTGTTAAGACAATGTACACACAAACACAAGGTGATTTTGATCCCGAATTAGCTCTGCTCGATTCAATAAGACATCACTTACTGGGCGAACACGATCATCCTGCGATGACTTCCGGCTTCTTATTGCCTTCCATGCCTGAAAATTGGGGAGAATTATTACCTCTCAAGGAAAACGATTCCGAAGATATGCTTCTATACGGCCTCCTCAACGAGGCCGTGAATCTCCGGTGGCTTCCGTCGCTCTCTGCGGAAACTGCCACCGCCGTGAAAATGGAGCCGAAAAATGGTAATTTAGAGGGAAAATTTGATTTAGCGGTGGAGCCGCCAGCAACGGCGGCAATGCCTGCGGTGGTTCCGTCGAGGGGGAAGCACTACAGAGGAGTGAAGCAGCGGCCGTGGGGAAAGTTCGCGGCGGAGATTAGGGATCCTGCGAAAAACGGGGCCCGGGTTTGGCTCGGGACGTTTGAGACGGCAGAGGACGCCGCGTTGGCTTACGATAGGGCGGCTTACCGCATGCGCGGGTCACGTGCGTTGATCAATTTCCCGCTCCGGATTAATTCCGGTGAAGCCGAGCCGGTTAGGGTTACTTCAAAGAGGTCGTTGCCGGAGCGATCATCTTCGTCATCATCGGAGTGTAGATCGCCGAAGAGGAGAAGGAAGGTGGTGGCCACGGCGGAGCAGGCAGGGGTGGTCCGAGTTAAGGTGGAAGCAGGGAGCGGGTTCGAGGGTATAGAACTTTTGCCGGCTCCACTAGGTGAACAACTGTCGGTTGGTGGTTGCTGATTGGTTTGCTGGAATCAGGGTCCATGCTGTGCACATGATCCACATCACGTACGGTGCGGGATCCGTGCCGTAGGACGGCCGGATCCCCCACCATACGGGTGCACGGCAGGAACTCTTCTTCCGGCTTGCTGTTGTTGGTTTTTTTAATAAGAAGCAAATTGTCATTACACATGGACCGAGTGGTATAGAAGTTGTCGGTTCGAATTGATAGAGTGATATGAGCCCCAAAAAACATCATTTTTTTGGTATTATTATTTTGTAATGTTCCTATTAATTTTGAAACTTTCACTAAAGAGTTGTTGATGTTTGGGATTTTGAATTCAAGAACTTTCTATTTAACGCATTCTTTACAATATTTTTGTGCTTCTAAAGATTATAGTGAAATGTTATTTTTACAGTGCTTTCCAGCGTAGCGGAAGATTAAAATTTTCGGATAACTACAGTAACATAATATTAACCAGCGTTTGAGGCACAGTTGAAGTGAGTAACCACTTTGAAAGTTTTTTTTTTTTTTTTTTTTGAACAGAAGATATTCAATTTAGTAATTAAGCCCAGCGACACTTACGACGTCCAAAATACACAAATAGGCTCGGTTTGGATGACAATAATCTTGAGGGGGAATGAGAATGTGATGTCTTCTATCGATGATTCCAACGTTTGGAAAATACAAGAACGAGAATGTGATGTTAGGCTATTTTGATTCCGACGTTTGGTAGAGATAGGAATAGGAACGTGATTCATAATGACATATTCAACCCGGAATCACATTCCCAGACATAGCGCGAATCTAATCTCTCCCTTACCCCATGAGAATCTCAGATTCCTGGCTCATTCATTAAGAAAAGGAAACGTTGACTTTAGTAAATTTCCAAAATAATTGTAATTTCCCGTGTAAAATCACTGAATTAATCCAAACACCGAATGCAATTCCATCAGGTATTCAATTCCCAGGAATTTGATTCCCGGTAATCATATTCCTATTCTTTACCAAGAAAATTTCCAAGAAATTGATTTCTGGTAATCATATTCATATTACTACTCAAGAATCTAGTCATGCAAACACAGCCATAGAAATCTAGTAAAACAACCCAACAAATAGGGATAAACAACAAAGCACAAAGTAAAAAAGCTCTCTCAATCAACTCAACAAGAGCTTCAAGCTCACAAACACACACTCAAAGACGCAAACAGATCGATTGCGCAAACAAACCGAGCAAAAGTCGGGTGTAGTGTGAGTCGACGAAGAAGGAGAGAAACTCCTTACGGGTCGTCTAGATCTGAACCATATTAACAGCCAGCAAAGTCGACAGAGCCAGTCGACCACGGTGAGCACGGAAACTACTCGGGTGACCAGAAACGCAGCCAAAACAGATTTTTATTAACCACCACCAACACCCACCAAATCCGGGGAGACCTGATTGGTAACAGAACGAACTGGGAAAACCAGCCGGAAAGACACCGAACAAGAGTCGAAAAAAGAAAAAACCATTCTTGTTCTCATCCTTATTGGCCACCACCATCAGTTGCCACTCGCCGAAACCCAGGCGCTGCCATCTTCACCTCACCGGTCAGATCCTTGAAAACCATATCTACACTGTAGCAAAACCACCATGGAAACCAGACTATCAAGGTCAGAAGAAAAGACGAAGAAAACCAGGAATAGTGGAGAGAGGACACACTATTGAGATGGAGTAGGGGAGGAGAGAGAGGACAAGAGGAAGGGGGGAGGGGCGGAGGAGGCACCATCCCCCTTCCCCCAAAACCCTAGCCGCCGCTTGCTAGAAGAAAGAAAAGAGGGGCGAGATGATATTTTAAAGAGAAAGGGTCATCCAACCACTTTTGAAAGTTGAAACCAAGAATTTGGAAGAATAAAATTGGCAAGAAGTGAAAGTAAGTAGATCAATTTTAAAATGAAGGTACATAGCAAATTTCATTTACGAAAGGGTAAATTTCACTAACACCCTCTGAATTTTACTAAAATCACACTACCACCCCCTCTACTCTTAGAAATCACGCTACACTCCCCTACTTTAGTATTTTATGTAACACTTTAGTCCATTTTCTCTATTAATACTAATTTTGCTCTTGCCAAATAAAACGACTCAAATAACTAGTAATTAAAAACTAAATCAACGCAAAATTAACAAATTAGTACTAAATCTCCTAAGCCTTCACAAAATCAATCCATCTAAGAAATAGTTAGTCCGAAATTAATTATTTGGGTTTATCTTTTCCATTTTAAAAATTTTATTAGTTTTACCTGAAAATTATTACCTTTTTCGATTCACGTTCATGAGAAAAATATACAAAGTGAAAAAATTATGACAAAATGCTAAAAAAACGTTCATTGAAGACAACATATTATTCAAAAGAAAGCTTTTTTTTTTTCCTTTTCTTCGATAGATTTTTTTTTCAAGTTCGGTCCATATTTTTTAACGTTTTCAAATCTTGTTGGGTATAACTCATTTTCATTATGGGTTTATTGTTTTTAACTTATGGTTAGAATATTTGACTTTTCATATCCGTCTGACAAGAGTCGAACAAATTTAAAACTATAGAACGAATGAAAAAAAATTCAAAAAATTAATGGGAATAGAAAAAATTTCTTCATTAATTTTTTTTTATCTTTTAATCATAATTATTTTACTTTTTATATTTCTCTCATCTATGTGAATAGAAAAATAATAAATTTTGGGACAACTAATGAAAATTAAAAGAAATAAAATAATAAATTTAAGCTAATTATCATGTAGATTGGTTAATTTAGTAGTGGTTTAGAACATTTGATATTAATTTATTAGTTTTACGTTTATTTAGTACTTTAAACAAGTTGTATGAGTACTTGTTTTATTTTTTTTAATTTTTCTAATACTAATGCCAGAAAGATCATTTCACCAGATTTGCAGCAATTGACCACATACTTGTCGAAGGGCATGAACAGTACAAGACAAAAGAAAGGAATCATGAAAATCCTTCCATCCAATCGACATAAATGTGAAGGGAGCATGGTGAAGAGCAAGGGCCGGGGCGGGATTATAAGGTTGGGTGGACAAACATTAAAATGAAATTTAAATTTAAAACATATATATTATAACTGCATATGATCTTGTGCATCCCTATTTATTTGAAAAGACAAAGTAGTATGACAAGAAATAAAAGGTTTGCTTCCAAGCCCTTGGTTGAGCTTTGTTGGATTGTCCAAACTGATATTGGATGAGCAAACTTACATAGTTTTAAAGTTGTTGACCAACGCAAGTTGGTTCAAGTGGTTCGACACTTGTTCTCTTTAAGCAAGGTCTCGAGTTCGAGTCTTGTGAATGGAGGGAACTTGCGCTGGGAGAGCTTTACCCCTTCGTAGGCCGACCTGGCTCGAACCGGATTTAGTCGGGGTCCAGTGGGCTTCCGGATACAGGTGATGTAGACCCAAAAAAAAAAATTGTAGAGAAAAAACTAATGCAATTTTAATAAATATTTAGAACATAGGTAGCAAGGTGGTCCGAACTTCTCTGCCTCTCGATCCGTCCTTATCAATAGTAGATATCGAAAGAGCGTTGTTGGAAATGGCATTGTCTCTTTATGTGAACCTTTGAGACCGGCATCAATATGAGTCATGAAAGGAAGGATCCTTTGTCCATGCTCCATTTACTTGCCCCACAAGTAATTTAATAGCCAGCTCGTCGTTGATTGAAGTTTTCAAAGTTTGAGCCTTGAGGTAATAGCAACAAGACAAGCAAACGTTGACGCCCACGTTTGGGTATGGTTTGGAAACATCTGAGCCCATTATGAATAAAAAGGACTGCTTATGTCCTTTTCCTAGGATACGTACGGTCTAAGAAACAGTTTATCAAAAGACTTTGACTTTTAGGTTTGAGCAGACCTTTCTCCTCTTGAGTTGAAAATTTGACATTTCCCCATAAAAAAGTTGACATTTCCAACCTTTTTCAACCACACTATCATCGAGAACACTGGTAACTCTTCAACGGAGTGTTTGTGAGTCTCATTTTTTAGTTTTTGGCTTTTTGACTTTTTATATTATGGTCAGAATGTATTTTGAATTTCGTAGAAGTGTTTGGGAGAAATGTACAGAATGCATTTTATAACAAAAGTAGTATTTGAGAGATATGTCCAAGATACATTTTGTAGGTATTTTTGTTAATGAAAATTAGAAAAGTGAAAAATGAGAAGTGGAAAAGCTCATCACCACCTCTTTTCAGAGGCTGTTTGGCAACCTATTTTTTGCCTTTTTGATTTCTACTTTTTCCATTTTGGGTGTTTGGCACACTTAACTCAAAACTCATTCTTTCAAAATGAGTTTTCAAAATTGAACAAAGGAGAGCAAAAGTGAAAAAGAGGTTCTAAGGAGCTTTTCACATTTTCAATTTCTACTTCTCACAGTTGGTGGACTGGAAAAGACCCTTTTGCCCTCAATATACATTAACCTCCTTTCCTCCTGTAAACACTTCCCGCTGGTTCAAAAAAAATTTCGTTTTTGCAATTGGTCCTAAAGAAATTAGCTGGTTCAATGCTCATGTAACATTTCCCACTGGTTCAAACATTTCCCACTACGAAAGAATTTTAATTACCCAAAGAAAAGGAAGATCAAAAAAAAAAAATTCCAAAAAGAAAATTTTCAAAATTGGACAGCGTTAACAAAAATATTTCTCAATTAAACTTTAGAAAACTTTGCTAAAAACAATATTACGGAGGAACATCAATTTGCCCCGTTGGCATGGTTGTCAGGGTTAAATTGGTAAAATTCAAACCAAAACTCATTTTCATCATTTTTCTCCCAAACACTACTACTTTTGCAAAATGCATTATGCACATTTCTCCCAAACACTCTTCCCAGATTCAAAACTCATTCTGGCCATAATCCAAAAAACTAAAAAGCCAAAAAGCCAAAAATGAAAAGCTGAAAAGTTGGCTCCCAAACACCCTCTCACTTCTCTTTTCTAAAGTCTAAAATGGAAAACTCATTTTAGGAGAAGTCATTTTGGCCCAAGTCTCCCAAACATCGAAATTACGTGTAATTTTCAAATTCAAAAATATTGTACGTACAAAAATAATTTTCTTATCAATATGGATCTTGTTTGATATATCTCATTGAGAACTTTAATACGGTGGAAAAAAAAAGTCAAAAACTATTTTGGTAAATATATTATTTTTTAGTTTGAAAATTACACAAAATTTTATATAGGAGTATCAAATTAAGACGGAGGGAGTTGAATCGCACTCTGTTTTGGTCCATGTTACGAGGCTCGACTAAGTTATTGGTAAGCTACAATGGCTAAGAGGAGAAGATTGTTGGGCCATGTGTGAGCAATGAGAGATCAGTTGTCAAGCCTACTGAAAACGCTTTGGGCTTGGGCAATTTTCTAGCCGAAGCACCGACAAATGGAGTTGTTTGGTAAAGGTTTGAAAAAGGTTTTTGGAGTAATAAGTGAATATATAGAGATAGATAGAGAGATGGAAGTATACTAATTGGAGAGAAAATTTATTGGAAACTATGCATGCATGTTGATTGAGATAGTTTTTCTGAGAACCCAATTGTTGTTTTTATGTGGTTTGGGTTTGAGTACTCCGAATTCTAAGATTGGTGTACGTGAATTCATTACTGCTACGATTTTTGTTAACTTTCTGTTTGTCTTCTTCGTCTTCATATTTTTTTTCACTTCTTTTCTTTTTTTCCCTTATTATTGAAGCTAAGGTTGTTTGAAGTTTCTCCTGTCAAAGTTGATGACATGTGTTCCAGATTTCTATGCAATTTCCTTCAGGCATTACCATATCAAAAACTTTCATTTGTTCTTGTACAGTTTAGACATCTATGTGTATTGTGTTGAATTGACTTTATATGTTTGATTGCTGCGCATATAGGAAAAGAAGTATTAGTTCAAGCCAAAGAGGACCTTTAGTAATATCAAAAAAATCTTGATGAAACCACGGCAGGGGTGGGAGACAAATTTTCCGCTCGCAATTCAAGTGAGAACACATCTACAAGGCTTTGGAATTGCCCTACTACAAGCAATATATCGAAGATACCTCACAACTTTTAATATGCGTATTCCTATTATGTGTATTCTTTAGAGAAACTGAAGAAATCGGTTCGACTGATTGATTGGTTCGAGAAAGAGATGATAGAACTTGTATGAAAATGTGTTCAAGAATTGAACACAGATTGTATTATTCAACTAGAAATGAAGTTACAATTGGGAAAAGAATTACAAGTGGAGGGGAGAGAGAGAATTACAAGAGGAGGAGAGAGAAGAGAAGAGAATTACATAAGGTAAGAGAGAAGGGACCAATACATTCAACACCCCTACTGCTATTCCCTAATGCCCTTATATCCCACTCTTCTAACAGTAACAAAACGAACTTCAAACTTCCATACATGTAATTACACTTTAGACCTTGACCAGTTACAACAATTACAATTAAACCCTGTATGGGAGGTCAGCGTGTGAGAACCCGTGTTTTTAAATAATTTTCCAGAAATGATGTTGGAGAAGTGTGAGAAATGTTTTAAAATGCAAAATGGGGTCAATGTGAGTTGGTGATTGCATATGAGGTGTCTTTGCAACACATTAGAACCACTAGGGGTGAGGGTGTAATTTGGGGATGTATTTAAAAGCCTAACATCAGATTTTTGGAGCAAAATCACACTCCTCTCCCTCTCTCATGCACCGACACTTTCTCCTCTCTACTCCTCTTCAAAGTTTACTCCATTTCCTCCACAAAATCTACACCTCTACACCTCATTTCCTCAATAATCAACCTCAAATCCATCATCTACGCGTGTTTTAGAGTCCGGGACTCCGTGGGTTTGCTTGGAGCTAGCACATTCGGTTGGGGTTTGCTAGAACAAGCTAGGGCTTTCTCAACTCTCTTCATTGGAGCTCAATCTTTGAGGTAGGGAACTTATTTTTACCTTCACTAAGTGTATATGGTTTGAATGAATGCATTGTGTTCATCTCTTCTCTTGATTTCTCTCCAAGCTCTTAAACCTCCATGGAAGTTGAGTTTGAACTTGATTGATGCTTGATTCTCCATATTTTTGTTGGATTGATCTTAAATTAGTGCTTAGACATGTTCATTTGATGTTTTATGGTGATTTGGAACCTCCCATTTGAGTTGGAGTGAAGCCCCCATCAAGCTTGAAAAGCTGTTAAAATCTGGGCGAAGCCCGCTAGTATTGATACCCCTGCGATCTCGTTTCGATACCAGCGCGTTCTTTTTTTTTTTCTGGTCCGCTGGTATTGATACCCCATTTTGGGGTATTGATACCAGACAGCTCTGAACCTATTTTTTTGTTTAGGCTTTTCCTTGACTCTTGGACATCTTGGGACATCTTCAAATGACTTTATAACTTAAAATCATACTTTTTATCGAACACCTTGATGATTGGGTTGCTTGCTTAGCTCTCCTTTGACCTCGGTCCGATGGTTTGACCATGTACTTGCCTTATTCATCTATTACACTTCAAAACTTGTTGGAAAACACCTCGCTAACTGATAGGCACGCAGTATCGTAGATATAAGTGCCTAAATAGGGTAGTTTTAACACGTTGTTATCTAAATTATTCCCTATTTTCCACTTGATGCGTTGTTTTGGTATGCGTTTGTGTTTTTGTTAATTTTCAGGGAAATAAAGCTATTGGAGACTAAGTGTTGAAGTTGATTTCGCGTGGAAGTGATCGTAACCCATCGCGAGCGCTACAGGAATTTGATGGAGCGCTCAAAAGTGGCACAGCAGGGGTCAAAAATTGAACAGAAACTTGGAGAGCGCTACACCAAAAGAGATGTAGCGCTACCGAATGATTAGAAGTTCAACCGGTCAAAGGGCGGTCAACGGTCAAGAGGAGAGTTAAGGGGCTCAGTAGCGCTACACCTATTCTTAGGTAGCGCTACCGAGAGGTTAATTGCATAGAAACGACAGCGTTTGGTCTTCGTTCAACGTGATTTTATGTTTTATTCCGATTTTTATTGTAACTAGCGAGGGATTAATATAAAAACCCTCTTAACACTCGAAATTAGGGTTCTTGAATTCAGAACTTACATTTATTTCTCTTCAACTTTGGTGGCTGATAAAAAATTCCATTCGACATTCAAGTTTAGTTCAGAATCTTCAGATTTCCGGCTGTTGGATTGGTGTTTTAGCGTTGATAATCAAGTGTGTTTTTCTTCCCGCATTCTGTGGTATCGTGTTTTTCTGTTTTCTTTTTCTTATTTCAATTGTTTGAAGCATGTTTAGATCTAGGGTTAATAGTGTTGTTCCGTTTAATAAAGTGATGAGTGAGTAGTCGTGTAGGTATGGTCACGGGGTGATTAACACGCCGTGGCCAGGGCTGGTGCTTGACCGAAATCCTAGACCTAAATTAATGGGTTGCCCCAAGCGTAGGGCTGAGACCGGTGTAGCACAATACCCGGTAAGACCGGAATCGAATCCACAGAGAAGGTGGAGAGTGCTTACTAAAAACTCGGGTTGTGAAGTTTAACACGGCTCTTAGGTAGTCACCCTTTGTGATTTGATGAGAAAATTAACTAAACTAAGAGAATTTGGTTTTGCTTAAACTATTTAAAAGAAAGTACGGTCGTAGGGTTCATAACACCAGTGACCAGGTCCGGATATTTCCTACTCCATTCGGTGTTCCAAAGAAAACATTTAATTTTAGAGAGAAAAAGATACCCCGAAAGATGCGAATCCTCGTGGTCGCCATTACCCATGTACAGCGAAGAACAAGTTTTTGTCCCCCGTTCCCCGCGTTACATGGGCTCCGACAAAGCTCGGATTCGTCCAACGGAAGTTCTTTAATAACCTAAAATTGCTTTTTCCGTTATTGATTTTGAAAATAGGAGCAAGAACAAATCCAGCCCTGGCCACGGCGTGTTAATCACCCCGCGACCTTACCTATGGGACTACTCACTCATATCAACTTGAACGAATAAAAAAATTCTGAAATAACACATGCTAATATACTTAAATATGAATTAAAACAAGGATTCGAGATCAGATCACGGACAAACTCCCGTAAACTGAGATTAATGTAAATAAAACAGAAAGTTACCGAAGCAATACATGAATCCTCGAACAAAACTTCAAAACTTCAATGAAAAAGGTCTCCAAAAGTCGAATCTCCAAAAGTAAACAATCGGCTGCTAATTCGAAGAAAAATAATCAAATTTTTTTTTTTAATTCGTCCCAAGAACAAAGTATTTTAGGCCATCCGGTATCGATACAGGGAAATCCCTGTATCGATACCCAGAGCTTCTGTTCGCTCAATGTTGCCTAGGTATCGATACAGGCAAATCCCTGTATCGATACCGAGACCTCCAAAATGCTCTTTAAGCTTGTTTGCTCGTCCTTACTTGGGTCCCACCGGTTCCCAATATGCCCGATGTCTTGTGTCCACTTTACGTGCTTCTCCGGCCCGTTTCCTACAAAACAAACACAACAATACCAAAACAAAAGACAACACCGCATCAAGTGGAAAATGGAATAAATCGCGCCTCTAACGCGCTAATTCGCCCTATTTAGGCGCTTATATCTGTGACATTGCGCGCCTATCAGCTGGGTATGTTCTTGCTCCTATTTTCAAAAGTAATAACGGAAAAAGCAATTTTAGGTTATTAAAGAACTTTCGTTGGACGAATCCAGGCATTGTCGGAGCCCATGTAACGCGGGGAACGGGGGACCGAAACTTGTTCTTCGCTGTACATGGGTAAACGGCGATCACGAGGATTTGCATCTTTCGGGGTATCTTTTTCTCTCTAAAGTCAAATGTTTTTTGGAACACCGAATGGAGCAGGAATGTCCGGGCCTGGTCACCAGTGTTAGGAACCCTACGACCGTATCTTCTTTTAAGTAATTTAAGAAAAACCAAATTTACTCTAGTTTAGTTAAGTTTCCCATCATATTACAAGGGGTGGCTACCTAAGAGCCGTTTTAAATCTCATAACCTGAGTTTTTAGTTAAGCATTCTCCACCGTCCCTGTGGATTCGATTCCGGTCTTACCAGGTATTGTGCTACACGGGTCTCAGCCTACGCTTGGGGCAACCCATTAATTTAGGTCTAGGATTTTGGTCAAGCATTTTTGGCGCCATTGTCGGGGAATGGCAAGAGGTGTTAAGAATTCGGGTAGTTAGAGTTTATTCATTTCTTTTTCTTTTTCTTTTAATTTTCTTTAATTCACCAGAGGTAGAGGCAAGCAATCCTCAATTGTAGGAAAGCAATCGCCTCTGAAATCTAAGTACTACAGGGATAACACTAGGCGTCTGGTAGCTATTGAGTCCGAGTCTTCGTTACTAGAAATCCCTGTAGTTGAGGAAGTGTCAACCAGTACTGAGCCTATAGCAATAGACAACCTGCTTGTTGACTTAGAGATTGAGCCACCGATGGCGGAACAGAAAACTATGCGTGACTATATGCATTCCGAGAGCACTACTCCTCTCGGCCCAATAGTTCTGCCAACTGAGACTGTGGAGGCACGCAACGCTTTCACTGTGAAACCGGGAACCCACGATTCTCTTCCTCTCTTTTATGGGAGGGAAAATGAGGACCCGTATGAACATGTCCGCCATTTTGAGGGATTGGTGCGCACCCTGGCCACTGATAAGCCCCAAATGTTGTATATATCCGGGCTTATCTCTCACATTTTGCACACACTTTCGCATTTAAAATACTTTGAATTGTTTGATATTGCGCGTTTGGTGTGTTTTCCAAGTTTTAGGTAAAATGGAGCAAAATGCGTATCCTTAAGCTTCAAATAATCCCCCGGTTGTATCCGGAAGTACCTAAGGTCCCGCAATGCCGTGGAGGACAATCGCCGAAGCTTAGAAGTCGATTCAAGGAGCTTTGGAAGGTTCAAGGAAGGCCCGGAACAAGAAATCTAGAGTGATGAGCCTTGAGAAAATCTGACCAAACGATAGAAAAATGCTCATTTCTCTCAAGATATAAATGCTATGAAGATGAGGTCAATTGGGTTTGAAAGTAGACTCATAGAGCTTTCCAACGGTTCAAGAATCGCCTCATTCCGAGTTCGGACGAAGCCGGGGCGTGCCCGCGAAGTTGGCTCAAAAATCTGCCCGAACAGACAAATCTGGATCGATCCAAATACCTCCGGCCATCATTTTTTGAGCTCTTTTTGCACTTTCCTTTTATGGAAACTTTTGTTTAATGTGTGTGCTTTATTAGATATTATGTAGAGAGAGAAAGGGAAGACTATATTGGGCTCTCTCCTCTCTCCTTCTCCCACTACTTAGGCCTCCTTTGGGTAAAAAAACCATTGTGGTTTATTTTTCGTCTTTATTCACAAAACTTTAAGTTTGACTAATAATTTTTACTTTTTTAGATTTTAGTTTTAGTTTAGCAACAAATCCATTGGAAAAAATTGAATTGAAAACCAAAAAAAACTTTATCCACCTAAAACTTTTTCTTTTAGTTTTTAGCCTTAGTTTTCATTTTTAGTTTTATTTAGCTCCTCCATTGGAGGATTTTGATTTATCTCTCTAGATTTCTCAATCATTTTCATTTCTAGTTAATTTGTCAAGGTTTATTTGTAGCTTCATTCTCTCTATATAAATCTAGTTTATTTGTGTTTTTATTGGTTAAATCTTGTTCTTCATTTCCTAGCTAAATCCTTCTTAAACTCTAGTTTTTATTGGTTGTTTGTTATTTCTCTAAGGTTTAAAGTTGTTGGCAAGTTTGTTATCATCGTTAAAAATCACTTTTCAAAGTTATTGGTCATGTTTATAACTTCCTTAATTAAATTAATTAGTCTTTGCCTAATGAGTGAGTAGTCAATTAGGTAGGGTCATGGGGTGATTGACTCCCCATGACCAAGGTTAATCCAGTTCCTCGCGCAATTTAAAAAAGGCTTTCAACTTTTGTCGAGCAATGAATCGGGATTCACTTTTACGAATCAAAATTAGGGTCTGTAAACCCCTTTGATCGCACGTCGCCCGGGGCTTGACCACTTGGTACGTGCAATGCTTAGGGATAGGGCGACTCAAATGTTTGTCTAAATGGCACAAGAATCCTATTCTTTGTGGAACGCATTTTTCTAGGCAATGGCTTAGTTTCTAAACCATTTGCTCGGGTGCACCTAACGGTGGCTCGAGTCGGTTACCGAGCGTGAGGATTTGGTTAGCTTTGGTTGTGATCGTTATGAACCCCTAGGCTTTACCTTTGTTTAAATTAGTCTTTTTAATCTTCCGAGTCATTCACGAAGTTAAGTGAATTCCACCAACCAAAATCCAAAAGCCAAGTTTGCCGCTTTAAGGCTAAAACTTCATTCGCAAGACAACTCTCACGCCGGGTGCGTTCGGTCCCTGTGGATTCGACCCGGTCTTACCGGTTATTATGCTACTGCCGACCTAGCCCTACGCTTGGGGCGACACCATCTACGACACAATCCAAGGTCGCAAGCAGCCACCACTACCCAGTGGGAAAATGCTTGCCTTAAGCTTTTCCCCGCTTCTTTGAAGGATAGTGTGGATAAGTGGCTCAGAATGCAAAAGGAGCAATCTCTCACGACGTGGGCAGTTGTGAGGGAGCTGTTCTATAGGAAGTATTTCTCCGAAAGTAAGTCACAGCACCTTACTCGCCAAATCCAGTCATTTAGGCAAAAAGAGAGCGAGTCATTTTTGAGGTGCTGGGAGAGGTTTAAGGACTTGTTGTTGTCCTTACCCCACCATGGGTATGAGAAACACCAGTTGGTGACATTCTTCCAATTGGGCCTAAATATTGCGACGGCCCAGCAGATTGAGTACCTCTGTAGAGAGGGAGATTTCTTAGATAAGGCCCCAGATGAGGCATGGGATTTTCTAGAGGAGTTGACCGAAAAACATCAAAGTTGGGAACCTTCCGACCTCGCTGACAGGGCCATAGCTGCACAGGAACCCAGTGGGTTCGGTATTTTCCCCTTTAGTGTGAGAGAACACACTGTCCAGACTCAGCTGGACAAACTGTCCAAGCAAATGGAGGACTTGCGGCTGAAGCAAGTCCAACAGGTGAATGATGTGAGAGTTGAGGAGGTGTGTGCGCTTTGTGAGTGTCCGGGGCATTCAGTGACTGCCTGCCCCGCTTTTCAGATGGTTAAGGAGGCATACCAAAGTAACCAGGCTGAGGTGAATGCGGTGAACCAGCATTGGGATCCGTTCTCAAACACCTATAATCCGGGCTTGGGCTCATCACCCAGCCCTGAGTTGGAGAGATCCTAAAGTACCAGTGCCACCCCAGGCACCACCTCAGCAACAGATGCAACCATACCGGCCTCCTCAAGGCCAAATGTCCCAATTCCGTTATCCCTCACAGAATCAACAGGGGTTCGGTCATTCATTTTCTGGACCACCCCCAGGCATAAATCATCCTACTAGAGATAGACAGACTGATGAGATGTTGAAGGCTCTCATGCAGTCTCAACTAAGTTTTACGGAGCAGACTAAGCAAGCCATAGGAGACATTAGGTCTCAATTGACTCAGTTGACGGCAGCAGTTGGGCAAGCCCAACAGGAGAGGGGAAGATTTTCCTCTCAACCTCACGCCAATGCTGTCGGTACTAATTTTCTAGGAGATGGTTCAGGCACAAGTAATTCGAACCCCAGTCCGGAGGAAGCAAAAGCGATCACCACTCTCAGAAGTGGGAAGGTGATTGATAAGACGATCCCTCCGAAGCAAAAACCGGTTCCACCTCCGGAGCCGGTCACTGCACCAGTTGTTGTCCCTGCCGTGGAGAAGTGTACTAAGGAAGAGAAAGAATCAGAGTCACCTGAGGTGGTGGTGCCCGCACCTGCGGCCCCCACGACTCCTTTGCCACCCGTTGCACCATATCCCCATCGCTTGGTGGCAAAGCCGAACGTCAATGTGAACTTCCAGATTCTTGAGTTGTTCAAGAAGGTTCAGTTTCCTATTTCTTTAATGGAAGCCATTGACGCTATTCCTTAGTTTGCTAAGGTGCTGAAAGAGCTGTGCACATCGAAACGGAGAACTAAGAGTCAGTACAAAGTGCTTTTGACGGAGCAGGTGAGCTCCATTCTCCAAGCTGATATTCCGATTAAGCGGAAAGATCCAGGTTGTCCCACCATCCCTATAGCTATTGCGGGCCAGAGTTTTGAGAAGGCCTTGCTGGATTTGGGAGCAAGTGTCAATTTGCTCCCATATTCGGTATACTTGAGATTAGGCTTAGGTGATCTTAAAGCCACACCGGTCACGCTACAGCTGGCTGACCGGAGTGTGAGAATTCCTAAGGGGATAGTGGAGGATGTGTTGATTCAAGTGGGGGAGTTTCTGTTCCCCGTAGATTTCATTGTTTTGGACACGTGTCCAATTCCGGAAGTACTTGAGAAGACTCCCATTATCCTCGGCCGTCCATTTTTAGCCACCTCCAGTGCTGTAATGAATTGCAAAACTGGACAAGTCCAATTATCATTTGGGGACTTGAAGATGGAGGTGAATGTTTTCAATGTGGATAACCGAGTAGAGGATGATGAGGAGGTCTATGAAGTGAGTCTGATCGACACGCTGGTGAAAGAGCATGTCGAAAATATTTTGTACAAGGATCCTCTAGAGATAGCGCTGGCCGCCAAAGAGGCGTTATTTTTAGATTCTCCAGAGGTCGGGAGTTTGATGGAGATGCTAGCAATTGAGGATGTATGTGGCGCCGTTTGGGACCCAGTTCTCGAACCGCTGGGCGCCCCATTATCTAAAGTTCTCCCATCATCGGTCCAGCCACCGAAACCTGAGTTGAAGCCTCTGCCGGATACGTTGAAATATGCCTTTCTAAAAGGTAATGATACGTTTCCAGTGGTGATCTCCTCCTCCCTGGAGGCAGAACAGGAGGCCAAATTACTTGCCCTGCTGAGAGAGCATATAGGGGCAATTGGCTGGACGATAGCTGATTTAAAGGGTATTAGTCCTACGGTGTGTACACACCGCATTTTTCTGGAAGAGGATGTGAAGCCTTCTAGGCAACCTCAGCGGCGTCTGAACCCCAATATGAAGGAGGTGATTCGGACGGAGGTGCTTAAACTGTTAGATGCGGGTATCATTTACCCGATTGCCCACAGTGAGTGGGTAAGTCCCGTTCAGGTTGTGCCTAAGAAGGCAGGAGTGACTGTTGTGAGGAATGAGGAGGGTGAGCTAGTGCCAACCCGTGTGCAGACCGGGTGGCGTGTTTGCATTGACTACCGGAAGCTCAACGCGAGCACCCGGAAGGATCATTTTCCCCTCCCATTTATTGACCAAATTTTGGAGAGAGTTGCGGGCAAAGCGTTCTATTGTTTCCTGGATGGATACTCTGGCTACAATCAGATTGAGGTAGCCATGGACGACCAGGAAAAGACCACATTCACGTGCCCATATGGTACTTTTGCCTACCGTCGCATGCCTTTTGGCTTGTGTAATGCTCCTGACACCTTTTCACGGTATATGATGGGAATTTTCAGCGATATGGTAGAGAAAATTGTGGAGGTATTCATGGATGACTTTTCAATTTTTGGGGATTCATTTGACGGATGTCTCGAGAACTTAGGAAAGGTCTTGACAAGGTGCGAGGAAAGGCGACTTGTGCTGAATTGGGAGAAGTGTCACTTCATGGTGACCCAAGGAATTGTTTTGGGACATATTGTCTCATCCAAGGGTATTGAGGTGGACAAGGCGAAGATAGACTTAATTGCGAATCTTCCCACTCCAAAGACTGTCAAGGTTGTCCGGTCTTTTCTAGGTCACGCCGGTTTTTACCGGTGATTTATTAAGGATTTCAGCGCCATCTCCCGGCCATTGTGTCAGTTGTTAGCGAAAGACACACCCTTTGTGTGGTCCGACACTTGTGAGGGGGCCTTTCAGAAGTTGAAGCGGAGTCTCACTACTCCGCCAATCGTTCAGCCCCCAGATTGGAGTTTGCCATTTGAGCTGATGTGTGACGCATCCGACTATGCAGTCGGAGCGGTTTTAGGTCAGAGGCGAGGGAAAGATCCCTGTGTCATTTACTATGCGAGCAAGACGCTGAATGAGGCACAACTTAACTACACCACCACTGAGAAGGAATTGTTAGCGGTGGTGTTTGCCTTAGATAAGTTTCGGTCCTACTTGGTGGGTTCGCAAATTATGGTGTATACCGATCATGCGGCCTTGAGGTATTTGATGACCAAGCAGGATGCGAAGGCTCGCCTTATCCGGTGGATTCTTTTGCTGCAAGAATTCCACCTCATCATTAAGGATAAGAAAGGGGTGGAGAATGTAGTGGCAGATCATCTGTCTCGTCTGGAGTTTGAGGACCCGACCTCTCATTTTCCTATCGCAGATACTTTTCCTGATGAGCAGTTGTTCGCTGCTAATGCGTGCCCGTGGTTTGCGGATATAGCCAATTATTTGGTGACTGTCCAGATTCCACCCCATTGGACTACACCTGAAAAGTAGCGATTCTTAAGAGAGGTCCGGCAGTATATTTTTGATGATCCATATGTGTTCAAGTACTGCGCGGACAAGATAGTGCGCCGTTGTGTCCCCGAGGTTGATCAGAGGGGAATTTTAGAGTTTTGTCATTCAGAGGCGTGTGGCGGTCATTTTTCCGCCAAGAAAACCACCGCCAAGGTTCTACAGTGTGGCTTCTTTTGGCCAAGTCTGTTTAAGGATGCATATGTTTTCTGTAAGTCTTGTGACCATTGCCAAAAGTTAGGCAAAGTTGGCCCGCGAAATATGATGCCCCTCCAAAATATTTGTGTTGGAGGTCTTTGATTGTTGGGGCATTGATTTTATGGGCTCATTTCCGGTGTCACATGGTTTTGAGTACATCCTCCTGGCGGTGGATTATGTGTCAAAGTGGGTGGAGGCGATTCCCACTACGACCAGTGATTCAAAGGTGGTGCTTGAATTTTTGAAGAGTAATGTTTTATCGCGATTTGGCATGCCACGTGCCATTATCTCTGATCAGGGCACCCACTTTTGTAATCGGTCCTTTGAGGCGTTGATGAGGAAGTATGACATCTCCCACAAGGTGTCTACGGCCTATCACCCTCAGACCAATGGCCAGGCTGAGCTGGCCAATCGAGAAATTAAGGGGATCTTAGAGAAAACAGTAAATCCGAGTAGGAAGGATTGGTCCCTGCGCTGATTGATGCGTTGTGGGCCTACCGCACTGCCTATAAGACCGTGTTGGGTGCTTCACCTTATCGGCTTGTTTACGGTAAGGCCTGTCACCTTCCCGTGGAGATGGAGCATAAGGCCCATTGGGCCATTCAGACGGTGAACGCAAGTTTGCCAGAAGCAGGTGCTCATAGGAAGCTCTAGCTGTGTGAGCTCAAAGAAATTAGGAATGATGCGCATGAAAGCACTAGCATTTATAAAGCTAAGGTTAAGGCGTACCATGATAGGAATATTCAGCGCAAAACCTTTAGTGTTGGGTAGAAAGTCTTACTTTATAATTTGCGCATTCACTTATTTCCTTGTAAGTTGAGGTCTCGCTGGGATGGGCCGTATATAGTCCATAAGGTTTACCCGAACGGTTCGATAGATGTCTGCGATCCTAAGCATAATCATATTTTCAAAGTTAATGGGCAGCGTCCTAAACCATTTTTAGACATAATAGACGTAGATGAACCTGAGGAGGACTTAGTTGATCCAGTTTACTCGGATACTTCCGTTGTCTAGCCGTTGGGCTATGTTTTTACGGGTAGCTCATGCGTACCATGCTTTTCATTGAGTGTGGACCCGGCTCCTAGCAATAGGGGTACCCATCATTGACTTGGGTCTATAGCTTCGCACGCCGCTATTAAAATAAGGATCGTGTGCTATGCTCCGGTTAGTAAGGGCGATTTGTGTATTTTCGTGTATGTTTTTAATTTTCATTGAAATTATTATTTTTTTTTCCAGTTTAGGGCTTTTGATTTGTTGGTCTTGTATAGCCACCCGTTTCTCGCTCATTCGCTTGACACGGGGAGAAAAGTATGACACGTGAGACTGCGTGAATGTCTGGTGGTGTTCTTTTATATTCATTATTTCTTGTTGTGGCCCGGCTTCCACGAGCGGGCGGGACTGATGTCATTTGTTGCCTAGTAGGTAGTTGGTTCTTAAGTCTTTTGCAGGACGAGCATGCTACCACACCTACCGGGGCCGCCCGGGGGTTTAAAAGATCTATCCTTTCATTTATTTTTATTCTTTTCGTTGCTCGGGACTAGTAACCTTCAAGTTGGGGGGTGTGATAGGCACGCAGTATCGTAGATATAAGTGCCTAAATATGGTAGTTTTAACACGTTGTTATCTAAATTATTCCATATTTTCCACTTGATGCGTTGTTTTGGTATGCGTTTGTGTTTTTGTTAATTTTCAGGGAAATAAGGCTGTTGGAGACTAAGTGTTGAAGTTGATTTCGCGTGGAAGTGATCGTAACCCATCGCGAGCCCTATAGGAATTTGATGGAGCACTCAAAAGTGGCACAGCAGGGGTCAAAAATTGAACAGAAACTTGGAGAGCGCTACACCAAAAGAGATGTAGCGCTACCGAATGATTAGAAGTTCAACCGGTCAAAGGGCGGTCAACGGTCAAGAGGAGAGTTAAGGGGCTCGGTAGCGCTACACCTATTCTTAGGTAGCGCTACCGAGAGGTTAAGTGCATAGAAACGACAGCGTTTGGTCTTCGTGCAACGTGATTTTATGTTTTATTCCGGTTTTTATTGTAATTAGCGAGGGATTAATATAAAAACCCTCTTAACACTCGAAATTAGGGTTCCTGAATTCAGAACTTACATTTATTTCTCTTCAACTTTGGTGGCTGATAAAAAATTCCATTCGACATTCAAGTTTAGTTCAGAATCTTCAGATTTCCGGCTGTTGGATTGGTGTTTTAGCGTTGATAATCAAGTGTGTTTTTCTTTCCGCATTCTGTGGTATTGTGTTTTTCTGTTTTCTTTTTCTTATTTCAATTGTTTGAAGCATGTTTAGATCTAGGGTTAATAGTGTTGTTGCGTTTAATAAAGTGATGAGTGAGTAGTCGTGTAGGTATGGTCGCGGGGTGATTAACGTGTCGTGGTCAGGGCTGGGTATATTCTTGCTCCTATTTTCGAAAGTAATAACGGAAAAAGCAATTTTAGGTTATTAAAGAACTTTCGTTGGACGAATCCGGGCATTGTCGGAGCCCATGTAACGCGGGGAACGGGGGACCGAAACTTGTTCTTCGCTGTACATGGGTAAACGGCGACCACGAGGATTCGCATCTTTCGGGGTATCTTTTTCTCTCTAAAGTCAAATGTTTTTTGGAACACCGAATGGAGCAGGAATGTCGGGGCCTGGTCACCAGTGTTAGGAACCCTATGATCGTACCTTCTTTTAAGTAATTTAAGAAAAACCAAATTTACTCTTGTTTAGTTAAGTTTCCCATCATATTACAAGGGGTGGCTACCTAAGAGCCGTTTTAAATCTCACAACCCGAGTTTTTAGTTAAGCATTCTCCACCGTCCCTGTGGATTCGATTCCGGTCTTACCGGGTATTGTGCTACACCGGTCTCAGCCCTACGCTTGGGGCAACCCATTAATTTAGGTCTAGGATTTGGTCAAGCACTAACTTATCGTGGCACGAATTATGTTTTGTCTTGATTTCTCAAATTCTTGGACACGTGTTATCTTTGCCAAAATCGGTACACTACGAGTTTTCAAACCAAACGGATTACATTGAAGTTTTGGACACTTGATGGTTTAACGAACTTTTGAGAATGATGGTTACTTATTCTAGGGCCACCGTTTGGTGCGTCCCCAGCCATGGGTGTTCGGAGCCCACGAATTCCGGCAGGGGTGTTCGGAGCCCATGAAATCCGGCAGGGGTGTTCGGAGCCCACGAAATCGGGAAGGGGTGTTCGGAGCCCACGAAATCCGGCAGGGGTACACGGAGCCCACGAAATCCGGCAGAGTGATTCATTCCCTATTAAAAACAAGTGGTTATTTATGGTGAGTTGAAAAATGGATTGTTTTATGAAAAATATGATGTTTTGAAGAAATCGAACACACGACTTGAATTGTGACGGTTTTGAGGAAATTGATGGACACTTGGGGATCTTGTGGACACTTCTTCATTGAGTCGATCATCCGTAGCTCATTCTAGCCTAATCATTCATGTGTATCATATTATCACGTGCATCTTTCATTCTCTATACCCTTAGTGATAGTAGAAAAGTTTCCTACGAGCTAGTGAACTCACCCTATCATTTTTATGTACTCGGCAAGGCACATAATTGGGATGTTTGACGCGTGGATGCATATCATGAAGCATATTTGACATGGAGTTATTTTATCCTCTCCATAGTTTATGTATTTTTGGGAGATGATCTTGTAACTTCTATTTTCTTCAATTTTTGACAAAACTTGGTTTATGTAATAACTCTTAACTCTTGATTACTTGTGCATGGGTACGGGTACCTCAAGTAGAAACTCATTGTATTTTGACTTGACTTTTCTATGGGAAGTTGTTTGACTTTGATTGATCCTACGTAGATTTTATTTGTATTTGGTTTATTAAATTTGAGGGCGTGACACAGCGCGAGACCCCCCGTTGACCAGAGTCAACGTTGACCCACCATTGAGATCATGACAAGTGTCACCCAGGTGGTGCGATGTCCGCGCGACACGTGGCACTCTCCGCGAAGGTACTTTTACCAGCATTTTTACCGGCATTTTCATAAAAATGTAGAAGTCTAATTTTTTTTTAAAAATTCTGCCGTATAATATAAATATTTTTTTATTGTGCATTGTGAAACATCATGTGAGCTAACTCAGTTGGTAAGCTCGCGCGCTCGAGGGGCAAAGTCGCGAGTTCAAATCTTGGGGGAAACATTTCTTCTCAAGATTGCTCGCCGCGCAAACTGCATGCAGGTGTCACGTGGCATTTTGTTTTTTTTTGACGTGGCATTTTGTTTATAAGGCAATAAGCTTTCCTGGCATTTTCACAGCAAATAGTGTTGGGTATTGTTGGCATTTGTGAAGATATTTCCCGGCATTTGTAACATTACCGACACCTGTATAGACGGCATTAGTAATAAATACTGGTAATACTTAACAAATGCCAATAATATTCTTTTCCAGCATTTTGTAAAGGCAAAATTTCCTGCGGTGGCTACGAAGTAAAATAGTAAAATATGTGCCCACAACTTAACTCATTTGTACGACTTTCCTCTTAGAAAGCAAAGCCAAGAAGGTCCCGTGCACCCACCTATTTGTTCACGTTTTCTTTGCCTTTCCTAATAATCCGAGCCCAACCACAATCATTTAATACCTCAAGGCTTACGCCGGGTAATTACCCGATCATTTGCTCCGATCGACTGCAACGGAGAGTTTCAATCTGCTCCAGCAAATGGGTTTGTGTGTAGAATGAAGTATATACTTGTGTTGTGTGTGCATAAATATACATGTACATGCATATTCCAATACTAAAATTTAGAAACTAAAACGGGAAATATGAATAACAATATTTTAATAGAGATTAGGTAAAATAAAAGTATTATTGGAGTATTGAAAGAGACGTGTGTAGGTAAAGTGAAGAATGTACACGGTTACTTTTAAGACATGGTTAGGTAAAATGAAGAATGTACAGTACTATTAGCCAATTTATTAACGCAGGAATAACGAATGCGAAAAAGTTAAACAACAACATAAAAAAAATACTACTCCTACTAGTACTTGGGCATAGTTTTCCAAAAGATTTTAGTAACTCAGTTGCTAAAATCATGGTGATTTTAACAAATGAGTTTAGCTGGTGCTAAAATCATGGTTTTGAAATCGAAAAATCAAGTGGTTTCGTGTATCGTTTCTCGATTTTTTTCGCACCAAATTAAAGTACTTCTCGTGTAATTTAATTCGGTGTAAAAAGTTCAAAAAATAATACATGGAAACACTTAAATTTTTTATTTGAAATACCATGATTTTAGCAACTGAGTTGCTAAAATCTTTTGGAAAACTATGCCTAATTTAACTTAATTATCTAATAAAAAACACCTTTAAGTAGTCTACTCATCTGGTGATTTGGGAAGAGGGCATCCTGTAGTGCACTGCCGCACTATAGAGTTGTAGTGCGGCATCCGAGCCGTTGATCGCGCAATCAACGGCTCGGATTTCATCTTGATGCTTGCATGATCCGAGCCGTTCATTGCCGAGATGAAATCCGAGCCGTTCATTGCCGAGATCAATGACTCGTGTGCCGCACTACAGGGTTGTAGTGCAACAGTGCACTACAGGATCCCTGGATCCGTGATTTGGGGCTGAACTTTCTTGTGGGGTGACTCAATTTTCGAGGTCGCGGCTGAACTTTCTTCTGATGTCACATTAAACGGAAAGAAATGCAAGTGGAAGTTGGGACGTGAGGACCGAAAACATAATCCAAGAAAAAGTGGAGAGAGTGGTTCCACCACATATTGACTTTGAAGATAGACTTATCCAAACACAAAAAAAACATTTGTCTAGGATGGATGGATCCGTATCGGGCCCGAAAGCATGTCTTCCTCATTGTTTGTCCTCTTAGGGCTTGTTCTCCTATACATTTTTTTCAATAAAATTTTATATTTAATCAAATTCCAATCTCAACACATAAGAGACGCTTCACGCGCTCAGGAAAATAGGCCATGGCCCAAGGAAATTTGAAGAATTCTATCAAAAAATTAGTCAACCGGGTTCGCATTGCAAGCCTCGTGCCGGGGGTGCAAATCCCTGAAATTTGAAGCCTCACACGCACAAACAATAGTTAGCCTCACGTTTATAGAAATGAAAAAAAATAAAAAAATTTGTGCTAATTAGAGTGCACAGTGCCATTACAATAATTAGAACAGTTCTTTTTTTGGCTGATTGATTCAATTACAAATCTTTTTGTATGATTCTGATTCCAAAAGTTATGTTTCTTCTTTTCCTATATAAGGAGCTATATTTTGGGCTGTGTTATCCTGGAGACGACATGGATGTTACTGCTTGCACAGTGAGGGCGGAGCTACGAAACCTTTTAAAAAGAGCGACCTAGATCACGACTCAACCCAAAACAACAGACAATTCCGTTCTAGTATTTTTTTCTTCAGTAACAGATTGCGAGGTAAAAAGTTCCATATTTTCCTACAGTATTTCCAACAGTTTTACTTTCTAACTTTCCAGTTTTTGTTTTTACGGAGGAGTATTTAATTTGAATGAGTAATGTCTATATTTTTGGTAATTAAGGAACATATAAATTTGGCGCCTACTAACGTATGAATGAGAATGCCGATAATAAAATGATTCTTTCACCGGGATCACGGTTGCTTCCATTTCTTTTCATGTGAAATAAGAGGATTTTCCTGGAATGATCGCACCAAAAAATTATTTTTCATAATTTTGAGTGAATTTTGAATTCTAGAGATCCCAATCGTTCATCTGTCATAATTTTGAATCCAAGCGGGAGTAAATGGACACCAAACATTTTTGGTGCAAATTGTATGTGTATAAGTATGTTTTGTCTGCCATGTTAATACTCCCATTCCATTACTCAGCTGTATGCTCAATAAATTACTTAGAAAACGTGTTATACATTTTCCAAGAACCTAGCAAGAAAATATAGCTAGCAAGAAAATATTACCTCTACCCAAGAACCTCGCCAGTTTTATCTCGCCGGAGCAAATGGCAAGACCATTGGAGATTCTCTTACAGAGGTATCTCGACTAACCTCAAACTCCCAAATACTCCTACTAATAAGTAATCAGGCTTGAATATTTGGGCTCGAACTTGAATTCCACTACAAAGCCAAATTTGGCTGCTGTTGTAAGACTCGAGTCCTGTCTCCTCCTTCTATTTAATCACGTGACTGATAACCCACTCTGTCTCTCTCCATCTCACCTCGCTTTTCAGAACTTTCATAGAAACTCACAGGGAAAAAAAAAAAAAAAGAGTTCAAAAATTCCACCAAGTGGACCCATGTGGGAATTAAAAAATTAGGAACTTTTGAAATACCCGCCAATCCACCCCTTATAAATACCCTCTCTCTCTCTCTCTCTCTCTCTCTCTCTCTCTTATATACAAAACAGAAGTTCATGAACTTTTATTTGCAGAATCCCCACCAATCCCCTTATAAATAGTTCTCTCCCTCTTTCTCCCCCCCAAAAATACCTCTCTCTCTCTCTCTCTCTCTCTCTCTCTCTCTCTTATATACAAAACAGAACTACATAATTATATGCTCTGTTAAGATAATGTACACGCAAACAGAAGGTGATTTTGATCCCGAATTAGCTCTGCTCGATTCAATAAGACATCACTTACTGGGCGAACACGATCATCCTGCGATGACTTCCGGCTTCTTATTGCCTTCCATGCCTGAAAATTGGGGAGAATTATTACCTCTCAAGGAAAACGATTCCGAAGATATGCTTCTATACGGCCTCCTCAACGAGGCCGTGAATCTCCGGTGGCTTCCGTCGCTCTCTGCGGAAACTGCCACCGCCGTGAAAATGGAGCCGAAAAATGGTAATTTAGAGGGAAAATTTGATTTAGCGGTGGAGCCGCCAGCAACGGCGGCAATGCCTGCGGTGGTTCCGTCGAGGGGGAAGCACTACAGAGGAGTGAAGCAGCGGCCGTGGGGAAAGTTTGCGGCGGAGATTAGGGATCCTGCGAAAAACGGGGCCCGGTTTGGCTCGGGACGTTTGAGACGGCAGAGGACGCCGCGTTGGCTTACGATAGGGCGGCTTACCGCATGCGCGGGTCACGTGCGTTGATCAATTTCCCGCTCCGGATTAATTCCGGTGAAGCCGAGCCGGTTAGGGTTACTTCAAAGAGGTCGTTGCCGGAGCGATCATCTTCGTCATCATCGGAGTGTAGATCGCCGAAGAGGAGAAGGAAGGTGGTGGCCACGGCGGAGCAGGCAGGGGTGGTCCGAGTTAAGGTGGAAGCAGGGAGCGGGTTCGAGGGTATAGAACTTTTGCCGGCTCCACTAGGTGAACAACTGTCGGTTGGTGGTTGCTGATTGGTTTGCTGGAATCAGGGTCCATGCTGTGCACATGATCCACATCACCATACGGTGCGGGATCCGTCTTGCAGAGGACGGGATCCCCCCCACCATACGCCTGGTGCGGCAGGAACTCTTCTTCCGGCTTGCTGTTGTTGGTTTTTTTAATAAGAAGCAAATTGTCATTACACATGGACCGAGTGGTATAGAAGTTGTCGGTTCGAATTGATAGTGATATGAGCCCCAAAAAACATCATTTTTTTGGTATTATTATTTTGTAATGTTCCTATTAATTTTGAAACTTTCACTAAAGAGTTGTTGATGTTTGGGATTTTGAATTCAAGAACTTTCTATTTAACGCATTCTTTACAATATTTTTGTGCTTCTAAAGATTATAGTGAAATGTTATTTTTACAGTGCTTTCCAGCGTAGCGGAAGATTAAAATTTTCGGATAACTACAGTAACATAATATTAACCAGCGTTTGAGGCACAGTTGAAGTGAGTAACCACTTTGAAAGTTTTTTTTTTTTTTTTGAACAGAAGAAATTCAATTTAGTAATTAAGCTCAGCGACACTTACGACGTCCAAAATACACAGATAGGCTCAGTTTGGATGACAGTAATCTCGAGGGGGAATGAGAATGTGATGTTTTTTATCGATGATTCCAACGTATGGAAAATACAAGAACGAGAATGTGATGTTAGGCTATTCTGATTCCGACATTTGGTAGAGATAGGAATAGGAACGTGATTCCTAATGACATATTCAATCCGGAATCACATTCCCAGACATAGTGCGAATCTAATCTCTCCCTTACCCCATGAGAATCTCAGATTTCTGGCTCATTCATTAAGAAAATGAAACGTTGACTTTAATAAATTTTCAAAATAATTGTAATTTCCCGCGTAAAATCACTGAATTAATCCAAACACCGAATGCAATTCCTTCAGGTATTCAATTCCTAGGAATTTGATTCCCGGTAATCATATTCCTATTCTTTACCAAGAAAATTTCCAAAAATTTGATTTCCGGTAATCATATTCATATTACTACTCAAGAATCTAGTCATGCAAACACATCCATAGAAATCTAGTAAAACAACCCAACAAATAGGGATAAACAACAAAGCACAAAGTAAGAAAGTTCTCTCAATCAACTCAACAAGAGCCTCAAGCTCACAAACACATACTCAAAGACGCAAACAGATCGATTGCGCAAACAAAACGAGCCAAAGTCGGGTGTAGTGTGAGTCGACGAAGAAGGAGAGAAACTCCTTACGGGTCGTCTAGATCCGAACCATATTAATGGCCAACAAAGTCGACATGAGCTAATTTTAAAAAGTGCCGACCACGACGAGCACGGAAATTACTCTTGACTAGAAACGCAACCAAAACAGATTTTTATTAACCACCACCAACACCCACCAAATCCGGGAGATCCGTTGGAAATTAATAAAATGGGTTTATCTTTTTCCATTTTTGACAAGAAAAATTTAATTTCATTTACAAAAGGGGCACCACTAATCGGGAAAACCAACCGGAAAGACACCTCACCTTCAACTAACAAGAGTCGAAAAAAAAAAACCATTCTCTTCTCATCCTTATTGGCCACCACCATTAGTTGCCACTATTTGACTTTTCAATCCAGTCTAAGAAATAGTTAGCCATCTTCACCTCACCGGTCGGATCCTTGAAAACCATATTTACAATCCAATTATTTTTACTTTTTATTTTCTCAAAACCACCATGGAAATTTTTTTACAAAATGAATCAAGGTCCAATGAAAAGAAGTGAAGAAAAAATTATCAGGAATGGTGGAGAGAGGACACACTATTTTTAGATGGAGTAGGGGAGGAGAGTTTTAGAGAGAATTTTGGGAGGAAAGGGGATTTAAAACCAGGAGGAGGCACCCCTTGCCCCTTCCCCCAAAACCCATTAAAAGCAGCATGAAACTTCCACTAGAAACACTTTAAAGAGAGAGGGGAGAGGATATTTTAGAGAGAGGGTCATCCAACCACTTTTGAAATTTGAAACCAAAATTATGGAAGAATAAAATTGGCAAGAAGTGAAGGTAAGTAGATCAATTTTAATTATTTGGGTTTATCTTTTCCATTTCAAAATTTTTATTAGTTTTACCTGAAAATTTATTACTTTTTTTTGATTCGCGTTCATGAGAAAAATATACAAAGTGAAAAAATTCTGACAAAATGCTAAAAAACGTTCATTGAAGACAACATATTATTCATCGAGAACACTTGTGACTCTTCAAGTTAGGAGGTCTTTGTGAGTCTCATTTTCAGTTTTTCATTTTTAAATTTTTGGCTTTTTTACTTTTTAAATTATAGTCAGAATATATTTTGAATTTGGAAGAAAAATATGCATAATGCATTTTATACAAGAGTAGTGCTTGGAAGATATGTCCAAGATACATTTTGTGTGGGTATTTTTGTTAATGAAAATGAGAAAAGTGTAAAATGAGAAGTGGAAAAGCTCCTCACCACCTCTTTTTCACTTCTCCTTTCTAAAGTCTAAAATGGAAAACTCATTTTAGGAGAGGTCATTTTGGCCCAAGTATCCCAAACATCGAAATTACGTGTAATTTTCAAATTCAAAAATATCGTACTTACAAAAATAATTTTCTTATTAATATGGATCTTGTTTGATATATCTTATTGAGAACTTTAATACGGTGAAAAAAAAATCAAAAACTATTTTGGTAAATATATTATTTTTTAGTTTGAAAATTACACATAATTTTATAGTGGAGTATCAAATTAAGACGGATGGAGTTGACTCGTACTCTGTTTTGGTCCATGTTACGAGGCTCGAAGAAGTTATTGGTAAGCTACAATGGCTAAGAGGAGAAGATTGTTGGGCCATGTGTGAGCAATGAGAGATCAGTTGTCAAGCCTACTGAAAACGATTTGGGCTTGGGCAATTTTCTAGCCGAAGCACAGACAAATGGAGTTGTTTGTTAAAGGTTTGAAAAAGGGTTTTGGAGTAATAAGTTAATATATAGAGATAGATAGAGAGATGGAAGTATACTAATTGGAGAGAAAATTTATTGGAAACTATGCATGCATGTTGATTGAGATAGTTTTTCTGAGAACCCAATTGTTGTTTTTATGTGGTTTGGGTTTGAGTACTCCGAATTCTAAGATTGGTGTACGTGAATTCATTACTGCTACGATTTTTGTTAACTTTCTGTTTGTCTTCTTTGTCTTCATATTTTTTTCCACTTTTGTTTTTTTCCCTTATTATTGAAGCTAAGGTTGTTTGAAGTTTCTCCTGTCAAAGTTGATGACATGTGTTCCAGATTTCTATGCAATTTCCTTCAGGCATTACCATATCGAAAAAACTTTCATTTGCTCTTTTATAGTTTAGACATCTATGTGTATTGTGTTGAATTACTATATAGGAAAAGATTTTTCAAGCCAAAGAGGACCTTTAGTAATGTCAAAAAATTCTTGATGAAACCACGGCAGGGGTGGGAGACAAATTTGCCGCTCGCAATTCAAGTGAGAACACATCTACAAGGCTTTGGAATTGCCCTACTACAAGCAATATCAAAGATACCTCACAACTTTTAATATGCATATTCCTATTATGCGTATTCTTTAGAGAAACTGAAGAAATCGGTTCGACTGATTGATTGGTTCGAGAAAGAGATGATAGAACTTGTATGAAAATGTGTTCAAGAATTGAACACATATTGTATTATTCAACTAGAAATGGAGTTACAATTGGGAAAAGAATTACAAGTGGAGGGGAGAGAGAGAATTACAAGAGGAGGAGAGAGAAGAGAAGAGAATTACAGAAGGTAAGAGAGAAGGAACCAATACATTCGACACCCCTACTGCGACTCCCTAATGCCCTTATATCCCACTCTTCTAATAGTAACAAAACGAACTTCAAACTTCAATATATGTAATTACACTTTATACCTTGACCAGTTACAACAATTACAATTAAACCCCAAACCCTAACATTACTCCCCCCTTGAAACCAACCTTGTCCTCAAGGTTGAAAGAAAGAAGAACCAATTTGTGCAAAATGGCAGTCGACAACCAGGTCAGAAGAAATGTAGCTTGAATGAGAATATAGGTGGCAGCAACAGAGGATGTCAGAGTATCTAACAATTCTTCAGATGGTGGCTGAATATGTAGTCGTTGCTGCAACATATGACTGCAGGTATGTAGCAGTTCTTCATTGGGTGGCTAATATGGTGTTATTGCTGTAGTTTGAGGTCTTCATTAAAGCACTTGTTTTCTACCATTGTGCTTTGAATATAAAGAAAGGACCCATCTCTCAAAAGTTCCAAAAACTACCTTGAATATAAAGAATCAGAGTTTCAACTGAGGGCTCAAGCAATTTATCTAACACTTAGCACAACCGCAAAAGAAACTACCTTGAACATGTGGGTCATTTTCAAATCCATACCATATATTACGGTTGGCAAGGACTTGGAGACCAATCAGTAGTTGTAAAATTGAACAAGAAAACTAAGCTGAGCTGATATCGGGTTCATCCGAGTCACCCATGCTGATGTCCACCGTGTTTCTGTATTCCCAATATTGGTCAGGAGTGTTATCGAACACATCGCACACACAATCCAAGAGACCCAATCTGTCCTTTCGAGGATAAAGATTAACAGAGCTTGAAGTAAAAGGTATATTGCTTTGGTGTAACATGTCCGTAAATTCGAATCCCCCTGGAATGAAACCTTCTTGAAGGCAAATCCCCCTGGATCCCAGAACTTATAGAAACAAGAAATGCAGAGGCAAGAACCAAACTTCGCAGCCCAAGTAACCCTTCCACGAAGAATTTTATGATCTTCTGCCAAGGGACCCTCACCCATCTTAACTCTATTATTTTTGGCTGTCACAAGATTCAACATACTGGGCTTCGAGGCAATGGCTTTGAAAGACTGAACTAAAAAGAAAGGAAGGTTGGAACTATGGCTTAAAGAGGAGATGCCAATCTGTTGCTCCAAAATTCTGGCAACAGAATGCATATTTGGTTCCGACCTATTCTCAAAACACTGATTGATAGTCATAGCTTCACCAAGCACTGCAACAATAACCTCTTCAAACTCCAGTAATTGCAGCTGAAATTCAGCAATCTCCAATCTTGTCCTTTGCTTCTACAAACATCAAATTGTTAATTAGCAGTTCTACTTTGACTACATTTATTTTCTCCATTATTTTCTTTCTTGGGGCAGCAACCTTGGAGGCTTCACTTAGGGATATATGAGTGTAGTGTGCCTAAAAAAATACAAGGTTGAAATGTTGTCGGGCAAGGAACTACATAAAGGATTGATTTGGGCATTTGTCGTTGACAATAATAGGGCATATTGTGGAGGAGGAATTCAGAATCAAATGAAACTTCGCTGAAATGTGAATAGAAACGACCACAAGCAACACCAACGATTCAGCAGTAGCATTCAATATTGTGATATCAGTCGCTAGATACGGGCCACTCATTTCGCCAAACATTTCGCGTGAACAATCAGATGAATCGGTGTCTTGGCCGAGTAAGACCCCGATCCGGACGAGTCATCCGAGACGGATGAGATCCGAGATGACTCGGAAGGGAATCCGAGATATCGATTGACGTTAACTGCGGCGTCATCCGAGGCGGTTGATCAGAACAACATTCTCGTGAAGGCTCGTGTGCATGCTACAACTGTTCCTACGTCATGGTGACGACAGCCGAGCCATTACGCTACGTGTCAGTACCTGATTCGAGATGTTTGCATGCAATGATAACAGATTTGGCTCGTGACGTATCAAGACGTCATCCGAGCCAAATTATCGATCTACCCCTGTACTTGGAGCACAAGTCAGGAGGAGCCTATATAAAGGAAGAGAAGGAACCCTAAAAGGTACACAATTCACTCTCTCTACATTCATCTACTTCTCTTTGGTACTTCCTCTCGCTTCCACCCTCTCACCAAACTGTCGGAGTGCCTTCCCTGGCCAAATTCCGACCAGGTTGGGTGCTAACGTCGGGTGTTCAGTGTGCAAGTGTACCAAGAAGATCCATCTCGTCACTCATAGAGGTCAAGGGCAGACCAAAAGGTTCATCTAGAAATCAGGACAGCACAGAGATTTCTGGATTCTTTGTGTTTGGTGAATAATCTTTGCGTTAATTCTTAGTTTGGGTTGTTGATTCGAATTTTTTGCATGTCATTTGGGTTGAAAAATGGGTTTGGTTGGACGCTTGTGTTTCCGTTTGGTTTGCACGTGCTGTGCTTTGATTTCTGGCTTCGATTTTGAGGTTGGGCTTTTCCCCTCCTTTTTCTCTCTTGGAATTGCTGGAAATTTACAAGTTGTGTTCTTCATTCAATAACTCTCAAAAATTATGTTTGTTTATTAATTTTGTACTTTTCAGACTAAAATAGTTTTTTTCTTTTTTCTTGTGAATGTGTGCTGGTCTGCTTCTAATTTTGTCTTATAGAAGCCATATGGAAGCCATCATGATTTATGTAGAGAATGTTACATGAAGCACGTCTAGGTTAGAGTTCATATGATCATAAGCTTATGATGAAGGGATTCTGTGTACATAAAAAGATTCAAAACTTCCTAAATTATGATTGTTAATTAGTTTTGTATTTTGCAGAGTAAAATAGGTAAAAGATTCAACTTCTTAAATTATGTTTTGTTAATTAATTTTGCACTTTGCAGGGTAAAATAGGTTTTCCTTTTATCTCTATCCCTTTGTTTCTTGTGCATGTGTATTGGTCTACTTATAATTTTCTCCTACGGAAGCCATATGGAAAACAATTTTGAACGATTGTAGATTAGAAGTTCATTTTTGTGTATATAAAAAGATTAGAAGGGAAGTTTCTACCATCACTGATACATGCTACCGTCACAATACACTGGTGGATTCTGCTTTGGAATTGCTTACACTCTGATTACGGTATTTGCAGATTTTCTTATTTTGGTTGGTTTCTTGTATCAACTTGAGGTTATTGTCCTCAGTTGAGAATTAGAAGGATCCTCTTGTTGTTACTTTGGGACAACTTGTTTGTGGTGTTTTTATCATTCCTCCGAAGGGCCTATCCTTCTTGAGGCTCTTTATCTTTTTTCTAGTTGGAACTTTGCCAACTATCTTGGTCGTGGAGTGGCATATGATCGTCCTCTAGAGGGGTGCCAATCTTGTTGGGATGCCTCCTTTGGTTGGGATGCCTTCTATCCTCATCCCTTTGATGTTTGTATTCGTCAAAGGTTGATAAATTTGCCTTTCAAAAAGAAAAGTTACTCCGGTCCACTTTTGTTCGGCTGATTTTTCGGCTAAATGAATTAGATGCTAAATCGCGTGAGTTCTTTAATATTGTTCTTATTTTCATCAAATCGATTCTTTATGAGATGGACATGATGGACTTAAGGATTCGTTTTTGCATGGGCGATTGATATCCAGAACCGGCTCATACACAAATCTGATGAACCCTGGGCTTTAGGCCCACCAAAAACAAAAATTTTAGGGCCCCCAATAGTTAGGACCCCTACATATATATACTAAGCCCAATACAATTTTTGTGTAACCTATCCATAAAAAAAATGGCCCAATTTGAATTTAGGGCCCAATTCATGCGGTGCCCCTCCATTACTCTCACAGTTTCACTTCTGCAACGAAAAAGATAAAGGAAAAGATAAACAAGGAGTCCTTACTCCTTTCGACCGTGGAAGAAGCAATTGTTGGAGAGAAGGATATGGTGAAGATGCTTGATTATGAAGACTTAATTAATACGTTTGCCGCTAAAAGTGTGAGACAACAAATGTTCAAATGATAGATTTGAAATATTGTAGCGGTTGTATATTTTTGGATAACTATAGGTTTGCATTTGTAATGGTAAATCTTTTGTAATAGTTTTTATAAAAACTCTTTATTGGCCAATTTTTGTATGCAAAATATAGGGTGGGCCTCGTTTAATAAGTTCGATTTTGGCCTCCGAAATGTATGAGCCGGCTCTGTTGATATCTCCTCTTTTTCAAAAGAACTAGTAGATGTGCACGTGGAGAACTCCTAAAGTTTTTTTATCTTTTATAAACACGATTTTAAATAAAGCAGATATGTACATTTAACTCCTCTATGATGGAATCTTTTAATGCACAATATATATTAATTTTAAATGACAAAGAAAGTTTTATATCATAAAGTAAAAAGATGAAATAATTAGTCCAAGGAAAGAAAAATGCCTGATATATAAAAAGAACCGCTTTGGATTGGAAGTTATTTTCCAAAAGATTTTTTTTGAACAGGATTTTCGAAAAGATTGGAAAAGATCGATGATTGAAAGAGTTTTGAACTTTGAATGTTGTGTTTGAATTTGGAATTGTAGAGGGGATTTTGATTGAAAAAGGAACAGAGGGAAATAGAGAATGGAAAAATGATTTCTCAACTGATTCCCGGAAATAATGATGAAGGAAGTATTCCTAGTGGCCTGCAAGTCAATCTTGTACCTAAAAAGCTCAGTTTCATTGCTAAGCTGCTACTAAAAATCAGATTTATAACTTTGTCAGAACCATTTTTTCTCACAGAGAGGGAATCTTTTCTTAGTTTCTAGCCTTGGACTGATTCCACCTGACAGCTTTTGTAAGCACGACAAACTTTAACGCTTCAGTTAAACGTTTTTTTTGCAGACTCATTAATGCTTGCAATATCAAATCTACAAAAATAACTCTGCAAAAATACTTGATTAGGTAAAGAAAGCATCACAAAACATAGTTTCAAAATGTTAAACTTTTTTAAGTCTCAATGCAATAAAAAGAAAATATTACAAGCTACTAATCAGTACCTATGGCCATTCACTAAGGAAAACTTGGGAAAAGTATGAAGTTAATGAAATTTAATTCAATACATATCGAGGATTTCATACAAAATGAATTGAAATCAACAAAAAACATAAATTCGTAATTAATGGGCTCACAAGTTGTCTCAAAATTTCAAACCAGCTCATTTATGCTGAACTCTAGTAGCTCAATCCTGCAAAAAGGGGGCTGGGGAGTGGGGAGAAAATCACCACAGATTAACCTAGTGCCACCAACTCCAAAACCCAAACCTTTGCATAGTAGTTCACCCAAGGATAGGCGAAACCGCGCCGACAATGCGGCACCCCAACGGTTTTGCTCTTTTTTTTTGGAACACTCCCAAGGCCTTGTTTTGAAGAACCATGGGTTCCTAATTTTGGGGTTCAATTTTTTAGGCTTTTGGGGTAGTGGGCATCCATGGCGGGAGACCACGACGATTACCACCCCCACCGTAGCATCCCCTTTTTCTTCCTCCAAACAAAGCCCTTGAACCCAAAGGAACACCAACCGGAAATACACTTGAGATGGAAATCGAGCGCAATCACTAGAACGCACAACACCCACCCCAAATCCATTTGAAATAGTGCTAGAAGTAAAAAATAATACAGAACCATAAACCATAAAGAACAATGAGGAATTTGATTGATTGAAGCAGGATTCATGCACTTCAATGTGCAATAAGTTGAAGGATGGAGAAAATGGAGAGGGGTCAAATAGGTACAATTCTATTCCTCATTGCATGTTGGTAGAACACCAATGGATCATACCATTCCAATCAAGGAACTCGTGGATTTGGATAGTCTACAGAAGCTCCGTACTTCTCACATGAAGGATTTCAAAAAAACAACACCTTTTAATCCCATTTCCAAGGTGGCATATCCTCTTACCCATCTCTGAAAGAACAATTATTCAACCCACTAAACAATATCTCAAAATGGTCCTCTAAAATGTGGATTATAAACTTCAAGTCTCCTTCCTTTTTTTTTTTGCACGGCAAAAGAAAATTAATCTTCAAAGGGCGGCGACAAGAAGTAAGTTTAGAGAGAAAAGCTTTGGTTAGGGTTTATCATCCCAATGGTGTGCTTCACCCACTTTCATTTCCGTGTTTTCAAAAACCAATACATGAGAGGGGGGAAAAATACTAATGGGGACTCAACCAAAATGGATTGCAAAAAGGGTTTTGGCAACAAACCTCATCATTTAGCCCAAAGGAAATCCATGAAGACTTCAACAGCTGAGAAATCCGCGAAGAAAACTCCAAAACAGATAAATACTCCAAGTCTCCTTCCTTTTGATAGCCTTCTTCTGGGAAAACTTTCCTTTTGAGTTAACAGACTATGAAGTCTTCAAAATTCGTCACCCAGTTACCTATTCCCTACAAAATATCGGAGCAAAACATGATGATGGTGCCTAATCCCAATCCCACCTTCAATCAAAGGGTCGAAAAAAATAATACGCTTAATAGCTACAATTCAACATTTTGATCTCTGGCCCACTTCTACAATATCTTCTCATCATTGCTACCTAACCTATTACAGCGAAGATAAAAACCAATAAATCGTCAACCAAATGTATTCTTAAAGCACTAAAAAAATCTACACAATAAAAATCTTCTATTCTTGAAATAATGTCAACATCGAACACGATTTTTTAGATCTTGTTACATCATTCAAAAAAATCTATTAGAACTTTGAATTGAAAAATTGTTGAACACACCTTAAAAAATGTGTCTGTTATTCCTATAGCACAACACTTTTAATGTAAGAAACACTCAGTAATGATTAACCAATCCAGACCTTCTATTCTTTCCATTTTCTTCTGAACATCAAAGTTGATGTTTCCTTTTGGTGTTATATCTTCTAGAATTATACCTCTCTCAGATGGCAAGAACAATAATCATGTCAACCGAAAAAGTAGAAACATGGATTCATCCAAAAACCTTGGAACTTTAGTACGATCAAAAGCCAGTACATAAACGCATATAAATTACACATCTATAATTCTACACCATGTTTTGTTTTGGTAAATGGTTTATGCTGTGGCAGGCTCATATGCTTTTTGGTTTAATGTAGTAGTAGGACACCTATTAGAAATAAAATCCTTCTCAAATTAAGTAGGACTACTTTTTCCAGAAACACGTGCACATGCACACATAGGAGAAGATTGTAAGCCAAAGCCACTAAAACTCAAAATTGAGAAGGCATTTTTTCAAAAGCCTTACACAGTTTTTTCCCCTTCAGAGAATATGATAATGTCTTGAAAAAATCGTTCTTGCACCAAAAAAAAAAAAAAAAAAATTATCAATTCTTAAATGTAGCAGTATCATGGACTGATGATGATCATGAGTCAATGAGTTTCGGACACTGAGCAATATGATTTTGGGCTGATTGAAACTCATGGGAAGTGAGATGAGTACTCTCGTATCTAATCTAAGACACATGGTGAGTTGGATTCGTTGATTACAAGCAATTCATCAAATATCTTAAGTGCAATAAGTATTTGTTGTGACAAAATCTACCATGATCTAAAAACAGCATTACATTTAGACATTTAGGGAATGCTTACCGTGTGTAGAGATAAAAACTGCGACCGGAGGAGATTCCATGCGATGGCAATGGCAGACGAAGAAATTCAAAGCATTGCAAGGGTCCTCCGGGGAAGTGACTCTAGAGGCGTTGGGGTTGGAGATGTATTCTTTTCTCTTTTTTACTTTTTTTGTACAAATGGGAGTTGTATTCACTGCTTGCATTTGGAGGCATGGAAGTTGGGGGTTACTTCCTTTTAGAACATATGGGTGTCATTTGGAAACTACACACAACGAAACGTGCACCATGGAAGAAGATGCTGGGGCAAGCGTATTTTGTAAATTGGGGTGGGTCAGTTATTCCAAATGCTTTGCAGGGTATTTTTGAAAGGAAAAGGCGTGGGAAACATTTGGAGGCTTCATATTTTTAAAGTGGTAGGAAACATTTGGAATGTTCTACAAATTCTGCTTCATTTTATTTTTTATGTTAAAAAACTTAAAAGTTTAAGGTTTTTAGTTAGGGATGAGTTTTGATTTTTGGTTGAGTATTTTTCTTTTAAGACCTTTAAACAAACTTTTTACTTTTTCAATGTAGTCTTTAAAACTAAAAACTTTAGTTCATTAGCAAAAAATTATCTGACTTTGACTTTGTTCCATTTGAATTTTTGAACAACGATTTTTAGTGAGTCTTTTACTTTTTTAGGTCCAAATATAAACAAAAAGGTAAAAATAAATAGGAAAATCACAAAGACATCATCTGCCGCCTTTTCTTCTGACTGCACATTTAACGTGTCCTCACATTATTATATAAACTGAGCAAAAATGGTAGTAGTTGCACTTGCTGTCAAAGATATGATAACGAGAGGAAAATAATCATAAACAAGTAAATTAGCAATCATCATCTATTGAATCTTTGAAACAAGTCATTCCGCCCCCATGATTATTGATTCTTTGAAAGTCATTCCGGCCCCCATGATTATATATGAGGTCATCTGAATTGCCTAAAAACTGCAGTAGCCAATCTCATTTTGTATTCAACCTTCTTCCAAGTTAGAGTAACACTTACAATGGCTTCTTCTGCTATCCCTCCTCTCTTCTTCCTCTCCCTTTTCCCCTTCCTGCCCTTATTTGCTGCTTCTTTTGTAACTTTGGGATCATCCCTTTCCGCTACAGGCGATAACCCTTCACGGGTTTCACCTTCTGGGGATTTCGCTTTCGGATTCCGACAACTCAACAATACCAACAACTTCTTGCTTGCAATATGGTACGCTCAAATACCCGACCAAACCATCGTATGGCACGCAAACACAACTAGTCCAGTGCAAACGAGATCAAACATCAAACTCACTGCTGATGGGCTCACTCTAAGTGATCCCGACGGCCTAACATTATGGACGGCACAACCAAATACCACCGTCAACTTTGGCACCATGCTCGACACGGGTAATTTCATACTTACGGGTAATTTCATACTTTCAGGCAATACTACAGGCGTGTATGTGTGGCAAAGTTTTGATTATCCCACGGACACGACTCTACCAACTCAAATACTGCCACTGGCTTTCTAAAACCTACTACGCAAAAGGAAGGTTTGAGCTCCTTTTCCTGAGTAATGGATCTCTCCAGCTCAATACTGTTGAATACCAATTTAATTATTACAATAGTGGAACGGCGAACTCTAACTCTTCCCTATCTGGGTTTCTGTTGGTTTTCATTCAATCCGCAGATATTCACATTCTATTAGGGAATGGGATGACTGTCGAACTCTAGCATAATATCTTGCCAAACTCAAACTACTATCGCGCGACGCTGGATTTTGACGGTGTTTTCAGGGAATATGCTTATGCAGCGAATTCATCCAACAACCAAAGCTGGTCAGTTGTTGGATACATTCCTGATAATATTTGTGCGGAGCTAACAACTGTATCCTTGGGTAGCGGTGCATGTGGGTACAATAGCTCTTGCTGCGGCTCGATGGAGCCATTACCCACATACATAGATCCGAATGATGAAAACGGCGGATGCTCACCCGATTTCCCTCAAGGTTGTGTAGGAGACAACAGAACAAGCAACCCGGAAGACTCGTATTATATGACTCAGGTTCAAAATGTTAATTTCCCATTCGGAGATTATGATCATGTGGGACCTTACAATCAAACACAGTGTGCACAAGATTGTTTGCATGATTGTAATTGTGTTGTTGCCATATTCGATGGCGCATATTGCTGGAAGAAGAGACTTCCTATGTCTAATGGGCGTCTACAGACAGCACTAGCATTTTTCAAAGTGAGGAAAGATAGTGCTGCTCCTTTGGGAGATTCTTCCAACTCCAAGAAAGACAAGAAAGTGTTGTGGTTGTCACTTCTTTTTAGTAGCTCATGGCTCTTCAACATTTTGTTGCTAGGCGTGATTTCTATACTTGTTTTCTTAAGGTGTCAGAGGAAATCAAAAAATGATGTCCAGGGCGCAAGTGTCTTTGCAACAAATTTACATGTTTTCACATTTCAGGACCTCAAAATTGCTACAGAAGGGTTCAAGGAAGAACTTGGAAGGGGTTCATTTGGAATTGTTTACAAAGGCATACTGAAGTATGGTTCCAAGACGCAAGTTGTAGTCAAGAAGTTGGACAACTTGTCACAAGGAGGAGAGAGAGAATTCGAGGCCGAAGTTACTGCAATTGGAAAAACCCATCACAAGAATCTTGTCAAATTGCTCGGCTATTGTTATGAGGGGGCACAAAGGCTTCTTGTGTATGAATTCATGTGCAATGGCAGTTTAGCGAATTTCCTCTTTGGCATCCCAGGACCTGAATGGTATCAAAGGGTTCAGGTAGCTCTGGGGATTGTAAGAGGAATAGTTTACTTACACGAAGAATGCAGTACCCCAATAATCCACTGCGACATAAAGCCTCAAAACATTCTCATTGACGAATTGTTCATACCACGAATTTCTGACTTTGGATTGGCAAAATCCTGTTAACTCATCCAAGTACTGAGCAGTTTAGTAGTGGAGGATGAACTCATGCTATTTGCACGTGCTAATTAGTTGTGGTAGTTTTGCTTAGCTGTAGTTTTGCTTAGCTGTCTTCCACGTAGTTCTTCTAAGTCGGTGGAGTTGTATCTCTGTATATTGTATTTTCTGTTGCTCTTTGTATATAACTAGATGTACAGAATATCTTGATGGTTTTAATGAGAATATTATCTCCTCTGAAATTAGAGAGAGAAAGTAGTTAGGTTTTCTACTTTTCTTGAATGTTGTCATGGTATCAAAGCAATACAAGACGTGAGTCAATCAAATCGATCCAAAGGTTTTCTCTTGAGAATCAACAGGGATCTTAGTTTCTTCCATCTGTAACGATCAAGAATTGAAGAAGATCAAGAATTCATCAGCGTTCAAATTCAGAAATGACGAACACAACTGCATCTTCTTCTTCGTCATCAACAACCGAGTATTTGCCCCAATCCCTTACTTTTCTAATTGCAAACTTTCAGTCGTTTATTACAATCAAATTGGATTCCACAAATTATTTTGCGTGGAAAACACAAGTAGAAAATGCACTGCAAGCGAATTCGTTGTTCGATTTTGCAAGTGGATCACATGAAAAACCTGCTGCTGAAACCTTAGACACCTCTGGTAACAAGATACCTAATCCTGAGTATATACGGTGGAATACAGTTGATCGCATGTTGTTATCATGCTTAATAGCAACCCTAACACCAGCAATTTTGCCTCATATAGTCGGTACTCGTCATACTCATCAGATTTGGTCAAAATTAGAGGAAAAATTCAGTTTATTGTCTCGGACACATCTCATGGATATTAAACGTAGAATTTATAGTCTCAAGAAAACTACATCAATGGAGCAATATCTAGATAATATCAAGGGTTTACTACAGAAACTTGAGGCTTCAGGCTCTCATATGGATGATGAAGATGTGGTTTTTCATACTCTTAATGGACTACCTGATGAGGTTTATAGAACCTTTAAGCAGGCCATACGCACTAGGTCTGATGTCACACCACTTACCTTTAGTGCTCTTTCTTCAATGCTTATGGCTGAAGATCTTGTCCAAGATACTGTTGACACTTCAACTATATTGGTTGCTCAACATCAGAGTGCTGCAGTAGGCCATAGTGCTGGTCCAATCCATCATCATACTGGACCTGCTCAGTCTTCTGTTGCTCCCACACCTACTTTTCAGTTTCCTGTTCAGTTTGGCCCACAAGCACCTCAGTATGGTCAAAATATGTCACAATTTGGGTACTCAAATAATGGAGGCAACAGAAATAATTACAAAGGAAACAACTTCAGGGGATCAAGGAATAATAACAATAACTATTCATCTAAGCGTTGTCAAATCTATGGCAAGAATAATCATCTGGCAAGTCATTGCTACTACAGACAGGACTTGAATTATAGACCTCCACAGTATAACTCAGGACCTCCTGATGAAGCCCTAATATTGTACATATCCGGGCTCATCTAGCTCATTTAGGTCACACATGCATGCGTTTTAGTGCTTTTATATGTTTGATATTGTGCAAGGTGTGTTTTTGTAGGTTTGACATACAACCGAGCTAATAAGTGCGTTTTAGAGCACATTGGAAAGCATCTCAAGGATCCAAGGGCCAAGTACACCATGGCACCCCACTAACGAGTCTCAAGGAGCTTTGGAAGGTTCAAGGAAGACCCGGAACAAAGGAACAATAAAGCTAGAGTTATGAGGCTATAGGAAATCCGACACACCGATAGAAAAAGACTCATTTCTCTCAAGATACAAAAGTCATGAAGATGAGGTCAATTGGGTTTGAAAGTAGACTCATAGAGCTTTCCAACGGTTCAAGAATCATGTCATTCCGAGTTCGGACGAAGCCGGGGCGTGCTCGCGAAGTTGGGGCAAAAATCTGTCTGAACAGATGCTGATGGATCGATCCATCACTTTCCATGGATCGATCCAAGCTTCAAAAATTCCCAACAGAAGCCCTTGGATCGATCCAGGTGTTGATGGATCGATCCATGGTGGTGTCCGGGCGAATTTTTGACAGCACATAAAGGTGTTTTGGGTTGGGCTTCCACTTGAATTACTTGCTACTTTGAGCATGCTTCTAGATGTTTGGAGGGCAGGGATGGCTTTTGTATAAATATCTCTCCCTCTCCTCTCTCTTCTGGAGACTCTCCTCCATTAGTTTAGTTTTATTTTTAAGTCATTTTCCTCCATTGTTGTCTTCAAGCTTTTAGTGTAATTTTCTTCAAGAACCTTGGTAAGCTTTTATTGTATTGTATTTTCTTCTTCATTAATAGTTCTTGTAATTGTTGGCTCTACATATAAATCTAGTTTATTTGCATTTCTACCGGTTAAATCTTGTTCTTGTTTTTCCATCTTCTTCCTTAAGAAACACTAGTTTAAATTTGTTGTTTGCTAATTTCTCAAGGCTTAAAAGTGTAGGGAAGCTTAGGTTCAATATCAATATCAAGTTTAATCATGAATTTAATTTCCTTCAAATTTCTAATTAGGATTAGCTTAAGCATAATTAGTGAGTAGTTAATTGGGCTTGGTCATGGGGTGATTAACACTCCATGACTCGGGCTAATCCGTTCCTCTCATCTCAAAAGCAAACACTTCTTGTTGATCAAAGAGTTAGGATTAATTTTATGTATCAAAATTTGGATTTGTTAATCTCTTTGATCTCACGTAGCCAAGGGCTTGACCACTTGGCACGTGTGATGCTTAGGGCGATGTCAATCAAAATGTTTGTCTAAATGGCACAAGAATCCTAATCTTTGTGAAACACATTTTCTAGCCAAATGGTTTTAATATCTAAATCTTCCGTTCGGGAGCATCTAACGGTGTCCCGAGCCGGTTATCAAGAGGGGATGGATTAGCCCAAGTCATGGTCGTTAAATACCCCTAGACTTTGCCTTAGTTTAATTTGCCGTTTTTAATCTTCCGAGTCGTTCTCGAAGTTAAGAGAATTCCACCAATCAAATCACAAAACAAGTTTGCCGCTTTAAGGCTAAAAACTTCATTCGCAAGTCAACTCTCACGCCGGGTGCGTTCGGTCCCTGTGGATTCGACCCGGTCTTACCGGTTATTATGCTACCGCCGGCCTAAACCCTACGCTTGGGGTAATAGTTTTGGATAACAATCCAAGGTCGCAAGCACCTCCAAAGTATGGGACTCAACAGTATAACTCAGGACCTCCACAGTATGGTACTCAACAATATGGTACAGGACAGCCTCCTCAACAGGGTTTTTCTTATGGTTCAGGACAAATTGCATCAGGTTATACTTCTTCATCCTCTACAGCGTCACGTCCACAGGCTCTTATGGTGTATCCTGATGGTCAAGGGTCGTACTCTGTACCTTCTTCTACCATAACAATGCCAGTTCATTCACAAGCATATCCTCACATGGTTTACTCTACCATGCCCAATGGTCAACACCCTATTCTCCAACAGTCCTCTGGCTATGCTTCAGGCTCATCTACTGGGATTTCTCATCAGAATATGCCTTGGTATTTTGACTCTGGAGCCACTGCTCATGTCACCAATGATGCATCTCAAATCACAGTGCCAAATTATGCTCCACCAACTACTGTTACTGTTGGGAATGGTCATGCTGTTCCTGTTTCCAACTCAGGTAAAGGACTTCTTCCTCTTCCTCATTGTCAGTTTGAACTTCAGAATGTTTTGCATGTTCCACAGATTTCTCATAACCTACTCTCTGTCCATCAATTTGCTTTTGATAATCATTGTCGTATAACATTTGACTCATGTGGGTATGTCATTCAGGACTTGATCACAAACCAAGTTCTACACCAGGGACCCTGCCATCAGGGTCTTTGTCCCCTTCTGCCTTCTTCTAAATCTCTCTCTGGTAACACTGCTTTCATTAGTACCTCTTCTACTGCTGCATTGTGGCACAATCGTCTTGGACATCCTCATGGAGCTCTTCTTCACCACTTATCCACCAGATATGATTTAGCTATTCCCTCTCCTTTTAATAATCATGACTGTTATGCTTGTAATAAAGGCAAAAGCCATAGGCTGCCATTTCCTAGGTCTGATACACAGACTTCTGTTCCATTTGAACTCTTGCATGCTGATGTGTGGGGTCCAGCACCCATTGTTTCCTTTTCTGGGTACAAATATTACCTATTGCTTGTTGATGACTTTACTAGATACTGCTGGCTCTTTCCTTTGCATTTTAAAAGTGATGTTAGCACTCATATTCAGGCTTTTAGAGCATTTGTTTTCAATCACTTTGGCTCTTCTATTAAAACCATTCGATCAGACTGTGGGGGGGAGTTTCTTAACAAAATCATGACCTCTTTCTTTTCTCAATTTGGTATACTTCAAGAAACATCTTGCCCTTATACCCCTCAACAAAATGGGTTGGTAGAAAGGAAACATGCTCATATTATAGAAACTGCCATTACATTGCTCCAGCAAGCTAATATGCCCATTCAGTTTTGGCTTGAAGCTATAACCACTGCTTTATACTTGATTAATCGTTTACCGCATTCTGCTTTGCACTTTGATGTTCCTTACCACAAGCTTTATAACCAATCCCCTAATTATCTTCTGCTGAGACCTTTTGGATGTTGTTGTTTCCCATGGCTCAGACCCTATTGTTCTAATAAACTTGAGCCTAGATCTCAACCTTGTATTTTTCTAGGCTATTCCCCAGGCACCAAGGGTTATAGGTGCCTGGACCCTCTTACAAACAAAGTGTATATCTCACGACATGTCAGGTTTCTTGAAAATGACTTCCCTTACTCTAACCTAGTCATCACTACAAAAACCTCACCTACTCTCTCTTCTTCTGTCCCACCTTCCTTCACTCTTTCTTATTCTGCTCCTGTGCCCTTACCTAGGTGTCCTCCATCATCTCTTCCACCAGTATTATCTACTCCTTCTATTCCTTCTGCGTCCCATGGTCCTTCTTCTTCTATTCCTCTTGAGTCACAAGTTCCTTCTTCCACTGTCTTTCCTCATTTACATTCTTCTCAGGTTTCTACTTCTTCCCTTTCCCCTGCTCCACACCATCCTATGGTTACTAGATCCAAGAGTGGGATTACAGTCCCTAAAGTCCCTTTTTCCCTTCTAGTTCAGTCTGCTCCTACAGCTGAACCTCTCTCTTTTAAGGAAGCCATGGCCTTTCCTGAGTGGAGACAAGCCATGACTGAGGAGTATACGGCCTTGATGTCTCAGGGTACATGGTCATTGGTATCTCCACCACCTGATGCTCCAGTGATTGGGTGTAAATGGATTTTTAAGATTAAGAGGAATTCTGATGGGACTGTGGCAAGGTACAAAGCCCGTTTGGTTGCACAGGGTTTCTAACAAACTGCAGGTGTGGATTACACTGAGACCTTTAGTCCAGTGATTAAACAACCCACCGTTAGAGTTGTGTTGTCTCTAGCTATCTCTTTTGGCTGGTCAATTAAGCAATTGGATGTATCCAATGCTTTTCTTCATGGGACACTAAATGAACAAGTTTTTCTAAGGCAACCTCAAGGTTATGTGAGTACTGAGCATCCACAGCATGTCTGTCGTCTTCATAAGGCTTTGTATGGTCTTAAACAGGCTCCTAGAGCCTGGTACGATATGCTCTCTCAACAGCTTTTGACTATTGGTTTCAGCAACAGCATGGCAGATTCTTCTCTTTTTGTGTATCATCAAGGGTCAGATTTAGTATATGTGTTGGTCTATGTTGATGACCTTCTTATAACTGGTAGCAATCCCACATTGATTGCTCAGTTTGTTTCTCAACTTAGTACATCTTTTGCCTTAAAAGATCTTGGTCAGTTGCATTATTTTTTGGGCATTGAAGTGCTCTCCACACCTTAAGCGATTGTTCTCTCTCAGCAGAAGTATGCCATTGATCTCTTGGCCAAAGCAGGTATGACTGACTGTTCTTGCTCCACACCATCTTCACTTAGGCCAGATTCTGTCTCCTTACCTGTGCCTTTGCAGAATCCAGAGTTTTATAGGTCCATTGTTGGATCATTACATTATTTGACTTTAACACGTCCTGAAATAGCATTTGTTGTCAATAGTGTGTGTCAACATATGCATCACCCTCTGGAAACACATTTGACTGCAGTCAAGCGAATTCTTCGTTATATTAAAGGAACTTTGGACCAAGGGTTGTTGTTCAGCAAAGGGTCTCTTCTTCTTTCTGCATTTTCTGATGCCGATTGGGCTGGTGATGCCCTTGATCGTAGGTCCACAGGAGGTTACTGTGTTTTTCTTGGCCCCAATCTTATTTCTTGGTCTGCTAAAAAGCAAGCTACTGTAGCTCGCTCCTCTACTGAGGCAGAGTACAAGGCCTTGGCCAATGCAGCTTCTGAGGTGGTTTGGTTGCTTCAATTGTTTCAGACTTGCACACCTCTGTGTTAACTGTTGTTCCTACTTTATGGTGTGATAATAACTCCGCTATCTCTTTAGCTACGAATCCTGTTTTTCATGCTCGTACAAAGCATATAGAGGTTGATTTTCATTTTGTTCGTGAGAAAATTGCTCTCAAACAACTACAAGTGCAGCATGTCCCTTCAGAGTTTCAAGTTGCTGATATCTTAACTAAGCCTTTGACTGTTGCTCGATTCCTGTTGTTGCGAGACAAACTGAGGCTGTCTTCTCTACCAGCATCAGTTTGTGGGGGAGTGTTAACTCATCCAAGTACTGAGCAATTTAGTAGTGGAGGATGAACTCATGCTATTTGCTCATGCTATTTGCACGTGCTAATTAGTTGTGGTAGTTTTGCTTAGCTGTAGTTTTGCTTAGCTGTCTTCCACGTAGTTCTTCTAAGTCGGTGGAGTTGTATCTCTGTATTGTATTTTCTGTTGCTCTTTGTATATAACTAGATGTACAGAATATCTTGATGGTTTTAATGAGAATATTATCTCCTCTGAAATTAGAGAGAGAAAGTAGTTAGGTTTTCTACTTTTCTTGAATGTTGTCAAATCCCTGGTGCTCAATCAAACTCGAACTCATACAGGGATAAGGGGAACTCGAGGATACGTGGCTCCAGAGTGGTTCAGAAATGTACATGTGACAGTTAAAGTGGATGTATACAGTTTTGGAATCATGTTGCTCGAGATCATTTGTTGCAGAAAGAGTGTTGCACAGGAGTTCAAAGACGAAGAAAGAGCAATACTAGCAGACTGGGCCTATGATTGCGTCAAAGAAGGGACTATAGATGCTTTAATGGATAATGATGACGCGGCTATGAATGACAGGGAGACATTACAAATTAAAGGTGGGTCATGACAGCAATCTGGTGTATACAAGAGGATCCGTTGCGAAGGCCTGCCATGAGTATGGTCATACAAATGCTTGAAGGATATGTTGAAGTTCCAATTCCTAGCTAAACTTCTTTGATCTATGCAACTTAAGATCAGTTTGGGAGAAAATTTTGAAATGGGGTTTTTTTCCGAGCCGTTGTTTCGTTTTTTAAAAAAGAAGAAAAAGAAAAAGAAAATGGGTTTCAATCCGAGCCGTCCGTTGCATTTTTGGACGGCTCGGATGCAGTGCAAGGGCACCATGTGTACCCTGCCCTACACGCACCCAAAATTTGAAAGATGTTTTTTTTTTTTTTTTTTTGTTTTTAATTTTACTGATCTTCCGAACAACTCTGTTCATGAGTTTTTCTTACTTTAGGGGGCACATTTGAAGAAACTAGCCCATTGATATGATCATGTGAAAGGTTTCAATACATAATTATTGTGAAAATAAACAATGCTCGCTTATAGCCTTCATATTTATTCTTTATATTTCGAGACATGCAACGAACGTTTTGGTAATAGCCTTAGATATTTTCAACAAAAGGTCTTAGTTAATTTTTTGGTGACATGAGACTTGAATTAATTTATTTCGTATTAATATTTTTCATATTGTTCTGATGCACTCATGAATTAGTTGGTCGAGAGTTGTTTTATGCGGTAATTACTATTGATATGAATATCAATGTGTATGTAATGATGTACAATTGGCGCAAACTGGCCCGGACACCCATTATTAAAAAAAAAATCTACGTAAAACCTCATCAGACAATTCATGAGTGGATCAGAACAATAGAACTCACACAATAAACTTTTTCTCGTCATTCAGTTTTCTTTTACTCGGATCAAAAAAATTTCAAGTGTTACAATGTTAGTACATCCCACAATTTTTATTCCTACCAAATCCCAAACCTCTCCAAGAAACCACCTTAAATTATCGTATTTGGACCCTTTGGCACAATCACTCGGGTTCAATGTGCCTGACTAAAGAATTCATGGCTTTCTCATTCTTCTCCACCCTCTCCTTATACGACAGGATAACACAGTTATAAGTTATGACACTGTCAACGGACGGCCCAGATTTCATCTTGCACAACAACGAACAGTTCGGATGCAAAGGTGCCGAGGTGAAATCTAGGTCATCCATCCGAGCAACGGACGGCTCGGATGGTACACAACACCGTTGTGCATCCCATGCACTGCAACAACCCCATATCCTTAACAAGCACAGCAGGTGTTGTGCACCATCCGAACCGTCCGTTGCTCGGATGGACGGCCCGATTTCATCGTGCATTCGTTATCGTGCGTGCAAGATGAAATCTGAGCCATCCATCAGAGCAACGGACGGCTCGGATGGTGCACACACCTGTTGTGCATCCCATGCACCGCAGCAACCCCATGTCCTAAGCAAGCAAATGAATTTTGACCAATCAATCCGAAAAATTCATGAAGCAAACATAGCCAATTATCATAAGAAAAAAAAAAAAAAAAACCCCTACCCCATGTATAACTTTAGTTGTTCCAGTCGACTAATAAAATTGCCAAGTCAACTCGTTGTTGCGTTGCTCGTTGATCCGGCAGTTGCTTTGCTGTCCAAGACTTGATAATAAGGGGAAACAACCATAAACAAATAAATTAGCAAACTTAAGCCTAACTTTAATATTATTCAAATTATATTCGATTTTCATAACGCAATCACCATCTATTCCAGCATTGCATTATTCAAACTATAGGTTGCCCCTATAAAAATATAGTAGCACCATAATGATTTAGTTGGTTTTACTTGCAAATGTATGTTTACTTGCAAATGTATGTTGTAGCTTTGGATTAGACTGATGAGTTATGAGGAGTGTCCCAGTCTTCCGAAAAATGGGATTCCTTTCAATATCAGTCATGTAATGAACTTTTTGGTAATAGCTGTTTGGGGGTGATTCACGGAGGTTCTTCCTCTAAAACGTGGTGGAGCCCCTCTTCCTGCTTGGACCTACAACCAGAGAGACATTGGTTAGTGTCACCCAGGCCACTTGCCTAGTTGACTGGAGATCCCAAGATCTAGGTTCAATGGGAGAACCTATTTGCTTATATCTAAGTTAATCACTATGGAGTGAAAGCATTCATGACTATTCCTATGCTGAAACAGTGATTTGAGGATGAGGTTAAGCGTTGGCTTTTAATGACTCTCTGTGTTGGTGAGTCAGGCAGGGTATAGTGAGATACCCATTACAAGAGGTCACATTGAGTACTAAATGGGCCGCATCTTTGAGAATTTAGGAAAGCGAAATTCTCGAGAATATACTTGCAGAACCAGGAAGTGTCTTTCATGGCCAAAATGAATACAACAGTGAGAACTGAACTGCGTTAGGATAAGTTATTGTGTGATGCTGTTGTATCGGTTTACTAATGCGGCAGCACAGTTCAAGACGAGTTCGTCCACTGGTTAGCCGGTAAACTCGATAGAATATCATAAAGGAAGGTTCAAGGCTAAAAGTTACCTATCATGTGCAGAAATTATCCGTTGTCTCTCTCTTTCTCTCTCCGGGTCAGCATGGTAGTCTGTATTAGTATATCTGCTAATTTCATTCATGGGGGATTGTTGGAGTTTAACCTATAATGAATGAAGTTAGTTGGGTTTGCATTTTTTGGTTGGCAATTTACTTTGGAGATAAGCTGATGAGTCACCTATAGTCCCACCTTTGTCAGGTGATTAGTCAAGCCTTAACACCTCTATTATAGAGACATCTCCTTTGGTATTAGACAAAAGGAGCATTTCGTGTATTAAAAAGATATAGAGGCATACACATAAATACACCAGCATACACATACATACGTCAACATACACATCCCTCATAGTACTATTGGTTTGTGAGAAAGAAACAGGCCAAGTTTAGTTCGCCAAGGCGTTCATCATAGATGTTCCGAAGTTTGTGGTTCAGTCGTTTTATCCTGGGAGACAGACACAGGTTCAACCTACAACACCCTTGATAAGCGGCGAATCTATTTTATGAAGACCATAATTACACAGGACTTGGTTCTTCGAATACTCCAATATTGTTTGTCTTCCTTACTGGTTTTGATTCTGTAATTGTTGTCGTAATTTGTAATTCATTATAATAGAAATTGTTCTTTGGAATTCCGTGAATTGCCGCAATAATTTTTCCAACAATATGCACATGTATGTTAAGTTTGAAAAATTACTGTTAGTGTGCCAAGCCCATGCCTTTGATTTTTCTAATCTTGTGGCATACTTCCCTTGCAGGAAAACGAGAGAATCATAGGAACTACACAATCTCTAGCAGATTACCTTCTTCTTCTTTTTGAAATTCAAAAAGGATCGGTGGCCAGTTCTTTCTTTGTGTTGTTTCATCACGTTTCTTTCGAAGACTGGAAATAGGAAACAAATGGAGGTAAAGGTAAGCTACAAGAAGATGAGGGTAAGGATCGAAACTATTTTTTATTTGGATTTTTCTTTCACACTCTCAGAACATGGAAGTGTGGTTCAAAAATTCTGTCAACGTGGATGAAAAACTTAACTAATCGAGTTCTTTGGTCCACATACCACCTGGAGGTTATGCGGCAATAATTGAACAGTAGGGGGACAATCTGCAAATGACCTATACCACAGTGGGTCAAAGTGAAGTTTGCCCCTAGCTAACAATTGCTCATCAATTTTTTTTTTTTTTTGGGTCATAAAACAGAAGAAATTAACCCCATCCAACCAATGACAATGGGTATCAAACTTCTTTCCATAAGATTTTAACTCGCAATATCACAATTATTTGTACTGCTACACAACTACTAGACCAACTGTCCTGGTTAGTTACTTATCAATTAGGTGTGTCCAATTTTTATCATCCCCCTCCCCCTCTTCTCTAACGTCTGCTTAGGTTTATTGAGAAGACGTCAAATTCTTCTCTCACCTTCTGGCTAAGTCAACCATCTATGTATCTTGTTACTGATTTCATTACTCCCTCCGTCTCACAATGGGCTTTTTGGGAAGTTCAACTATTCACGCAATCATCATTGCAAATTAAAAAGAATTTAATTTTCCACCATACCCTTGATTTGACATCTGTTATGAAGTCAAAAAGAAGTAGTATTTCAAATATTCAATGTTGATGGTGACTTCAAAAGAAAGGGCAAAAAAGAAAATGTTTAACAATTTTGCCCATTGGAAAGGCAAAATGGACATATTTTGGGACAATGAAAAATGGAATAATGGGCCAGAAAAATGGGACGGAGGAAGTATGTACCAATGGTCACGAACCTGAAATCAGTTTCCGAAAATCAGATTGCTCTTTGTCAAACCATTTTTGGGGTCTTTTTGGTTTCTAGCCTTGGACTCGATTCCACCGACAGCTCCAAAATTGTAAGCACGACAAACTTTAACGCTTCAGTTACTTTCATTTCCGTGTTTTCAAAAAGCCAATACATGAAGGGGAAAAAAAACTAAAGGGGACTCCGGTGGGATTGCCAAGAGGGTTTTGGCCCAACAGCATTAGTAGCGCACATAGGTGCCAAGAGAAAGGAGGTGAGGACTCATGTTTTTTTTTTTTTTTTTATCGGCAAAGAATTTATTAATCTCTGAAAACGAATTACAAAGATTAAAGGGACTCTAGACTGAAAACGCCAAGGGCCCCAAGAGGAAAAAAAACAAAAAACAAGTAGGATGGTAAGATATCAACCGACACCTGAACCAAAGACCAGAAGATGCACTCCTGCGACACCCCAAAAACAACAAAAACAAAGAACAATCTAACTATTTTTATTACTAGTGACACGATTAAAACTTGATTGTTCGAGTTAAAACAATTGAGGTTATTAATTTTAATCCAAAACTATTATGTGATCATTTTTTATGTGCCGTGACAACCAGTGATTCCAATTTGTTTACTTTTTAACACCTAAGGAATGATAAGTAATGCAAAAGCTTACTTGCATAGCTAACTCATTCTGTCATAGTTTCTTTTTATTTTTGCCCTTCCGATAATGGTTGTCAAGTCTTATGATAATTGGGTTCTCCACAACTGCGCATCAATATGTGATATGGAACAAAAATTGTGCAAGTAACATTTTAACAAAATATGACCAGACATGAGGTCCCCGCCTCTATTGGACGCTGTATCGATCCATGTGTGACGAGCAACAATAATTGTGCAAATTTATTGTAAATAGTCGTGTTCGTTTGGAACACATTGGCCAGAGCCTTTTTCCCCCCTCCAAAAAGGATAGCCCCCCCTGTGTTAAGGTCTGAAGGACTCAAATTGGAAGACACATTTCATCGAACAGGTTACGTGCATTATACTTCAATGAAGAAGAATTAAAAATGGAGGATAATGTATTGGCATCATTATCCAATGCTAATTCCCCAATTTCTTAAGTTGAAATAGTCGTAATAACAAACCATTGATTCATTCAATGCTAAAGGACTTTTCCAAATGAAACAGTTTGTAGAGTATTTTTTTTGGAGTATCGATACATAGAGAGGGACTCCCATTTACGCATGCCATACCAAAAAATCAGATAGGATTCATCTCGTGTACAAGAAATACCCAAACTGTACATTTTGATCGGCTCCTTGAATTTGTCGGGAAAAAAGTGATCCTTTTACTGGCCCCGGATGATGCCCATACGTTTTATTAGCCATTTTTAACTTGCACGACAGATTCGTACATTTTTAGCCTTATCCTTCATGCTGATATGACTTTTTTGTTGGGGAAAGAGATTTTTCACTTAGAGCTTGTCAACTGTCAAGCAGAGGGACACATGCTTACAGCAGGAACCGGGGTCCAGTCGTTACATGCGTGTAGTGAGCTCTCTCGGCCGTCCGATCCGAGATCAATGGTTCAGATCGTCTTACACTTTAAAAAGCACTTTTACATTAACTTTAACTCCAATTTATCCGGACCGTTGATCTCGGATCGGATGGCCAAGAGAGTTCACTACACGCATGTAGGGAGCTCACTCACTACAGCAGGGGCTGCTCCCCAATCCAAAAATCTGCACTCACCAAACAGAAGCAATAATCAATGCTAAACAATCTAAGTAAAACATCACCAAACAATTCATGAGTGAACCGTAAGGCCTCGTTTGATTCGGGGACTTAGGGGTTTGCTCCCACTTATAGTTTCATGTTAGATTCCCCGTGCCATCAAACTCTTGGGCCACTGCGGGTTATGACAAATCGTTACCTCCAAGGCTCCGAAATTAGTCGCCTGCACGTAAGATGGTCCGGACATCCGGTTATCACAAAGAAAAAAACAATTCATTAGTGCATCAATAATATAGAATTGACGCGGTAAATTTTTCTTGTTATTCAGTTTTTTTCAGATTAATATTTTCTTCAAATTCTAGGATGTTAGTACACGCATTGTATTTTTCAAGGTTGACTAGAATTCACCACACGCATTGTATTTTTATACAGTAGGATAACGTAATTATAAAACTGTCAATTAATAATCAAATCCAAAAGCACATGTAAATTGCAAGCAAATGATTTTTTATCAACCAACCAAAAAAACTCATAAAACAAAAAGTATCGTCAAACAATACTACCCTATATATAATGACTCCGATGGGATTTGCCAAGATGCCTTTAATTAGCCCAATGACATCAGGAGTGTGTACTTACGTGCCAGAGAAAAGAGGTCAAGAGTTTAAGTCCTCTTCCAATGAGTAAATTAACTATATTAACAATACTGGCTTTCTCCACTGGGATTATTTTTACTGCTACCAACGCAATAAAAAATTAATGGCTTGCGTTGAAAACAAATTGAGGTTATTAAAATCAATCCAAAACTTTTTCATGCTCGTTTTTCATGTTCCGTGACAATGAAGAGGCTCCAATTTATTTACCTTATTTTTTGGAGCATCTATCCACAAGTTTTGATGCTTGTGAGACAGGCACCATCTGGTGTACGCCAAATATCCAAATTGATCGGCTCCTCGAATTTGAGGGGGAAAAAGTGATCCTTTTAATGGCTCGGGATCAGCCCGGCCACATGATGTGTATAGCAGACGCTGCTCCCCAGTCGTGTTCAATTTGTATAAATAATTCCTGGCTTCCTCATTCTTCCATCCTCTCTCCTTAAAAATGGGATAACCCATTACAAAACTGAAAAGTAATTATCAATTCAAAAGGACTTGTATAGAGAAACAAATTATTTTTGACAAAGTCTATCCAAAAAAGTCATAAAACAAACACAGCCACTAATCTTCAAACAACGCTACCCTTCTTTTTTAAGGGACAATACTCCCCCATATACAACTTTGGTAGTTCAAGGCGACAACTAAAATTGCCAAGTCAACTCTTTTTTGTGCATTTTGGCTCGTTGATGAGGTAGTTGCTTTGGTGTCCAAAATTCAATGATAAGAGGAAAAAGACAAAAAAAATAAAATAAAATAACAAACTAAAGCCTACCCTTAATAGTATTCTAATTAGATTTATTTTCTCTAACGCAATCACCATCTGTTTGCTCTTTCAAAGCCATTCCAGCATGATTATAGATGAGGTTTTCTGCATTGACTAAAACATTAATAACCTTCTCTCAAGCTCTTACAATGGCTTCTTCTGCTATCACTCCTCTCTTCTTCCTCTCCCTTTTCCCCTTCCTGCCCTTATTTGCTGCTTCTTTTGTAACTTTGGGATCATCCCTTTCCGCTACAGGCGATAACCCTTCATGGGTTTCACCTTCTGGGGATTTCGCTTTTGGATTCCGACAACTTAACAATACCAACACCTTCTTGCTTGCAATATGGTACGCTCAAATACCTGACCAAACCATCGTTTGGCACGCAAACACAACTAGTCCAGTGCAAACGGGATCAAACATCAAACTCACTGCTGATGGGCTCACTCTAAGTGATCCCGACGGCCTAACATTATGGACGGCACAACCAAATACCACCGTCAACTTTGGCGCCATGCTCCACACGGGTAATTTCATACTTTCAGGCAATACTACAGGCGTGTATGTGTGGCAAAGTTTTGATTATCCCACGGACACGATTCTACCAACTCAAATACTGCCACTGGGTGGCATATTGTATTCTAAGCTTTCTAAAACCAACTACGCAAAAGGAAGGTTCGAGCTCCTTTTCCTGAATAATGGATCTCTCCAGCTCAATACTGTTGAATACCAATTTAATTATTACTCCAGTATTGGAACGGCGAACTCTAACTCTTCCCTATCTGGGTTTCAGTTGGTTTTCAGTCAATCCGCAGATATTTACATTCTATTAGGGAATGGGACGACTGTCCAACTCTGGAATAATATCTTGCCAAACTCAAACTACTATCGCGCAACGCTGGATTTTGACGGTGTTTTCAGGGAATATGCTTATGCAATGAATTCATCCAGCAACCAAAGCTGGTCAGTTGTTGGATACATTCCTGATAATATTTGTGCGGATCTAACAACTGTATCCTTGGGTAGCGGTGCATGTGGGTACAATAGCTACTGCACGGCAGATGGTGCCATTACTGGTTGCCATTGCCCACCGGGGTTTTCATACATGGATCCGAATGATGAAAACGGCGGATGCTCACCTGATTTCCCTCAAGGTTGTGGAGGAGACAACGGAACAAGCAACCCGGAAGACTCGTATAGTATGACTCAGGTTCAAAATGTTAATTTCCCATTCGGAGATTATGATCATGTGGGACCTTACAATCAGACACAGTGTGCACAAGATTGTTTGCATGATTGTAATTGTGTTGTTGCCATATTCGATGGCACATATTGCTGGAAGAAGAGACTTCCTATGTCTAATGGGCGTCTACAGACTGCCTTAGCACTTTTCAAAGTGAGGAAAGATAGTGTTGCAACTTCAACCTCCAAGAAAGACAAGAAAGTGTTGTCACTACTTTTTAGTAGCTCATGGCTCTTCAACATTTTGTTGCTAGGCGTGATTTCTATACTTGTTTTCTTAAGGTGTCAGAGGAAATCAAAAAATGCCGTCCAGGACGCAAGTGTCTTTGAAGCAAATTTACATGTTTTCACATTTGAGGACCTCAAAATTGCTACAGAAGGGTTCAAGGAAGAACTTGGAAGGGGTTCATTCGGAATTGTTTACAAAGGCATATTGAAATATGGTTCCAAGACGCAAGTTGCAGTCAAGAAGTTGGACAATTTGTCACAAGGAGGAGAGAGAGAATTCGAGGCCGAAGTTACTGCAATTGGAAAAACCCATCACAAGAATCTTGTCAAATTGCTGGGCTATTGTTATGAGGGGCCACAAAGGCTTCTTGTGTATGAGTTCATGTGCAATGGCAGTTTAGCGAATTTCCTCTTTGGCATCCCAAGACCTGATTGGTATCAAAGGGTTCAAGTAGCTCTGGGGATTGCAAGAGGACTAGTTTACTTACATGAAGAATGCAGTACCCCAATAATCCACTGCGACATAAAGCCTCAAAACATTCTCATTGACGAATTGTTCATGCCACGAATTTCCGACTTTGGATTGGCAAAATCCCTGTTGTTCAATCAAACTCGAACTCATACAGGGATAAGGGGAACTCGAGGATACGTGGCTCCAGAGTGGTTCAGAAATGTACCTGTGACAGTTAAAGTGGATGTATACAGTTTTGGAATCATGTTGCTCGAGATCATTTGTTGCAGAAAGAGTGTTGCACAGGAGTTCGAAGACGAAGAAAGAGCAATACTAGCAGACTGGGCCTATGATTGCGTCAAAGAAGGGACTATAGATGCTTTAATGGATAATGATGACGCGGCTATGAATGACAGGGAGACATTACAAAGGTGGGTCATGACAGCAATCTGGTGTATAGAAGAGGATCCGTTGCGAAGGCCTGCCATGAGTATGGTCACAAAAATGCTGGAAGGATATGTCGAAGTTCCAATTCCTATCTGAACTTCTTCTTCAATCTATTCAACTTCATAGACGATGAGGGAAGAAAAAAATTTCTTTTTTTCCCTTTTCTATTCGACTCTTCCGAACAAGTATGTGTGTGAGTTTTTCTTATTTTAGGGGGCACATTAGAAGCAACTAGCCCACTTATATGATGATGTGAAAGTTTTAATGCATAGCTATTGTAAAAATAAATGAAAATAAACACTGTTCGCCGTTTGCTTATAAGTGTCTTTTTGCTTCATGCGCAAACAAGGAAAATCATTTGTATTTCAGTGATTCTCCATTTCTTAAACATGAAATTTGTCAAAACTCAATGAGTTTCATGACCTTAAGAAATAATTAGATACGAGCTCTGGTAAGGTTGTTTCGGAAAATCACATTCGAAATATACTAGTGTGTCAAACATTGCTTGCCTGTGTTTGTTACATTGATGCTTATGGTGGACCAAGTCCACACCACCCATCCGATGTTACCAGAGAAAATGGTTACCAAACCTAGATACAATCATGACCACAATAATGGTTAAACCTAAATTTTGGAAACCTTAGGAAGCTCTATCAGGGAATCGACGGTCCCAATGGCCAATAGCATGTGAAGGTGCAATTGTTCCATGTTTTATGAGTAGCTGTTTTTTAGTCACCAGTATATTTATGCTTCAGTTTTCAGAAAATGCTGACAAACCTTCGGAAGCTCTAAGCAGCCGTTTGTGTCCAAGTGCTGTTCACGGCAATCTTTTTCCAACGCCAAAGCAAATGCCGTGTCTTTCTTGAGCCTTTGCTATGCAACTCTTCTTTCGAACCGGATTTACTGCGCTTACTCATCTAATTTTTTGACATCTCCTAATGGACTCCCAAACAGCGTTCGCATTTGCCACTTCAGGAATAAAATAGGGAAAACCGCTACATCGTATATACCAATACCTTTAGAAAAGAATTGCTAGATCTCAAATTCATTAGAGGGAGTGCACTCCTACCATATTATACATTCAAAGGTTGTGTGAAGTTTTGTATTTCGCCGATGTGGAACTAAGTGAATTCTATTCATTCAAAGCTTGGCTCAGCACTTCACAATAGCCCAGCGCCCACTTTAGTCTTTTACTTCTATTTTTTCCTAAGTGAAGTCTTTTGCATCATGTTATGATCAATTTACGTACATATCTTTAAACACGGGTTCTTTTATTTCCCAATATTAGTTAGTTTTCATTTATGTAATAGTTTTAGGCTAAGTTCCCCAAATGATAAAATCTGATAACCGTTCAGAAAGTGCCATCATCTTCGTCTTGCCCAGTAGTCCTTCGGTTCTTGGTAGTTTTATCGAGATTGAATGTTGAATAATATTCTTCGAAATATTCGATCTGATCCTAATTCCTCCACGAAGAAGTATTTTCCATTGGAATTCCGCTCTAGTCTTCCAAAAATGAGAAAAGAAAGTCGCAAATTGAGAGTCACGTCTACATAAATTCTCTCCTATTTGGCAAAGTACTAATTTCTTTGTCATATATGACAAAAGGTCCTTTGTAATAAGCAAATAAAAAGACAAAAAAACACACACCACATTTCAGAGTACTTTTTATATATTTTAAAATACTTTCACAAACTTTTATACATTTCAATACACCTTTTAAATTGGGTAAATTTCACTTACCTCCCCTGAGGTTTCTGACAAATACAGAGACATCCCCTATACTTTCTAAAACTCCACTGTCCTCTTGCTTTTCAACACTACCTTCCTTGCCGTTACTTTTAGGCTAATGGTGACTTTTTGCGTGAAATAACCATAGTACCTCTAGTATATATTCTCCACCACAAAAAATTAAAATAAAATAAAATAAAATAACCTTTCTTAAAATAAATATAAAAAAAAACTAGAGTTTAAAAAATTTCAAAAAATATTAAACAATTTTTCATTTTAAAAAATAGTTTTTTTGTTGAAAATATTATTTCTAGGGAAAAAAACTAGTTCTGAAAATAATTTTTAAAACTGTTTTTTTTTTCGAATTTTATTTTTCGATTTTTGAAAAAAAAACTATTTTCAAAACTTTATTTTTTAAAAATAACGGTTTACCAAAAACTGTTTTTTTACCGAAAAAATATTTTCAAAATTTCGTATTTCAAAAAATTATTTTCAGAAGTAGCTTTTTTCCCCTCGAAAAACTTTTTTCAACAAAAATATTTCAAAAAGTAGTTTTTTCAAAAAAAAAATTTCTCTTCAATACTTTTTGTTTATAAGCTGTTTTTTTAAATATGAAGAAGGGTTTAATTTTTTTTTGAAAAACTTTTTAAACTCTATTTTTTTTTAAAATGGACCTTTTAAGGGTGGAGCTTTTAAGGGTGGAGAATATATGCTAAGCGTACTACGATTATTTCACACAAAAAGTTAACACCGTTAGCCTTATAGTAACGGTAAGGGAGGTAAGTGACAATTAGTTTGAAAAGTAAGGGGAGGCAGTGGAATTTCAAAAAATATAGGGGAGGTCTCTGTATTTGTCTAAAACCTCAGGGGAGGTAAGTGAAATTTACCCTTTAAATTTTAATGAGAACTTATTGGGCTGATTTTAGAATTTTCCATGACAAAATTTATGTAAAAGTTAGCCATTTGATCTTAGTCGGGTTTTGTCTAAAATCAATGTTACATATTCTTTTATGTTACATATTCTACATATTCTTTTATAGATAGCGAGTGAGTTGTGAGCGTTATACGGCATTTGGACTTTTTAGAGATTGTTGATTCTTTAGTCACTCTTACCCTGGAGGTTATAATTCGTACTCTTTTTTTTTTTTTTTTTATACTCGTTGCTGGAAAAATTATTTATGTGTTAATACTCTTGGGGCACAATTTTAAACTAGGCCTACACCACTTTAAACCATTGGGCTGGCCCTGCATGGACAGCCAAGCAGGAATGAATGGCTAGCTCTAATTGCTCTTTGTAGGTTTACTACTCCCAAGTTTTAACTTGCTTCTTCGCCGGCCAAGCATGACCAAGCTTCTACCAAAACCTGGGCTGGGTTAAGGATGGCCATCTCGGCCGACCCGCCCCGATCCAACCCATCCCCTCTCCGAATGGGTAGGGGATTTGGAAATTTTTTGGGGGATCGGGTAGGGTATGGGTATTATTTTTTTTTTAAAAATGGGGATCAGGTAAGGGATGGTATTGTCATGCCCCCCCGCCCTCCCCGCATCCCCCACACACACACACACACACACACACACACACACACACATGTATAGGTATAATATATAGGATGGCTATAATGCCACGACCTCTTTTTATTCTGCCACGACAACTTATCCAATATGACAACTTTGCCCTCAAGCATCAATGTGACAACGCTGCTTCCTTCGTCGACTTCTGCCTTGCGATTTGTCTCTCTCTCATCTTCTTTTTCCTGCAATGCGAGCATACACAAAGATCTAACAACTGACTTCTCTGTACTTTTCTCCTCTCTGTACAAATACACCTACAATTCTGAACTTTGTCTGATCTCCTTGCTCCTTTCTTCATTACCCAGACAAATCAGACACGTGCATAAACCATTTCCCGAAATCACAATTTAGAAACACTGAAGCAGTAAATGGCAAGTTACATCCATTGATGCCGATCCAAAAAAGAAAAAATAAAGAAGGGACATCCACTGATCCTTACAAAATTGAAACAGAAATTGACAAAACCTCATCCATGATCCATCTACAAAAAGGAATAAATAATCACTGTAGGAGAGGTTCTTTGTATGGGTCAAGTAAAATTAACTTGAAGAGGCAAACAATAACCAATGGTCAAGCCAGGAATAAGAGACTGTGTGTAGGGGCGAAGGATTAAGCCAAATATACAGAAAGAGAAGGCAGCAGTGTTCAGTCCATTCCCCTTTGGATCATAATCATCCTCGTAATACAGTCCTAGAAGAAAAGCAGCCTCGTGAGGACTAGCAAGAACAATGTTCTTGGTTCCAGAGCTCTGAGTCACCTCCTTTCCCTAGTATTTCCGTGCCTTAAGGATGAATTCGATCTCTCTTTGGAACTCGTGAAGGAATGCCCCATATTTATAGGGATCTGCACCCAATCATTGGGCTGCAGACATTTCCCCAATAATATGATGACACGTGCTCTCTCCGTATACCTGGGCGACGTGCGTGATGTCACTGGCCGTTAGGAAACTTCCTTTAGGTCATTCCAGTGCATCATTTCCCCTCGCAGCTATCCTTAATCCTTTAAAGCCACCAAGCCACTTGTATCTCCCCTATTCCCGCGATGTTAATCATGGCCGCGAGCCCTTTTTCTCGCGTTGCTTCACTCAAGGCTCATAATGACCTCCCTGCCCCTGCCTTGTGGCCAGGTTCAGTCGCGAGCTCAAGCGTGAGTGTTGTCTTCTTCCTGTCGTGTCGATTTCCTTTTAAGTGGGCTTCGCGACGGGTTATTCCCCTTAGAATGGGCTTTCCTTACTCAGGGCATCCTTCTCCAAAGGTAATTGTAGCCTGGATATGCCATGCCGCGAGAGCTGGCCCTCGTGGCGGTTGTTTGCTAACTGCTAACCTCAACCGATATCTGACGTGTCCTTTGCAGCACTTCTTTCCACGTGGCAAGCCATCATAGACCGGTCAATAGTCTATTTTCTAGATGCGCTGACCTTTCCTACAATCACTATAAAACTTCAGCAAACCCAACATCAAAACCCATTCCTTCTTTTTGTGTAGGAGTAAAGGTTGGGTCTAGATCTGATTCAGAGCAAAACTATATCAATGCTCAAACTCGTTGCCAGTCCGTTGGCCTCTACAGAATAATTGTCGGAGAGACTAAATTTCAATGTGAGAATAGACAAAGGGAGAGGTCAGGCCTTGCAGTAGTTGGTTGAGAAGAGGGACCGAGGGAGAGATCAGTATGAAAGATTGGGGAGAATTAGAAGCGGAGAGAGAGAGAGAGAGAGAGAGAGAGAGAGAGAGAGAGGCATGGAGGGTTTGTTCAGTTTAGGTTTTCAGGGAGGGTTTTTGGGGTAATGAGTAGAGAGAGATAAAAAGAAAACTTTTATTGGGGACCGTGCAGGGTGGGTCTTGAGACCCAAACCGAACAAGGTGAGAAGTTGGGAATGGAAAGTCTTACAAAGGGCATAAGAGTCAAGTGAGAACTAATGTCGTGGCAGGATAAGAAAATGTCGTGGCATTATTAACTGCCTAATATATATTTATATTATAAGTTTATAAATATTTTTTCCCAGATAATAAGTTTATTACTTAAGTTATAACTTGTAAAAACTAAAAAGTTGGGTTACTACTCTTCCACACTTCACAGTCAGGGAATTAGAATAATTGTTTTTTAGTGGAAGACACCAATGGAATTATATTTGTTATCTTGTATCCTGATTATATGCATATGATGGCAATAGCCAACAGGATCACTTGCGTGTCTTCTGTTTCGGTTAAAGAAAAAAAAATGTACCTCTTTCATAGATATAACAAGTGCATGGATTTTTGGATCTCCAATTCCCTGTGAATATCCCCGTTCCCCGCATTGGGGCGGGGATGGAGGTTAAAATAAAATCCCATGTAGAGATTGGTGAGGAGATGGGGATTGATATAGGTTCGGGGATTGGGGATGGAGGTAGTGGTCTACCCCCCTACCCTCCCCATGCCCATCCCTAAGCTGGGTCAAATTTACAAACCCCCAGTAGAAAGGACATTATTTTATTCGGCCTTCAGTCCTTTTTCAGTTTGTTTCAACAAGACCTATCTATGTCTGTCTTTCTCTCTCTCCCTCTATTTCTCTAGTTTGTTTCCAATAATTCATAACATCTAAGATCCTGAAGGTTTTGTGTGTTGGAGAGATTGAGCCAGTAGTTCAATGGTTTTTGACGTGGGCAGTTCAATGGTTTTTTACGCGGGCAGGACTTTTAAGTTTGAATCGTTCAACGGCTTTTTTCGCGACTGAATCGAAACATAACATCAGTATCAATCATTGGAACACACTACCGTTCAGCTACTTTATTTTCTTGACCAATCGTGGTCAGGGCTGGCCCAGGCCCAAGGCCTGGGCCTAGGGCACTCCAAAAAGGGCTGATTTTTTTGTCACTCCAACATTTTTTACAAATGGGCTAGATTAGGACTCTTTGTTTACCCAAATAAAGAAAAAAACCCATTATTAGTTACAAAATAGCCCAAACCATTGCGGCTCAATCTAAAAAAAAGGCCCGAAGATAAGTTTTAAAAAAAGGCCCAACATGGATTTTGTTTGTAAAATCCATGTTGAATGTATCCCGAAATCAAAATTTGTATTGTATTCTGGCAAAGGTTTTTTTTTTTAAATTGAAAAATGATTAGTTAATTGAAGGATGATTATGTGAATGATTAGTTAAAAAAAAATTAGAATGCTTCAATTTCTCTCAAAATCCGGAAAGAGGAAAAAAATTCATCTTCATAGTTGTGGGTTTACAGTTTCTTACTAGTTTGACTTATGGATTTGTCATATGTCGAAGAGTTTTATAGTCTTTGAACTTGTCTCAATGGATTCCATTTTTTTAGTGTAATAGCTTCATTTTTTGATGCCATAATAATGGAATTTTCTTTGCCGATGAATTCATTTTTCGATGCCATGATAAAATGACTTGGTAGAAGAGGTGGATTATACAAGTGTAATTGATACTTTTGCTTCAAAAAACGCAACACGAGTAATATTTAAGTGATAATCGTGCGTTATATATGTATTTGGAGACTTAATATTTAAGTGATAATCGTGCGTTATATATGTATTTGGAGACTTTGTGTTTTGACTTTTTTGTTATTATATAATTTTTTTGTTATTATATAATGATTAGTAAAACTTTATAGTGTCTTGGATTTGTCGTATTGTGATTGTTACTAGAAAAAAAAATTTAAATGTTATACTCTTATGGCACATTTTTTAGGCCAGGCCTAGGGCGCTCCAAACCCTTGGGCCGACCCTACAACTCATAGGTAGTCCACCTTTTCGTAAATATGTATTTCTTTGGAAATGTTCTTTAGAAAAAACACTTCTTTACGACAAGGAAAAAATTTTGCACTAAATTCGACAACATCACATCTATTATATAATAAGTCAAATGACCCTTTTGCTCAAGAGAGTTCTTAGAGCGCCACACCAACAACCTAAAATTTCAAATCGTTTGATTTTATTGATGTTTCAAAATCTTAGAAATTGATCATTCAAATTGAAAGTTTGAATGGTGAGATTCAAATGACCATTTTGCTGTTTCGAATGGTGAGATTTATTCTCATTTTATATAGATTATTCTAGATAACATTAGATTCTCCTAGATTATAATACACAATTCTAGAGTTTGAAGCTCTAGTATAAATAGGTAGGAGGAGGAGGAGAAATGAGGGGAGGAGAACAATGCATTCTTAGATAGTGCTATATGCCCTAATCGATATAACAGTCCTAGTCTATTCGTATATATGCAAATGAAATCGATCCAAGTTGTCCCATCCCAAGTCGAAGACTAGATTCAAGGCGAGGCCAATATATCATATTGAACACTAGATTTGAAGTCGAAGGGGTAGTAGCGGTAATACAGTAATTTGGAAATGGTATGCATCAAGACGGACTGCAACCATACTAAGGAAGACGCTGATATTGATGCTCATTTGTAACCATGGTCATGCATGGATGTTGTGAATTAGCATTTTAATACAATTCAACAACATAAACTGCAATTACTCATAGAGACCTCATACAGACATTACAATCAACAAGATATGTATTAGTTCAAAAAACAAGATATGTATTAGTTAAAAAACAAGTTCATTGAGAAACGGATCCAACAAAACCTACCAAATACTGAAAAACAGAGACCAAAACTTCTTCCAATAGCTGAGAAAACGTTGGGAAGTTTCTGATTTACCCAAAAAAGAAGGCATCGGGTTTGGTGCAATGGACAGCCGCTTCTTCGAACTGGGAGTGCCTTTCACATATTTGAAGCCAAACTGCTTCGCCACGTAAGGTTCAGACTGCTTCGCCACATAAGGTTTAGAGTGATAAAATTTGACGAGATCTCCCACCTGTGGTCGGTAAGAGTGGAAAAATCTTTCTTCGAATATAACAATGATCTGCTCTCCGAGTTCAATCTGCATATCATACTCATTACCCACTTCATCAAAGATGCGAACCATAGCATTGTTCTCCACGGGCATGTGGAAGAGATCCCTAACCTGGGCTGCAGATCTGCATATAACCAATCTGTTCCCCTTGACACATGACTTTGACAAACGGAGTGTTGGAACATTTCCAAAATAGTTAATGAATATTAAATGTTGTAATTGGTGAATTGTTTATTTTTTTTGGGTAAATAGGTGAACTGTTTTAATCTAATAGGTGTGTCTATTCAGGTTAAATGAATAGACATGAGGTTAGGGATCTCTTCCACATGCCCGTGGAGAACAATGTTATGGTTCGCATCATTGATGAAGTGGGTAATGAGTATGATATGCAGATTGAAGTCGGAGAGCAGATCATTGTTATATTCGAAGAAAGATTTTTCCACTCTTACCGACCACAGGTGGGAGATCTCGTCAAATTTTATCACTCTAAACCTTATGTGGCGAAGCAGTCTGAACCTTACGTGGCGAAGCAGTTTGGCTTCAAATATGTGAAAGGCACTCCCAGTTCGAAGAAGCGGTTGTCCATTGCACCAAACCCAATGCCTTCTTCTTTTTGGGTAAATCGGAAACTTCCCAACGTTTTCTCAGCTATTGGAAGAAGTTTTGGTCTCTATTTTTCAGTATTTGGTAGGTTTTGTTGGATCCGTTTCTCAATGAACTTGTTTTTTAACTAATACATATTCCAGTTCAAAAAAAAAAAAAGAATAGACATGATTATTAGATTTTAGTGCAAAGGGTGTGTCTATTCAGGTTAAATGAATAGACATGACTATACTAAAAGTTGTGACTATTTGGGATAAATGAATAGACACGACCATTGGATTTAAATGGTTTAAATCAAAAAGTGTCTATAATAGACATGACTATTGGATTTAAATGGTGTGACCGTTGGGTTTAGATGAATATGTATAACTATTCGTGAAAGGTCATAATAGTTTATGAACGGTCAACTGTCACAATAGTTTGTGAACGGTCATAACGGTTTGTGAACGATTACAATGGTCTGAATGTAAAGATGTGACCATTGGTGAATGGTCACAAGTCTATGCCTATGTAAAGGCTAAGGTTCCACCAATTTCCAAGAGAAGAAAAAACGATTATGATTCTAGTTGCTGTTTCTTTTTACCTTTTTATCTCCTACATATATTTTGGCAGGCTCGCAAAATCCAAAAGTGTTCTGGTTCTTCTTCGTTTGTACATGACGCAGTTGGACAAACAATCAATCGGGACCGGGCTTCATTGTATCTTGGAGTTGAATTCGCTGGCAACCCGGTGCACACCAAATTCACAATTCACTCAAACTGGTGGGAGCAAATATTGTCTTAAGGACAACGACATTGTAACGCGTCTTGAAGTAATCATTAATTCACTCCATTATTATCCACATCCATCGGCTATATGATTTTTGTACCAACAATCTTAAGACGATATTTTCGGTGATGAAATGGAAGTGTTATTTGTTTGGAGTCATTAGTTTAAGGCGTGAAGGAATTTATGTTTGAAGAACTGGAGAATGGTAGTTCTGATGTTGATACGAGTAAAACCGGATTTTGAGAAATAAAGCCCTTGATTACTAAACAAGGACTTTGAGAGTAGTAAGTGTTGGAAAATATGTTTACTTTTTGTGATAAAACTAAAAATATTAATGCAATAAAATTAGAACGCAAAACTTGAAAATCAATGAAAATGAAATGATGATCAAGGCAAGTGTAACACTCTGTACTTAAGACAGATTCGCGCTCGCTACGGTGCTTACGGTTTGAATGGACGTCTATCTCCCAACACTACTTGATCGAACTCCCCACAGAAGCAGCACTACAATCGATGGGTCTATTGAACACTTGTGTCTGTACTCTCTCCAATGAAAAGACTCTGACTCAATGAAAGTGTAGAAAAATTAACTCTTGAAATGAATGAATGATGTCATATATATAGGCTATTTGATGACTCTACGAATAGTCACCAAGGAGAGAAGACACATATGTTCATGAAAGGAGGCATCCGTCCACAACGAATAGGTGTCAATGAAAAGATGTAACTCCAAATTCAAATCAATTTCATTCACAATTCAAATAAAATATTATTTAAAATATTTTTCCAACAGTAAGTTGCAACCTTTCACTTTTCCCGGGCAGACAAGGAAAATCTACCGAAGCTGCACATGATCAATCCGACTTCTGTTAGTAAAGTGTAAAAGGATAATCTACTAAGTACCAAAAAAGTAAAAGGATAATCTACTGCTAAAAATGCAAAGCTTTTTGGTAATTGGAAAATCGAGAAAGGGAATTGGAATTGCTAGTCCATGGAAAATGAATTATATTAGCCAAGAAACCGCAAGATTTCCGGAGTATTCGTGGTAAATTTTAAGGCCACGAGGGGCCTCATCATTAAGATCAAGAAGGCATTTTTTTTGGTTTTTTTAGACCACAGAGGGCGTCATTATCAAGGCCGCAAAGGGCAGTTTCTGAGGCCGCAAAACACCATCCATTATATGACGACAAGGGGCGTAATGAATGAGTACTTTATAGGCTAAACGAGCGGTATCCATTTTTTTTACGCAAGAAGTAGGAAACCTCATTGATCATAATTTTTCCGGGTGAAATTCCCTGAATTTGAAAAAAGTTTTGAGTTTTCTAAACCAAGTTTGTTGCGGCTTTTGTCGCGGCAACATTCATTGTTAGAACAAACTCGGTAGATTTCATGACAAAACAGATTTTGAAAGAAAACTTAAGGAGACACAGAGAAAATAGATTGAGGAGGGGCCCGAATTCCCTCTGTTTTCTTTTCTTGTGCTAGGCAGCACAGTCAAAAATAACAGCTCGACACTCGTCAGTCAGTTTTCTTTTTTAAGTGGTAGGATGTTTAACAGGTTAGTAAATTCTAGATAGATTATTCCGAAGATTGAACAAAAGACACCACCTCAAATTACCCAATTGATTGCCGAACGAACGGCTGTGATTGCTCACTACAAGGGTGTAGCGAGCAAACTCACTACTGGCCCCCCGAATCTCAATTACTCGGACTCAATTCCCACTTACGAGTATAAAGAATTCCTGACTTCCTCATTCTTCCCCATCCTCTCTTTTCATTATAGGAGAACACAATTATGAAACCGCAAATTACTAATCAATTGAAAAGTAAATTGATAGAGCAAGTATCTTCAAACAATACTACCCCATATGTAAATTTCGTAGTTCAAGTCGAGTCAACTAATAGAATTGCCAAGTCAACTCTTTTTTGTGCATTTGGCTCGTTGATTAGGTAGTTGCTTTCAAGTTAGAGCAGCATCTTCAATGGCTCCTTCTACTATCCCTCCTCTCCTTTTCCTCTCCTTTTCGCCCTTTCTCCCCTTACTTGCTGCATCTAATGTACCTTTGGGCTCATCACTTTCCACCACAAGCAAAAATCCCTCATGGATTTCACCTTCTGGGGATTTTGCTTTTGGATTCCGACAACTTAACAATGCCAACATCTTCTTGCTTGCCATATGGTACGCCAAAATACCTGATCAAACAATCGTTTGGCATGCAAACACAACTAGTCCAGTGCAAATGGGATCAAACAACAACACTCACAGTGAATGGGCTCACTCTAAACGAGCCCAACGGCCAAACAATATGGACGGCACAACCAAATACCACTGTCAGCTTCGGTGCCATGCTCGACATGGGTAATTTCGTACTTTCAGGCACTAATATAGGTGTGTGTGTGTGTGGCAAAGTTTTGACTATCCCACGGACACGATTTTACCAACCCAAATACTGCCACTGGGTGGCATGTCATATCCTAAGCTGTCCGAAACCAACTACACAAAAGGAAGGTTCGAGCTCCTCTGCATGAATGGAGATCTCCAGCTCAATCCTGTTGCCTGGCCAACCTAATATCAGGATGATATTTACTATAGTAGTGGAACGGCAAACCTAATTCTTCCCTATCTGGGTTTCAGCTGGTTTTCAGTCAATCCGGAGATGTTTACATTCTGCTAGGGAATGGGACAACTTGTTGGAAAAATTACAGCGGCAATCGTAATTCCGAAAAACAAGTACTTCTGATATATATAAACATGAACAGATTACAATAAAATGAACACGAAATTGACAAAACTGGAAATTACATAAACTGTTAAACAGAAATACAAACAGTAGATTGAAAAGGCCGAGTCGTGTGTAACACACTCTCCTTAACAAAGATGCGCCGCCTACCGTAGGTGTTGTTGGATGAACCGACGTCTTCATCCCAGGATGAAACGGCTAGCACCACAACCACCGGAACACCACCGTTGGAAGCCTTGTCGAACTGAAACTGTGTCTGCCTCTCTCTCTCAAAGACGAATTTCTGGAGTACTTGTGTTGCTCAAATTTCTGATGCTCAAACCAATTGGTAAAGCTGCCAATTTATAGCTGAAGGAGGAGCTGCAACATTGAAGACGAGAATCAATGGGGAGCCTCCCCAATGAATACGGGAATGAATTCTGCCAATGAACTCTGCAAAATAAAAACTCCCACGCAATAATGTCGCATTTGAATTCTGGAAGAAAATCTTTGAAATCAAATCTTCATGGAGTGTAACGTGAAAACTTATATGATTCTTACACTTCATGGGATCCCTTGAAGACCAAAATCACTACAACAATTTACACCATTCCCGAGGACTAAATAATGTTTAGTCGGAAATTGTTGTTCATTCAACGACTAAATAAACTTTGGTCGGAAAATATCACTTAAATTTCCGACAAAAAAATTTTAGTCGGAAATTAGTATAATCACCGACTAAATTTTTTTTTGTCGGAAAATATTCAAAGGTTTGGCCGACTAAAATGATTTTAGTCGGTGCTTCTTATATCAATCACCGACTAAATCTATTTTAGTCGGAAATTATAACCTAATCACCGACCAATAATATTTAGTCGGGAAAAAAATCATTTACCGACCAAATATTTAGTCGGAGAAAAATAAATGATTCACCGACCAAATATTTAGTCGGAGAAAACAAATAATTCACCGACCAAATATTTAGTCGGGGAAAAAAATCATTTACCGACCAAATATTTAGTCGGAGAAAAAAAAATAATTCACCGACCAAATATTTAGTCGGAGAAAAACAAATAATTCACCGACCAAATATTTAGTCGGAAAAAAATATCATTTACCGACCAAATATTTAGTCGGAGAAAAACAAATAATTCACCGACCAAATATTTAGTCGGAGAAAAACAAATAATTCACCGACCAAATATTTAGTCGGAGAATATCTCTAATTTGCCGACTAAAATTTTTTTAGTCGGGGAATAATAGTTTTCCGCCAATTCAACGATTTCAAAAAACTTCGCGAAAATTTCGGCGGGAATTTTTATATTTTCCAACTAAATATTTAGTCGGCAATTCATTTTTAAGCAAAATGATAATAAAATGAAAAAGAAAAAAGAAACAAAAGGGAAAAAAGAAGTTACACTTCTTTTTTTTTTTTTGAGAGATAGAGAGAGTCAAAGAGAGTTTGAACAAAAAAAAAAAAAAAGCTTGTAAAATATTTTATATGATTAGCAAAGTTTGAATCAAAATTCAAACATGAAAAAAAATGTACATTGCCTTTTATCTAATAACAATTTTGAAAAAAAAAATATCAATTTCTTTTGGTGAAATATTTTGTTGAATTATATTTTAGAAATTACTCCTTAGAAGTTAAATTATAGAAATTATAGAATTTTTTTATTAAATCCGATTATAGAAATTATAGAAATTAAATTCGATTCTTTTCTAATCTCTACTTTGTACGTTCCGAATAATAGTGGACCTCCACTTTCTGGACCAAATTTCGACGATCGGAAAATAATCACCGACTAAATTTTTTTGTCGGAAAATATTCAAAGGTTTGGCCGACTAAAATCATTTTAGTCGGGAAAATTTAGTATTTTCCGACCAAATTTTTAGTCGGGAAATTCACTCTAATTTCCGACCAACTATTTAGTCGGAAATTATCTCTAATTTGCCGACTAAATTTTTTTTAGTCGGGGAATAATAATTTTCCGCCAATTCAACGATTTCCAAAAATTTTGCGAAAATTTCGGCGGGAATTTTATATTTTCCGACTAAATATTTAGTCGGCAATTCATTTTTTAAATAAAATGATAATAAAACGAAAAAGAAAAAAAAATAAAAATAACTCCTTATACCATTGAATCAGGCTTGCAAATTTTTCCAATACCATTGAGTTATCATTAAATAAACTTTCATAAGACACCAAAAATTAAACTCTCATTATATAATTATAACTCCTTGTACAAAACGATTAAAAAAAAAAATACTAACTTGAATATCTACCGACGGGCGGAACGTGTAAAACATGAGCATTGAAGGGTTAATTTAGTTATAAAACATGAGCATTAAAAGGTTAATTTGGTCATCGTAATATTTTAGGTGAGTGAACGGTATAGGTCATTTTTTTGTTAAGTTACTGTTACAATTCTAATTTGTTAACTTCATTTTTCCCCTTCCACTTCCTATTATACCAAAAAGCATGGTTTAAGGACCCACAGGAGGATTCTTAGATCCTTCAAGAAAAAAAAATTTCCCAATGGTTTCGGAGTTAGATCTTGGGTATTATTATTTATTTATTTATTCATTCTTATATTTTCCGACTAAATATTTAGTCGGCAATTCATTTTTATATTTTCCGACTAAATATTTAGTTGGCAATTCATTTTTATTTTTTCCGACTAAATATTTAGTCGGCAATTCATTTTACAAAAGTCTGCCAAAAATATTTGGGGGGAAAATTTGGCGGGATCCACCATTTATTTGGTCACCACGACGTCGTCTCTTTTCTATTTTTCCTTCCCTCCTATTTTATATTTTAATTTTGAGAGAGAGAGAGAGAGAGTTTGGACAAAAAAATAAAATACGCTTTTAAAATATTTTTTGCCATGTTTGATAATTGATGCATTGCCTTTTATCTAATAAACATTTTGAAAAAAAAAAAAATAGTGTTTCGCAACTTGTAAGTAAGTCGCTAAGTCATGAAAGAAAAAAATACAAAATAATAATAATTCTTTGTAGAGAGAGAGAGAGAGAGAGAGAGAGAGTTTGGACAAAAAAATAAAATACGCTTTTAAAATATTTTTTTCCATGTTTGATAATTGATACATTGCCTTTTATCTAATAAACATTTTGAAAAAAAAAACATTTTTTTTTTGTGAAAAAAATTTAAAAAAATTAAAAAATAGTGTTTTGCAACTTGTAAGTAAGTCGCTAAGTCATGAACAAAAAAATAAAAAATTTTAAAAATAATAATAATTCTTTGTAGAGAGAGAGAGAGAGAGAGAGAGAGTTTGGACAAAAAAATAATTGTGCACGGGCACGGGAGTCGCACAAGCACGGCACAACCATAAATAAATAAATAAATAATCAAAAATACATTTTTATTAAATAAATTGAGTTGCCAAATGCCATAATAAGGGAAAAAGCGAGGGGAAATTTAAAATGTATTTCTGAATAACAAAAATGAAAAAAAATTATGGGGAAAATAAAAATAAATTTTGATCACAAAAAAATATAAATTTTGAAATTTTGACTTATGGCCCATGGGCCATAATAAGTCAAAAATACATTTTTATAAAATAAATTTTATTTTATTTCAAAAATGAGGAAAAATAAAAAATAAAATTTTCAATAATAAAAATGAATATTTTTACTTTTGAATTGATATGTGAAAATTGGATTTTTGTAATTACGTAATAAGTCAAAAATTCATTTTTATAAAATAAATTTTATTTTATTTAAATAATGAGAAAAAAATGGATTTTTTTAATAATAGAAACGAATAATTTGATTTTTGAATTGATAGGTGAAAATTGAATTACTTTAATTACGTAATATATATAAAATTTTGATTGTATTATGCGCTTGCCACATGATCACAACACAATTATGAAGATCTACACCGTTCACTATGTTTGTCTTACTGTTATAATCACTCTCGCCAAATTTGAAGTCTATCGAGTATTGAAAGCCCTTTCATCGGTACGCTGATTCATTATCAATCGACAATTTGTCCCCTTCGATCAAGTACGTAACTATAATTAAATCACTTCATTTGTTGCATGGAGGATATAATCACTCCCACTTTTAAATCTAGACGGTTCCGATTCGAAAAAAACTACTCTAATGGACGTCGAGTCATGCATTATAGGACATTATTGCTCATAGATGCACCGAATGTGATCCGATCAGGTGGTTGCAGACATTTGATCGTCACCATTTTTCGGGGAGAATGATAGATTTGATAAGATATGAGATTGTAACGGTTTAGATCGAACATTCGAGAAATCGAGTATGCACCTGCTTTGTAATCCTATACATCGAACATACTTGGTTATGAACTAATCTATTATGCTATAGGATAATGTACATTAGCCACATGGCCGCAACACAATTATGACGATCCAAACCGTTCATTTTGTTTGTATTGTTGTTTTAATTACTGTCGACAAATTTGAAGTCTATCGGGCATTGAAAGCCTTTTTATCGGGACGTTGATTTATTATAAACTAAAAATTTGTCTCATTCGATCAAGTACCTAATGATAATTAATTTACTTCATTTTTTGCGTGGAGGGTATAATCACTACCACGTAAAACGTAGAAGGTTCCGATTTGAAGAAAAATAATCTGACGACCGTCGAGTAGTACAATTTTACGGTAATTTGTACCGTTGGGTGCATAGGCATATGGTGTGACACATGCACTAAATGACCCGCTCTTTTTTGGTCGAAAAGGATCTGAAATTTTACTTTCTCCCGCTGGAAGTCCTCTATTCACTTCTCCCGCTGAAAATTTCCCTCTCATGTTCCAGTTTCTAGGGTTTCCCTGCTCCAATCTTCCCTCTCAACTCCATCTTCTTCTTCGCCTCTCCTCCAGCCACCAAAGCGTCTCTCTCTCTCTCTGTGTCTCTCTCTTCCTCCCTCCTCCACGGTTGGCTTCCACCACCGCGTGGAAGTGCTCCGCCACTGCCACCGACGATTCTTTGCCAGTACTACCGACGACGAGATCGGTTTGGACCAAGGTCCTCGAGGTCGAGGTCCACCTTTAACAGCGAAGACGTCCTCAAGTCGGGCTTCAACAGGTGGTACCAGAACCAAATCCGAATCGAAATAGCTTAGTCGATCGACGTCTTCCAGTTGGGTTTCAAATCCGTCTTTGCCTACAACCCGCAGCCAGGTCACGGGTCCCATCCGCTTTCACCCCAAGAATAGCCACTCTCTGCTCCCTTACGCCCATGGATCCGTAATTTTCTTCGACGGTGAACCCAAGGTATGTTTACATTCAAGTTTATTTTGGGGAAATTTCAACCATGTACCAATTTTTGATTTGATGCTAAAAAAATTCGCGTTTGGTGCTTATGTACACTCTGCCGATTTTGCGATTTGTTTCCTACGGTCCTACCAATTACCATTGCAGTACCCAAACCAAACCCACACTATCCCACTTCTCTCTTTCCCCTTTCCCACTCAGATCTAATTTGCAGAAGGTAGATTTTAAGCTAAAGCCCGTCTCTTTGGCTCTGTCAATTTTTGTTGGTGTTTCAATTTGCATCGGCAAAATATAAGGGAATGCTCTCTCTACTTAGATCTGTGTATTTATGATTGTGTATATGAGCGTCTATCCGAATCTTGTCCCTTGTTAATTTCTTCACTTGAATTTGTCGACCACAATTTTTGCACACAAACTGTTTGACTAAATGTGTCTTTGAGTTCTTATGACTTATAGATGGTTTGGTGAGGACCATTTGAAGGGGTAGTACATAATACAATATACTCTGGGTGTTACTAGCATAAAGGCCGGGTCATGAAACTCCTATCTATGATTGCTGGAAAAAAAAAAAAAAAAAAACACCTCCACTCAAGCCTTACTTACGTCACCGGTGGGCGCATATTATGTCTAATTTGGTTATTGTGCACTCCCACATTTTTCATAGTGTTTTTTTCCTCTCCGAACAACATCACAATGTTTTCTTTTTCCCTCAAGAAATTGTTACTGCTGACTATGAATCTTGGTTACGGAGATGCTGCGGTATCAATGATTCCTTTCAAATTACTAAAATAGAAAGAAAATGAAAGAATATTTGATATATTGTCATTTGGAACAGGTTTTCACATCAAATATATCCCCAATCGAATGCCATTCACTTTAGGTGTGAATTGTGATCTACCTCTTTATTCCCTTTTCTAGTAGTTTTTCACTGACATGGCATTTGATTTTTTCCAGTCTTGTTCTTTGCTATTAAAGAAAATGGACGAACCACAAGGTTTGGATTGTCTTGGAGAAGATGAAATTGGTTGGCGTCGCATTCGACAAAGGAAGAGAGATTTTTTCCAGTCTTGTTCTTTGCTATTAAAGAAAATGGACGAACCACAAGGTTTGATATTTTTTCCAGTCTTGTAAGATTTGTATTCCAATTGCTTTAGTTGTTTGGTGATTGTCTTGGGAAATTAATGGGACGAAATCCCGTATCTCGACCCTAGGCTGATGTATAATTGGTGCAAGTTCTATCAAATTTTAACACTATGATGTTGTCTAATTGTGGTCCTTTTACGTTTAGTGGGACTCTATTGGCGCAGTTTGTGCATTTAAGAGCGGGTTTTTCCCTGTCTTTTTTCTCCTTTGGCATTCCCCCCTTACTATTTGAGCTGACTGGTATTAAAGAGTAAGGACCCGTGTTGTAGAAAGAAGGGAGGATTTTCTTCTTTTGAAATGCTATAAAGCAAAAAAAAAAAATGGTGGTCACCTCGGTATGGAATTGAATGAGGGGGAGTCGGACAGCCCCAGATTGCTCAGACAATAAGTTCTCCAAGATGTCCTGAGAAGTGACCTTTTTGGTGTGATTGATTGGTGCAGAAGGGAAATTGCTTAAAAATTGGTATTGCGCATTTAAGGTGTTCCAAGGGTTGATTTTTCATTCGAACTCTTTTCCAAATACGTATGTATACTTCAGTTGGAAAAGTCCTGAGATGGTTCAAGGCAGTTGTGCCTAGAAGATAGTTAGGTGTTAATAATTTACTTTTTATGCTTTTCCTAGTGTATTTGGAAAGAGAAGAATGGACATATGATGAGGTCAAGATAAGGTCTTGTAAGTTGATGCACCAGCGTTTACTTTGGGCCTTTGTTGATTTTGTTTGAGGTTTGAGTGGTGCGTATGCTTTGTGTTTTGTTCCTTTTTGCCTTGTTCTCTAGTATGCTGTGGTTGAAGTTGCGCTGTTACTCAGTATGCACTCCTAGTGCTGTCCACTACTCATCAGGAAACTTGTATTTTACTTGACATGGTTGATGTTTTGATGAAGGATCGAAACCAACCGCATTTGCGGCTTGCCAAGTGTCCTGACTCTTGTGATAATGGACTACGTACTTTTATAACAGAAGTCTGAAATATTCTTTAGTAGCCGATTTACCTTCATTAATCTTCCTTTGTTGTGGGCTCTTTTGCAGGTGAAGCTCTCTGGTTCCATCAGTAGTCAATACCTGACTGCTTTGCTCATGGCAGCTCCATTGGCCCTAGGAGACGTGGAGATTGAGATTATTGATAAACTTATTTCCATACCGTATGTTGAGATGACTTTGAAGCTGATGGAACGCTTTGGAGTTTCCGTAGACCACACGGATAGCTGGGATAAATTCCTGGTCCGAGGAGGTCAATAGTACAAGTAAGCCTCTTTTGCTCCAAATTCTTGCAGTAGTCTGTTCAACTTTGCTGCATTTGAATATGTGTCCATCTATTAATTTTTTTTATTATTTCATAATTTTCTGGTGCAAATAGGTAGCCAATTCATACTGGTATCTTCAACTTTACCTAATTTTATTACGTCATGTAAAATAAATCATCTAATCTTGTGACCTTTATTTTACTCATTTTTCTTTCAATCAAGGGGGATGTTAAATTTGCTGAAGTTCTTGAGAAAATGGGTGCAAAAGTTACTTGGATGGAGAACAGTGTGACCGTCACGGGCCCACCTAGAGGTTCTTCAGGGAGGAAACACTTGTGTGCTGTTGATGTTAATATGAACAAGATGCCAGATGTTGCTATGACTCTTGCTGTTGTTGCTCTTTTTGCTGAGGGATCAACCACCATAAGAGACGGTATGGTTTCATGTTTTTGGTTGTGGGAGAATGAGATCAGAAGGGACGGAAGTTCGTTAGATCTGAGAACTTCTCATTTCTTGCCTTTGCACTTCATACTTTGTTTCCTACAAGAATGCAGTGACTACATTTTTCTAGGACCTAGACTATGAGTTTTTTTCTCGGCTTTTTATCTTGTACTGTGTGTGGAATGGTATGTCAACTGTCCGGGGATTATTTTTTATTTTATTATTATTATTATTTTTTATTTTTGAGAACTAATTCATCCACTCAGTATTTCAAATACCTGTGTTTTCTGCGCATAAACATATGAGATATTTGTCTACGTACTAGATATTTGTAGAATCCAACACATACGGATCATTGCCCAGTCATTTAGTTGAAGTTGTAACTTCTAAAAGCCACTCATTGGCCACGGCTCACTGTGTTAAGTGTTGTATTAATCCTACGGAGGGGACTTTTTCAAGATGTTTTTCGTTGTTGTTGGGGTACTGCGTAACTAGTCATACATGTTTTTTCTGGACACTAGGTTACTGTGTTGTCAACTAAAAGAATTCCATGTTTATACTGATCCGTTTTGTTTGCTCTCAGTGGCTAGCTGGAGAGTGAAGGAAACCGAACGGATGATTGCTATTTGCACAGAGCTCAGAAAGGTAAAAGTCTACTGGCATCATTAATTTTGTTTTAGGTTTTCCCCCTCTTATCGGACGTTTTTAACACTTCCGTTGGATTTGAATTGCCAGTTGGGAGCAACAGTTGAAGAAGGGCCAGATTACTGCGTGATCACTCCACCAGAGAAATTAAACATCACAGCCATTGACACGTACGATGACCACAGAATGGCCATGGCATTCTCTCTCGCTGCCTGTTCTGATGTTCCAGTTACCATCAAGGATCCCGGTTGTACTCGCAAAACTTTCCCCGACTACTTTGAAGTCCTCCAAAGGTTCACAAAGCATTGAACAAAACTTGTAGACTCAAACAAGTGAAGAAAATGAGAAGCATATTTAATGGAGATGGATGTAAGATTTTCTATTTCCGTCGGTTTGCCTCGTCGTCGTTGAGAATGTATGTTGCCAATAATGTATAATTGTTGTTAGGGAACTCTTTAGTTTTATTTCAAATTAGAGTAGGTATTGTTTCGATACAAAGTCCAGGGAGTGTAATATTCAGAATTGATTGCAGTGACAATGGCACAATTATATGGATCTGAAATAAGGTTGGTACTTCATTGGGTTTTGGTTTGTTGAATAGTGAGTAGCTGCAGCTTAGGACCATGTTTTTCCTTTTGTGGCTCGATGGTCAGGGTGAATATTTTATTTTTCTCCGACTAAATATTTGGTCGGTGAATATTTATTTTTCTCCGACTAAATATTTAGTCGGTGAATATTTTATTTTTCTCCGACTAAATATTTGGTCGGTGAATATTTATTTTTCTCCGACTAAATATTTGGTCGGTGAATATTTTATTTTCTCCGACCAAATATTTAGTCGGAGAAAATAAAATATTCTTACAAAACTTTTACCGACCAAATATTTAGTCGGAGAAAAATAAATATTCACCGACCAAATATTTAGTCTCCGACCAAATATTTAGTCGGAGAAAACAAAACTTTCCAACACAAACTTGTTTTGGCCAAATCTTTCAAACTCAAACAACTATTATCGACCAAACGCTAAATTTTGATGGTTTTTAAGGGAATATGCTTTTAGTGAAGAGTTGTTGTAGTGATTCAATCAAATTTCCAACACAACTTACCGATCGATTGTTTTCCAAACTCAAACATTTATCGATAATATTGATGTGCAGATATGCTAATGAAGTTTCCAAGTGGTGCATGTGATAATATATGTGCAGATCTAATAAGTTTGCTGGGTAGTGGTGCATGTGGGTACAATAGCTACTGCATGGAAAATGGTTCCACTTTTAGTTGCCATTGCCCACCTGGGTTTTCATTCATTGATCCAAAAAACGAACTTGGCGGATGCGCACCTGATTTCCCTCCAGAGTGTGGAGTAGAAAACATAACAAGCAACCCGGAAGACTCGTATGGTTTGCAGTTTCTTTAAGGCAATAATTTCGGGTATGGAGATTATGATTGTTTGGGACCTTACAATCAAACAGAATATGAACAAGCTTGTTTGCAGGATTGTTTATGTGCTGCAGCTGTATTCAATGGCACATTTTGTTGGAAGAAAAGACCACCTTTGTCTAATGGGGCACCATATACTATAGAAGCTATGTTTAAAGTAAGGAACGACAGTGCTGCTCCTTTGGGTGGTTCTTCTGATAAAATTTCCAGCTTCGTGGCAGACAAGCAAGTTGTATGGTTGTCACTTCCTTTTGGCAGCTCAGTGCTCTTCAACATTCTATTGCTAGGCGTGATTTTTCTAATCATTTTCTCAAGGCGTGGAAGAAAATCAAGAAAGGCCATACGTGACTCAAGTGTCTTTGAAACAAATTTGCATGTTTTCACTTTTGATGAGCTCCAAATAGCAACCGAAGGGTTCAAGGAAGAACTGGGAAGGGGTTCATTCGACATTGTTTATAAAGCCGTAGTGAAATATGATTCTAAGACTCAAGTTGCAGTCAAGAAGTTGGACAAGTTGTCACAAGGAGGAGTGAGGGAATTCAAAGCCGAAGTGACTGCAATTGGGAGAACCCATCACAAGAATCTCGTCCAATTGCTCGGCTATTGTTATGAGGGGCCACACAGGCTTCTAGTGTACGAGTTCATGAGCAATGGCAGTTTAGCGAATTTCCTCTTTCGCATCCCAAGACCTGATTGGTATCAAAGGGTTCAGGTAGCTCTTGGGATTGCAAGAGGTCTTCTTTACTTGCATGAAGACTGTAGTGCCCCAATTATCCATTGCGACATAAAGGCCTCAAAACATGCTCATCAACGATTTGTTCATCCCACGAATTTCTGACTTCGGATTGGCAAAATCCCTAGTGTTCAATCAAACTCGAACTCATACAGGGATAAGGGGGACTCAAGGATACGTGGCTCCAGAGTGGTTCAGAAATGTACCGGTGACGGTAAAAGTGGATGTATATAGTTTCGGGGCTCAAGATTATTTGTTGCAGAAAGAGTGTCGCACAAGAGTTTGAAGACGAAGGAAGAGCAATTCTAACAGATTGGGCCTATGATTGCATGAGAGAAGGGACTCTAGACGCTTTAGTGGATAATGATGACGCTGCTATGAATGACATCAAGACATTCCGAAGGTTGGTCATGACAGCAATCTGGTGTATACAAGAGGATCCATTGCGAAGGCCTGCAATGAGTATGGTCATACAAATGCTGGAAGGATGTGTTGAAGTTCCAATTCCTATCTAAACTTCTTCGATCTATAAACTTCACAGACCATGAAGACAAAGATCAGTTTGGGCAGAAGTTTATTTTTCCTTTTTATAATTTACTGTCAATTGATAATTTGTAACGCTCCAAAGGACTATGAGCATGAATTTTTCTTATCTCAGTGGGCATGCTTCTTCAAACATGCCATTACATGATGATGCAAAAGATTCTCACACATAACCATTGTGAAATTTCAATTAGTACTTGTTTATAGGGTCTCCTTTTGCTTCATGCGCAGTAAGAAAATTCATTAGTATACCAGTGGTTTCTCTGTTACTGGCACATGAAAAATTGCAAACACCAAACCTCAATGAGTTTATGGCCTCGAGAAATGTAGTTTCATACAACCTCTAGTGAGATTGCATAGGAAACATTTGAAATAGTTTTCTACTATATCAACCATGTCTGGCCTGTGTTTGGAGTCATTGAATGACCTTGCTCTATACTTCTGGCTGACCAATTCTACACCACCCAACTAATGTTATGAGAGCAAATGGTTACCAAATCTAGATACAAACATAACCAGAATAAGCCGTTGAACCTGAAGTCAGGAAACATAACGAAGCTCTATCTGGGAAGTGATGGTCCCAATAGCCAATAGGACGTAGAGATGCAATGAGTCTCATGTTTTTCACTTACCTTTATTTGTATACTTCATTTCTCAGAAAATGCTGACAAACCTTCTAACCGACCTTTTGTGTCCGAGTGTTGTTCATGGCAATCTTCTTCCGACGCCAAAGCTGATGCCATATCTTTCTTAACCCTGACATCAATAGCTTGTTGTGCCATCCTTATAGACAATAGAACCTGTGGAGAACATGTTAGTATTAACATGTAACTAGGAAGCGTAAAATTATAAACAAATTTCCCCAAATGAAGGAACTCTAAGGTTGTTGTTTTCCCCAAAGATCCATTAACACTCAAGGTTAACAGGATTGAACAAACACAACAGTACAAGACATACATACATACATGTGTGTGTGTGAATCGGACACTTGGATTCTTTAATTTTTGACACTGCTTGACTATGAAATAGCAACAAATACTAGCTTGTCAAATCAATGGTTCAGGAACTGTTTAACTTAAGATAATTCAAGTGTTTTTTATCAAATTATTATGAAACTAAAAATATTTTCAAATATTAAGAATGTATCTACGACCTTTTACCTAACTTTTGAATACATTTCACCGTATTCAAAGATTATCAGGCTCTTTTTTTTATGAGACAAGTAATGAAGGAACACCATAGTTCCATTGGACTAATGGTGAGGGGATAAATAAATAACACTTCCTGGGTAATGTATGTCCTCATTGCTGGGATTATCCAATAAATCTTTAATTAGGACAGTAATTATTTTAACCAAACACTGGATATGCAGTCCTCTTCTCCGCCTGAATATATTTTCGAATCTGATACTCATATTCGGTGAGTTTAACCGTGTTCAATCCACACTCATTTACAGAGATCTAACAGGTATTCGAGTGAGGCTCACATCGTAGTTTTCATCGCTCTTTTCCAAAGGGAAAAACAACTGCAAAACCAAGCACTATTTCGGTGACCTTTCTGTTTTTGTCAGGACTGAGTTTCCCAAAATAAGTCACGGTGACAAAAGTCACTTTTTAAATTTATCACTCCTCATTTTTTTGTCGCGTTTCCTAGTTTTGCATCAAACTTTTGTGGCTATATGGTTCGTGTCGATGGTCTAAAAGTGCTAAAAGTTGGTCTTTTCCAAAAAAGTGTAAAAATTATAACATTTTACTTTTTTGATTCCTCTCATCGAGATAAATGGATAAGACACAAAAGTTTGGCACAAAACTAACACAACGCAAAAAAAAATTGAATATGACTTTTAGCACCGTGACTTATTTTGGGGAACTCATCCAGTGAAAGGCAGACCATCCAGGAGGGGCTAAGGGATTCAAAACAGAAATTAATTTCTTGCAGCCTGACATCAAGAATCGAACCAGGGTCAATTGCGTGGTAAACAAACACACCAACCAACCGGGATAACCCTTTGGGCTAATTGTGTCTAATATATATGTACACATATCAAACTCAAATATACTATCTGTCTAACACATTAAGCGCTTGACAAGACAAATTCAAGTTATTGCACGAAAATATTGGTATTATCTGTAATCATTTATGCAAGTAAATTAAAATGCACATATGGATACGTAGCACAGATCTCTGAGGGCATATATATGAGTTACCGGAATCAAAATTGGAATTCTCTGAGATTGAATTCGGATTGGGGAGTTGATACAGGTAGGGTTTTGGCTTTCCCACACTGTGGCGACGATTAATCAAAGCGATAATCAAGAGTGTGCCCATTTTATGAACTGCTCTCTGGTTTTCAACAATTTGTTAGAAACGATGGACTAGGGAGATTTCGGAGCGAGATACAACTGTGGGATCAATTGGAACGCAGAGAGAGAGAGAGAGAGAGAGAGAGACGAGTTCTTCTCTATTTTGTCCAATTTGGCCTTGTTGGTTTCATGAGAAAACATTCGTTTCTCATTCTTTACACCGGCTGGTGTAAACCAAAGTTTCCTCTAAATCGATTGTAGTGTGACATGTGTGCATATTCTATCTTTTGGGACCATTGTTTGGACACATAGCGCAATATCATAGATTTGGAAGAAACTTTGATTGACACCGTCGGTGTAAAGAATGTTCTCGCTGGTTTCATAGTTTGTTTTGTTTTGTAATTGTTACACTCATTTCTCTCTCTATCTCTCTCTACTCATTACACTTTTTTCCATAACTAAACCAAACTAAAATTACTAAATGAACAAGGTCAATCTGTAACTTGGGTTTTGAGGAAATATAAGAGAATGAGAAGAAAATACTCCATAAAATACTTAGACTACTTACTAAAGGCCCATACCACTAATTCAAAAAAATCGAAAGGCTAACTTTTTTTTTTTTGAACAGCTAAAAAAAAAAACAACTTATTACGAAAATTGATACAGTCACTCTTTCACAATATATTACACGAAAAATCGTAAAAGTCAATAAACCCAAAAAACTCTCTTAGTAGAACACCCCTAAGATAAGGAATGTATAGACAAAACAATAGTGCTAGGGATGGCAATTTCCAATGATCCGTTCGAATCCGATCCGCTCCCCAATCCGAATGGATCGGCGTTTTGGAGATTTGTTTGGAGATTGGGTCGGATTTGGGGATTTTTTTTTAAAAACTTTCGGGGCTCGGATCTAAGGCGGGGATAGGTGTGTCCCCGCTCCGAATCCGATCCGATCCGTCCCCGAATCCCCGATTATATATATATATATATATATATATATATATATATTATAAAAGACCTTCATTTTATCCCTCGGCATTATCCCGCCCAAACCCCAACAAAAATCACGGATCGACTTTTTTTTTTTTTTTGATTCTCCGCGGGATTGAAAACACATTTTAAAAACATTGAGCGGAAGTCAAAATTTGGTCCGAAAGTCGAAAATGCCCCTAGTCCGGTCATGGAAAGTTAAATAAGGGTCCCTTATTAGAAGGGGTCCATATACAATAAACTTCCAATAAGGGACCCTTTTTAAAGCCTTTTCGGTGTTTTGATGCTTTTAAAAATTGTTTTTGGAAATCTACTCAATGTGTTCAAGGTGTTTTCCAAGGTCCATCTTCAAAAAAAATACAGGAAGGCTTGATCCTCTCTCAAAAACCGTATATATATATTTTTGCTCTCTCAAGCCCTTCCCGGTATTTTTTTGAAGATTTCTGGACCTTGGAAAACACCTTTTGAACACATTGGACTCTCGGATCTCAAAATTTGATCCTCTATGAATCCCATCTTCAAATTTAAGGCATATCCTTCATTTTATCCTCGGCATTATCCCGCTCCCCAACAAAAATCACCCCTTCTTTTGGGGCTTTTTTTTTTTTTTTTTGATTGATTGCGGGATTCCAAAAAAAAAAAAAAAAAAACCTCGGAAACAAAACCGATTCGGCATTCCAAAAAAAAAAAGTTCCAAACAAAGTCTCTCTCTCTCTCTCTCTCTCTCTCTCTCTCCCCCCTTCAAATTTGATTTCAATCCCTCATTCGCGCAAAAAAAATAATAAACTCCTTCGGCTCAAGACGGAAGAATCAAGAAAAGTTCCAAACAAAGTCATCTCTCTCTCTCTCTCTCTCTCTCTCTCTCTCTCTCTCTCTCTCTCTCTCTCTCTCTCTCAAACAACTACGAAACCTCAAACCGTTGTGCCGGAATAATTGGTGATTATTTGTCTCTGATTTTATGGGTTGAGTTATAGTTGAATTTGGGTTGTATACTACAAAAGTCGAAACGGTAAATCCCCGTTTGGATCCCCGTTCCCCGTTTGGGGCGGGGATGGAGGAGGAAAAATAATCCCCATTGGGGATCGGGGCGGGGACGGGATGGGGGAGGGATTCGGGGATCGGGGACGGGGATAGTAGTCTCCGGCCCCGCCCCGTCCCCATTGCCAACCCTAAATAGTGCTCCAACTACACCCAAGTGTACAAATACACTCATGTGTTTGCATGTACATTTGGATGCGATTATATCATTTTTGTAGACAATTTATTTCTCAATACTTCTTTTGTTCACGCGTTTGTGTAGATTTTACAAAATTTCGTGATTAGTACCATACGAATGTGTGGTAGAGGATTTGGGACATCAAAATAGAATGCTCCTGAATGATAATACTACAGCTCGTTTGGATGTGGGATGGGTTTTGATGAATGTAATAGTGAGAGAAGATAGGATTGTAGCGGCTCGTTTGGATGAGTGTCTTAAAATTCCAGTAAATATTGTGTAGTACTTATCAGTAAAATTAGTAATTAACTAACTAAAATTCAAATCAATTATAATTACAAAACTAAAATTTTTACAAAAGTAACTGTGGGGTTGGGATGGTAAGGAGGTAATTCGGGAGGGGTACAAAATATGGATAAGGATTGGGGTGATAATAGATAAGAGCTCGTTTGGATGCTCGATCAGAGGGGTTTCCTATTATCTTTTCTCCCCTTATTATTTAATCCACCCAAATTTCATTCATTCAACATCCAATCGAGCTGAGGGTTGGGGGATTAAAAGGGAAGGGGGTATAAATATAGAGAGTGGGCTTTTGGGTGCCAACCCAAAGATGATGCTTGGGCGCGAGATCAGTTGTTCAGGCCCAAACTCATCCGACCTATTCATCCCCCAGCCAAACAAGCTCTTAGGCATTGAATAATTTTCCCAATTTGAAGGGTCATCAAAAGAAGTGTAAATGAGCAGAATCAAGGCAAACCTCGTTAGATTTGGGATCAGTTTGGCTCGAGTTTGACTCGTATAAAATTTTCAAAGCTTGGTCTCGTTAAAATCAAACGAGCCAAATCATGCCAATTTTAGGCTCGCACTCAACTCAGTTCGTCAATATATTTTTTTCAAGTACCAGATCAAACCTTTGCTTTTGAAAAAATAAACCCACAAAACTATACACTTCATTTTCGTAATGATAAATCGAGAGAAAAAAACTGAACAATATATTGTTGATAGGTCAGTGAAGAAGAGACGGAGGCAATGCAACAACGGTAAGTCGATGACGGAGATGAAGAGGCGGCGTGGATGAGGTGGTGGGGACAACCTGAAAGAGGCGATGTAGAGAAGGCGGTGGGCAAAACTGATGTATGTAAACTCATCATAATAAAATAGTTAAAGGAAAAAAGAATTGTTATATATATATATATATATAGTACTATAAACCATAAAAGGACAACCTCATTTCCCGATCGTATATAGAAACCGTTAATGAGGCATGTATGTAAAATCATTAAAAATAAATTTTAAACGGTATGTTAACTCAAAAAAAATAGTTAAAGGAAGGGCTTGACCTTTCTAATAAGGACCTCCCGGATTTAAGAAAAAAAGTAATTTTTTCACTTTAAAAATTGTTTTTGGGAAATCCGTCCCGTCCAATGTGTTTAAAAGGTGTTTTCAAGGGTCCAGACGGATAATCATCAAAAACAAATACCGTGAAGGTCTTGATCCAAGCAGTTTTTCGCAAAAACTGTATATTTATAGTTTTGTAAAAATTGCTTGGATTAAGCCCTTCCCGGTTATTTTTTTTTTTAAGATTTCCCGCGTGGACCCTTGAAAACACCTTTTGAACATATTGGACGGTTATATATATAGGGAGGGCTTCTAGTCCGGACCTCCCGGATCCAAAATTTTTTTTGACGATCCGAGCCGACCAATGTGTTCAGAAGGTGTTTTCCAGGGTCCACGCGGAAAATCTTCAAAAAAAAATACCGGGAAGGGTTTGATCCAAGCAATTTTCGCAAAAATATATAAATACAGTTTTTGCGAAAAAATGCTTGGATCAAGCCCTTCCCGGTATTTTTTTTTTGAAGATTTTCCGCGTGGACCCTTGAAAACACCTTCTGAACACATTGGACGGCTCGGATTTTCCAAAAACAATTGGCAACACAAAAAAAATCGATTTTTCCTTAATCTCGGGAGGTTTGGACTAGAAGCTATGCCTATATATATATATATATATATATATGTATCCTCGAAAGCTTTTTCGGTGTTTTGACATACAGGGAGCTTCCGATAAGGGGCCCTACCCTTATTTAACTACCATGCGGACCTCACTGTTCCTGAGGTAATATATGCAATTTTTATCCAAAACTGCTCGGATCATCGAGATTTGGTCCAGAAACACGAAAATTGGCTAAGTCCGCATGGAAAAGTTATATAAGGGTCCCTTATTGAAAGTTGATGAGAAGATCGAACGAAGTTCAGAAAAATTCGGCGACATCAATTTTGGGTCAAATCCCCCCCCCCCCGGCGTGGTCTCTCCCTTTTTTTTTTTTTACCAATTTTGGGTCAAAATTTGAGCAAAAACCCAATATGGGTATGAGCATCTTTTGTACCCCAAATACACTCAGATCTGTTAAAAAAAAAGTTCCGATGACGCAGTGAAAAACTCAAGCGAGACCCTAGAAAACTACTGCGATACTCGGGAACACTCCAACAACGCTCAGCAAAGCTCCGGTGAAGCTCAGTAAAACTTCAGTGAGAAGATCAAACGAAGTTCAGAAAAATTCGGCGACATCAACCAGCTCCGACAACACTGGTCTCATCTCTGGTCTCTGGTATTGGTCTCCGACGTCGACAGGCTCATCTTTCTTGCTTGAAGATAGCCGTTGGGGAAATGGATCTTCATTTTGGCTTGTCCCCAATTTGGGGAAGGAAATGAGAAACCCAAAATGGGGAGAGATTTGGGTCGCCCATTGGAGATGTGTTTTTGGGGTTGTTGCCCAAATTTTGAATTTGAGTCTTATATTGGGTGAAGGCTGGAGATGCTCTAATACCCTTCAAATATATAATTTTTACGGATAGACCACCAAAAATTTATTAACTACTCCCTCTGTCCCTTTTAAATTGTTGAGTATTTCATTTTAGGTTGTTCTTTAATAAGTGTTTGTTATGAAAAGTTAATGGGTAAAAATTTGTAAAATTATTGTTTTGCCTTTCTAAAAAGTTAATGGAAAAAGAGTTAATGGGTAAAAGCAGAGGATAATTTTGAAAAGTGAAGGTAAAAATTGTTGTGAAAAGTGTAAAATAGAGATAGAAGTTAATGTGAAAGGAATAATATTAATGTTTTTTTAATACGTTGGATTTACAAAGCTACACACTTAAAAATGGACGAAGGGAGTACTACATTTTAACTCAGCTGAATACTACTCCATTAGGTTCGGCTCATTTTGTTGAACAAGCCTAAAATTGAAGTTTAGGTTTGATTCGTTGAGTAGAAGAATCGAATTCAAACAAGCTATTGCCAATGTGAGCCTCGAACCAATTCGTGAATAGCTCAGTTCATTTACAACCCTAATCACCAAGATGAAAGGGTCTATTGGGCTAACAATAAGCAAATAAGAAAACAAAAAACTACACACTTCAATGTGTTTTTTTTCACACTTTTTAATATATTTTCACACTTTTATACACTTTTTACATATGTCAATACATTTTTTAAACCTTAAGGACAGCCCATTGGGCTAATTATAGAATTTTCCTTTCAAATATTACTTGATATCTTCAAATCGGTGTATAAAGAACATAAAAAAGAATCTTGCAAATATTATTAGTATTTGATAAACTTGTAAAAATGGGCAAACAATGAAGCGGAGGGAATATCAATTTTACCCTTTTGTGCGAACCCCTACAGCAAATTCTTTAACTAGATCCCAAAGCTTGTTCACAAGCATTGGTCAAACAATGCATCGGACTGGCCTGTTGCCAACAAGCATAAGAACACAACTTTGACATAGTGAATATGTTCTCTGTAAGGACTCTGCTGATTCTCCGGCACAAGCTTTCATACCCTATGAACCCATTGTTCAAGGCGAAGCTGCTTCAGAGGAGGTCCAAGATTAGGCTTCCTGTTTTGAGGACACTGCCATTTTCCAGTGATCTCCGAATAAACGGTGTGCTGGCTATTGTTATTTGCTGTTTCTGATAATGGCTTTCTTCTTACAACAGATAATAAATCTGTAACTCCATTTCTAATGCAATCAGATTGAGCCTCCATTGGCCTTTTCAAACAAATGTCATAGTCCTTTTCTCTTATCTCATTCCTCGTTGAAACGAAACCGTTTTTAGAGAAAGTGCTTCCACTGTTTTCTTTGTCGTTGCTTCCACCTATATGTCGAGAATCCCTCCTTTGAGTCCACTTTTCCGGAGATTTTCGGTTGTTATTTCCATTGGGAACATGACCGTCAAAGCTCGATTTTTCATCATTTTCGGTTGAACAATCATCGTAACTTCTTGGTTTTCTTTCTTGCCCAGAAATCATTTTGACTGGCATTTCAATTTTCACAGAAGACATTTTGTTCCCTCGAACACCATAAGTATCCTGAGAAGTGATAAGAACAAACAGGTGTTAGCCCAAGCACAAACCACAAATATCTAGCCAACTTCAGCACAATAGGCTAAATGGAGCACTAGCAGACTACTTTTATCCCATCTTCAATCGCAAATGTTTCTTATTAGCTTCTCCTAATGATCAGATATCCAACTAATGTTGGTCAAACTAATATGAAACTACCAATTTAATTTCACAATTTAAGCGGCAAACCAATAATTCAGAGTCTGTTTTAGCTTTTAACTTAAGAATTAGAAACGACTGTAACCTCGATTAGACTTGGCCCTTCATTCCCACCACAATTTTCTCCTTATCGGACTAAGTGGTAAGTCAGTTAAGCCACAAAACCCACTGCTTCTCAGAAGAAGTAGACAAAGTGGTGTAAGGTTGTAGGCATCTCTTCAAGCTTCACAATTTATTGCTTTATGAAACTAGGCTCGTTAGGAATATTAGGAAACCCAATGCCGGAACTAGGAAATAGGATGCAAAAAGATGCAAACTTACTATATATAGTTGGAACCCAGAACAAAGAGTCGGGAGTACAGTACCATCAGGCTCCACAATATATGATGCTTGTAATTTTGACAAAAGGTGTTTCAGACCTTTTTCAAGCCACGACAATATGAGACTATGAGTGATTACTGAATGAGAATAGCAAGAGGGAACATTACTAGGGAAAAGATCAACAAAAATACCTCTCTATTATACTGGTGGAAACGTATGTTGTCCTTGTCAGAAATCTTAAACTCAGCCAAAACATTTGATGATATGTTCTTATCAGCAGCCAATACATCCTTTTTAGTACCAGTAAATTCAGTCAAATGCTCTCCTTTTCCTTTGCTGCAGTTTTCAGCATTACATGCCACTTTCTCACATTCACTCTCTGTAGAAACAGAATCTTTGAAAGCATCACTTGAATCCACTGCAGGAGATTCATACACGTAGCTTGAAAACCATCTCGTAATTTCTGGAGGCTCTGTTTGAACAATAAAATACATAATAAACAGCCATATGAAGCCCAAGTTTAGATAAGATTCCTACTTTCTTTTCCTATAATTTTTTAACAATAATTTGGTGTACAACTGTGACAAACCAGAGGAAAGTGTGAGTGAGTCTGAGGAACCCATATCCTGCAACAACAAGAAATTAAGTTAATAAGGTTTCGAAATTCGAACATTTAAAATTCTTATCTGAATGAGAAGCTTGAGAAGAGAGTAACATTGGAGTGGTGTGATTAATAGAAGTTTTCAATCTCACAACAGGTACAAAAAAAATAGTGCTTACTTTCATTTCTTAAGATATCCTTTTGATTATCCATTTCCCACAAAATTATCCACGTACACTTAAAAATGTTAAAAGTTGCAAAATTTTAAATCAATTAGTGAATCTTTCAGTTTATGACCGGGGCTAGTTATGAGTTTGATCTTGGGATTGACTTCCATTGTAAACTGTGTTCCCTCTTATCTAGATGGCAGAAATTTGCTGTAATAAACTCCATCCTTGTCATTTGTTTGACCCATTAGTAGTTTAGTATCAGTGTATCACAAGAAGGATGTCATTTGTTTGACCCATTACAAGTTTAGTATCAGTGTATCACAAGCGTAAATCAATCTAGGCAGAAGCAGCAGAACATGAAGATTAGGGGTAAGAAATTTACAGTTACAGTTCAAATTTTCTTTTGTGTTAGATGACTAATTGCAACGTAAAAAAGTAGTAGCATTTTCCCAAAGATTGCAGCTGCCAAAGGTTCAAACCACTTGCACTGGATGCAACTCCATGATGCCTACCATTTTAGAAACTAATCCATGTTTGTAGCTGAAACTATATTAAAACTTAATGTGAAGTTCATAAGGTTGGAGATACAGCTATGCCAACCAGGAGGAATCAAGAATGGATAAATAGATGGTGAACAGCCCATTTTTTAATCGGGTGTAAACACAACTCGACTAATTTCGGGGCCATGAAGTTAATGACAAGATAAACTCCAATAGCCCCAAATGAATTTTTGTGGAGGTGGCAGTTGAACCTGCGAGCTTGGGGAGAAGCCATTTCCTTATTATCATGCTCCCACTAGACGAACCCATTAGATTTGATTGGTGAATAGCCTTGAAAAATCAATAATTCAAATTCCTTAGTCTACTCTTTTAGCACATCTACAATTTTACATCTCATCAGGCTAATCACATGCAATGTACTCAAATGTCAGAAAAACTCCTAGAATAAGACTAGATTGATAATTGGACAACCTTACTTGCAGGATCCTTCTAAAATGGGTGTGCTCCCAAGACGGGAGCTCAAATCGGCTGCGGTGCTCCCAAGATGGGAGCTTGACAGGAGCTCGTTCCCCTCGAGATGGGAGCTTGCTCCTAACTAGGATGTTATCGGGCTATTAAAGCAATTATTCTCATACTTTTAAGGGTGTGAAAATAAGAATATGAAAATCACATGAGTCGAGAAGTTTTGCAAATTGAAAATATCTGATTCCAAAAAATTTACCTTTTAAGATAGGAAAAATTCTCAATACGTATCACTTTTCCTTCAATGGTTAATTATTTAAGATATTTATATACATATTTAACTATGATCTATATACGCTCCTTAAACGCTCCCAACCTTGGAACTTCTAGGTGCCTCTGCTCCCCCGCACCCGCTCCCGCTCTCGTCCCCGCATCCGCTCCCGCTTCGTGCAACTAAGGGACGAACTAAGTGGCTATGTTACATGGATTCTTCATTTTGGCTAAAGTGCCCATGTCGATGTATCCGACACCCGTATCCATTTTGACACTCGGATCCTCTAATTGCTACTATAATATTTACAGAAAAATAATATTAGCTTAGCTGGAAAAGCGATAATTCTAGTCTCACACGGACAGGAAATAGCATAAACATATTTTTTTTAATCCCTTCTTATTTAAATATATTTCTAAATATAAGTTACGATACCCAATCTATACAAATTACAAAATATATAAAAAGTGTTCAGGACGTGTCCACGTAACCATACCCAGTTTGGGGACACATATCCAAGTATCCTAAGATTTAAGTTTAGGAAGGTCTGATGCTTGGACTTGCACCCTTACCCGATATTCGCACCCGATTCCATGTAACATAGCTAAGTGGAACATAATATTCTCTTTAGAAGAGTGAAAACAATCTTAAGTCAATTCACCAAAAGGGGGAAAGATGGGGAGGAACACCCAATAGATAGCACTACCTGACTTGCATTCTTGATTCCATGATCATGATCTTCAGCAGTGTGATTAGATTTCACAAACCCGATTGAAGCTGCTTTCTCTCCTTTAACTAAACCATCTGTTTCTCTGATTTCCTGAAACTGCCCATTATTCTCTTCCTTTCCTTTTGTCTTCTCTTCACCATCAAAGCCCTCTTCCACGCAACCACTTCCTCCAAAACAATATCCTTTAAAATCAGGACTCAATTCTGGAGACTCGTACGCATAGCTTGAGAACCAGTTTCTAATGTCAAGAGGCTCTGAAAACCCCGAAAATCGTCAGCACACGGAATAAAACCTATTTTTCCTACAAACAAATAGAGTCTGTTTGTTTGACAAGACATAAGCATCGGAGTAGACTATATATACAATGGAGCTGCATACTACTGTTTGATTAAATTCTTACAGTCTTGATTAAGCACGCATCGCCCTATATAGTCCCATATAATGAGGAGTGTGGTAATATTTAATCTCATCATTATCAATCTCATGGCACTCCATAGCTTATGAGATTATGTATTCTGAGCATCCAAACAGTGGTTACGATTAAATTGAATTCTAATCGTCTTTTCGAAGAATAAATACTAACCAGACGGATTTGAAAGCGAGTCCATGGCAGCAAGAACCTGTAGACAAATAGATTATTGTAAGTACAAAAGTACTGAAGTTTTTCAATGCTCTGTTTGGTTGCTCAGATAATAAAAACAGAAGATTATCGATTCAGATCCTTAAAGCTAGCATGATAAGTAAGAAAACACAGCAAAGAGGGAAATGGAAGGTGCGAAGAGGAATAATCTGTTTACCTGAGATTGCGAAGCATTAAGGGGAGAGAAATCAGAGGGTTGGGAATACGGGTTTGATTGTTTAGCTATCTCTCTCTCTCTCTCTCTCTCTCTCTCTCTCTCTAAAAAGTGAATTTCTCTCAGATCGTTTGTTTTCTCTCCGGCATATCTTCGTTAAACAAGTGCGAAAAGAGGACTATGAGATTTTCTGGAAATTTTCAAATCTCCCGCGCTAAAAGCACAGACCAAAGAGGGAGGGAAGAAGAAGAGTAAATTACAATTTTTTCCCGCAGGTTGGTGTTAATTTCGCTTTGGGTGTACAAAAATTTCCCTTAAGCCCCTATCACATTTCAAAAACTGAGACCCCAAGGAAAACTTTTTACTCTCTTCTGCCTCACAGTTTTACTAGTATTCCAGAGCTCAAAGTACGGACAGAGACATCAAACGAAAAAGGAATAAGAAGTATGAAGCCTAAAATCAGTTCATTCTTCAAAACCCCCTCGCATTCTTCTGCACGGAAATCCGCTGACCCACATCCCAACGCAGTTCAATCAGTTCAATTTACGACGATTTGTTCAATCAGTTCATTTTACGACGATTTGTTCGGCAGTGAAGTCAGCAACAGAAAAGATTCAGCAATTTGCATCACCTACCAACGCAGAGCTCCAAACCCAACAAATAGGTATGCCTTTCCTCTTTCCCAAACCAAATTTAGAGTTTAGATAACTAGTGTTCTTGAATCTATTTACAATGCACTCGTATTTGCTTGAAAATTGAAATTAACCCTAGCATTAGTGCTCAATCACCCCTTCTAGAATTTCATACATTCTTTTTCAATCCAAGGCCAACTGTGGTCTTGACCTATGATTTAGGGTTCGCTCCATGTATGTCGTAGGTTCGATTTTCCTTGTCAGCAATTCTTGAGGTCACCTCGCACCCACGCATAAGTTTGTGAAATGACTGGGGGAGGGGTTGTAGGAGTTAATGTGAGGTGCGTCCAAGCTAGTCCGGACAGCCTGCATTACCCAAAAAAAAATTATTTCCGATTGCAACTGATTGGAGTCACCCCTACTATTCGATAAGTGGCTAAGCCTTAGTTTTGATAGATATGTACGCATTTTGGCATTGAGTTTGGTTTTATCATGATGGATTCAAATTAGTTTTTGAACATGATTGATTTCAAATCCTTGTTGTAGTTACACAAAGATGCTAATGAAATACATGGGTTTGACCTTTAATCCAACTCACACTTGACTTTCACAGAACACCAATAGCTAAACTTCTCATATTTTTATGTTGTTGAAATTCTACATAAAATCCTTTCAGTTGTAATCTGCATCTATCCAAGCATAGCCACTTTCTAGTGATAATTGGTATTTATGGCGTCATTTACTTTGTGGGTTTTTCTTGTTCTTCTCTTTTTTTGGGTTCCCCTTCTGGTGAAATAGTGGGAGGGACGCTGGACCTGTCGGTGAAGTGCCAAAGAGACCTGATTTGGAGGATTTGTCATCAAAACCTGTACCATCTTTATCTAGGAAAGTATTAAACAAGAAAAGGAGCTATGCCCAATTCCATTTAGAGTTGGGTCAGTCTGACTTTCTTCTACGCACGTCTACCTCATGTGGATTCAAATATGCTGCTGGGGATGAAGGGATGAGAAGGTCCACAAGACATTCCACAAGAATTACACTCATGGTATTCAATTCAAGGTATTAAAAAGAGAAGTAATTTTTACTAGAATGTACTTTTTATTTAGTGGTCTATTCAGTCACCGAAACTAGCTTATGCCACAGGGTTGGTGAAATGAGAGAGAGATTCAAATGCCTGGGTTAAAAGGGGGTCGTATCATTTTGGTGTTGGAGAATGACCCTGCTCATCAAAGGAATAAGGTGTTCTATTTCACTTCTGGGTTATGTTTAAGTATGTAAACTTGTACTGCATTTACGAGACTTGGAGGTTCAATTATGGTACTTTTGTTTTGGCAGGTTCAGGAGGTTGTGAAGATGATGGAGATGGAGCTGGTGACTGGTGAGGAATGGATATTTCGTAAGCACTGTAAGGTAATTGGTTTGTGCACTCTTTGCTTGCTCTTATACAACATAGATTAACATACACTTCAAAACAACACTAAAATCAGCCATAAAAAAACCATTCACAGACACACTCTCTTAGATTAATTTGCTAATATGTAGCACCAACACAGATAAGCAACATGACAGGGACATGACATTGAAACTTTGACATGCAAATTCGCAAAGATTGTAGGACATGTGGGACTGGGGGACACATTTGATTTTGTCATGTGTATTTCATCACACACACACACACCAAAAAAAAAAAATGCATTGATATCCGTCAAATGGTTAAACTTTATAAACGTGTATTGGTATCATGAAATGTGGAAAGTCTTACCTTTTGTGTGTGTATTTCATCACACACACACTCACACACACACACACACACACTCACACACACACACACACACACACACAAAAAAAACTCTAGAAGTAAATGAAAGGGAAATGCTAACGATCACTCTTAGGGCGGTGTATAACTGGTAAAAAATGCATTGATATCCGTCAAATGGTTAAACTTTATAACGTGTATTGGTATCATGAAATGTGGAAAGTCTTACATTTTTTGGCATTCTATGAGTATTATCTACTGCCCAATTGGCACCATACCATCATTTGCTTGTGTCTGTAACTTCCCTAAACTTCTACCAGAGCCAACTATTTTGTTTTAGCTCACCCAAAGTATCCTGTCACGAGTGTCTTAGGGTGTTGTCAGTGTGTCCTGGTTAAAAGAGTTGAGAAAAGTTACACTTCTGATATGAGTGTCATTTGAGTGTCGGACTTTTTTCTGAACTGTTTCCGTGTCTGACTTTGTTAATTGAACTCTGGCAAAGTGTCCTTGCTTTCTAGGGTGCATCTCTTTTACTCCTTAATTATGCATAGATTATCTTAACGATTCTGTTGTTTGAAAACAGGGTTCTTCTCAATATCCGTACTCAACTGTTCTGCATTAAGTTGATTATTGAACCTTGAAGTTATTACTAGTTCTTTTACCTCATTTGCACTTGTTTGCAGGTGTATCTATTTCTCGAATCCCAAAGAATCCCTGGCTGTCTGGTTGCAGAACAGATAAAGAAGGCATACAAGATCCTCTCAAGCTCAAAGGGTGGAGGAGGACAAAGAAGTACAGGAATAAAGGATGCAAGACCAAATTCAACTACTCTCAATTTGGTGAAGTGATTTTTCAGAGGGAAGTGACAAGAAAAGCCACATCAGATACCAGTTACAAGGTGTTGGAAGGCAACCTCAGTGGAGCTATATTATGTGAAGAGTGAAGACTAAGCTGTCCCCGCTAGCTGTGGCATCAGAGCCATTTGGGTCAGTCCCTGCAACAGAAGAAAACACATTGCAAGCCATTTACTTGATTGTGCAAGGTAATATATCATAAACGGAATATGTTTGATCTTTATTTTCTTCCTTTTAATGGTAGGTCCGGTTCGATAAACAAATTGTCCAAACCAAAAGAGATCCTAAACTGAAGGAAATAAGAACTTGCATATGAGCCCTTATTGAAATTTGTCTTAAAACATTAAGCTCTGATACCGTGTTTTTTTGGGGGGTAGATGTCTGATACCCCAAAAGATTCAGCAGTTGAGTCACGAATAGCCATAGTGCTTATATCAGGCTCTAACCGTGGCTGCTTAAAGAAAGGGGTAAAAGGTGTTCTTGCTAAACCATCAACTGATTCTGAAGTCCAGCTTTTATATGTATCTCTAAACCCTGTGGGGAAAGAATTAAGTCTTGCACAAAGTCAACACTCCTAACAAAGCATATTGAGAACATAATAAGCAGTTTGTAGTTCATATCTAGACTGTGTAAATGGTTTATATGAGACAATGAGTGTATAAGGTTATTATCCATTCACCAACTATAGAATTCCTGTTTCTTCATACCAAAATATAGCATCTGAAGGCACGAGGTCTGGCTCGGTAACCCCAAATTTCTAGCTTCCCAAAGTTTCCGTCTGTCTAAAAATGGTGGAAAAGTCTGTATTGAAGTAAAAGACTAATTGGCCTCAGTATATCAAATTATTCCCCATGCCAATTAACCACTAAAAATGGTTTCAAATGCTTTTGGTTGTCTCATCTTGACTGGAGAAGTATGGTAGAGTATTATCAAACAGTACCTACTTCAACTTGTATAGTCCATTTCTGCAGATTCTTTAGCGGGACCAATAACCTGAATTCTGCTACTTTTCTACCCTACAGTACCATTTCTCTTCTCCAAAAAGCCTTAACAATTCAGGTTCCACTTTGCAATCATCCTCCCCGTTCTGCACCAGCAGTTCAGGTTCCACTTTGCATGAACTCATCCTTTGAATTATAATATCAATCTTCCCTTTGTGAAACAAAACTTCTGTCTGGTACCAAGTGGAACGTGGAACACTACTTGATAAATTACTCCCTCCATCTCATATTGGTCTTCAGTTATTGAAAAGTGCTATTGATTGAAGAAAAAAAAGTCCATGCATATTAATCTTTTGATTTTTTGGGATTAGTCAAAAGAATTAATTGAGATCTTTAAACAGGTACCAAAGAAATGGAAAATTAGGCAGACAATTTATTTTTTATCCTATTAATGGAACAGAATGGACAATCAATATGATACTGAGGGAGTACCTTAGAATAATTTTGCAAACGGATACGCTTCTTGAATAGCCTCTGCAAGCGGAGCGAGGCCAAGAATTTATTACTTGCCCAATTTATTGGCACATACAGATAGGATAAAAATATGACACGATACTGATACAGTGAAAAGGGAAAACCTAAAAAAATAAGATACTAATATGGTGGGATACTTTTTAAAAGCTTATATATTTTTGCAATTATTAGTCTAAGAGTCATTATCTTCAGAATTTATGTTTGTTGAAAAAGCAACATCAATATGTGGTAGATGCCATATAGACTGAAACAATGTGATACTATTCTTGAAGCCTGAGGAGTTGTTTTGTGCTGCTACTATTTTCAGAAAAAATTGTTTATTTCATATGTAGTGTGGACAATGTACACACAGAACACATAGTTTGTGTAGTTTGTGTGTGTTATAGTGTCCGATTGTGTGTGTGTTGTTGGTGGGTGGGGGGGTGTATGTGCTTGAGTATTTCGAAGCCTGAGAAGTGAGATCAGAGCTGCGAAGGCGATATGTCGATGGCATATCGATTGACTGGTCCCAGGCATTGTTTATGACCTTTTTCTCCATCGAGTATCCATTGATCCTTTATGCATATTATTTCTAGTGTCCCCCTTACTAAGTTACTTAGTCCTTTGAAAACTTCATTTTAGCTCCGCCGTATCCTGAAAGTATCTGAAATTAATAACATCTAAATTGAATGCTAGGTACTTATTTGCTGTACACAATATCCATACACGCCTAGTTTGGAACATCCGTGCTTCATAGCTTTTTTCCAACTTGAAAACTTGGTTCAAATTTCAAAAATGTCTGCTTAGTGCTTCCCTAATCATGTTGCATGGAACAAAATTCCATAGCCGCTCTTCCCAACAAATAGTGGTTTTTTTTTTTTTTTTTATGTGCATGGAAGCTAAATTGCGTGAATTCTTTCGTTATTCTAATAGTTTTCTTCATGCAGGAGAAGTTTCTGTATGGGAGTAGTCCTAGAATAGTCTCAGCTGGCATTCTCGCAGCCAACTTCAGCTGGAACGGCGTTGGCTTCTACTTACACAGGCACTCCCTCTTTCATGGTGTACAAAGCCAGTGATTCTGACTGCTAGTTCATACCGAAAGCCTGCAGTTATTTTGGCCAAGTTCAAACCATTAATGAGCTGATCTCTTGTAACTTGTTAACTACGTCCATGGCCCGTTAGTTTAATTCTTTTTTAGTTTCACCTGTGAATCACTTGTGAAGTGGATTAACACTCTCACTGTCATACAACTTCTGTTGGACTCTCACTATCGCTTTAAGATTTTCCATCAGCGTATTTTCCATCAGCGCATCTATTCTATTCCTCTCTCATTCGATTCAGATCGGTGAAACCGTCAAAACTAGTCTAGCCAAAGTGGAAAGCATTCCTGAAAAATGTTTTATTTCGTTTTAGTATGGAATGCAAGGATACTTGCAGTTGTTTTTTATTTATTTGTTGGGTAAAGAATAGAAAGAAAAAAAAATTGAAGCTGAAAATTTTCCCGTTATGAGTTGGGCTTCTGGAATTTAAATCCTAGCTTTGCAAGTTTATGGATAAAAGAACTGTCAATTAAAAACGATCAAAATATATGGGGTATAAACAAAAAAATTTCCTAAATGAAAAGAGAGTTGTATTGTCTCAAACCAAATCCAAATTGAACTAGTCTGCTTGAGTCCTTCCCAAAGTTGGAATTCCTTAGAAAGTCATTATCGACAAATGCCTATATACTAAGAGCAAATTCAATGCTAGATGGAAAATTTGCCATATTTTGGCACCAAAAAGTAGTTTTTGGTGTCAAAATAGAACCAAGCCTTCCGTGGATGGTTCTTTTTTAGAACAAAATAGTTCCAAATTTAACGTTCCTCCACCTCACTTTTCACTAAGATAGAACTAAATACCATCCCAATCACAAAACAAAAAACCTGTCAGACGCTTACTTTTATCCCAAGCAACAACAATCTTTAGGTTGTTCCACAAAATTGACTCTCTCAAGTGGATAGGCAAGATGGTGAAGGACACCAGTGGCTCGATTTTCCGGGTGGTGTTCTACGACGGAGACCGCGAAACTAACAAGGGCATTGTGAGGATACACGTAAAAATTTCAAAACGGATCTCAGCCGTAAGATAGGAATCTCTCCGCCCGTCTGTGCATTGAGAACTGTGAATTATATATGACAAATGAATTTTCAAACCCCCAAATATTTTTTCGGTTATGTTTGAAGCTTAAATTTAAGAATTATTGTACATTTTTCCTCTGCAACCGAAAAAATATATCGTATCGTTTTTAGATCTGTCACATCTATTAGATACAAAATGTTAGGATACGTGAAATATATCGTGTCGCTTTTTTCAGGGGTGTGTATTGAAGCCTTTCCCCTATTGTTAATAATAAATTTCTTCTCATCCCTTTCCCCAAGCTGTTTTTCTTCTCCCCAGATACCCGTCAAACACGTTTTTGAGAACAAATTTAATTAATTCCTCTTTAGTTTCAAATTCAACTTCTTACTTTCTGCCTACCTTGCATACGAAAAGTACAGCAGCACGCAACAATTGAAGTAATTGGCCTGATTATCCCTCCGTTTTACCTAATTTTTTGGTGCTTTTTGGCATGATCTTAAGTTTAGCTTATTTATTTATTTATTTATTTTTATTTTTTCACAAAAACAAATTAACTTTTTTTTTCAAAATCTTCATTAGATAAACTCATAAAAGGCAATGTATATGAGTATAATATCAGTATATGTAAAATAAAAAAATTAGTTTACTATTTTCCATGTTTGAATTTTGATTTAAAATTTATTAATCATATAAAATGTTTTAAAAGCTTTTTTTGTTTTTCGTGTTGGAGAGTCTTTCTTTTTTCTTTTTTCGTTTTATTATCATTTTGTTAAAAAAATGAATTGCCGACTAAAAATTTAGTCGGAAAATATAAAAATGAATTGCCGACTAAATATTTAGTCGGAAAATATAAAAAGAATTGCCGACTTAATATTTAGTCGGAAAATATAAAAAGAATTGCCGACTAAATATTTAGTCGGAAAATATAAAAATTCCCGCCGAAATTTTCGCGAAATTTTTGGAAATCGTTGAATTGGCGGAAAACTATTATTCCCCGCCGAAACTATTGTAACATATTTTTCCCTTTTGTTTTTTTTTTTTAAAATTATGTTGTTCGTGACTTGACTTCAATTTATCAAAAATTCATGGTGAAATTTATTCTTTCATTTATTTTGATCAATAAAACAAATAAAAAATTCATTAGTTTGTGGTTTTTTTTTAACAAATACTAAATTTAACAAATACTAAATTTCCCGACTAAAAGTTTGGTCAGAAAATACTAAATTTTCCCGACTAAAAATTTTTCGTCGGCGATTAGTTTATAATTTCCGACTAAAATAGATTTAGTCGGTGATTGATATAAGAAATATATATAAAGTACATGAAAATTTGTGGTTTTTTTTTACTTACTGTTAACTCTGTAAATTGATAATAGAATTATTTATTTATTTAGTTATTATTAGCTCGATATACTGATAATAGAATATAGAATGACCCTTGCAAATAAACACTAGTATAAAATGTCGTCCCCATGGTCTATTAGTAAAAACATGTGCAGTCTATTAATCCAAGAAGGAATTAGCGACAACGCATGTGATAAATTAATATCCAAAATATGATTATTAAATGTGATCATACTGGCACAGTGCCAAAAAAAAGAAGAAGGATATTCTAAAATATGCAAAAGGTAAAATAAAGTGGACATTCAATGCGCTTTTCACACCTTTAGTATTATTTTTGCCATTTTAATGTTTTTTTTTTAGCATTGGAATATATGGCACCGTGGTAGATCATATATTTTTTACCCCCTCAGTTTTAAAATATTTGTCTAGTCTACAAAAGGAGAACGCAAAAATAAGTCAAAATTTACTCACAAAAAATTCCAAGGAAATTATTTTCATACCTTTTTTTATAATTGTATACATTTTCTTGTCTTTTAATGAAAAAAACTCCTATAAAAGTGCCCTACAAAAATGCGGATAAAAAAAAAGTGCACAATAAAGACAAGAAAACTGCAATTAAAAAAAGTGAGCGTGAAAACCATTTCTCAAATTCAAACTTTTAACTTTCGAATTTGTCTTCAAATAATCACATTATTCTTATGATGAGTTTCTCATTTGCTGAAAGTAATCCCCAACTTCCTTTGGCTTTTAGTGACCTTAAATTATTTGTTTTTCTCCGACTAAATATTTGGTCGGTGAATTATTTGTTTTTCTCCGACTAAATATTTGGTCGGTAAATGATATTTTTTTCCGACTAAATATTTGGTCGGTGAATTATTTGTTTTTCTCCGACTAAATATTTGGTCGGTGAATTATTTGTTTTTCTCCGACTAAATATTTGGTCGGTAAATGATATTTTTTTCCGACTAAATATTTGGTCGGTGAATTATTTGTTTTTCTCCGACTAAATATTTGGTCGGTGAATTATTTGTTTTTCTCCGACTAAATATTTGGTCGGTGAATGATTTTTTTTTCCGACTAAATATTTGGTCGGTGAATTATTTGTTTTTCTCCGACTAAATATTTGGTCGGTGAATTATTTGTTTTTCTCCGACTAAATATTTGGTCGGTAAATGATTTTTTTTCCGACTAAATATTATTGGTCGGCGATTTAGGTTATAATTTCCGACTAAAATAGATTTAGTCGGTGATTGATATAAGAAGCACCGACTAAAATCATTTTAGTCGGCCAAACCTTTGAATATTTTCCGACAAAGAAAAATTTAGTCGGTGATTATACTAATTTCCGACTAAAATTTTTTAGTCGGAAATTTAAGTGATATTTTCCAACCAAAGTTTATTTAGTCGTTGAATGAACAACAATTTCCGACTAAACATTATTTAGTCGGCGATTTTAGTCGGGAATGGTGTAAATTGTTGTAGTGTTTGGATAAAAATGCAAATCTTTTATATGCACAATTTTTTGGAAGAAAATGACACTAAAAAAAATGATTTAGCTTTTGAATTTGTTTAATATTTTTGAAAAGCTTAACCCCATATGTTTATTTTTTTTGTTTTCAATCCAAAAAATAGCACAAATTTTCGTGAGATTAAAATTAGAGAACAAAAGGAGTAGAGTAGCAATTGATGCACATATAACGAAAGTACAGTGTCAGAAAGTTCTTCTAATGAAGTTTAAAATGTGAATAAGCCCTTTGGTGTAAATAAAAATGGTTTATTTCCTTTCTTTCAATTTCCTTTACACTAAATACTTTTGCATTCTTATTGTACTACTACATTTTGCCTAAATTAATTTCTGTTAAAGATAGTTGATACTATGCATTTTTTGCTGATTTCTTGTACAGATATTTCGTTCCAATTTTTCAAATCAATCATTCTCAATGAAAGGATAAAAAGCATAGAAATATGGTTGGAAATGAAATTGTTTAAGATAAGACAATAATAATGAAAACAACAAAGACAATTATTTGAAACTTTTGATTTAATGAATTTTAACATTTGCCTTTGCTCATAATTGTTTACTTTGCTCGTAATTTTAACTTTTGCCTTTGCTCGTTAATAGCAGCAATGTTTTTTTACTTTGCTGTAATTGTTTACTTTGCTCGTAATTTCAGATCTTGTTAATAGCAACAGTGTTTTTTTATTCAATGGTGGTTTGTTTTTTATTCAAGGCTGGTGTTTTTCTTCGATACAATAAAAATGGTAAATCAATAAACCATGTTCACATGCCTTTCTAACGATGATTATTTCATACAGTGAATATGGTTTATTGATTTACCATTTTGGTGATTTGATATAGTAAAAGCGATAAATCAATAAATCATGTTCACTGACACCTGAACATGGTTTATTGATTTACCATATTGGGTGATTTGATACAATAAAATAAGGTTCACTGGTTTAGCACTTCGGCACTTTGGTGATTTAGCAAAGTAAATATGGTGCATTACTCTACCATATGTTTCATGGTTAATCTACCAATTTTTTTGTGGTGCATTAGGTCAAAATGTCATGATTATTTATTTTTTATTTTGTTTGACGATTTTATGTGTGAGAAGATTAGAGAAGAGAGAATTAAAAAAAATAGAAAAGAGAGATTTGAGAGAGAGAGAGAGAGAGAGAATTAGGAAAGATTAGGAGAGAGATAAATTAGGAAAGATTAGGAGAGAGATAAATTAGCAAAGATTAGGGGAACCTGGGAGGGTGTTGTGCATCCCCATGCACAACACCGTGCTGTGCAGCCCCGCTGCGCGGCCGTGCAGGCATTTTCCCATTGATCGGAGACGTTCACCGCATAGAGCTCGTCGAGTACTACAAGTGTGCCAACAATCAACTCGATCGAATATCCTTAAGTGACTCATCGGAACACAAATAACTTGAAAAAGTGGTTTTGATCAAATGTTTGTGTCCATTTGTGTTCTATTTATTTTCAAAGTATTTGAGTTCCGATGACGCACTTAAAGATATCCGATCAAGTTAATTTTTAATACACTTGTAGTACTCGACGAGGTCTACGCGGTGAACTTCTCCGATCATTAAAACGATGCTAGCGCGGCTACCTTGTGGCTGCACAAAGACCCCCCCCCAAAGAGAGAAAAATATATTAGGAAAATCAAGAGAGAGAAATGGTGTTTTGGGGTTTATTTGAATTTCAAGATAGAATAATAAATATTCAAATCTGATAAAATGAAATAATAATGATCTTTTTTGTACATGGCCCCTAAAATCAATAGAAATCTATTGGCCGGTCCTATTATTTGGAATTTTGGCCCATCGGGTCCTGAGCTAAAATTTATTGCTGGAGAGGTCCTGGGGAACAAATATGGTTGGAGATTTTACTTTTTTGCCCATCCTTCTCGTCGTTACTCTTTGTTTTTACTAATCGTTTAGGCACTTTCATAACGTACCCTAGGATTTTAAGCACTTTCATAGGGTACCCTACAGTTTAGGGTACCCTAAATTTAGAATGTACATTTTAGAATTTAGACCGTACATTTTAAAATTTAGACCGTATATTTAGAATTTAGATCGTACATTTTAGAATTTAGACTGTATATTTAGAATTTAGGGTACCCCACAGTTTAGGGTACCCTAAATTTAGAATGTACATTTTAGAATTTAGACCGTATATTTAGAATTTAGAATGTACATTTTAACACTCAAAATGTACATTCTAATTTTCAAAATGTACATTCTAATTTTTAGAATGGGGGTAATTTTGTAAGAAAAAGTGTAAAACTTATATCCAGGACCTAGTGAACTATGCGCATTATTTGTTCCGGACCTTACAAGCTATAACACATGTTTATAGGACCGGCCCATAAAACTCTACCTAATCAACTCTCCCTAAATAAAAATACCTAAATTAAATAAAAATACCAAAATATTAGCAATAATTTAGCCCAAATGGGTAGCGGCCCTCTTAGAAAAATACTCTATGAAAGTAGTAATTGGCAAAAAGATCACTTAAAGCTTCACGAAAGCAGCTCACACCCGTTGGATTCTACTCAGTCAACGCGATTACCGTTGCAATGTCGCATAATCGCACAAGATGAACGGCCTTGATTCGGCTGTCACTTTCTATAAAAAACAGTGGTCTGTTGTGATCTAAGAATCTTCACATCAATCATCATCACTTTAAGAGCAATTTTACGGACTTTGAAAACCAAATCGTGGGATTATCATAGTACTTAAATCCTAGTGCTGAAAATCTAAGGGTACATACTCTCAACCACATACCGGCCTCATCCACTCATGTGGGGTTTACTATGAGGTTCCACACAAATGATTGGAGCCGTTCAATTTGTTTAGAATATTTTTCTAAAGGTCCCTGAAAAAAACTAGCTCAATCGAATACTGTAAAAGCTCGATTGATTCATTAAAGTTTCAATTCTTGAATCGAACTGACCAAAACTTTAACAAACTTATCAAGCCTTTTCCGATATCTGATTGAACTGATTTTTTTTCAGAAACCCTTAAAAACATATTTTAAACAAATTGAGCGGCTCCGATTTTTTGTATGGGACCTCGAAGTAGATCTCATACGAGTGGGTGCGGTGGATTTGTACTCAAGATCAATTACCCAGTTCACTTCTTGGGCCATTGTGTTCTTGTTCTTGCTTTCCTCCCTCAGCTTTACTTCAACAGGTTTTGTTGTTTCTTGTTATTTTCTGTGATGGGTTTGGCCTCTACTCTGATTCACTCCTTTTTTCTAGTGATAATGCTTCTTGAGGCCTAATTGACTGATATAAGCTAAAATGCTTAAGAAAGCTTACAATTTTGTTATGGAATTGAAGTTTCAGGAATTGGTTTCCCTTGATTTGACATAAATTTCAGATTATTCTTGTTTTGTGCTATTTGGGTATCTTTTGGAGGTCACAGTAAGGGGGTTTTGTGGAAATTTCAGTTTTTAAGTTTACAAAAATGGGAGAAATTAAGAGAAGTAGTGTTAATTTTCTTGCTCATATTTATTGTTGTGGACACCCGTCCGAGGAATTCGATTCGGAGTCGCCACCCAGGTTTTAGCGGATTGTCCCCAAGGAACTGAACTTGAATGACTCGTGCCTTATTTGGATAAGGTTTTAAAACAATCCATCTTCACCATAATATCTTAGGTTCGGGAGCTTGGTTACGAGAGGGGAAGGGTTTTATGGCACCCCTCTCGCCCGACCCGAGAGTCGGTCTCTACTTAGCATTTGTGGGATTTATAAAATGTTTATTATTTAACCTTATTCACATAAAGGGAATGGGGAATGGGAAGACAAATAAACAAAAGCACAAGTAAAGATGCGCGTGACTCGGTGGATACTTGTGCAATGTGTACTAAGTGACTATTTATAATGCGTGAGATACATTGAGAAAGCATGAGATGTACGATGAATGCAAACCATGACTCTACATGAACTTAAAATGACCATGAACATAAATGATCACATGCCATATTTGCTAAACAAAGGTGATGAGCAATAACCTACATGTGAACAGACTGAGATGGAATGATATGGTTATAAACAGAAGCCATATTAAACATGAACATGATAAATAGGGACAACTATGAACAAAAGGGGTCTGTTTGTTGATCACGATTTGAGTGCTTAGATGAACTGACTTGAGCGCTCAAGTGGATCCGAGCGCTCAGGTGGACTGGACTTGAGCACTCAAATGGACCTGAGCACTCAAATGGATGTTTCACTTGCTGTCACCATTTTACCTTCCTTTTTCATATTTTAATACATGTTTTTCATGATTTATCATGTTTCAACCCTCATAGCACTTGTTCTCAGAACAAATGTACTTAAAAAAAACTCATTTTTAGCTTTTGCATGGATAGATCTGACTACAAACAGACCCATATTGGGTTTAATCAATAAGAAAGACAAATGGAGAAGGATTTGAGCATTTTTTTGGATCAACAATAAGAGAATAAAAGAAAATGAGGACTTGAGCACTCAGATGGACTTGAGTGCTCAGGTGGTATTGACTTGAGTGCTCAAGTAGTGACTTGAGCCTTCAAACCAACACTACTTTCAACCTTTATTTTCCATACTTTTCAAAATATTGCCTTTGTTATCCATCATTTATCATGTTTTCAGAGGTTTTGTTATTATTTTTTAGAGAGATAAACATTGAAAGTATGAACTTTGTCCATCAAAAAGACTGATCAGACCTCAAAAAGGTCCCATTTTGGTACCAACATCCATCAAAATGAATAAACAAGACAAAACATCAATATAATCAGCAAAAGAAGGAAATATAGCAAAATGAACTTGAGTGCTCAGGTGGACTTGAGTGCTCAGGTGGGTTTTAAGCCATAATTTTTCAAAACATTTTTCTTGTGATTTTTGACCAAAACAAACCTAAAGTTGGTATGAGGAACCAATTTAAGCTTGTTTAGTTCCCTCAGGAAGCAAAAACAATACAATATCAAGGAATTTCTACCTTTTCAAGCTTGAAACAAGACTTTTTTTGTGGATTTTTTAAGAGATATAGCTTGTGATTGGGATCTAGGAGAGATTTAGGGCTAGGTTTGGATTGAATAGACAAGAACTTTACTGGATGATGAGTTTCAAAGTTTCAAGCACGTTTTTCTTTTTATTCTAGGGTAGAAACCTAGGGATTTTGGGGCTTTTGTGAGTTCTATTGGGAAATATGACTCAGTATAGTAATTGGACTTGAAAGGGTAAGAATGGGCTGAAATATGAGATTTGATGGTGTTTGATGGACCCTCAAGCCATAACCAAGAGCTAGAGAGAGGATTTGGGTGTGGGTTTTGTTTGTTTAAGCTTAGATTGATGATCAGAAAGTTGAAGGAGATGGAAGAAAGTCTGGTTATGGGGGTAAATGGGTGTAGAGAGAGAGAGACCAATGAAGAAGATGAGGGTCTATTATAGAGAGATTTTGGAGGAGGAAAATGATGTTCAAAAGTGGGTTAGGGGCCTAGAAGGTTATTTTAGGCTAATTAGGCAGGGGGAAAACGTGTTTTGGAGGCCAAGGAGCCAAAATATAAGAAGAATCCCATTATTACACTCAAGATACGATCTGCAAGATTTTGCACCTTGGGCTCAACCTGGGCGCTCAGGTCCATATGAGCGCTCAAATGAGTCTGAACTGAGCACTCAGGTTCACTTGAGCGCTCAAGTCCACTTGAGGCTCAATTGGATTTCACTTGAGCGCTCAACTCCACTTGAGCACTTAGGTGGTTCAGCAGGCCTATTTCTTGTTTTTGGGGGTTTTGAGGTGTTTCGATGGGTTCGGGGTCTTCATTCAAGCTTAAGTATTGTTCGTGACTTACTCCTCATCATTGGGAATGCTTAAGACTTTCATGGGTTCAAATTGGGGTGTCTACAATATAGCATTTAACTTTTTTTAGGGTTTTCGATAAGAATTGCTTGAAGAAACTTCGCAATAGATCAGGATTTAATATTGCGAAGTTTCTTTAAGCAATGGCAATTTTCACTAGTAAAATAAGTTAAATTTAACATTAAGTTTGAAGAGGGAGGATTAAAGACAAATTTGAAAGCTCTATAAAGTGTAAATGCCATCAAAAGAATTTTTGGCCATTTAAAAATAAAAATATCTTCAAAAGGAATTTGGAGTTTCCAAATTCGAAGCAAAGTTTGGAGATGCCCTTTCCCAAGTTGCAACTTCCATTTTGCCTATCGACGTTATCGCCATAACAATCTGAGCCAGGGGTAAAATCGTCCACCATAATCCACCCCAACGGATTACCAAATCTGTCGTTTTGTTAACAACCCCCCCCCCCCCCGCCAATTTCCCTACTCGTACACGTTCTCGCGTATCTCTCTCTCTCTCTCTCTCTCTCTCTCTCTCTCTCTCTCTCTCTATAAAGAGACGCTATATCTATATCCCCTTCTCTGCAATCATCTTCACACCCCACTCTCTCTCTCTCTCTCTCTCTCTCTCTCTCTCTCTCTCTAACTAGGGTTCTCTCGCTCCACATTATCTCTCTCTTTCATCGAAGAAGATGGCGGGCGTGGTCGCGGTGGCGGATGAGGCCAACCTTCGTCATCCGTAGCAGCCAACGGCGGAAGAGGTCGCCACGACGGTGGACCTCGGCCACATTACCCTCCTTCTACGCCCTCGTCAGTCTCATAGTACCCGTCCTTACCAACTCCATCAAATCACTGGTAAGTGATAATGACCGCGCCCTGACATCTTCTTCGATGAAAGAGAGAGATAATGTGGGCGCGGTCATTATCACTTATCAGTGATTTGATGGAGTTAGTAAGGAGGGGTGCTGTGAGACTGACGAAGGCGTAGAATAAGGACGGTAATGTGGCCGAGGTCCACCGCCGTGGCGACCTCTTCCGCCGCTGGCTAGTACGGATGACGAAGGTTGGCCTCATCTGCCACCGCGACCAGGCCCGCCATCTTCTTCAATGAAAGAGAGAGATAATGTGGAGCGAGAGAACCCTAGTTAGAGAGAGAGAGAGAGAGAGAGGGGTGTGAAGATCAGCACAGAGAAGGGGATATAGATATAGCGTCTCTTTATAGAGAGAGAGACGCGAGAACGTGTAGGAGTAGGGAAATTGGCAGGAATGAAAGAGGGGGGGGGGGGGTAACAAAACGACAGATTTCGTAATCCGTTGGGGTGGATTTTGGTGGACGATTTTACCCCTGGCTCAGATTGTTATGGCAATAGAGTCGATAGGCAAAATGGAAGTTGGAACTTGGGGAAGGGCATCTCCAAACTTTGCTTCGAATTTGGAAATGCCAAGTTCCTTTTGAAGATATTTTTATTTTTAAATGGCCAAAAATTCTTTTGATGGCATTTACACTTTATAGAGCTTTCAAATTTGTCTTTAATCCTTCCTCTTCAAACTTAATGTTAAATTTTACTTATTTTACCAGTGATAATTGCCATTGCTTAAAGAAACTTCGCAATAGGTCAGAATTTAATGGAAGAAGCTTTCTAGATCCTTGACAGGAAGCCACAGATAAGTTTATTGTAGGAAAAACAGTACCAAAAAACAATAAGGATGGACAGATTTATAGATCGATTACACAACAGAACCGGATACTTCATAAAATAAACAGTTAACAACAATAACAGAAACTGAATTTAACAATAAACAGAAACTATAAGGGATAGGAAATCACAAACCAAGGTCCGTGTATCACACGGTTCCCTTGAGACAAATGCACCGCTTCACTGTAGGTGTTGGACTATTCTGTTGGCATTTAGCTCTCAGGATATAACGGCTGAATTCAGTCACAGAAGCACCCGATTGGACTGACCCCGCGAAACGAACTGAGTTCATTCTCTCTGAAGCTCACAAACTCTGCTCTTGTATGCACCCCGAAAAATCTGGTAGACTCATCTAGATTCCCAAGTTTGTAATGAAGAGATTTTGGAGCCGCGGCCTAAAACAATTCCAAACTAACACAGACCAGACCACACACCTCAAACCACAAGCTGCGGCCCGCAAACTCTGAGTCCTGGCCCCGGTCCCAGCCTTGTCCAGGTGTTCGGCGATAGAGCCAGCGAGCGCGCACACGTTCCTTAACTAAACTTGGCATTTCCAAATCCCATAATTAGACAACTCTCATTCATCTTAAAAATAAATTTATTCATATTTAAGCTCACCAAAATATTTGAACAATTCTTTCATCTTTCCTTAACTACACTTGGTTCAGTTATGGTACTTTTGTTTTGGCAGGTTCAGGAGTTGTGAAGATGATGGAGATGGAAATGGATATTTCTTTAGCACTGTAAGGTAATTGGTTTGTGCACTCTTTGCTTGCTCTTATACAACATAGATTAACGTACACTTCAAAACAACACTAAAATCAGCCATAAAAAAACCATTCACACTTTCACAGACACACTCTCTTAGATTAATTTGCTAATATGTAGCACCAACACAGATAAGCGACATGACAGGGACATGACATTGAAACTTTGACATGCAAATTCGCAAAGATTGTAGGACATGTGGGACTGGGGGGACACATTTGATATTGTTATGTGTATTTCATTACACACACACACACACACACACAAAAAGCTCTAGAAGTAAATGAAAGGGAAATGCTAACGATCACTCTTAGGGCGGTGTATAACTGGTAAAAAATGCATTGATATCCGTCAAATGGCTATTAAACTTTATAAACGTGTATTGGTATCATGAAATGTGGAAAGTCTTACCGTTTTGGCATTCTATGAGTATTATCTACTGCCCAATTGGCACCGTACCATCATTTGCTTGTGTCTGTAACTTCCCTAAACTTCTACCAGAGCTGACTATTTTGTTTTAGCTCACCCAAAGTATCCTGTCACAAGTGTCTTAGGTCGTCAGTGTGTCCAGGTTAAAAGAGTTGAGAAAAGTTACACTTCTGATTTGAGTGTCGGACTTTTTTCTGAACTGTTTCCATGTCCGAAGTTGTTAATTGAACTCTGGCAAAGTTTCCTTGCTTTACATCTCTTTTACTCCTGAATCATGCATAGATTATCTTAACACTTCTGTTGTTTGAAAACAGGGTTCTTCTCAATATCCGTACTCAACAGTTTTGCATTAAGTTGATTATTGAACCTTGAAGTTATTACTAGTTCTTTGACCTGATTTGCACTTGTTTGCAGGTGTATCTATTTCTCGAATCCCAAAGAATTGCTGGCTGTCTGGTTGCAGAACAGATAAAGAAGGCATACAAGATCCTCTCAAGCTCAAAGGGTGGAGGACACAGAAGTACAGGAACAAAGGATGCAAGACCAAATTCAACTAATGTCGAATTTGGTGAAGTGATTTTTCACAGGGAAGTGACAAGAGAAACCACATCAGATACCAGTTACAAGGTGTTGGAAGGCAACCTCAGTGGAGCCATATTATGTGAAGAGGAAGCTGTCCCCGCTAGCTGTGGCATCAGAGCCATTTGGGTCAGTCCCTGCAACAGAAGAAACCACATTGCATACAACTGTGAATCACTTGTGAAGTGGATTAACACTCTCACTGTCATACAACTGTTGGTGAAACCATGAAAATAGTCTAGCCAAAAATTCCTGAAAAATGTTTTATTTCGTTTTAGTATGGAATGCAAGGATACTGGTAGTTGTTTTTTATTTATTTGTTGCGTAATGAATGGAAAAACATTTGAAGCTGAAAGTTTTCCCGTTATAAGTTGGGTCTCCAGAATATAAGTTGGGTCTCCAGAATTTAAATCCTAGCTTTGCAAGTTCATGGATAAAAGAACTGCCAATTAAAAACGATCAAAATAATGGGGTATAAACAAAAAAAATTCCTAAATGAAAAGAGAGTTGTATTGTCTCAAACCAAGCCCAAATTGAACTGGTCTGGTATAGTCCTTCCCATAGTTGGAATTCCTCATAAAGTCATTATCGACAAATGCCTATATACTAAGAGCAAATCCAATGCTAGATGGAAAATAGTTATAGCCATTGCCATATTTTGGCACACAAAAAAGTGTTTTTTAGTGTCAAAATAGAACTCAGCCTTCAGTGGTTGGTTCTATTTTAGAACCAAACAGTTCCAAATTTAACTTTTCCTCCACCTCACTTTTCACTAAGATAGAACTAAATACGATCCCAATCACCAAACAAAGAACCTGTTAGATGTTTTACTTTTATCCCAAGTAACAACAATCTTTAGTTGTTCCACAAAATTGACTATCTCAATTGGATAGGCAATATGGTGAAGGACACCAGTGGCTCGATTTTCCCGGTGGTGTTTTACGATGGGGACCGCAAAACTAACAAGGGCATTGCGAGGATACATGCATTTGCGAAATCAAAAATTTCAAAACGGGTCTCAGCCGTAGGATAGGAATCTCTCTGCCCGCCAATGCATTGAGAACTGTGAATTATATATGACAAATAAATTGTCAAACCTCGAGTATTTTTTCGGTTATGTTTGAACCTTGAATTTAAGAAGTATTGTACATTTTTTCCTGAGCAACCAAAAAAATAGATCGTATCGTTTTTAGATCTGTCACATCTATTAGATAAAAAAAAATGTTAGGATACGTGAAAAGTATCCATGAAAGTGTCCAGGAACAGGGAATGAATAGTTCAGATTCACACCATTCATTTCTATCACGTGAATCTAAGCCATTCATTACACTTTCCTGGACACTTTCTGAGATACTTTTCATGTATCCTACTAACCCACTAACCCTCTTATTAGATATGTGGGTTTCAATTACCAGCATGGTAGTTTAAATTTATTGTTGGGGAATGGTTACAATACACACCCAATTTTAAAGGTGTGTACCATATGCACCCATGGTATGGTCCATATTGTGCCATCTCATTGGCAGTCGTAACATTTTTTAGTGTTCTATAACTTTTCATCAATATGATTCTGATACAGAACAAGTAGCAGCCCAGTTCTATGATCAGTTGGACCGGTCGAAGCTTAGGAGGCCCAAACAGCTCTTAATTGAAAATTGTCAATTTTGGCAATTTATCAACGAGTCCGGAATAGGCCCAAACTTGGTGGGCTAAAGCAGAATCGCGTTGCGATCAATACTCACGACCCTAATCGTGACGGGGTTCTTCCAGGCCGGCCCTCTTTTGGGAGGGTGTTCCTTTCTAGGCCCCGCGTCACATTCTTTCATTTAAGCCCTTTTTTCCACGCGCGCCAGGGGTGTACCGTACATTTTCTTTATTCTCGATATTATTCTTGCCGCCTTATTCTTTCTTGGGCCGCTTCCCTAGCACTGCATAGTCCTGTCCCATCTTCTCTCATGTGCACCTAGGCGAGTAGCAATGCAGAGTCCTGTCCCATCTTCTCTCATGTACACCTGGGCGAGTAACCACGAGTAACCATCTTCTCTCTCTTTTTCTTTTATTTTAGATTTCAAAATAAAAACAACTTTTCTTATACACATTCATTTTTTATAAAAATTATATATTTGAAACCTACTCGACGAGATCTTTAAAATAAGATCCACATTGAATATGAAAATATGTACACAATAAAAAAAGTTATTTACACCCCTTATCACACAATTCACACGCTCCATAACAGATAATTCACAGGACTAATTTACACTAATACACAATTCACACCCCAAAAATGAAAGAATTTACACCCCCAAAATAAAAATAAAAAATCACTCACATCAAATGCAGAATTTACACATCATCTACATAACTTACACCCTAAAAAAACACAATTCACACTCCAAAATGAAAGAATTCACACCCTCAAATGTAGAATTCACACCTTCCAAAATGAAAGAATTCGCAATACACACCTTCCAAAATGAAAGAAGTCACACCTGTTAAATGCAGAATTCACACCCTTCAAAAGGAAAGAATTCGTTGCATTTCTGAACAATTCACACCTTAAAAAATGAAAGAATTCACACCCTCCCAAAAATTAATTTTTCTTTTTGCGCATAATTTCCTATCTAATATGGTCTTGTTTGATAGATCTCGTCGAGTAGGTTCTAATAATATTTTTTTTTCAATATCGGATATATAAATTAAAAGTTATAAACATTTAATGTTTCAAAAAATAAAAAGGAGAGAGAGAGAGAGGAGAGAGAATATGGCAGTAGAGAGAGATAGAGAGAGGCAACTGGGGGTGGATAGTAATGAGAGAGAGAGAGAGAGAGAGAAGGACGGGGAAAGGAGGAGAGAGAGAGAGAGAGAGAGAAGAGAGAGAAAAGAGACTCCTCAGGAAATTTTGAATGGAAAAAGTATGTGACGTGTGGAGAGAAATTTTGTCAGCAAAAAGTATGTGACACGCGGCATGCTTTTATTGAACGGAAAAAAGAGAGAAAATGGGTGGTTGGCTGACCCGCGCGTCAGCGTATGAGTTACACGCCTGGGATTTTATGGAATTGAAACACATTAAAGTGCTTGGATGGAACAAAACAGAAAAATAGGACCGGCTTGGAATTTCCCGAATCGTGACTGATGGTGGAATTCGGCCAAATTCATTCGTTTAGGCCTTCAATTTAGTAATTTTGCTATTTTAGGTAATAATTAGATTATGAATTACTCTTAGCGTGTAATTCCGTTTACGTTGTTTCCAATTGGGAATTTCTTATTTTTCTTTCTAGTTTCCAATTTTGGGAGTTTCCCCAATTTCCGGGATACTTTATTTTTTTAGGTAAATTTTGCTACGGTTTGCTAGTTTTCCCTATAAAAGGGCATGTAACCTCTATCGTTATTCAACTTTTAATCAATCAATATTATTTCTGAGATTTTCTCTCTCTTTTTCTTGTGGATTCAAGAACTCTCGTGGATTCGAGAACCTATCTCGTTTGGAATAGTACGCTAACTATTCTCTCGTGAATTCCGTTGCGTCAAGGTAACATTTTTTATGATTCGTAACATTTTGGTGTGTCTTGTTTATTTTATTTAAAAAATTGTAACTTTTACAGGAATGCGTATGATACACATCCAAATAAGGGGTGTGTATTGGAGCCTTTCCCCCGTTGTTGATAATAAACTTCTTTTCATCCCTTTCCCCAGGCTGTTTTTCTTCTCCCCAGATACCCGTCAAACATGTTTTTGAGAACGAATTTAATTAATTCTTCTTTAGTTTCAAATTCAACTTTCTTACTTTCTACCTACCTTGCACGCAACAATTGAAGTAATTGGCCTGATTATCCCTCCATTAGGCCTAATTTTTTTGGGCTTTTTGGCATGATCTTTTGGTTATTTTTTCTTAATTTTTGAATAGATTCGGATCCAAACTACATCATATCGTTCGCCTTTGGCTCTTTTTGTCGTCTTATATGAACTTTTTTCAATTTTGGTTTATATTTTTATATTTTCTGGATTCCTCTCGTCCAGAAGAATGATATAAGATAAAAAAATTTGACGAGAATGTAAGAAAAATTTAAGAGAAAACAACCAAAAAGACCATTCCAAAGAGCCCCCAAATTAGATCAAACTCACATGTCAATCTAGTGCAACATAATAAGTTTACTGTAGGAAAACAAGTACCAAAAAACAATAACAGAAACTTAATTTAACAATAAAACAATAACGATAGACAGATTTATAGATCGATTACATAACAGAACCGGATACTTGATAAAATAAACAATTAACGACAATAACAGAAACTGAATTTAACAATAAACAGAAACTATAATGGATAGGAAATCACAAACCAAGGTCTGTGTATCACACGGTTCCCTTGAGACAAATGCACCGCTTCACCGTAGGTGTTGGACTATTCTGTCAGCATTTATCTCACAGGATATAACAGCTGAATTTAGTCACAGAAGCACCCGATTGGACTGACCCTGCGAAACGAACTGAGTTCATTCTCTCTGAAGCTCACAGACTCTGCTCTTGTATGCACCCGAAAAATCTGGTAGACTCACCTAATTCCCAAGTTTGTAACGAAGAGATTTTGGACCCACCAGGGATGGAGCCAGAGGGGGGCAAGTAGGGGCGGTCGCCCCTCCAAGAAAAGGAAAAATCTCTAGTATTATATAGAAAAAAAAAGAAATTTTCCTATGAATTATCTAGGTTCGCCCCTGCAAAATATTTTAGAAAAAAGATTCGCCCATATGTAGTTAAATTCCTGGCTCCGTCTCTGCCCACAGCCTAAAACAATTCCAAAGTAACACAGACCTGGAACCACAGGCTGGAGCCCACGAACTCTGAGTCCTGGCCCCGGTCCCAGCCTTGTCTAGGTGTTCGGCGATAGAGACAGCGAGCGCGCACGTGTTCCTTAACTAAACTTGGCATTTCCAAATCCCGTAATGAGACAATTCTCATTCATCTTAAAAATAAATTTTATTCATGTTTAAGCTCACAAAAATATTCGAACAATTCTTTCATCTTTCAACATTTATCGCGGTACGTGTCCATCGATTTAGGTGGTAATAGTCATTTATCACGTTTAATTGTTGGGATAGTGGGTGTGGAATTTAAAGTCTATGGATTAATATATGGTGTTTACTGTTTATGTGGTGATCGGATGAACTATATATGTTAAGATTAAGCCAGGATTGGCACGAGGGGGTTGTTGTATCATGGATGTCAATGTTCAAGATATTGGAGACTCATAATAAAGTAGTGCATGCCACGATACTTTTGGGATATATATTGTGCCAAAAGAAGTGGATGATGGTAATGAATTGGGGGACTCTCCCGTCCCTTGGCACCGGCTATCCGTTTCACGCATCACGGGTTCAGATCTCATCTCGCCTAAGTGTATCCGTACCGTCCATTGTTTGATGCGATCTGAGCTGTTGATACGCGAAATGGACGGCTTGAATAGGGGTTGGCAGGCACCCGGTCTGATGGTGATCTACAACTTGGACAAAATTAGGAGGATTAATGTGCTAACTATTTTCATTATTTTTTGATAAATCATGGTATTCGTGCCAACTTAAACGCACATTGACAAATTCTTGATTGACTAATCTCGCTGCTCGTTCATGGAGCTAGTCCGACTAAAGTGGGTTTGTCCCATTAGAACTGGCCCATAAAATTGATAACACAAGTTCCAAATGAGACCTTAGGAAAACAAGAAATTCTTGTTGTTTGGCTTTTTGGTTTCTCACGGCCTTTTATGCGATGTATTGTAAGAGAATGACCTGCCTCGAAAATCGCAACAAGCTGACTTTTGGAGTTGGTGGCATAGGTTTTCCGGGAAAGTCTCATCTCGCGAAATAATCATAAACATAAAAGCAAGGCGTAAATAAAATTAACTAAATTTCGGGTAAAAATTCATTCAAAAGAGATCATTATTGATTATATTTTCCTTCACAATTTGGATTTTGTGATTCAACGTCCAGTTGATATTGTACTAGTACCAATTTTAGGTTTTCTTTCATGTGAATTGTGAATTGTGAAGCTTCCTTGAAAACACTCATAACCACTTGAACAAGAAAAATCAACGAATTAATGACATTTATAAAGTAGGTAAAACAATTGTCAAAATTGCTTCAATGTCTTCGACATTAATATAGGGAGGTACGGGACCGACAATTCAATGTTGAGCAGGTAAGAGGCACCAATATTGAAATTTATCAAGTTTTTATTTCTCCTTTTTGAAAAATGTACTTCTATTTGACAAATATCATTTATTTTTTCAAGTCAATCGCAATCATACATTATTTCAAAAGGCCTAATGGCACTTTCAAGGTGTTGGAATTTGGGGCCGGGTCTGGGACCAAATCAGGTCGCCCTTGGTGACCCATTTATTATAAAGTCCGGTTTGAAATAATTCTATTCTCTTAGGATTATAGGACTTCTAAGATGGTCCCTCTATATAATCCTGCTGCATGTTCATAGAAGAGATGGGTACAAGATTATCATGTCATTGAGTTCTAGCTCTCTAGTTTTCTCTCTCTACCATTAAAGAGCGATTCGAATCTTTTGCACCATGAAATAGAGGGTGATACTCGAACTTCGTAGTGTCACTCCATCGCAGGAGATTGTTGTTGTTCTAGTACGTGATCTGGAGTGTGTAATCCATCCACCAAAAGATCCGGTTTGGTAAAAGTTCCCTAAAAGTAATGTGAACCACCTGTTTTCTACATTCGTTATTGATTGTTAACATGGAATCCAAATACTAAGGTTAGAAATTAATGCGCAACCCAATCAACAAAATAAACAAATTAGATCAAATAGGATAGGATATCTTTCATCGAGACGAGCACATACTGAAAAACAGAAATAGACAACGATAAAGAAATAAGCACCTAAAGGAGTCACAGATTCAAATCAATGTATAAACAGTTCGGCCGGCACTAAAACTGTTTATGCATTGACAAACGTCGAAGCTTAAAAATTGGCGAGATGGCATGGAGTTCAATTCAGGTAGTGATGGCTATTCAGGTAGTGATTTGGTTTCAGTAAACAAGACAATGATCAGACAAACAAGACCTCAATTGTCAAAAAAAGAAGAAGAAATGCATCATGAATATTACTGAAAGTAAAATATGTCAATATGAGTTGACGTGGATAGTGGACATGGGAAAAATGTCAACCAAATTCTATAAAATTCAATCTCTTCTAAATTGCAGCAAAAATTCAAAACAAACTGGGGACATATATATAATTTTAAAAAGATGAAGCACTTAAAGTTAAATGATTGGGGTCACTTGAAAAACCTAAAATTTTGCATTTAGCATGTAATTTGGGACGGTAATAATACGTATCTTCCAATATCTGTATCCACAAAATTTTGAGAATGTGAAGTGATTTCTACTCATTGATGAATACTTTGTATTTATTTTTGAAATGGTAATTCTGTATTCTAGATTTTGTTCGTGAATATTCGTATAAGGTTCCATCTGTTATTTTTGCTTTAAATTTGGAAATCTAGGACCGACTTTCTACTCGTTGATGAATACTTGTATTTATTTTTGAAATGGTCTATATTTTGTTCGTGAATATTCGTGTAAGGTTCCATCAGTAATTGTTTGCTTTAAATTTGGAAATGCAGGACCAACCTTGTAAAGTTTGTATTGCCAAGTGCCCAAAGCACTGAATGGAGAGAACACACTCATTACACCGAGGAATTTTTCAGTGCCGGGTGGGTACCACGTGATACCCCCTCGGCGCATCTAGGCAGTCTATTTTGGCTTTGGGTGGTCTGGATTTGGAGAGAGAAAAAGGGGAGAGAAAGAGGAGAGAGAGTGTTTTGATCTCAGTCGTCCAATACACTTTTGGACGGCTCGGACGAATGTCGGATCCAATGTTTGGGTACCACGTAAGCTCGGCCACGTGGTACCCGGTAGGTACCCAAAAAAAACTCCATTACACCACCCGAATTCATATGGACTTTGACAATTAATATTGCTTTTGGTTGTTGGTTTTACGTCTCTCTCTCTCTCTCTCTCTCTCTCTCTCTCTCTCCCTCCTTCCTCCAGTAATTAGTCTTTCTACCCCACCAAAAGTGATGCAACCCACATTTTATGAATAGGCATCAATCACCGACCGTGCGAACGATACACAATCACATCAATGCAAACACCAAAGAAAAGACTTACACGAAAAAAACATGTGACGCGGTACAAACGTATTAGCGAAAGACCCGTGCAATGATGGTTTTAACCAGCAACGGAGCTCTAGAGCTTAGAGGGCACTTGTGACCCCTGGTTTTTTTTTTATTTTTAAACAGCAAAAAGATTTTATTTAATCTTTGGAAACAAATTACAAAGATTAAAAGGATCTTAGGCACGGGTCATCACGGAAGAGAAAGAGTCTGCCACAAAGAAGACCTCTCACTCCGAAGACACCACCCGCTAAGAACCGAAGGGAAAATAACAACCTGAGGCTGGCAAGAAACCAACCAAAACCCCTCCAAATAAAAACCCCAAAAGAAAAAAACCCCAAAAGAAAAAAAACAACCAAATGTCCAAAACAAAAAAAAAAAAAAACTCAAGCCCAAAGAACCACCACAACTGAAAACACGACATCATTGGCTTTCATCAGAGAAGCTTCTTATGACTTCATCATCATCCCCCAAATAATCTTCGCCCAAGATCTTGTCACCCGTGGTCTTAAGGGGAAAATTATTTTTGTATTACAAGAGCAGTGTTATTCTTCAAAATGTGTGTATTATATGCTTAATCGATGTAAGTGTGTATTTTTTTAGTATTAAGTATGTTGGTTGTTGATTAACCTATGAAAATGTATATTTTTGGGTATTGGAAATAATTAATCTTAGAACACTTGTACCTTTTTTTATACTAAGTACTTCCACCGCTAGTAAAGTTTAGCTGGCGCAACCTTACCAAAATTTCGAGTTTACATCATCACCTATAAAACATGAAAAATACAGGGAAAAACATAACAACGATATATAACAAGACCAACATATCTCTTGCTTTCATTAAATAAAAGGAAAAAGTAAAACTCGACATAAATTTGCCGAATTGGTAAAGTTTAGCAAAATTTTGTTCCTTCTGCAACACACCATCTTTCATTATCATCCTTTTGCCTCTTCTCTGTTGAAATCTAATCTACATGTAGAACACTAAATCTGTCAATAAAAAAAAATCCACAAAATAATCAATTAAACATAATTCACTATACCTCCCTCTTTTTGCCTCTATACTTCAAACAATCACATGAGAAATAATATGAAAATGACTTCCGCCAATCGTATGTATGAGAGTAAGGAAAAAGAAATTTTGTTATTTATTTTGAAAAGTGTGATAAACCTTCATTCCTAACTTAGTTTTCCTTTTGGTTACGACTTTTTCTTTTCCTTTTTAGGTTATTGTAGCCACAGGTAAAATGTTTTTTGGTAACAGAAAATTTAGTTCTCTTTTGTTATCTGTTGTTACCCTATTATGACGCAATATTTTAAGTGTTCATGATCTAGTAAATCACTATGATAACAAAAAAATATTGAACTTGCCATAGTAGATTAAATACTGCAATACATAATCAATCTTTCACTATGAGAAAAGTCACGTAATTACGGATCAGGAAGGAAAAAATTAAGGTATAATTTTGAATTACATAACCTATGTATGAATATATTTAAGGAGTGCTACTAAAAATATTTCACATGTGCTACTAAAAACTTCAATGGCAAGCCAATAAAACTACTATGTCATATAGAGTCAGGTGCGGACCCAGGGGGGGTGCAAGGGGGGTGTTTGGCCCCTACACTCCCCCTATTATTCTTTCTATTTGTAGTACACTTTTAGATTTTTTGTAAAATTAATAAAGAGTGGTCCCCGCAAACCAGGTCGAATTGGTATCCTGTGTCCGCTACAGCATAGAGTACTCATAGAGAGTTATCGCTGCTTTTATCAAATACCAAACCAAAGAACATAGTTCGTCTCAAAGATCAAGTTACCTATTTTAAGTCCTCTGTGTCTTTCCCAATCTTCCCATAATCGTCTAATAATCGAGCATATGCAACGGAGGACATGTGTTTTTCTTCATCACCTATATGTGGTGAAAATTCTTTGAAAGTCTTAAAAAGAGTAGCAAATCGGATAATCACATGCTTCGAGCTCTGCTTAAATGCTAACTGTATTCTCAAGATAAGTGATATTGGATATGAAATAGAAATCAATACAATATCAACACATGCCCGTATAATAAGCTTCTTAACTGAAAGATCGACCTTTAGTGTATATATAAATTAAAACTTTTATTGAACTTATCTACCTATGAGTAAGAGTAAAATTAGATATTGAATACACAACTTTTGGGTATAAAAGGATGGTAACGGAAATTTGTGAACTTTGCAAATTAATACAATTTAAATTTGTTTGCAATTTGTGTTTGTTACTAAACCTCCATTGTGAGGTTATCTTATGGATCAATATGAAATATAAGAATCCAGGATCAACTTTCAATGAGGGATCCCTCATTTTAAATAAAGTGAGGACCAAGCAATTTTTCCACTTTTCGAATTGAATTTCGACGATTCGAACCGTTAGATGTGTTTAAAATGTGTTTTTAAGGTCCAGCGCGAGTATTCGTCCAAAAAAAAATACCTAGAAGGGCTTCATCCGATTAGTTTTTGTTAAAAACGCTTGGTCCTCATATAAGGGTCCTCATTAGAAGTTGATCCTAAGGATACATATTACATAATCATGGAGATTCGTTTTGGTTTAGTTTTGGAGGCCGCGGCGGCAGACATGGAGATTCGTTTTGGATGGGCTGACATGGAGCATTTTGATCGGGCTTTGTTTGGTTTCTCGTTTGGCTCCTTGCCAACCGTTGGGGTCCGATGTGGTCTATTACGTCTAGTGGTTGTGAGGGTGTAATTCCCTCCTTTCTAGGCGTAACTACCCTTCCTCCCCTTTAATCTTTGTATTTTTTCAGAGATTAATAAAGTTCTTTGATTATCAAAAAAAAAAAGATACATAATCATATGCATAGCCTTTGTGAAGCTTTCTCCTATGGAATCACTGTAACAGGAAAATGGCAATAAAACAATATAGATTGATCAAACATCCATAAAAGATGAAATTATAAATACCACATGATAGAAAAGAAACTCACTTTTTCCATAATCGGATACTTTGTCCCAATCATAACCATATAGTTTAACTGGTGCAACCGTACCAAAATTTTGAACTTCCATCATCACCTATAGAACAAGAAAAATACACGAAAAAACACATCAATGATATATAACAGGGCCAATATATCTCTTGCTTCCATTAAACAAAAGCAAAAAGTAGAACTTGATATAAATTTATTTAAGTAAAGTTCAATAAAATCTTGGTACTAAATCTCCGCAACACACCATCTTTTATTATCAACCTTTTGCCTCTTCTCTGTTGGAATCTCATCTATATGTAGAACACTTAATCTGTCAAAGTACAAAAAAAAAAAAAAAACAACCACAAACTATCAATTAAGCACCACAAAATCCACATGTACCTTCTCAATGCGCATCGACTTTTTGCCTTTTCTATGTTGGAATTTCATCTTCATGTAGCACACTTAATCTGTCGAAGCACAAAAAAAAAAAAAAAAAAAAAACAATTGTCGATTTTTTTTGTCATTCGTCATTCCTAATCTATTACATGAGAGAGAGGGGAATGGTATTCGATCCCGGGTATAGTGTGGGGCATACAAGAGCTTTACCGCATGAGCTAGTCACAACTATCAATTAAACACCACAAAATCCACATGTTGTTAGAAACTTATACTAAAAGTCATGCTTTTATGTAATGGATTAATATTTAATTAGTTAATTATTAATCAGTTTTATCCCTTTTTTGATGAGGATCTATTATGGGCAATGTTTGCATGATATAATTGTATGTTGTGCATGTGTCTTTTATTCTACATAGTAGATGATCCAGTGTGTAGAGTACGGCTTACACACAGAAGATTGGATCATCAGTTCTTGTGAAATATAAGTTTTGGTTCACAATCTTAGATGGAATTTGACACACCATCAGTAGGATTGTAGTACAATGTTTTAGTAGGTTTGTCTTGACTACAGGGAACGGTTCTAGTTCCGACTCATTGTGCTAGTACATTTTGTGCGTATTGAACAGGACCGCTTTAAGGTAATTGTCTTAGTACTGACATTTTAAGACAATTAGAACCTTATAGTTATTAAGAATACTTATGCTCTTAATCCGGATATAATTAATACATATATACATTTAATGTTGTTGACTTTGATTCATTATAAAGTGAGATCTTTTTTACGGTCAATAGTCTTGGTGAGTTGGGTCACAACATTATATGCATGAAATATATGGATATTAATTATTGATAGAATCCATGTCTCGTTAGAGATTGATGATACCCCCTTGAGTAAACTTATAAGTTTCGGTTATGTCAAACCCTGCAGGTGGATATTTGTATTCGACATATCGAATGAGTTAAGTGGTTAGTCTCAAGTTGTTTTATAAGATGTTGATTAGTGGGAGATTGTTAGTAATCCACATTTAATCAACGGGTATCTGTAATCTTAACGTGGGGAGATTATAAGTATTTAATAACGTAGAGCTCGAAATATAATCGAGATAAAGATGGGAGTGCAATTATAATTCTTTAGTGGTGTGAATTATAATTTGTGAAATAAGAATATAATCCAGGTGGGATTAGGTTTTCTTATTTACACAAGGAGCCCAGATTTATTTCTCCTCAGGTCCCTGCTCTAGCCCTATAAATATATCGTTATGTTCTCTAGGTCAAATAACAGTCATTCAGAAAATTAGAATAGAGGCTGAATGAGAGAGAACAAAGAGATCATGCAGAAGTCCACACTTGGCTACATGATCGAGATATAAGGGAATATGGCAGAAGATCATGAGGTACTGTCGAGCAAAGCTTGTTATATACAATAATTAGGTCTGTCAAGTTCTAAAATAAACAAGTCAACCAGCGTTCGTGTCTACGGATGAGAGGTAAACCCTAATTCCGCCTTGTAGGGTTTGTGTTTATTTTTATTGTTTAATCTGTACGCATAATTACTGGGTTCTGGGATTCGTTTCCCAACACATGTACCTGCTCGATGCGCAATATCCTAATCTTGTTTGTTGACAAATTTTTCTCCACCATGCAAACCCTGGTATGATATAAAACAGTCAAATGTTTATGAGTGAAACCCATAGGTAAGTCTTTGACGCAGCGGAATTCACGAGAAACTTGTTGCGTACTAGTTCAAACGAAAATAGGTCTCGAATCCACGAGGTTCTTGAATCCACAAGAAGAAAGAGAAATAACTCTGAATTATATTTGATTAAAAGCTTTCTAATGCCATAGACTTACACCCTTATTTATACTAATAGGAATCCTATCAATAAGGAAATTACCTAGAGTAGAGACCAAGCAAATTACTACTTGGAAACCATGACTATAAGAAAAGGGAAATAAAATCAAAACTTACCAAAACTAAATAAAAAACGTGCAAAACAGACAGCACAAATAAAATCTCCTAATACTAGTCGTAAATAAAAATTATTACCTAAATAATGATTCCATAAATAATAGGGGTATATATCTTGTCGATCTTACATCAGTCTTTATAGTTGTTTTAGTTAAACTTTTAATTTTGAGCCGAATTCTATTACGAGCAATGAATTCAAGTATTTGATTATGGTAATCCCACATGTGAGTATTTGTATATTTGAGTTTGCATTTTAAGGAGAGTAGGAATAACAATTTCTACACCCCCAAATAGATATCTACACTTTCTTTTTGTCTTTTAATGAAATTTTTATACGTAAAAATAGAATGTGAAAATCAATTACCGCATTTTAAGAGTTGTTGCAGAGTTTTTTTTGTTTCCCATAGTTGTCCCTGTCCTACATAGTCCAACATTTTCCACAAAGCAAGCGCATGGTACAAATAGGGTACCTCAAATAGGGGTATATATCTTGTCTTACATCACTACCTCCAACATGATGATACCTTTAATCATGATTCATGACGTACACCCAACATCTGGCGAAAATTTTGGGTGCAAATAGGGTACCTCACATATGGTGTATGAACGTACATTTCGGTCGTCTAAAAGTATTTTAGATGTCCCAGATTTCTCCTTTCCTCTCTTCTCTCTTTCCTCTCTCTAAAATCCCGACAGTCCAAAACATTTTAGGACGATTGAGGTACATGAAGGATACCGTCACGTGATACCCGTCCAGCATCCAAGTTTTTCCTCCAACATCTCTTCCTCCTGGTCCTTACGCTGATACGACACGCCTACACGGGTATCTTCTAAATCCCAAAGAACTACTACTGGCGGGCAAGTCTCCGTTTCTTGGAAAAACGAAATTAAATATCTTACACATAAGTTACACACAGTTTAGTGGTTGTTCGTACACTTAAATATAAAACTCCATTGATTAGTCGACAAATCCAATTGTTTAATTTAGGCACGACGCGAATCCCTCGCCGTGTCACGCGTTTCTCTCTAATTAATTTTAAACCTTTGGGTAAAAAATCGGTTTTTGGTTTTTTGGTTTTTCTATTTTGTCCTTATTCAAATTTTTTTTGCATTCGTTAGTTTTGCATCAAGATTTTGTGGTTTCTGGATTTCTCTCGACGAGACGAATCTAACAAGTATAAATTTATGGTCAAAACTCAAAATTTTTTTAATAAAGCAAAAATAGGTGGATTATTGGCCAATAATCCACCTATTTTGGCTTTATTCAAAAAAATATTTGATTTGACCATAAATTTATACTTATTAGATTTGTCTCGTCGAGAGGAATCCAGAAACCACAAAATCTTCATGCAAAACTAACGAATGCAAAAAAAATTTGAATAAGGACAAATACAAAAAAACCAAAAAACTAAAAATCGGTTTTTTACCCAAAGGATTAGTTTAATAAAGTAGGCTTTTTGAGTTTGAGTTGGGACCACCTGAGCTTTCTCCACCATCGATCTGCCATTAAAATTAGACAAATACAGTAATGGTTATTTGATAACCTAAGACGTGCCAAATTGCCAATTCTTTAAGTTATTACGACTAAGGAAAGTGACATGGGAACCCCCCTAATTCAGTAAGAAAGGAAAGCGTAATTATCTAATAAATATTAGGGTTAAACACCTGGACACTCTTGTAATTAATTCCATTTTCGATTGGTCTATAATATATACTAAAAACTCTGAGGACTTAAAATATCTTCCAAACTTTACCTCAAATATCATTTTTTCAAATGAGTCCGTCTCAAATCTCAAAGTTTTGGGTCATGTTTTGATGATTTCAACCCATTCAAGTTGTTTAAAACATGGTTTTATAACAATGCTCCAAAATCGCCCAAAATATGATGGAAGTGTTTGATCCAAACAATTTTTCATACATGAAAAATTGTTTGGATCAAGCACTTCCCTATCAAATTTTGGGCCGATTTCTCCACCAGTACACTTACAACCATGTTTTAAACAAATTGAACGGTTTGGATCATAAAAAACTGATGGTTCTAGATGATTTTAGACGAACCCCATGTCCGGTGACAGAGAATGCAGTGTTTAGGTAAAGTTTGGAAGATAGATTTAAATAATGCAAGATTTTTTGTTTCTCAAATGATGTTTGGGGAAAAATTTGAAGAGTCAGATTTTGGTGTCCAGGCCATTAACCCTATATATTATAAACACGGACACTCTTGTAATTAATTCCATACGATTGGTCTATAATATATACTATATATCCACATGAGGACTTAGGGTGAGTTTCCGAATGGATTTTATCAAAATCTAATAAAATCAAGCCTTTGATTTTATCCATTCAGAAAATGAGTTGATAAAATCTTAGATTTTTTAATGCAAAAATCTAAGATTTTATCAACTCAGTTTCCGAATGGATAAAATCAAGGTTTGATTTTATCAAATCTTGATAAAATCTAGATAAAATCCATTCGGAAACTCACCCTTAAAATATCATTGAGGGGGAGTTCCCCAATAGATTATTTGATTTTATCATCTTCGATTTTATCATCATCTTTCACAAATGGATAAAAGAAAGGTGATTTTATCACACTAGAATTTATCTATTGGGAAAACAAGGTGATTTTATCACCCCTCCATAAAACACCAACTACAATCAAATTTCTCATTTTATCTCATAAAATCCATTCAAAAACTCCCCCTGTGTTTCTCTCAAATATCATTTTTTTTAAATGAGTTCTCAAATATCATTGAATTCTTTTATTTTCACGATAAACAATGCATTTCAAATTTTCTTGCATTTTTCCAATATTTGAAGAATTTCTTGATAACAATGCTCCAAATTCACGCTGAAATGAAGAAATTGGAAGAATTGGGTGTATATTCAATTTGAGTATGGTCATAGAAGGATTTGGGGTTGCTGATGTGCATGGGATGCACAACCAGGTGTTGTGCACTGTCTGAGTCATCCATTGTTCGGATGGACGGCCAAGATTTCATCTTACATGCACGACAATGAACGGTTGGGATGCAAATATGCCGAGAGGTGAAATTTGGGCCGTCCATCCGAGCTATGGGATGGTGCACTACACCAAGTCACCAACAACCCCATGTCCGGTCAGAGAGATGCAGTTCTTCATTTTGGAGATTTGAAGAATGAGTTTGAAGATTTAAAGGCTGAGTTCTCCGATGGATTTTATCTCATAAAATCTCGTTATGATAAAATCTAGGATCCTCAACTAATTTTAGCAAAACTAGATTTTATCTCATAAAATCATTTGGAAAATTTCTTTATCAAACCTAGATTTTATCAATTGGAAAACTACTGGCTGTGTTTGGTTTGTAGTTTAGTTTAATTTTGATGATGTAAACAGGTGTAATGAGTGGAGATAGATAAAGAGATAAATAAGAGAAATGATGATGTCAACAAAACTAAAACTAAACTAAACCCCCTAACCGAACAGGGCCACTGTAATTTTATCACACCTCCAAACAAAACTAGATTTTATCTCATAAAATCTATTGGAGAACTCAGCATTAGGGGGAGTTCTTGAATGGATTATTTGATTTTATCATCATCTTTTACGAATAGATTTTATCACACTAGATTTTATCAACCATTTTTGAAACTCATAGTGGTCCACAACTATTATCACACTAGATTTTATCTATTGGGAAAGCAAGGTGATTTTATCACCCCTCTATAAAACACCAACTAAAATCAAATTTCCCATTTTATCTCATAAAATCCATTCAAGAACTCTCCCTTAGTGTGATAATAGTTGTGGATAATATAGTGTGATAAAATCTAGCGTGATAAAATCTAGCGTGATAAAATCACCTTCCTTTTATCCATTCGTAAAAGATGATGATAAAATCGAAGATGATAAAATCAAATAATCCATTGGGAAACTCCCCCTTAATGCTTAAGATTTTGGTTAGTTTCTCAAATGATAAAATCAAATAAAATTTGAAGAGTCAGATTTTGGTTTGTTTCTTTGATTTTAGCAAATGTTAATTTTATTTCCCCGGATGAGTAATGCTACAAGCACTAAGGGGGAGTTCTTGAATGGATTTTATGAGATAAAATTGGAAAGTTGATTTTAGTTGGTGTTTTATGGAGGGGTGATAAAATTACCTTGTTTTCCCAATAGATAAAATGTAGGTGATAAAATAGTTGTGGACCACTATGAGTTTAAAAAATGATTGATAAAATCTAGTGTGATAAAATCTATTCGTAAAAGATGATGATAAAATCAAAGATGATAAAATCAAATAATCCATTCAAGAACTCCCCCTAAATAGTGTACCAACTATTACACTAAATGCACACATGACATTACCACATCAATGTACTGTTCAATACATGGATAGATTCATCCATTAAAAAAGTGACATATGGACAGTTAGTGTAATAGTTGGTACACTAGTTAGTGTCTGTAGCATTTCCATTTTCGGATTTTTTCATTCGAGAAACTCCATTTGGGGGGAGTTCTTGAATGGATTTTATGAGATAAAATGAGAAATTTGATTTTAGTTGGTGTTTTATGGAGGGGTGATAAAATCACCTTGTTTTCTCAATAGATAAAATCTAGTGTAATAAAATATTTGTTGACCACTATGGGTTTCAAAAATGGCTGATAAAATCAACCCTACCTTTTATCTATTCGTAAAAGATGATGATAAAATCAAATAATCCATTCAAAAACTCTCCCTTGGTACTATGAGAGATAAACTTCATTATCGCTTGGATGAGGGTAAGAAAGGCACTAAAATTACAATCAAAGGGGATAATGGATAATTAATCGTCTCCCACTCCAGGCCACTCCTCCCCGCAGTGATTGGTTCCTTATTCTAGATCTCTCTTGGTGCCCACTGAAATTGCATTGTTATCATTTTGGCCCCAATTGGTGCGCCCGTGGATATTATTCCAAAAAGAACAATTAAATTATTCCAAAAAGAACAATTAAATTAATCATGTGAAAAGCGAGGGAGAAAGCGCTAGAGATGGCTCAAAGCAATCCAAGTTTCCAATTTTAAGTGGCTTTTCCATGTGAGACATGAGGAGAGACGTGAGGAAGGATGCTCGTTCGTTCCCTACCAAGTACCATGCAAGTTTAAATTTGTGCAATGAATCGGGAATTGGGTAGTTCACCATTTAGCAAAGAATGCTTGTTTCATTTTTTTGATCAATGTTCGTATTAAAGAGGCACCTTATCTGTTATGCCTTATCTAATTTTTTTTTTTTGCTCAGCGAAAGTCGGTATTGTTAGAACGGTATATATCTTGGAAGAAGAGTTGAACTCGTGACATACATTTTCCTTGAAACTTAAGTACGCATTTGATTCCCTTGGGCCAAAGGTCTTTTGGCACATTACTTTTCTTCGTTGGGGCAATTATTTTAGCCTACTTTATCGGGAAAAAGTAGTGTCTTTTTACATGTGGAAGGTGTGCTATGTGGAATCAAAAGTTCCATGGAAATTTTTTAATGCGAGTGGGAATCTTTATATTGTTTCTTTAGCCACTTAAGCATTATATATATCAAACATAAACTTTTGAGCAAATAAAGAAATACTCCAAAAAACAGGTTAAAGCCTTGGTAATTACATATTTCGATAAAAATAGCCTTGGTAATTACATATTTCGATAAAAGCTAACTTTGAACACACGTAAATATCAAAAAACAAAATAGTGCTAAGCCAACTTTTCATGTTTCTTTTCCTGTTTCAATATGTAAAACTTGAGTCGTGTGGAAACGAAAAGTTGGAAAAAAAAAAATTAAGCAACCTTTTTTCGCTGTTCAATCGAGGTGGCTTTGAATTATTAGTTGTTTGATTACAGGTTAAAGCCACCATGAAATAAACATAATACTGTATAATTATAACTTTTTTGATAACTCAAGTTTCCAAGCTAATTTACGCGCACCTAGACTAATTCTGGGGGACTAATCCCGCTATCATGTGATTTTTGAAAATCATATCGCCATAACAAACCTAATTTTGGCATTATTGTTAACGTGTCTGATGTCACATGCCTCATTGTTTTTTTACAAAACAAATAAATAAATGTTCACTTGCATGTGCAACTTAACTAAGAATCCATGCCAGAAGGTCAACACATACATGATACCGTGATGGATATCAAGTAGATCCGGCACGCTTTGTAGCTCTTATTGATAGGTTATGTTTAAAACTTGAATTTAAGAATTATTGTACATTTTTGCCTGTGCAACTGAAAAAATAATTCGTATCGTTTTTTCTAACCAAAAAACCGGTCAACACATATGTGATACCGTGATGGATATCAAGTAGATCCGACATGCCCTGTAGTTCTTATTGATGGGTTATGTTTGAAACTTGAATTTAAGAATTTTTATACACTTTTGCCTGTGCAACCGAAAAAATATATCGCATCGTTTTTTCTAACCACAAAACCATCCCTACACCGGCCTGAATTCTTTTTCTTTTCTCATTCTTTTTTCTTCACAATTCCTTATACATGGAAGATTTAAACAAGAATGAAGCAACGAGCATGAAAAGAGGGTAAAAGGAAATATTGTTGTTCTTAGCGTTCAAAAGATATTAGCATGAATATTCATACTTTCGCTTTTTGGTCTTTGAAAGGAATTTAAGTACTACTAAAATTTTGTTACCAAAACATGGTCATATTCAAGGCATTAGCATACGCAAGCATAAGCCAGATCACTTTGGAACGTAACACTTTTGACTTTTGAGCTTCTCCTCTCATCTCTTACTTTAGTTTGGGTTGTTGGCTCCTCTCCAAATTTTTTAAGAGAACTAAAGTTATTTTCGCCAGCCGTGGAAACAAATGTTTCCTCCAAATCAATCACAGCAGTCCGTGTGATTGTGTATTACACAATCACGTTGACTACACAATTACATGGACCGCTATGATTGATTTGGAGGAAACATTTGTTTCCACCGGCAATGAAAATAATGTTTTCTTTTTTTAATGAGTAGAGCAATCCAGTTTGTGCGGCATGTCAAGAGCTATAGGAATAAAAAAAATATGATTCAAGCTTAATTTTTTTTGAACAAAGACAAAAATAAGTTTTAAAAAACATGTTTTTACATTTTTTTTTTATTTTATTCAAAAATTTGATAGTTCTAATCATAATCTTTTACTCCCTCCGTCCTTATTTAAGTGATGATGTTACTATTCCAGCTGGATTCGAAAATTGTTTATAATTTTCAATCTATATTACATAAAATATGCAATATGGATCTTGTTTTATAGAAATCATCTAAAATACAATTTTTTCAAAAGTACATAATATATTATAGATTGAAAGTTATAGACAATTTAAAAATAAAGTCAAAAAGTGAAAGTGGTCATTTAAAAAGGGACGGAGGGAGTACCTTTTTGTATTTCTCTCGAGATGAACCAATAATACACAAAAATTTGATGCAAAACTAATAAACGCAAAAAATAATAATAATAAAAACGAAAAAATAAGTCAAAGTGGCTTTTCAGGCCAAAACACATTTATAATATTTACACTGATGCACACTCAAAACCAAGTTGATCAAAATCGATACTTGAATTAAGACAAGCGATCATGGCCTTGTTCGGTTAACAAGTTTTGTTTTGATGATGTAATAGTGTAATCCTTATTTAGAGAAGAGTCCTAAAGAAAATTGAAAAGGAAATGATGATGAAAGTGGTGAAAGCCAAAATTACTTGGAAAACCTAGAATCTAAAAGGAAATAAAATAAAAGTCTAGAAACACAACTAGCTATATTCGGGACAGACTTGGAAGGCGCACATCTCTTAAATAAAAATTATTACAACATAATGTTTCCATAAATAATAGGGGTGTATATCTTGTCCGTTTCGCATCATTCAATCAATCTTCAAAAGAAATCAGTTCATTAATGAACGACGCAGACTTTTGCGTCCGAACAGCCATCTTCCGGGCGTTGATTCGCTAAAAATACGAATACTTCAACCCTTTTACTTCCTTCCAAAACACCACGCTAAGAACATTCATGGGACAACACCATCTCCTAATTCGTTCGGAATCATTCGATATATGTGGGTCCACGAACCTTTAATAATTTTGTTGCAGTTGTGTCCGCGGTAGTAATTATTGCTCTAAGCAATCAAATGCGTATCTGAAAAAACAATGATTGATTAAAAGGTAAAAAGTTACAAAGAATTCAGTCATTTCCTTTTCAACATTCATACTGTTCAGTCAGTGTAAAATTTTTCGCTGTTCAGTTACGGAAAGATCAACATTAGCAATTAAGCTCTCATTCAACATTCAACCCCTTTACTCTTCAATCTTCATATGTTGAGGGAATTGCACGAATGGCTCAACTCTTATTTACCGCAGCGTCAATAATGATGACGTCATTGATGACGTTTTATTTGGCTAATAAATCCATTTGTTTTTAAGTAATTGTCAGAGAAATGCAGAAGATGTGAACAAAAACAAGTCCAGAAAGAGGGGAGTTTTAGTCAACCGTACGAATTGTCAAGGCCAATAAAGGGCACATTTGACATTTGACATTTCACATTTGAAGTCAAGTCCGTGCCGGGCCTTTTGGACAGGGGAAATATTGTCTCATATTACTTGGGAGTGGAATATGTGATCACTTAATATATGTTGAGACATCTTCACTCATTGCCAATCGATTTTGAGTTAGATATAAAGTTTCAATGGTATCGGGCGGGACATATTCCACTCCACATTTTAAAAAAAAATTCACAATTAATCCACACCCCACGATGATAGACTATGCAAAAAAAACCTCCCGCCGATTTGACGATGACCCAAATGTGGCCACACGTGACAGACCTCTAATGTGGGTGCAGGGGGGGATGTTAAGAAATATTGTCTCACATTGCTTGGGAGTGAAATAGGTGATCATTTAATATATGTTGAGACCACATTTATTCACCCACCAAATTATTTTCATTTAAAATTTTCAATTTTCATGAGAAATTTAGTTGTCGTTTCACTAATACAAAAATTTGGAGACAGACGCATTCTTCTCCCATACATCAAACTAAAAAGATCAAAAAGTCAGAAAGCCAAAGCTTAGTGGAACGACCCTTTAAATTGGTTTAAAAAATTTTGGAAAAATATTCAAGTCAATACCTTATTTTTTGCATACAAACACCCAATTACTTAAAAAGGTCAAGCAATTTAGGTAAGAGAAAGTATTATTTATATGAAGCAACGTGTATTCACTAACTAAAATAAAAAATAAATTCTCTCATTGACTCTCATACATGGAGTACTTTAAATAAATTGCTTTTTTCTTACATTTTATAGAATCCCCAAAGTTATAAATAAAAGACCTGAAAAAAATTTCGAACTTCCACTCGTATTCAAGCTAACTCTCTTACAAAGTTTTCTACATAAAATCTAAATCGTAAATACATTAGTGGCAAATACCATTAAACATAACATAATTTGTTTTGCTTTCATACATAGCACGAGTTCCGCGCTCTTTATATATATTAACGAGGCTTGGCCCAAGGTCTTTCAAGGGCGCCTATTTGAAAATATTAACATTAGCCTAGTAATTACTAATTTGTCTTTTAAAATCAAATTGTTTCAAGATATTTTCGTTTTAATTTGTAAAACTTACGTAGAGCCATGTATGAAGAGATGAAGGGTATTGAGAAGAATATGACGCGGACTCCAGTCAAGCCCCCCACTTGATGGCTCACATTTTTGGTTGGTTGTCTACTTGTCTCGTAGGTGAAGACCTGTCTAGATTAAACATCTATCGAACCTATAATACACAAAAATGTACGTTAAATAGTCTTCCCACACCACATGCAACTTACATATGATTACTATATATACTATCAACTTACCCACTTCCTCAGAAATGACTCTCCCAGAATTGCCCACACAACCCGCGTTTCAGAAAACAAAATAAAAATGCATAATTCGAAATGATCTCTCTGTTTGCATTATTAATTGTGTCACTGTAGTTTACATTACGCCTCAATTTCATTCTTGTTGTTGACGGTGTCAGTGAAAGAAATGGAATTGAAGGGCAAATTTTAATTTCGTCTCACCGAGGGACAATATTGAGATTTTATGCAAACAAGATTAACTATTTGAAAATTTGCCCCTCACTGAGGGATGATATTGAGATTAACTATTTCTAAAAAAATTTACTTTTTACTTTTGTTCTGCAAATAAAAATAGAAGAAATCGTATGTAATATATGTGCACCTCAATTATCGGATAATCAAAATATGTTGACAATTAAAATTTTAATGTAATTACTTAATAAAAATATATGTAAAAAATTACGATACCAAGACATTTAAAAAAGGGGTTGCTTTCCGAATTTTATAGTAATATATTTTTGATAGTGAATATAATGAAAATTTTAGTTTTCCCAACATTTTTTTGATTATTAGAAAAAAAAATGAGGTGAGAAATATATTAGGTACAATGTCTTTATTTTTATTTGCAAAAGGGTAAAATTTCAAAAAATAGTCCCTCTAGTTTGCATGAAATCTCAATTTTGTTCCTTTTGAGGGAAAATGATAATTTTTTTCCTTGAATTTTGTTTGTTTCATTGACGGCGTCAACGAGAGGGACGAAATTGAGACTTTATGCATACTACTAGAGGGACCATTTCTAAATTTACCCAAGCAAAATGAGTAATATTTTGGTTTTGTTTCAACAAGCATGTGTGTTTGGGTTAGCTTACACGCAATTCAACTTTTTCCCTCTTAGTCCGGTCAATCGGTCATAGTCAATTCATCCACCGCGGGACTAGGAGATTCACAAAAAATATGACCTAACCCCCCAAAATTACGAGCTTTCAAAACTCTTTGTTTCACTACCATCTGACTTAAGTATTTTTTTGTTTGTCTTTATTCAATTTTTTTTCCTTGTTCATTAGTTTTGCGTCAATTTTTTTTTACGTATTTTGATTAAGTTGGCTTTTGGTTAGATATTTCTCAAAGAATTTGGGTAATTCTCAAAAAATTTACGTAATTATTAAAATGAGTAATTACGAGGCTGCTGTTAGAAAATAGAAACCTCGTTTTCCATCAACGCGGATTGACGACGGACGCCGAGTCAGATGTGACTTGTGAGAGAGAAATGTCAATCTCAACACTCAACGGTTACATTATTAAATTTCACAACAAACCCCGTTACCCCACCCTCCTTCAATTCTACCTTTGGGAATTGGGACCACCACTACCATCATGTACTTACGCAAGGGCAATTTGAGGAGAGAAATTGGGAAGCCCCCCTCCGTCTATATATAGCTGCGTTGATCCCTTCCACCCCCACTTGGTTCAACCAAAACAACTGTCTTCTTCTTCTTCTCTCTCATCGACTCTCTCTCTCGCTCTCTAGAATCTCTCTCTGTCCATGCCACCAATCAGTTCATTACAACTTCCGGCCAAAAACCTGAACATATTTCAGGCCAGAAATGGCAGCTTCAAGCTCCGTGGCTCCCCACTGAACCCAGCTAACAGAAACTCTTCTTCATCCAGTTTCCAAACCGTTAAAGCCGTTGCGACCGCCGAGTCCACTCGTACCCACCTATCCAACCTTGAAAAACTCCTCCAAAAGGAATACAAGCCCAACCCAGTTGCCCCACAACATCAAGATCATGTCCAACCGGAAACCAAAGGAAAGGGTCTAATGGAAAACCTCAACTTGGCCAAAATCTGGCCTGAAATGAAGGCGGCCGAGGACATGTCTCCTCGCCATCTCAACCGCCTCCAGCGGCTGCTCTCTAAGTCCCCGGATTATTCTCCGAGGAACGTCCTCGGCAGCCGGTGGCGGGAGTACCACGGCTGCAACGACTGGTCCGGCCTCCTCGACCCGCTCGACGAGAATCTCCGGCGGGAAGTTGTCCGCTACGGCGAGTTCGTCCAGGCCGCCTACCATAGTTTCCACTCCGACCCCGCCACGTCGGCTGACGAGGTCCCGGCCCTGCGTCACGTGGCGGTGCCGGACAGGTCCTATAGGGTCACCAAGAGTCTGTACGCCACGTCATCTGTCGGGCTGCCGAAGTGGGTCGATGACGTGGCGCCAGATCTCGGGTGGATGACCCAGCGGACCAGCTGCGTCGGGTACGTGGCCGTGTGCGAAAATCGAAGGGAGATCGAGCGAATGGGGAGGAGGGATATCGTCATCGCGCTCCGTGGTACCTCCACGTGTCTCGAATGGGCCGAGAACGTTCGTGACCTACTAGTTCCGATCCCAGATCAAAAAGACCCAACCCATAAACAACCCAAGGTTGAATGCGGTTTCTTGAGCCTTTACAATACACGTGGGGCTCACGTGCCAAGCTTAGCCGAGTCAGTAGTTCAAGAAATCCAGAGACTAATGGAAAAGTACAAGGGCGAGACACTAAGCATCACCGTGACTGGCCACAGCCTCGGCGCGGCCTTAGCCTTACTAGTGGCTGATGACGTAAGTACATGTGCGCCGGACGTGCCACCGGTAGCTGTCTTCTCCTTCGGCGGCCCTCGCGTTGGAAACCGAGGTTTCACGGATCGTATTACTTCGAAAAACGTGAAGGTGTTACGTATCGTTAACTCTCAAGACGTGATCACCAGAGTTCCAGGCATGTTCGTCAGCGAAGGACTGGACAAGACTCTCAGGAATTCAAGCGCTGCAGGGGTGCTCGACGTGCTCGATAACCACATGCCATGGGCTTATTCGCATGTCGGGATTGAATTGAGAGTGGACACGAAAATGTCGCCGTACCTAAAACCGAACGCCGATGTAGCATGTTGCCATGATTTGGAGGCTTATTTGCATCTGGTGGATGGGTTCTTGTCGTCAAATTGTCCATTTAGGTCAAATGCTAAGAGAAGTCTAGTGAAGTTGGTCCATGAACAAAACTCTAATGTGAAGAAATTGTACACAAGTAGGGTAAAGGCGTTGAGCGTGAATCTTGAGAGAGTGGAAAGATTCCCCATGTCAAGTTGTTTGCCTAGTCCTTCTTAAAAATGTACAATTATGGTGGTTGTACAAACAATATAAGAAATCAGTTGTCTAATTACTGTGAAAATCTCTGAACGTATTGTCAAACAAAAAGAAAGAAAATTGCTTTTGTATTAGTAGTAATCTATATACACAAATAAATTTGTGTCCAAAATAAAATCTATTTTTGGTGATACGCTTAGAGTTATTTGAAGAAACTATAATAAATTAATAGTTCCTTGGAATTTCTAAATAATTACTACTAGTTTTGGAATTTCAAGTTAATTTGAAATTGCTCTAATACGAGTACGTACTATGATCCTGATGCTCAAATCTCGCTCTCATCGCTTGACTGAAAAAGAAGAAACTTAACTCTAGTCGATGCAAAATACGATTTTCATTTATTTCCTCTCTTCACCAATATTGTTAATAGGGGACAGCAATTACACTCACCTATCTTTTTTTTTTTTTTTTTTTTTTTTGACAAATTCAGACACTTCCCCTATCTTTTCTGAAATTACAGTGTCTTCCCTTAGAATTCACTTTCAAAGATCAAACTACCCCTTCTGTTACTTGATCATCCATTTTGGTTAACAAAAGTTGCCCATCTCAGCAATTGACTTCACCACATTAATATGCGTAGGCTTAAGTGCATCTTATATCCTCATGCACCTAGGACAAAAATGCCACCAGTTTTTAAGCCGCATAACTCCACACGATATGCATATTATTAGCTCAAATTTACAAAATTAATGGTCGATTTTAGCGAATGAGTTCACGTAAAAGCACGTGACGAACTCATTTGCTATCTAAAATCAACTATGATTTAAGTACCTGGCGAACTCATTTGCTAGCTAAAAACAACCATGATTTAAACACCTGGTGAACTCATTTGTTAAAATCATGTTTGATTTTAGCAACTGAGTTGCTAAAATCATTTGGAAAACTTAGCCTAATAATTTTGAGATTTATGTCTAGCTTGGCTTAAAGCATTTTCAAAGTCATAATTTGGTTATTGTTGACTAAGTTTTTTTGTTGGTTTTAATATTTTTGTGATTATGATGACATTGAAAAGTTGTTCATTTTTTGTTATTAGAGTATCACCAATTGTCAAAAAAAAAAAATTCAAAAAGATTCTTTACTTTTTCAATCATTACTTACATTTCTTTTTTTACTCATTACCTCATTATTCTTATTTCTCTCTTTATCTCTCTCCAATCATTACCTCATTATTCTCATTTTCAAAAACCCAACCAAATACTATCTCAAAAATTCTTTTCAAAACTCATCCAAACACAGCCGAAAAGAGTGGATGGGTTTTTGTTTTAGTACCGTGGGTCTAAAAATGTACTAAAAAATAGTCAGTCCTTCACTACAGGTCCGACAGGGGAGCTGATCAGTGCAATTTCAAAAAAGGTAAGGGAGGTCTCTAAGGTTGTCAGAAACCTCAAGGGTGGTCAGTGCAATATATACCCTGTTAGTTCTGTTTTCCAATTGGTTGTGTTGACTCGTTATAAGATTTGTATAGCGGGCAGAAAAAGTATTTTTAACATTGACTATATTCAAGCCAGACTTTTCGTCTTTCCTTGTTCCGCTTCTCCATTCACTTCTATCTTTAAAGTTTGTTTTTTTTTTTTTTTTTTGTTGACTACATTTTTCCTTGTTCTAAAATAATTCACTTCTATTTTAAAGTTTGTTTTGTTTTTTTTTTTTTTTGTTGACTACATAATGTCGGTTAACTAAAATAATTTTGCCTCATTGATGTAAGATTTTGTCGTTTAACTATTCCTCTCCACCGTAGGTTGAAAAGCGTGACAGAACCCAACAAATATTGATGAAATTAAAAGACTTGGTAAATTTTGGCAGAGCTTTGCGCACTCAATGGAGCATGCTTTTGACAAAATTTTGACAGGGGCAGGCAATGCTTTTACCAGATCAATGAATGAAATAATAAAAACATGACTTCGAGACAGTATTCGTAGGATTGTCTTTCGAGGCAATACTCCCTCCCTACCAATTCCTTTTTGGAAAGCATAGCAGAAAAATAATAGACGAGCCTTGCTATAGGTACACAGACGGCCATGTTTGTTACAAGGTTTCAGGGTTGGGATTAGGATTGTGAAAGTGGTGGGTCATTTAATCCTTTGTTTGGTTTGTTTTTTGGGTATGGGATTGATAATCCCTTGGACTTTGAAACCCTCCAATTGGCCGGATTCACCAACCCAAGGGGGGGTTGGTATTGTTAATCCTATCCCAAGGGATTCAAGGCAAAAATGGCAATTGAGGCTTATAATCCAATCATATCTCATGTAAAACAAACATGTTACACAACAATCCTATCTCTTATTCCGGTGCAAAACAAACATGAAATTATTAATCTCATCTCATTATCAATCCCACCTCATTATCAATCACAATCCTAATCCCATCTTATTACGAATCCCTCCAAAATGAAACCTCGTATCAAACGGGGCCTTTGGTTGCTATTAGGGATGGGCATGGGGAGGGTAGGGGGTGGATACCACTACCTCCATCCCCGATCCCCGAACTTATGTCAATCCACATCCCCTCCCCGATCCCCACCGGGGATTTTATTTTAACCTTCATCCCCGCCCCGATGCGGGGAACGGGGATCCCCACGGGGAATCGGGGATCCGAAAATCCATACACTAGTCATATGTATGAAAGAGGTACATATTTTTTTAGTTGGGACGTTAATTTGGTGCACCGACAATACACAGAAATCCGACCCCATATAATGATTTCAAATACCCGATGGTTTCATCTTTACAGTTTCAACAAACATCATATTTTCCTGCTGCCAATGCCTATGCATAAAATGGTTTCATCTTTACCGTTTCAACTTTCAGCAAACATCATGACTCTGTTTGGTTGACAGTTTTGAGAATATTTTGAGAATCATTTTTGAGATAGTGTTTGGATGGGTTTTTGGAAAAAGTAATAATTAGAGAGATGTGTAATAATTGGAGAGAGATAGAGAGAGAAATGAGAATTAATGATTGGAGAAAGGGGTATGAGTAGAGAGAGAAATGTGATTAATGATTGGAGAGATGAGAGATGGGGAAAGAATTTTTTTGGGAATTTTTTTAGAAATGTGAAGTGAACACAGTGCATATTTTCATGGTGGTTTTCTTCTACTCAACAACTATTATTTTAATAGTAATACCAACATATTTTCAAGCACACAACTCACAGTTTCAACAAACATCAAATAAAAATCATAAATCAGTTTAAGTAAGTCTCGAACAGTTTCAAGTACACAACTCAGTTTCAACAAACATCAAATAAAAATCATAAATTAGTTTCAGTAAGTCTCCAATAGCCCCTCTTCCAAAAGCTCCAACAATATATACATATGTGAATGGGGATGCGGGGAGGGTCGGGGATTGGAGAGGGGATCGGGTAGGGGACTGACTGTACCATCCCTTACCCGATCCCCGAATTTTTTTAAAATAATCCCCATCCCCTACCCGATCCCCGAAAAAATCCCCGAATCCCCTCCCCGAATGGGTAGGGGACGGGTTGGATAGGGGCGGGTCGGCCGAGATGGCCATCCCTAGTTGCTATAGGTACGCTATTTGATGCACACAAAATGTATAATGTGTTGTGTGGGACTCATTTCGGAATTTCACATAAATGATCGGAGCTCCTAAACTTATTCAAAATATTTTTTTAAAGATTCCTGTAAAAAAATCATCTCAGTCGGATATCAGTAAGAGTTTGATCGAATTTTTGCTGAACTTCTTGTTAGAAAATTGAGTAAAGAACTGGTCAAGCCTCTACCGATATCCGACTCGGCTGCTTTTTTACAAGGATCCTTAAGAAAACATCTTAAACAAATTGAGCGGCTTCGATCTCTTGTGTGGAACCTGAGATGGGCTCCACACAACACAGTTTGCATTTGGTGTGCACAAAGTGGTGTACCTGTTTTATTGAATGGCAAAATAGTAATGTTGCACGTATACCTCAGTTTGAGATTACTTTTTTTTTTAATTGACCTCGATTCAGAGCTGGGCCAAGGTATTTGACAGTCCTAGACCCAATTGTCAAGTGAGATCCTGTGTATAGTTTTACAATTAAACAACGATTGAATACTTTGTGTATATATAAGTATTTTACTCCATATTAAACAATGAAGATGTTTCGGTTCCAGTAGAATAGATGTTTCATTGGGCTTTTTGATACATGTTCAATACACGGTATCTCCAAATTCAAATAATGGAATTATTTTTTGACAATTCAAACTCAAACACAAAATGTGGACTACATTTAGCTTACTGTTAGACCAAGAAAAACATCTCTATTTATGATACAAAAAAACTAATATTTACAAGTATTCATAACAGGAGCCTTTTTTTGTCCCAAATATCTGAAGCCTCGAGGCCCAAACCTCTTGGACCTTCCCCTGCCTCTCATTTGGGACTGTTTCATCATTGCTTAGGCCTTGTATTGTGAGAGATTCCACTAATTAAGTTATGAACACCACACCTAGTGTGGTTGGTTCGTTACTCTCCCTCCAATAGTGAAGTCTTGAGTTTGAATCATTGTGGAGGAAGTGCACAATTTCCATTGCAATCACTAATAAGTAACCCCTAATATTTTATCATTCGGGTGTGTGACTTTTACCCCGCACCTTATGCATTGGAGTTTATGGTGTCTACAAACTTGGCTACCATCCCACTTGCTCTTAAATACTTTGCTAGGTTGGTCAAACTATAGCTCAATTTTTCCCCCCTTTAAAGTAGATTTTGAATAATAGCTAGACCCTTGTTTCTCTCTAGAAACCCTCCCCAACCCTAGCCGCTACACACCTTTTCCGCTGCTTGGGGGTGGGGGCTCCCCTCCTCTCCCCGGGCCTTCCTCTTCCTCCCTTTCTCCATCTCCGTCTTATATTCTCTCCCCCTATCCCCCTCCTTTTCTGATCTCTCTGATTCTTCCTTTTTTCAAAGATGGATTGGCAGGATGCTCTGCGGTTGGTGGCGTTGGTTTTGCAGGGTCGTATTCTATGTCACGGTTCTTGACAGAAGGATTCTACTAATCGTCGTTGTGTGTTGTTTTCAATCGGCAATTGTCATGTGGCTCTCGAACGGCGACGAGGGCGGTATTGGTGAGATTTTTCAGATTTTGTGTCTCCCTCCCTCTCTCTTTTTGGCCCCCTACCCTTGTTTGGCTTTATCCTTATGTTCTCCGATGTGCGTTCGTTGCCCCCCCCTCATGGCCTGCATCTATCTCCGGTGTGTTTCACCAGTCAAATCTCTCTTGGGTTTTCTGACGTTTTCCTAACGACATGAGTGGAGGCAAGCCACCGTCGGTCTCCCGCTGGGTTTTCACTCTTGGGTGTCTTCGGTTTTGCCTAATAGCTATGGTTGAGCTCCCGCAGCAGTGGTTGGTAGTTCCTGGTGTCATTTTTCCAGTATTGGTGGTTGCCGGTGGTGGCTTGGTGGATTTGGTCTGATGATCCGTCTTTGGTGGTGGTTTGTCTGACGGTGGCGGTTTGTGGCGAAAGAACGGCGGAGAGTTGTAGCTACTCTGCGGATTTGGGCTAGGTTTTGGGTATTCTTTATTTTTGTTTTTATTGTTTGATCTAGTTTCTTAGACCATTGGGTGTTTGGGCTTTGGCCCCCAGGTGTTGTGAGCTTGTATTCGTAGGATTGTCTTTCTAGGCAATACTCCCTCCCTACCAATTCCTTTTTTGGAAAGCATAGCAGAAAAATAATAGAAGAGCATTGCTATAGGTACACTATTTGTGTGGGACTCATTTCGGAATTTCACAAAAATGATCAGAGCTGCTAAACTTATTCAAAATATTTTTTTAAAGATCTCTGTAAAAAATCATCTCAGTCGGATATCGGTAAGAGTTTGATCGAATTTTTGCTCAACTTCTTATTAGAAAATTGAGTAAAGAACTGGTCAAGCCTCTACCGATATCCGACTGGGCTAATTTTTTACAAGGATCCTTAAGAAAACATCTTAAACAAATTGAGCGGCTTCGATCCCTTGTTTGGAACCTGAGATGGGCTCCACACAACGCAGTTTGCATTTGGTGTGCACAAAATGGTGTACCTGTTTTATTGAATGGCAAAATAGTAATGTTGCACGTATACCTCAGTTTGAGATTACATTTTTTTTTTAATTAACCTCTATTCAGGGCTGGGCCAAGGTATTTGAAAGTCCTAGGCCCAATTGTCAAGTGAGATCATGTGCATATAGTTTTACAATTAAACAACGATTGAATACTTTGTGTATATATAAGTATTTTACTCCATATTAAACAATGAAGATGTTTCGGTTCCAGTAGAATAGTAGATGTTTCATTGGGCTTTTTGATACATGTTCAATACACGGTATCTCCAAATTCAAACAATGGAATTTTTTTTTGACAAATAAACACTTAAAAAGATAGTGTTTAGGACACGATTCAAACCAAACACAAAATGTGGACTACATTTAGCTTACTGTTAGACCAAGAAAAACATCTCTATTTATGATACAGAAAAACTAATATTTACAATTCATAACAGGAGCCCCTTTTTGTCCCGAATGTCTGAAGCCCCGAGGCCCAAACCTCTTTGGACCTTCCCCTGCCTCCATTTGGGACTGTTTCATCATTGCTTAGGCCTTGTATTGTGAGAGATTCCACTAATTAAGTTATGAACACCTCACCTAGTGTGGTTGGTTCGTTACTCTCCCTCCAATAGTGAAGTATTGAGTTTGAATCATTGTGGAGGAAGTGCACAATTTCCATTGCAATCACTAATAAGTAACCCCTAATATTTTATCATTCGGGTGTGTGACTTTTACCCCGCACCTTATGCATTGGAGTTTATGGTGTCTACAAACTTGGCTACCATCCCACTTGCTCTTAAATACTTTGCTAGTATGGTCAAACTATAGCTCAATTTTTTTTTCCCTTTAAAGTAGATTTTGAATAATAGCTAGACCCCTGTTTCTCTCTAGAAACCCTCCCCAACCCTAGTCGCCACACACCTTTTCCGCTGCTTGGGGGTGGGGGCTCCCCTCCTCTCCCCGGGCCTTCCCCTTCCTCCCTTTCTCCATCTCCGTCTTATATTCTCTCCCCCTACCGCCCTCCTTTTCTGATCTCTCTGATTTTTCCTTTTTCAAAGATGGATTGGCAGGCTGCTATGTGGTTGGTGGCGTTGGTTTTGCAGGGTCGTATCCGATGTCATGGTTCTTGGCGGAAGGGTTCTGCTGATCATCGCTGTGTGTTATTTTCAGTCGTCAGTCGTCTTGTGGCTCCCAGACCGCGACGAGGGCGGTATTGGTGAGTTTTTCAGATTCTGTGTCTCTCTCCCTCTCTCTTTTCGGCCCCCTTCCCCTATTGGGCTTTATCCATCTCTTTTCGGCCTGCTTCTATCTCCGTCAGGGATGGAGCCAGGGAGGGGCCAGTAGGGGCGGTCGCCCCTGCAAAGAAAAAAAAAACCTCTAGTTTTATATACAAAAAAATAAAATTATTTATGAATTATATAGACTCGCCCCTGCAAAGTATCTTGGAAAAAAACCTCGCCCCTGCATAGTGAAATTCCTGGCTCCGTCCCTAATCTCCGGTGTGTTTCGCCAGTCGAATCTCTCTTGGGTTTTTTGACGTTTTCCTAACGACGTGAGTGGAGGCAGGCCAGCGTCGGTCTCCCGCTGGGTTTTCACTCTTGGGTGTCTCCGATTTTGCCTAACAGCTATGGTTGAGCTCCCACGGCAGTGGTTGGTAGTTCCTGGTGTCATTTTTCCAGTATTGGTGGTTGCCGGTGGTGGCTTGGTGGCTCTGGTCTGATGATCCGTCTTTGGTGGTGGTTTGTCTGACGGTGGCGGTTTGTGGCGAAAGAACGGCGAAGAGTTGTAGCTGCTCTGCGGATTTGGGCTAGGTTTTGGGTATTCTTTATTTTTGTTTTTATTGTTTGATCTAGTTTCTTAGACCATTGGGTGTTTGGGCTTTGGCCCCCAGGTGTTGTGAGCTTGTATTGTCTTTGTCCCTTGTGGCGATCCAACTTTGGTTGGGTTCCCCTTCCTTTTCCTCTTTACTTTATGTACCCCTATCAAGTTCCTTAATAAAACTTATTTTACCGATAAAAAGAGAGTAGATTTTGAATAACTTTTCATCAAGTCGGTCATGAATTTATTTTCCAGTGATTTTATTTCTTTTAAATATTACTAGTACTCTTTTTGGACCGAATAATGGGTTTTTCACGCTTATTTCAACGACACCATTCATAGTGATTTTCCATTTTCTTCTATCGTTGATGACCTAAGAGCATCTCAAACAGGATACTAATGGATTTCTATGTAGAATAGGATTGGTAATGATTTGAGTCCTATAATCCCTTCATTCTACGTGCTTAGGTGTTTAATTGTTAGAGTTGGAAGTTCATAATTTTGCTAAGAAAGAGGATCGGGATTTAGATGAATTGATGGATGGAGATTCTGCTGAACTAGAAGATGGGACCCCTTTCTTTGGAGTTCTAATTTTGATCTCTTTGAAGGAGGATTGGTTTGGTTGTTCTCGATTGTTGCAGGGATCTCGATGTTTTTTTTTTTTTTTTTTTTTGAACATAAGAAATCCCTATACTACTCTAACCTAAGGGGGAAGGGGGGGAGGTTGGCAAGGTTTGAACCTGCCACCTCATGAACAGAGTATGGACTCCCAATCCACTGAGCTACCACTCTAACCTAAGGGATCTCGATGTTGGCTTGCAGGGGTATCGGTGTTGGTTGTTTTTTTCTTGTTTTTGGTCTTCCCTTTTATTGGGTTTTTTTTGCTCTATTTGGTTTTTAGACTTTTTGATTAGGTTTGGTCTGTTGTAGGTTTTGGTTTGTGTTTTTGTTTTTGGTCTTCCTGCTTTTATTGGGTTTTTTCTTTGCTTCTTCTCTTTTTGGTTTTTTTTGACTTTTTCTTAAAAGTTTGGTCTGTTGTAGGTGTTTGGTTTGTGTGGTTCTTTTTCTTTGGTCGTTGTGGTCCACACACCATTGGCTTCTTGCCTGCTTGTTTTTCTTTCTAGGGGTGGGTCTCGGGGTTTTTGGAGCCGATCTTTGATTTTTCTCTCTTTTGCAATGGACCGATCGTTTAATTTTTTTTTTTTCGGTTTTTCTTAAAATTGAGATGGACGGCCGTGATTTGTTATTTTTTGCGCGGAATTTCAAAACGAGATAGGGGTGGTTTTCACGTCCAAATATTTTTTAGGTAAAGAAACTTCAAATATGATTTTAGGTTCCCACACACATGATTTTGGGTCATTTTTCACGGCGTTCGGCACAAAAATTTGAAAATCAAACCGTTGAGATGCATTTTTTATTTTTTTTTTTTCATTTTTCTTTTTTCTCGAGAACAAAAAATATCAAGGAATTTACTTGTACATAAGTTGCATGATTCAAAATCAATGTCATGACCATTGTTGTTTTTTTCCTATCTCTGAAATTATCAAGGATTCCAAGTTTATGACGAATAAGTTGCATGATTCAAAATCAATGTCATGACCATATTTATTGTGATGAAGATATGGGTTCCAAGTTTTGACAAAACAATGGTTGACAAAATGGGCCAGATATGGGTTGGGCTTACAAAACACATTGACAAAAGTCATGTTCACCCAAGTCCGTTCCGTATAACCAAGCATCCTGCGGGAACACCAATGGATCACGGAGGAATGGGCATGTTGCGCACTACACGCTGTCGATCAAGATGCTTCATGACAACCATACCTTGCCTTGCCGTGCGTGGAGAGCAACCATTTAGCCTTGCCATCTATCCGTTCTAGTTCCAGGGTTATTTCCAGAGGCCCGTTGACCCGTCTTCCTCTTATTTTCGCCATCTATCCAATCTAGTTCCGGGGTTATTTCCAGAGGCCACTTCGGCTCAAGCTCCCCATTGTCCCCGCGTCTAATATCGCAGGACCTTCTGGGGCGCAACTTGCACAAAGGCAACCCGTTCTTGAGGGGAGACCAGTTCTGAGTGGGCAACCCGTTCTATAGAGGGGAGACCAGTTCGTTGGGAGGATATATGAGATACTTAACTAATGAGTTTCACTTGATATTTCAAAACCCAATCCTACTTAAATTTGAAATCTTCAAGCCTATTCAGCCCATTTGTTATTTAAACCTCTTCATTTTTGGAAAATCCTCATCTAATTTTTTTTTTTTTTTGATTGTCAAAATCTAAATATAAGTTTTATGGTGCAAAATTTGCTTGATTAGAGGAAAATGCTAGAAACTAAAACATATATCCAGGCATTGTTGTTGTTTTTATATGTTTTAAAATTGCTTGTAGGATAAATAAAAGACATGCATAAAATGTCTTATGTGGGTTGGGTTTGATCAATTGGCTGAAGAGACGTCACAATCTTGAGTTTGTGACATAAATTCTAAATATGCCATCTTATCTACTAGGGAAGAAGGGGAAATAAAGACGCTAGTCCGTAAATGATCAATTGGAAGAATTCCTCACCGTTGAGGCAAATAAAGCAGAGATTTTTTGTCCCCTTATAATTGAGAGGGTAATCTTTAGTTGTTGAAAGTGAATGCATAACTGATTGTTGTTTTGTAATTTCACATGAATACAAAACATAAGGAGTGCAAAAAGATAAAAGAGTTATTATCCGGAAAATGATATGAGTTTAAACGCACACCAAATCACCACCCCGGCGCAGCTGTTTAAAAAATCGGTCAGTCGGCCGACTAATGCCACAAGTCGTCGCTAGTCGGAGGTCCCCCGATTGATCGAAACCCGACTAGTGGGCCAAAAGTCGGCGATTAGTCGGCCAAAGTTGCTAGTCGAAACGACCGACCTGATCGACTAATGCGTTTTTAGAACTCTTTCCCGAGGTGACAAACAAAGAGAGACCCAATGTGGGCCACCCAAAAACGGTCATTGCTTTCGTTTCCCGCCACCGGGGTGGTGTCGTTTAAGGGTTTACGTGTGTGTGACCCATAACATTGTTTTTATCCCCCTTTTTATCCCCTTTTTAAAAGGAGTGCAAAATATAAAAAGGTTTTTTTTTTTTTTTTTTTTTGAGAAGGATAAAATGATTTTGGATAAAATGATTTTGCAAAAATCATTTCCCCATCCATTAGTAATCCAGACTTTTGGCCTTTTGGGTTACCTCATGAGTTCATCCGTAGGGGGCATCGAATCGTACGGCTAAGAGACAAGCGCTACTTGTTAATCCGGTGAAGCCGCATGCACTCAAACACACCCACTAGGGTTTTTAACACTAGCTGCACTTCCCATATTCTCTTCCGCTCCGTCTAGGGTTTTCAGAATTCAGACCCCTCCATTTCTATCTACTCTCTTACCTCTTCACTCACTCTCTCTCTCTCTCTCTAACTTATTCCTGTTGTAAGATCTAAATTTATGGAGTTAAGCAAAAATTAGGGTTTCGGGGTTTGACCGCCGTACGATAACATATATCTGTCGATCGATACTTGAAAATGGCGACCACGAACCTGTTCGATCTGCTCGCAGACGATGACAACGACGACCCGAGTCAACTCATCGCTGCTCAGCAGCAGAAAATCGTCGCGGCGCCGAAGAAATTGGCTCCGGCTGCGGCTCAGTCCCCCGCCGCCGCCGCTCAGCCGGCTAAGCTACCGTCCAAGCCTATCCCTCCGTCACAGGCTGGTAATCTATCTGATTGACGCGTGTTTTTTAATTCCTATAGATGTATTCGTTTTTGTAGGTGAATTATCAGTACAGTGATTGTATGTGTGTAATTGTGAGTTTTCTGTATCCGTATTTGTATAGTTCCTCAGCAATTTTAGGAAATGAAATAGAGCGAGGTGGCCGCAGAATATTAGCTAGCTCAGGGTGACAAAAGTGTGTAGAGAAAAACTTGTTCTCAAAACCCTATATGGATTGTATATTTATTTTGGTTGAAAACTTATCGGGCCTTGTTTGTATTATTTTATTTTATTGAGTCATATGATCTACTTACAAGAAATCAAATTATATGCAAAAAAGTTTAAAAAAAGTTAGCCCATTTTGCTTAAAACCCCCTCAAACACTAGTGTCACCGCCTCTGAAATAGAGGTGGTCTAGGTGGGGTTTGAAGGGTTTAGGGGTTTAGTGTGGAAGTTTGTGCCTCCTTGAAGGTTTTGGTTGACAAGAAAATAGAGGGCATAAAGATTTTGGTTTCAATCGTTTTGTTTTTGTTGTTTTCTGTAGTATTGGACTGGCAGTTACGACTATCTCCATTGATGTAGTAGTGCTAAGAAGTTCTGCAACTGACACTCATTCCAGCTGTGTAGTGTGCTAAATTAGCATGACATTGGTGCAAAAAAACACAGCATCGTGCTTATTTGGGGTTCACAATAGAAGATACTACTACACATCAATCAAGCAGCTTTAGAAGATACTGCTACACATCAATCGAGCAGCTTGTAGCCAATCTGTATGAAGTCCACTTTTTCTATGCTACAATGGCGCCAAAAGAAATGAACTCTGATGGAATGCTATAGTTCTGTTCTCCTCCTTGTGATTTTAGTCCTCTTTCTTTCTTGCTTTCTTTCTTTCTTTCATTCTCATGGTCTGCGAGCATTTAGTTTTAGAATGCTGACTGGAAGTTGCTTTCATTTAGATGCTTTTGGAAGTTGTAGTCTTAGTTTTTGGTGGGTCGGAGATTCGAGCCTTTTGTAATTGATTACCTTACAAGGTCCGTATGTGGTGTTTTTTATTTAGTTATGTGGCAGGTTTGTTTTATTTGAGTAGATTCTGAAATGGAAGTCTTTCATATGTAGTTCTATTTTGAAATGGGAGAAATAACCTTTCTCGTGGTGTTTGTGCTTTCTTTTGGTATGCACTTTTGAGTGTCTACTTGAAGGAAAGCTCACAAATGATCAATCACTTTTCAATTTTCATTGTAGCCATAGCTCATAAGACCAATAGCTAGCGTTTAAGTTATAAATATGGTTGAAGTGTTTTTTTGAAGCATTTCTGTGTTTACTCGAGCAACTTTCATGTAGATTGTGAATTGTAGTGTTTCCCATTGTTTTAAACAACGCAATAGAACAAACCTTGCTGCATCGTATGGGATTCAGATTTCTTACTGTTAGTTTGACTCTGTTTCTTCTGTTTTGGTTGGATACTTTGTGGAGCAGTGAGGGAGTCAAAGAATGATGCTCCGCGTGGAGGGGGTCGTGGCGGTGGACGTGGATTCAGCCGTGGACGTGGTGGAGGTGGAGGTGGATTCAATCGAGAGAGAGATACAACCAATAATGAAAATACTTTCGGCAGTGACAATGGCTTTGGAGGGTACAAACCCACAGAAGAAAGAGATGCTGGCAAGTTTTCCGAAAGGCGAGGAGGATATGGTGGCCCTCGTGGTGGTTTCCGTGGTGGTCGTCGTGGTGGTTACAGCAATGGTGAAGCTGTGGAAGGTGAACGTATACGGAGGCCATTTGAACGCCGTAGTGGCACAGGACGCGGGTTGGTATCTTAAGTGAAACAAATTTGATTGTACTTGGTTCCTAAACTATTTATTCCGTGTATTACAGTTTTGTAAATCGTAATCTTGTTTGGTGCTTGCAGGAATGAAATCAAGCGGGATGGTGCTGGTCGTGGGAATTGGGGAGCTCCCACTGATGAAGTTGCGCTGTGAGAACCTATGTCTCAACTTTTAGCTATTGACTGGAGCTAGAAATATTGTGTACATCTTAAGTTACTGAGCTGACGCTATCATGTACTGTACGTATCAATTAAACCTGTTGTTTTCTTTGCATTTAGGGAGACTGAAGAGCCTGCCACTGAAAATGAGAAGATTGTGGATGCTGAAAAGCCGCATCCTGAAAAGCAATCAGGAGAGGAAGATGCTGGAGATGTCAACAAGGAGAATCCTGTGAATGAGCCTGAAGAGAAAGAACCTGAGAATAAAGTGAGTATCTACTTAAAAATTACAGTTACATAGTTTTTGAAAATATGTAGGGAGCAAACAGGAATCTTTTAAACCTATGACTATTTTTGTCTAGGGATAATAGAAAGTGAATTCTTTTCTATCTCCATCTTTTTGCAAACTTCAGCTTGTTCGTGCTGAGTGATATTTTAGTATATGCATAATTGCGGTTTGAGAGGGCTAGATGAGTACAGACCTAACCTTTGGCTTTGTATGCACAGTGTGGTGGCCCTTTTGCTAAAGATCTTATGACTGCTGTTTTCTAGAAGTAGAGAAAAGAGAAAAACTTCTATTCTTCCTAACCCACAAGGTTTATAAGCTGAGCTTTAACAACTGAACCGGTGGCCCCATTTAAATTTGATGTTTACTGAATCTTCTCGTAATTCTTCTTCACTTTATTATGTGCTTGTGGTCTACCTTTGGATCTGATATCTGACACATTACATTGACGTTGTGCTGTTCTCAATCTAAGATGATTTGTAAAGATGGGTGAGATCACCCTCCACCTTTACCAAGAAAAGAATTACTCCTATCTACCGCAATTGAATTCAGAAACTTTTGGCATCAGTGGGGGAATGTGCGTTAAATCCAACTATCTTGACACTACAAGTTGTGTGATGATGTAGTTTTGTAATATTGGATCGTAATTGTATTTTTTCTATTGATATTCAAGCTTAAGTATTGTGCATTCATTTAAATCAGAACAGCTCTTAATCCCAATGTGTCTGCTGGAATCAAATTCCTCCTGGTTGTTCACCTATTCAATGGTAGTCAATTATGTTGATTACTCCAATTCATAACAGGAAATGACTCTGGAAGAGTATGAGAAAGTACTCGAAGAGAAGCGGAAAGCTTTGCTGGCACTGAAGACCGAGGAGAGGAAGGTTTCCATAGACAAAGATTTGGTATCAATGCAACTGCTATCAAGCAAGAAGAGCGATGAAGAAATCTTTGTGAAATTGGTGAGTCCATTGACACGTTATGTTACTCCTTTTAAGTTGTTTAATATGTCAGATAGCTTGTAAGCCAATATTTTAATTGTTTTTGTATTTAATTGATTTCAGGGTTCTGACAAGGATAAAAGAAAAGATGCTGCTGAAAAAGAAGAGAGAGCTAAGAAGGTATGCCTGCCAAATGTATTACCCGGTGTCGTTTAGATCGAAAATGCAAATGGTACCAAAATAATGGGGTAACAAAAATGTAGAACGGCATGCGGGGCCCACTTTTTGGTCCTGCACTAACAATCCGTACCGTTCAATAATGTTAAAATAATTTTCGAATGACCCTTTATAATTCTGCTCAAATTGGCTATGCGTAAGTGGGTGATTTAATAGTTGGGTCCCTTTTGGATATGCATGCAGTGCTTGTAAATTTCCTAGTTTGAAGACATATTTAATATTTTGACTGCAGCTGCTTTGCCTTTGTGTGTCTTGTAATCAATGGGATCAATGATTTTTTTTTTTTTTTTTCTGTTTCTGATTTACAGTTCACACTTTTCTTAATGGAAGAAAAGGAAGATACTAAAAATCATATATTTCCTGTTATTGTGAATTTCATGTTTTGTCTTCCTTGATTCTGTTCAGTGAAGCAGTATTCTTAATTTTTGCTACCTTATACCTACTAAATTAACCTGTGCCAAGTGTATCTATATGATTTGTATTTGACAATCTGGTGGGTGACGACGTTGTTGTTGGATGCAGTCTGTCAGCATAAACGAGTTTCTGAAGCCTGCTGAAAGTGAAAGGTACAATGGCTCAGGAGGTCGTGGCAGAGGTGGTCGCGGCCGTGGTCCAAGAGAAGGTTTCGGCAGCGGTGGCAGGAACATGTCTTACAATATAGCTGCCCCAGCCATAGATGATGTTGGGCAGTTCCCTTCCTTGGCTGCCAAGTGAGGTTGGTCCTATGTTTCTCAATTGCTTTGGTTTTTCCAGTTTTATTGGGATTCTTAGGATCTCTTGAGGGCTCATGCAAGGCAGGATATCCACGAGAATAATGTTTCTGTACTACAGTTATCGTAAACTCAAAAGTCCAACAAGTGTAAATTTAAGACGCGTCTCTGTGGATTTAACGCCTTGCTTGGTGTCTTCAATTCTCACTTTCATGAATACCCTTTTGTATTAGGACTTTAGGAGCATTTTTATTTTTGGGATTATGTTGTTTTATCAGTTTTGATTTTAGAGTCAATGAGACCAATTTTGGTTCCTTGTTGCATTGGAAAATTTGATCGAGTTTGACGAATATTTTAGTCTGCAGTATCTGTGATGGGTGAATCTGCATTTATTTTGTGTACTTATTGATGCTGGCATTTTTTTCCTGGGAAAATTTCAAAAAAAAAAAACCCTGTAACTTATATCCTAGCATGATCAACAAACTCGACTGTATCACTCACCACTCTCTCTCTCTCTCTCTCTCTCTCTCTCTCTCTCTCTCTCTCTCTCTCTCTCTGAAATCCTAGAATCTAGAAATGCTTCTTGCCTACTCTAACTTTGCAATGCTAGACACGGTTCGCTGGTGCAAAGAGTGGCGACCGCCTCATGAAGACACCATCTATGCCCGCCACCACCTCGCGCCCCTCATGAAGACCCTAAGATCTGATACAAAAATTATGCATATACTTCTGACTGCCTAATCTCAAGTCTATTCAGAGGAAATTTTGAATGAAATTCGAGAAACAAGATGCAATTAAGAAGAAAAACCAAATGCTGATACAAGAATTATGCTTGTACTTCTATTTGGAATGACTTTTGGCTTGCCTCATCGTTCCCAACTGAGCTGAATGCTAGATATCTGATGATACTTCTCTTCCTCTCGGGAACGCGAATGTTGACAAACTTTTCTTTCCTGGTAAAAAGAATGCAATGCAAACAGTATTCTCTCTCTTTTCCCTGCTGACATTGCCTCAATTATCATTCATGCCCATCCCTTTATCTCAGTTTGGTTCTGAAGACAGATTTCAGTGTTAGCTCAGCTTGTGCTCTTCTCTTAGCTCTCAAACACCACTGCTATTCTTCTACCACCAGCTAGTATTTTGTACGTTCTTTGACCCATTCCCCATAAAATGCAGTTTTTCTTATGGCAATTGAGTCACGAATGCTAAACTGTGGGTGATCTCGAGGTTGGAAAGGAATCTCTATTTGCCATTTTTGTAAACAAAGTTCGGTTCACCTTTTTCTCCAATGTGATTTTGTGAGACCTATTTGGTTTGGTGTGGATTTAGGGATTTGCGAACTTCAACTCCTAAATCGAAATAAATGGAAGTATGGGTAATTATGGTTTGGTGCAGTGCGCATCATCCGTCCGTCCATTAAAATAATGGAGGGCTTGGATTTAATCCGAACAGGCGACGATAGGATTAAATTCATAGATCGGATTAAATCTGAGCTGTCTATTGTCTAAATGGACAGCCGGATGGTGCACTACATGGTGCATTCCATCCCCTGAACCGCGGGAAGAGAGGCGGAGATGCTTATCCATGTACTAGTACATGCTTATCCATTTACTAGTCATTTAGACTCTACAACAGGTCCAGCTGACCAATTTTCAAGGCCTATGATAGCAGCTGGGACCATACTTGTCTGAAGTGATCGGTCGGTGATCAAGACTTGAGACTTAGTGATTTACCTTCTAGTTTAGTTCGAAACTTTTTAAGTGATATCAGTTCTTTTGACGTCATTTCATATGGCGTTTTATCTCGACTACAATAGGGCCTTTTGCTGGTGGATGTTGAGGTTAATTTTTAAAGAATTAGTCGAATGCACATAAATTGACTCAAACACGCTGATTAATAAAAAAACACAAAAGCAAATGGAGCCATGTCGCTTCAGATTGACAATCAACGAAGCACAAGGAGACAAATGGAGACGTGTGCAGATGGATTAAGGCAGTGACAAATTCAGGAATTCAGAAGGTTACCTTTCAAGCATAACTTTGAACAAAAATCAGTCTAATATATCGAAAATATAAAATGTTTAAACATTCTTCATTAAGGAAAAAAGTTGCAACTTTGAACATTATGAAAGATTTCATACATAAGCACACAAAATTATACTCCTAGATTTCTTGGTACAAGTTTTTTACAATTAACCCTGGAGAAAACAATAATTGATCAATAGTAAACGGACTTCTCAATCGATCTCTCTCATGGCAATTAATTCTAATGTTTGAAAAAAAGAAAAAGAAAGTAAATTCCTATTTTGAATTTAGGATTCCAAGTACCGGACGAATTCTGAAAAAAAACCTTAATAATTGTGTGCTAGGTATCCTCGTGATCTCAACCGTAAATATTGTACTACTCATTGAAAAGAGTGTTCATTTAAAAAAAGGTCCGTTTTTTGAGAGGACATAATAAAGGGGTCTTTACTTCATTAAGGACATCAACTTTTTCTTTAATGCCAAAAGGACAAATCATCTACAAATTCCAAAAATGCACCTACTAGCCAATGAAAGTGTCTAAACCCCCAAACCTAATGAAATTGCCTAAACATAAACCCTAGGGTACCCTATTAAAGTGCCTAAAATCCCGGGTACCCTAAGAAAGTGCATAAACCACTAAAACCCTATAATTGTAAAGGCACCGTAAACCTAAACGCTAGGGTACCCTATGAAAGTGCCTAAAACACTAGGGTACCCTGTGAAAGTGCCTAAACAACTAAAACTCTATAATTGGAAAGTGCACCCTAAGTGCCTGAACCCTAGGGTACCCTATGAAAGTGTCTAAAATCCTAGGGTTTAAACTCACTATACCCTACCCCAAAGAGCCTAAACCTCCTAAAATTGAATCCCAAAAATTGAACCCAACCCCAAAATCGAGGAGAGAGAAATTAATTTTGTCCTACTCATTAATCTTGTCCCACCGCCCACACATGAAGGAGAGAGAGTCTAGAGAGAGAGAGAGAGAGAGAGAGAGAGAGTTAACATTAGTTCCAGAAAAGTGACGTTAGTTGCAGAACATGTCACCACCCGTCGCTTTCAAGGGTTTGTGACGGTAGTTGAAGAAAAGTGAGGCAGTCGCCACATGTCGCTTTCCTAGCTGTACCGGATGTGCTTTCTTTTTGGAGTAATTTTTTTGTATCATTAAGGATATTTTTGTCTAGTGTTGTCCTTGAACCCTCAAATATTTCCTATCTTTTTTTTTTTTTTTTTTTTTTTTGACACGGAAATAAAGATTATATTAATGAACGTCCATGGAGCTAATTCATTTTTTGGACAAAGCCAAACTAATCATCTTAATAGAGAACAAGAAATGCACATTTATAACCTGATACGGATTTCAAACAAATGCAGACTTACAAGATTCATACTTAGAATCAAAGATCTCCGAAGAGACTTAAAAGTTAAAGATAAAAGACAAAGAATACCTAGACGATCGAATGGACTCCAACCAAACATGCTCGCACCAATGAACTCTCAAAACTACAGATCTTCAAAGCCACCACGAGTTGCCTTGTCAGCGATATCATGTCGGGTAAGAACACTGTTGGCACAGATACCATTGTAAAGCAACCACGTCTGAAAGTACCCGATCTGTAGACGACAATTCGTCCGAAGACGAAACTAACAACTCTCACAAAACGAGAGACATAACCCTCTCAGATTAGACGACAAGTCGTTGATCTGGAGAGACAAAAGAAAAATAAAGAACGAACGAATAAAATAAATAGTACCATGGCCCTCCCCTCCCACCACCATGGGTATTGAAACCATAGGGGGGAGGGGAAGGAGGAAGAGTAATATTAGTGGTGGCTAGGGTTTTCAGAGAAGAGAGAGAGAGAGATAGAGAGAGGAGGCTAGATCAAATATTTCCTATCAATGTATTGAAAACATTAAAATAAATTAAGCTGGACTAAACACCATTTAAAGTCTCAAACTTGGCCTTCAGACCAATTTTCTGTTTAAAAAATTATCTTGATAAGACATCGATAAGTATTGTTCAGTTCATATTTTTAAAATAATCTGTGTTCTGATAACCATCGATGTCCGATCAAGATAATTTTTTACACAAAGATTCTTCTTAAAAAAGCACTACAATATCTACCGTTCAAATCACTAGGATACAAAACACACAATTATTATACTGTTCTTCAAAATTCATTTAGTAGTTAGGGTCTTAAGTTTTGAATGAAAAAATGAAAGATTCGATCAAGTACCTATAAGTACCTATAATTATCCGATGGAGCTAATTTTTCTACCAGACCAATCAAAAAATTATTTCAGGGTTATTGAACGGATCGGATTTTTTACAAACCCCCCAAAAAAAATTTAATTTCTAGAATTCCAGGGGGGTAGCGTGAGATTGTGGTTCCTGAGTTCAGTTCAGGATCTGTTCATAAGAAGTTCAGATGAAGAGAGATGGGGCTCCCAAGTGATGAGATTTTGCTCATGAAAAAATGAACCGAGGTCAATGCCATACTAGCCAGCATTTAGGTAAAGAAAACGTGACACCAATCTTACTTCCAAAGATGATCAATCCGGTAAAATTCCTCCCTCAACGCCAGCTATATAGTGGACTCGATGGTAAGCAAACATAATTGAGATGATTCTATTTTGCAATAAAGAGCAGAACGCAACAGAGACGGAACAAAGACAACTTGTGCTTTCCACCAATATTCCTACTTTGTACACAGGTAATCTCCTTTAAAATCGAATGTATAGAAAGAATGGAAGTTTTAAAGAGTGCAGAAACAACAGACAAGTAAAGAAAATCATGAGGAACTGTCTTCATTGAATAAACACCTGATCTCAAATGCCATGGTGAAGACGTGTGAGAGGTATGGATAGTAGCCACCAGGTACCGTTGCCATTCAAGTAGAGCAGCAACCTGATTTTTGGTTGACAGGCTGTCCTCTGATTTGAACTGTTGGGGGCCTGGCATTGTTCATTGCTGGTTGGCTTGCCATCCTGTAAACACACAGCAATTACTATTACAAATACAGATATTAGAAAATTCTAATAATAGGTTCAAGTTCAATGGTTAATGCTTGAATTACTGTCTTTGAACAATGGATTCATGAAGGCATTGGCGGTGGGAAAGCAAAAGTCAAGGAAACGATAAAAAAGATTAAAAAAAATAACCGGCTACAACTATTTCCTTGCTTTTCCCATCAAATATAAATCTCTCAATGAATTCCTTCGCGAATCTATGATCCAAAGACAGGATTACTCAGCTGCCCAACATAGCATTAATATATGTTACCGGTTCTTGATCTCAGCAGCCATGGCCATGAAAGCCTGTTCTACATTGGTGGAATCTTTTGCACTTGTTTCCATGAAAGGAATCCCAAGTTCATCCGCAAATGCCTGACAAAAAAATCGAATAGGAAGTCCTAGTCACCAAAATCTCTAGTCCAGAGAAGTAAAAAATAATCAGCCATAGTACTTTCCATGAAATAAAAACAAGATGCAAGCTACATCAAGATTACCTTTGCACTCTCAGACGACACCACCTTCTGTGATGTGAGGTCACACTTGTTTCCAACTAGAAGCTTGTTTACGCTCTCGCTTGCATAGCGGTCAATTTCGTTTAGCCATTGCTTGACATTATTGAAACTCTCTTGATCAGTCACATCATAAACTACCTGCCAACAAACCACCAGAATTTAACTCCGAGAATAAAATGCCAAAAGACAATTGAGTGCTTACAATAATTCCATGTGCACCACGATAGTAACTGCTGGTGATGGTCCTAAAACGCTCTTGTCCGGCAGTGTCCCACTGCATGTCCAGAAATAAGAAGAAAAGATAGAGTGAGGAAAAAATGACAGATAAGAAAAAAAGTTTCACACAATGGTCAAAAAAACATCACAGCACACTTCAGTAATAGATAATTGGCTGACAATCTTGAGAGGTGAATTATCTGGACTTGAATCCAATCCTTCCAAGTGTTTACAGAAGTAAGCATTCTTTTGTGAACAATTATTGCCCCAAAGGAACTAAACTTTTTATTTGCATTCCTTAGACAAAGACTCACAAAGGTTCCAGTCAAAAGCATAGTTAAAGCCGCAATTTACAGTTCATAAACAGAACAAGCGAATTACACAATTAAAACTTACAATCTGTAGTTTAATGGTTTTCCCATCCTGCTCAACCGTACGAATTTTCTGCATAGAAGAACATAATACTAACTACTACTTTACTCTTATGCAAGGATAATCCATAGACGCAAACCAAAATAATGAAGAAGGTTGCTTACGAAGTCAACTCCAATAGTGCTAATGTAACTTTCCAGATATGAATCATCCTGTTTACAGAAATTTAAACCTGGTTACTCAACTTGGCATCCGCTTGGAGACTAGGTAAAAATTGAACACTAACGATCACATCAAGACAAGCAGCGCAGTTAAAACATGTTCCAGAATTACAGAACTATTTGTGGATGGTGTTGCACAACTGGTCTTGTACGCCAAGTGGTGCCTACTAGGTATCTCAAACACTAAGTCCGCGTCCTCAATTGGCTAAGCCACAGAAAGATGCATAAAAATAACTTTCCATTCTCACTGGCCTTGCAATTGTCCATGAGGCATTATACTGGTACTTAAGAATCAATTCTAGCAAACATTAGTAATGTATCCTTAGTCCAGGTGATGATATCTAAGGGAATCATTAACACATTTTTAATTCCAGGACAAGGCTCACAGGCAATGAATGAGAAATCCTGAATAGATACAATTTGGAGAAGATAAAACATCTACTTTTTTTTTTTTTTTTTCTTTTGAGAAGAAGAAGATAAAACATGTAGTACATTGAGAATTTGACATTCAGACTCAAATGAAAGAGGGGGCTAAAGAATAAGATGCCAAAAACTGAGACTTACAGCAAATCTCAAAAGAAGACATGATTTGCCAACACCTGAATCTCCAATGAGCAAAAGCTTAAAAAGGTAGTCACTGCAAATAAGAACAGGGGGATATATAAGTCTATAAAAGGTTGAAGAGATTACAGGTAGAGAGAATGATATAATACTCTATTTGGTTACAATATATTGACTAGCTTAGCACTAAAATTACTAAGATTGAACTCTTACATTCATCAAACAATGCCATATTCTGTAATTTGTTACTTGGAAAAAGGTAGGAGAGAAAAGCAAAAATAAGACCCTCTTACAAGAAAAAATGCAGGAGCATTAACAAGAAGACCCAAGATAACACAATACTCCACCGAAACGCCAACTTACACGAGCTCCATTGTTTGGGACCTAACATCCAGTAAATGGACATCAATCTATTTCCTTTCTTCTTAACTTTTGCAGCAACAAGAGTTTCAAGGAATCATTGGTCAAACAATTAATTATCCCCACCTCCTCTATTGACCATGTTCTTTCCAACCAACCAATAGTGGAAAACTGTGTTCCAAGGAAATAGCAGGCTCCTCCAGATCCAATATTCAACTCTCTCCACCAATAAATCTAAATTTCACCGGCTGTATAAAATGTTTGTCTAACCCTGATATGAAGGGAATAAAATAACATCTTTATATTTTTCAGTTTCTACCTACATGCCAACAAAAAATGCAGACTTTCTATCTCACCGAGCTTGGAAATGCGAATGGGACATTAACAATGGCAAGAACATCCGTATCCCCAACAGCTACAACGCGATAAATCTACTCCGAAAGCATTCATAGTTCTATGAACGTTCTTTAATTAGGCAGTAAAACACAACAAATTCGCAGAGTTAACTTTATCAATTACGTCCAAACACAAATGGGTCAAAACCAGTGAACAGATCTGGCCCTAAATCACCGGCAAGGACACGAATTCCATAATACGAGTCCGAAAGCATCAGATGAACAACGAAACCCTAATTACACAATTACGTAGTAAAACCATACAAACACAACACTGTTAGAACAAATTCAACAGCTTATTACGACGAATAGTTATCAATCTAAGCGAATTGTATCCTCTTCGATCAAATTCTAAGAGAGAATGAAAACGTCTAAGACTTATGTGCAGTTAAAAAAATTCGAATTTCGAATGGGGGCTTACTATTCAGGGTTCATGGCTGTATCGTATGAAGATCGATTCAAGCTTTTCACGATACGACGGATGTGCCGGAGATATGTCTTTCCGGCGAGGATTGACTGGATTTAGAGAGAGAGAGAGGAGTGGGCTGAGAAAACGAATCTAATGAATTGTCGGAATTTCGAAGGTGGAATAGGGTGACGTATCAAATTGAATGACTGCTCGCCACGTGTCATGCAGTGAACACAATTTGAATTGTCGGACCACCGGGAGTGGTGGATAGTGACGTATGAAATTGAATGTCTGTTTATTATTCAATTCTTTCAATTGGATGAAGTTTTACATTATATATATAGGAGGATAAGATAGTAAGGGTAATATGTATATAGGGTGACCCACATGATGTGACATTTATGGAGAGGGTTAAGTAGTCTTTGTTTGGATGATTTTAGTAATATGGTGATTGGATGCGAGATACGTTTTAGTAAGTGATAAGATAAGAATGCCAGATTATTTAGTTCACCCACAACAAACACGCGATGTGACATTTATGAAGGGGATAAATAGTATGTGGTTTAGATGAATTTGATGATAAAGGAGGATAAAGTTGATGACGTAAAAACTTGACAAATGACTTATTTGCTTTCAAACTTGAAAATATTAGATTTTATGATAAAATAAATACATAATAAACACATAAACACAATTAAATTAATTATACTTTTCAATAAATATTTCCTTTTATTAGTTATATGTAAAATTAAAATATTTAGTTATTATTTTTTATTATTCATTTTAATAATATTTCAAAGTTTAATTTTTTGGTTTTTTTTCTTTCTAATTGTATGTTTTTAATAATGAACTAATTAGTAATTTTTATGTTATTCTCCAACAATATAAATTCTAAAGTATAATTTTTTTAATTTTTTTGTATCAAATTAAAGATCTCAATTTGTAGTTTAATTTGGTGCGAAAAAAAGTAAAAAAATTAATGTGAAAATACATTATTTTTTTATCCAAAGGATATTGCAAAGCAAGCCAACAATGTCAAATTCTAAAGTATAAAATTTTTCTAACTTTTTTGTATCAAATTAAAGATCTCGGTTAGTAGTTTAATTTGGTGCAAAAAAATTTTAAACATTATGCGTAAAAGACTTCATTTTTTTATCCGAAAGAAAGCGCAAGGCTTCATAAAATATTTACAATGCAATTTGGTTATTTGTTAAAAAGGTTCTCTGGAAACCGAATGAAGAGAAGGGGGATAAGTGGGGGTACAAGGGTAATTTCATAGGGGGTGTTAGAGGGTATAAATGGGTAGGGGTATTAACTCATCCGGGTGGTCTTTTTTTTCCCAAACCATGTATAGATGTGGGACTGGGATAAGGGGAGGGGGTATAACTTAATATCCCCTCTAATGTTGCAGCCAATCAGGCCCTGGTGGTATAAGGATGTAAAAAACTGTCAAAAGACAAATTTTCCCTTATGCATGCCCACTTTAAATTTTAAGCGTTATTTAAATATTTAAATACAAAACTTATTAATTTATTACACTTGTCAACAAATAAACTATGATAGTAACTAATTAACTCTCAAATAATTGTATTAATTTATTTGAAATACAATTACAAAGGCTTAAAAAAGCACAACTTTGGTGGAAAAAAAAATAAATTATGGGCGAAAGTACATTATTTTTTTATCCAAAGGATATTGCAAAGCATGTAAAATACTAAAGAGTATAATTTTTCTAATTTTTATGTATCGAATTAAAGATCTCTATGAGCAGTTTAATTTGGTGCAAAAAAAACTAAAAAATTATGGGCGAAAGTATTTTATTTTCTAATCCGAAGAAAATTGGAAAGCCTAAAAAAATGCCTAGAATTTGCACCAATGGTAGCAATACCAGAGGCATTGGGAGGGGGTATTAAAAGGGGTACAATGGTCATTTGTTAGGGGGTATTAGGGGGTCATAAATATGGACACCCCCTGCGACCCGTTTGGAAGGGGTCTTATTGGGGGCCGACCTACGGCTATGGAATGGTTTGCCAAAAATAAGTGCAGTGGTGTTATTTGTCACCCGGACTAAATATCACCCCCTGCAAAAGTGTTATTTATGGACACCCCGGGGGTGTCCATATCTATGACCCCCTAATACCCCCTGAAAAATGACTATTGTACCCCTTTTAATACCCCCGCCCAATAACCCTGAGGGCCCGTTTGGAAAGGGTGTTATAAGAGCATCAATATGTGGCTACCTAATTTAACTTTTAAGTTAAAATAGGGAGCCAAACCCCCCAAAACCCCCAAAAATCAGGCTCTCCATTCCCACTCCTCAAATCATTTTTGCTACAGTACCGCACCAAATTTGGTGCGGTACTGTTCACGCACCTTTTATTTTTTATTGTTTTCTTCGGTTTGTTTTTCCCAGACGTGTCAGAAGAGAGAGGGGAGGGGAACAGGAGATGGGGATGGGTGGGGGGGTTTCGGGCCACGTGGCTACTTGTGTATGGGTGGAGCAAATATTTTATGCAACAAAGTACATGCACAGTGCATTGCACATCTCCCAGCGTGGGAGATGTAGTTTTTTAAGGAAAATGTTCTTTTTTTTTTATTAGACTTGGGGGAAATAGTAATGTTAGGATAGAGAGTCTGATTTTGGGAATCTTTAGATAGTGACTTGCTAAATTTATAAAAGGTGTTTTTGAAGTTAAATTTGGTGAAAATTTTGGTTCTCCTGATGAGGATGTTCTAAGGGGCCATAAATATGGAGGGTGTTATTTATGCCCGGACCCACACATATGCAATGATTTGCCAACAAAAAGAGCAGGGGTGTTATTTATGGACACCCTAGGGGCCCGATTGGCTGCAGCATTAGAGGGGGTATCAAGTTATACCCCCACCCCTTATCCCGGTCCCACCGGTTAATCATTGGTTTGGGAAAAAAAAATGGAACCCGGATTAAGTAATATCCCCACCCTTTTAATACCCCTTTGTACCCCTTCCCCTCACTAATTAATAACACCCCCACCCCTATTACTAATTTATACCCCCTCATACCCCCTACGAAATTACCCATGTACCCTCCCTTATACCCCTCCCCTTACCCCTAGCTTGTTTACTGTTGTGATAAAGAAAACCGAATTGCATTTTAAATGCTTTACGAACTCTTGCGATTTCCTTCCGATAAAAAAGAAAAGTACTTTTGTGCATAATTTTTTTAATTTTTTTTGCACCAAATTAAACTACTAATTGAGATCTTTAATTTGAAACAAAAAAGTTTGAAAAAATTTATACTTTAGAATTTGACATTGTTGGCTTGCTTTGCAATATCCTTCGGGTAAAAAAATAAAGTATTTTCACATTAATTTTTTTAATTTTTTTTTGCACCAAATTAAACTACAAATTGAGATCTTTAATTTGATACAAAAAAATTTAAATTTTTTTATACTTTAGAATTTGACATTGTTGGGGAATAACATAAAAATTACTAATTAGTTGATTATTAAAAACGAACAATTAGAAAGAAAAAAGAAGCAAAAAATTAAACTTTAAAATATTATTAAAATGAATAATAAAAAATAATAACTAAATATTTTAAATTTAGATATAACTAATAAAAGGAATTATTTATTGAAAAGTATAATTAATTTAATTAGTATTGTTTTTATGTATTTATTTTATCATAAACTCTAATATGACTGTACAAGGGCAAATAAGTCATTTATAATTAATTTTTGCTGCTAGTGTAATTTGGGAAATTTTTTTTGGCTTTGCAATATCTTTGGATAAAAAAATAAAGTACTTCCGCACATTGTTTTTTATTTTTTTCACCAAATTAAACTACTAATAGAGATCTTTAATTCGATACAAAAAACATAAAAAAAATATATACTTTAGTATTTGAAAAATTGTGGTCCGAAAAATGCACATTTGTTTAGATCGTTACGTTTTACACTAGAGTTGTAAAGATCTTGAAAAAAACTAAACATCTAAATTAATTTTTATAATAAAACAATTAATATAAAAATTAATTACAATTAAATCTTATAGCTTAATTAGTTATTGAGTTTCAATAATTAATTAATTAATGGATTTATCTAATTAAAAAAACACATAACTAATACGAATATGCACACAAGGGCAAAACAGTCTTTTGACAGCTTTTTACATCATCCACCCAAACTTAATCCCCCTTCTTACAAATCATCCAAACCAAGTATTACTTAATCCCCCCTCCATAAATATCACATCACTGTGGGACCACCCTCCATATATATTATCCCCTAGGCCCTGCTTGGATGGGGGCAAAGCCTCCCTCCAAAAGTTATCATGGGTGATAAGTGCGGGACCCATGCCTTTGCCTTGGTTTGGCAAGCCTAAAATCCTCCCCTCTTATTTTTAACCCCTCCTACGTTTTCACCCCTCAAGGGGCTTTCTCCCTTATAACTTTTGGGCACCCCTGAGGCTACCCAAAAATTATCCCCCTGTAGAGGGGCGCGAAAATGAAGATTGTAACCCTCCTTATCCCTTCTACCAAGCCCCATCCTCCATCTCTACCCTAAAAAATTTCACAAACAAATACAAAAAACAAAATCAGAGACTGTCAACGGGCCAAAAAAAAAAAAAAAGAAGAGAAGAAGAGATAATGCCTCATTGTTATCTGGAAAAATGATAATATATGGGAGAAATTACATTGTACCCCCTCCAACTAATTAGTAATACCTCCACCAATTAAACATATTTATTTCATACTTAAGTTTTTTTTTTTAAAATACAATTAAAAACAAAATTTAGATAACAACAACATTTAAAAAAACGTTTTTTAAAATAAAAAAAAATTAAATTTTCAATTTAATAAATTTATATAGCTTCAAACTGTCCAAAATTAATTAAATAGATTAAAGTTTTGCAATTATATAATTAATTTAATGTATAACCAAGTTTGGGACATCACAAGGGCAAAAGAGTCATTTGACAGTTTTTTCCATTATCTACCCCCTCTTATTTATAAAACATCCAAACCAAGTTAAAAGTTATCCCCCTGTTTAATCCCTCGTCCAAACTATCTACTTTTTTTTATCCCCTCCCTAAATATCACATCAATGTGGGTCAGGTCAACCCTATAAAAATAATACCCACTCTTATCTTATCCCCCCTCTATAACTTATCCCCCTGGAATTTTAGCACCATCCAATCGGGGCCCTACTATCTTATACCCCCTAACAATAATCCGGCATCCAATCGGGTCGTGGTATTGCTACTGCTATGTATTGCTACCATTGATACAAATTCTAGTCATTTTTTAGGCTTCGTAATTTTCTTCGGATAAAAAAATAAAATACTTTCGCCCATAACTTTTGGGAGAATGACCAAAAAATGGTTTTTAAAACCAAATATCCCAATTTCATGGTAAGATTTTTGGAAATTACCAATAACATGACAAGGAAAAAAATAAATCCACATAAATGACACTAACAAATTACAGGTCCAAAATATCCTTCTCTTTTTTGAAACCCTAGCACACACACCCCTTCCCCAAAAATTGAGATCCACGAGCAGGGGTGGGGGGAAATGGGTCGGGCCACCAAATCTCCACCTCCTAACCACCACCACCACCCTCCTCCTCCTCCTAATTCTTTTTTTTTTCCTTTTCGTTCTAGGTTTTCGATCCAAAATGGAAAAGAAGGCACCTTGAAGTGGTTCAACGAGCAGAAGGGTTTCGGTTTCATAACCCCGGACGAGGGCGGCGACGATCTGTTCGTCCACCAGTCCTCGATCCAATCTGAAGGCTTTTGCTCTCTAGGCGAGTGCGAAGCCGTGGAGTTCGTCGTCGAGCAGGACCACGGCGGTCGCACCAAGGCTGTCAACGTCACTGGCCCTGACGGTGCCCCCATCCACGGCAGATGCGGCGGCGGCGGGGGTGGTGGCTACGGCTTTAGCAGTGGAGGTGGCCGAAGGTGGTACGGGGTTTAGCAGTGGACCTCCGTCCTGTTCTTTTCCAGTGCATTTTTTATTCAAAAAAGTAGAAGAAGAAAACAATCTGCTTATTCACATTTTGTGTTGTTTGGTTTCCAAAAAATCAAGAAGAATCTCATAACTAGAAATTCTTATCCCACCGCTCTGTTTGCATTTCCAAAAAATCAAGAAGAAATCTTAGATCCAAACTGCTTAGACGAAAAATCACAAGGCTTTTTCACAATCTACCAAAAAAAACAAGGTTTTTTCACAATACATGATTGGGAATGCATCCTCAGATTTATCTATTTGGAATGCATCTCTACATAGACATGTACGTAAATGACCGTAGAAGAGTATAGCGGCGATGGTGGACGTGGCGGAGGAGGTGGTGGGTACGAGTTTAACAGTGGAGGTGGTGGTGGTGACGGCGGAGGAGGTCACGGTGGCCTGGGTGGTTTGGGCGAGTAGGCGTCGGATTGGGATTGGGTCTCGTGACCCTTGTAGATAAACTCCGACCCTATCTTCTTCTTCTCTCTCTAGAGAAAAAATACGTATGGAGGAGTGTATGGGCCAGTTCCAGAAGTGTACGGATCACAATTGTTGAAGAAGAAGGGTACTCGATCCATTTGGAGAGAAAAGAAAGGTTAGGCTTGATTTGTGGAAAAAAGAATACACTTGGGGTATTTTAGGTAGTGCATTGAAAAATTACCATGAATGTGTAATAATTATTTTCCTTGCCATGTTTTGGTCATTTGGCAAACCATGACCATGTTTTGGTAATTTGTTGTCCCTAGTGCCATGTTTTGGTCATTTACCCATAACTTTTTAGTTTTTTTTGCACTAAATTAAACACTCATAGAGATCTTTAATTCGATACCAAAAAAATTTTAAAAAAAATTATACTCTTTAGTATTTTACATTATTGGTGTTGAGTTGCTTTGCAATATCCTTCGGATAAAAAAATAATGTGCCCATAATTTTTTAATTTTTTTGCAAAAACGTTGTGCTTTTTTTAAGCCTTTGTAATTATATTTCAAATAAATTCATACAATTATTTGAGAGTTAATTAGTTATCATAGCTTATTTGTTGATAAGTCTAATAAATTAATAAGTTTTGTATTTAATATTTAAATAACGCTTAAAATTTAAATTGGGCATGCATAGGGCAAATTTGTCTTTTGACTGTTTTTTACATCCTTGTACCATCATATTACCAAAATCATCCAAACCAAGCATAGCCTAATCTCCCTTTCATAAATGTCACATCAATATGGGGTCACCCTCCATACATATTATCCCCTACTATCTTATCCCCCCTCCATATATAATACCCCTAAAAATAATGCCCCATCCAATCGGGCCCCTGGGGTGTCCATAAATAACACCCCTGCAGAAGTGATATTTAGTCCGGGTGATAAATAACACCCATGCACTTAATTTTGGCAAACCATTCCATAGTCGTGGGCTTATTTATGCCCCCCACTAAGACTCCATCCAAATGGGACGTGAAGGGGAAAAAAAGAGAAAGTTAACTCTACTCACACATCTCTGAGGAAGCAGGGGCTTGCTGTCCCTCAAAAAGGGACAACACCTGCTGATTTGGGTAATTTCAAATCACTGCGGTCTTGTTCAAATAATCAGAAACGTTTACTTCGTAGAGCTCGTTGAGTAGAATAAGCGTATGCAAAATCAGCTCGATCAAGTATCATTAAGTGCCTAATCGGTACATTTTTATCTTGAAAAGAATGTATCCGAAACACTAGATCAAACCCACTGGAACCCATTATTGCCAAGTTATATGTGAATCGATTGGGCACTTAATGATTTTCAATCGATATGATTTTTGGTACAGCTATTCTACTTGACGAGCTGTACAAAGTGAACGTTTCCAATCAACAGAACAAGGTGTTTGTAGTTGAGACTTGCAATTTGTCTATGTTTTGCCTAGTTGGGAGGGGTCGGCAACTGACACTAGAATCCTCCGAGATGCCATTGCAAGACCAAATGGTCTGAGAGACCCCATGGTATGTTACAAAACCAAACTCCATGTTTCATTTTACTATTTTCATTGTTCTACACATGCCTGATATGCGTAGTCAATGCCATTACCGTTGCTTCCAGTACATCCCTACCTTATGGATGTTGGTTACCTAAACAAAGAGGGTTTTCTATCACCATATCATGGACAACGGTATCACATTAGCATTTGGAAACACTCTGCGACTAGGAATGTCATTGAGAGAAGTTTTGGTATTGTGAAGATGTGATTTGCAATTTTGAGGTGTGCCTCGCATTGCCCCATACATACTCAATGTTGTATCGTCACAACATGTTGTCTCATCCACAACCTAATTAAAAGAGAGATGCCCAATGATCCCGTTGAGTTAGAGTACACGAGGTGGAGGATCACATTGCTGACCACAAGACTTCCAATGAATGGACCGCTTGAAAGGATGCGTTGGCAACCAACATTTACAACCATTGGTTAGCAAATGGTGGACATGTTGATAATGTTTGAACTACTGTAATTAGATTGAAATCAACTACTTGGGCTTTTATGAGACATTTGATAGCCATTGGAAAGGCTTGTATGAATATTGTTATATACTTCTCGCTATTTGGTTTTACCTACACATTTGCTTATGACAAATCATTTTATCTTAATCAATTTATAATGTTCGTTTACATTGGTTGTAAAAATATAATGCATTTACAACAATGGATTCCGAAGTATCCGATCAACCTATTACCAGAACAAAGACGTGACGTAGAACTTGGAGGAAAACCGAAGAGGATGCCATGATTTTTAGCATGAGGAATGAATATTCCGACAAGTGGAGCTTATGGTTTTTTCACTTTGATTGATAGCTACCCAATTGTCAAATATTGAATGGCAAGTAAAAATGTCTATAAATAGGACTAATGTCTCAATCTTCATTTCATTGCAACTTCTTTTACAAACATTTATATTTTGCTTTGAACTTACAATGCCACGCTGGACTTGAAGTGATGAGGAGGAGACTTTACTAAAATACCTTACGGGTCTTGTAACAATGGAAGTTTGGCAGACAGATTACGGGGGGTTCATCTCGGCTACTTGGGAGTGTTGAAAATCTAATGGCCGAGTCATTCCCCGAAGGTGGTATCACAAAAAATCACATTGAAGGTGAGACTAAGACATGAAAATTTACTTACTACACCATAGTTCATCAAATGTTTAGGCGTGAAGGGTTTTCTTGGGATGCAAATGAAGAAAAGATTATTGGGGAAAACGAAGTACGAACTGATTATATCCGATTAAGTTATAACATAATTGGTTTTAATTTTGTGTTAACTAACTTTTATTAAAGGTGAAAGTCTATTTTTTTTCCATCTTTATGTAGGTCCGTCAATCCATGGGCTAGGAATATCAAAGACAAACAATTTCCCTTGTTCGATGGACGAAGCTTTTGCTTTGAACGTCACCAGATCGAAATGGGTAGAAGTTTAATAAGTAAATTTGTTGTTGTGAACTTTACTATCCTTTGTAATGAATCTCAAATAAATTAGTATATTTATTTGAGAATACAATAGTTTTTTTTTCTTAAATTAGTAGTTGTGTTTTGTTCAAGTCATTGTAATTGTATCTCAAATAAATTAACAATTATTTGAAAGTTCAATAATTTTTTTTTATGAGAGAGCACTTGTTTAATTTGTCCATTTGTACATTTATTATACATGGTATTGGAGTATAATAAAATAATATGTAAATTACAAATAATTAATATATATTAGGTGGTAGATTCCAAAATTATTTTTAACAATAGTTTAATATTTAATAATTTTTTAAAAATAATTACAATCAGTTATTATAGCTTAATTATTGACAAGTGTAATGAATTAATAAGCTTTTTATTTAATATTAGTAAAAAACACTTAAATGATATGGGCATGCACAAGGGCAAATTTGTCTTTTGACAATTTTTTAAATCCTTATACCCCATTTTAAGTACCATCAAAACCAAGTATTATATAATTCCCCCATATCCTCCTTTCATAAATGTCACATCACTGTAAGGTCATCCTACATGTGTATTTCTTCATACTATCTTACTCCTCCTCCATGGATAATACCCCAAAACTAATTTGACATCCAATCGAGCCGTCAGATCCAATCTAACCCATGTGAGATTCTGAGCCTCCTGTCAATTTTTCTTCCCATTTTCTTGACTGTCAAAACTCTACCAATCAGTTTCCATAAGGTTGACCCATTTTGATTATATTACCAAAGCGTAAATGATTTAGCTACCACCGACTAGCAATTCTACTCCATCTGTTTTATTTTGTTTGCTTACCTTTCTATTTTGAGATATTTCGAAATGTTTGCATTTTTTTAAAGAGTTAACAAAAAAAAAAAGGGTACATTTCCATAAACTACTTCTCATAAATGATCAAAAATGATTTTTAAAATAAAGAATGAGGGGTAAAATTGGAAAAAATTTATCAAATTTGACAAGAAGACGTGCATTGATTACATATCTCCTTAAAAAGTTGAGTTTCTAGAATGTAGCAAACAAAATGGAATATGTAGGGAGTTTATTATTAAAAGTCTTCAAGTATTGAGTACGATCTTGCGCTGTTTTGCCGTTTCACCACTACAACAATCTAAACATAGTGTTGATAAATAGCTAATATTTGTTTAATTAAGTCTTGCACATGAGAGAGTCTCTATAGTTGTGAAACCAAATATAAGTTTCAAAATGACCAATTAAAAATTTGGATACTGAGGCGTGATGTTTTCCGGGGCACAGCAAGTTTCTATCATTCTATGATTTCATTTTGGATAGTAAAAAAGTGATTAAAAGTATTCATTTTATTCTCTCGTTAAGATTATTATGTACATAAAGAATTACATCGATTGGAGTCGGTATAAATTTAAATCTGAGCTTTGTGCACTGACGGCCAAGTCTTCTTTCTCCATATCCTCTATGTAGACATCATAAGTATCTTCTAATGAACAACAGAAATGTCACAAAATAAATTTCAGGACAAATTAACCCGAATCAAGATCCTTTCATGTAATTCTCTTGTATACCATAAAACGGAACCCAGTACCACTGTTCTTTTTGACCATTCAATTTGTCCATTTGACAAATCTAGATACGTGTAGCGTCTATCCAAAAAATCAAATTGATTCATTCAAGGCACACAGAACACTTATTACTAGGAAAGTTTTGTTGGTGCAAAATCCGGGAGTCTTCGGGAAACTGAACTTGTTGATGATGGAACTTGCTTCGAGGCACGTTACTATGTCGCTTTCCGAAAACAGTATTCGCCCCCACCGTTTGGTGTGCACCGGGTTGATAGCGAATCTGTCCGAGGATACAACGAAGCCCGATCAATTCAATGATCTTCTGCCTGCGTCCGCACAAACGAAGGACAGACAGAATACCGAGTCAAAATGAATCGAAAGAACCAAGGAGTTGCTGGCACCGTTTCTGCAGTAACGGTACAGCAAAACTAGAAAGCAATCTGTAGTAATTTTGGCAGAGTAACAAGGCTAGAATTCCGTATATTGTGAAAGTAATTTGGGTGTTATATATAGACCCAAATGTACCCTTTCACTTAAGGACACACCCCTTAGTGAATGGGCTTGAGTTTGGGTCATAACCCTCTGTTTAGAGTTGCATCCGTTAACGAACTAGTGTCTGAAATCCGCGTCCAAACACACCGGTATCGATACACCTGTTCTGCTGTATCGATACCCAAACATTCTGTTCGTAACATAGCCAACCGGTATCGATACATCGTTTCCCTAGTATCGATACCGGACTCCTTACCGCCAAATGGCAATAAGAAAGGGCGCCTACAAGGCGCCTTGCGCCGACGTGCGCCATCAAAGCGCCACACAGCCCACTGCCACGCTCACGCACGCGCGCGTGCGGGTGCGTATGAGTGTGTTCCATCACCGGCTACGCCGGTAATGCACGTAGCACCATAGGTGCCTTGCCACTTAACACTATGTGAACATTATAGGAATGTTCTCATATATATACCACTCAACTCTTTCCTCACTAGCCAATGTGGGACAAAACCAAAACACAACAATAAAAGCTTTCTAAAAGGCACAAGGAATATTTTGATAAAATCCCAAATAAAAACCCATTTATTTTGATAATTTCCAACAATCCCTCACCATTTTCAAAATAAAGATGAAGCCTTGGTTCCTTTGAAGAGACTTGTGCATCAATGAAGGTATCTCACGATTTTAACCATCACCTAGTGAAACATACCAAAGTTAGTCGGAACGCATGGTAGACTTGTCTTTTAACCAGCGATCCTATAATGACCAACCGGACACGTTTCACGCACGCATCTTACCTGACTTAGGTATTCAAAAATTGCCGACACGTGGATTGGCCGTGTGTCTATATCCTATTTCGTGAGTGCTCTAAAGTTCTAGCCCGTGAACCTATAGAAGGCGGCACCACCCTCACACTCATATAGGTAGACTTTAAAAATGCCCCTGTAACGACAGCATCCGCCTAACTAAACCGTTGGAAGTCTATTAAAAGCTAAGTAGCTCACCTCCTCTTTTAAATTACAGGTACCAAACACTTTACCATAGGATGGGTGTAACCGGTAAGTGTTTGCCATCACGACTTATGGTGTAGTTTGCTCATTGAACCCAATGACTTGAAGCTAAACAAGTGTTGGGTCGAGTTTCCACCAAGAGTGATTATATTTTAGTGGGCTTAAGTCCCATCCCCTGTGATGTTTTCCACACCAAATCTCTTGCAAGACCTTTTGTTAAAGGATCCGCCAGGTTTTGACCTGACTTAACATAATCAATGGTTATCACCCCATCGGTTATCAAATTCCTCACATAGCTATGTCAAAGTCCTATATGCCTGGACTTCCCATTGTATACCTGGCTGTAAGCCCGTGATAGTGCCGACTGACTATCACAATGCAAAGATACCGATGGCATAGGTTTTGGCCACATGGGAATCTCCCATAACATACTCCCTAGCCACTCAGCCTCTTTGCTACCCGATGCTAGTGCCACAAACTCGGCTGCCATAGTCGAGTCTGTAATTATGCTTTGTTTCTTTGAACCCCAAGAAACCGCTCCACCACCAAAAGTGAAGACCCATCCACTTGTTGACAAATGATCTTCATTCTCGGCTATCCAACTAGCATCCGTGTATCCTTCTAGAACCGATGGATACCCACTATAGACTATCCCATAGTCTATAGTTTTCTTTAAATACCTCAAAACCCGATTAACCGCATTCCAATGAATATCACTCGGGTTATGCGTATACCTACTCAGTTTACCCACCGCAAAAGCAATGTCCGGTCGAGTAGACGTCATGGCATACATCAAGCTTCCTATCACTCTAGAATAATCTAGTTGTGACACTGCTCTACCTGTATTAGGATACAACTTTATATGTGGATCATAAGGTGTAGAAATCGGAGTACAATCAAAGTGATTAAACTTCTTTAGTATCTTCTCAATATAATGTGATTGAGAAAGAACTATATTTCCTCCTTGCCTTGTAATTCTTATTCCTAGAATTACATCACCACACCCATATCTTTCATGCTAAAACTAGAGGAAAGCATATCCTTTGTGCTTTGTATACTATATAAATCAGTTCCAAAGATAAGCATATCATCCACATACAAACACACGATTACACCTCGAGTTTCAGTAAATTTGCTATAAACGCATTTATCTGATTGGTGTATCCTAAACTCGTTTGATACAATTACCTTATCAAACTTCTCATGCCACTGTTTAGGTGCTTGTTTAAGTCCGTACAGAGACTTAACAAGTTTGCATACTTTGTGTTCTTGTCCTTGCACAACAAACCCTTCCGGTTGCTTCATATAAATTTCTTCATCCAATTCACCATTCAAAAATGCAGTCTTTACATCCATTTGGTGAATATGAAGTTTATGTATCGAAGCTATGGCAAGAAGAACTCTAATAGTAGAGATTCTTGCTACCGGTGCATAGGTATCGAAATAATCAATACCTTCCTTTTGCGTAAAGCCCTTGGCAACCAACCGTGCCTTAAATTTGTCTATCGTGCCATCAACTTTCATTTTCTTCTTGAAAATCCATTTACAGCCATGGTTCCATTTCATCTTGGATTGCTTCTTTCCAGAAAGCACAATCTTGCGATTTCATAGCCTCCCCAAAGGTCAAGGGATCCGATTCCACATGATATGAAACCATGGTATGATTACAAGTAGTGTCTCTAGTTCCTTCAACTAAATACACTATAAAGTCAGGACCAAAGGACTTAGCAACCCGAGCCCTTTTACTTCTCCTAAGTTCGACCTGTTCCGTAGGTTCTGCCTCTGTTTCAGGCCCATAAGAGATTGATTCATTCTCTTCATTAACCTCTTTCGGAATAGGAACAAACCTATTTTCATAAAACACAGCATCCCTTGATTCAATTATGGTATTAACCCCATACGAATCATTTGGCTCGGAAACAAGAAACCTATATGCCTTACTATGTAAAGCATAACCAAGGAATATGCACTCAATTCCTTTTTCACCCAATTTCTTCCTTTTGGGTTTTGGCAATCTCACAATTGCTCTACAACCCCAAGTTTTAAAATAACTTAGGTTAGGTTTCTTCTTTTTCCATAACTCATAAGGAGTTATTTGTGACTTTTTGAGAGGTACCCTATTCAAGATGTAAGCAACGGTAAGTATGGCTTCGCCCCACAAACCAAAGTGCCTAAACTCAATTGCTAAGCATAGCATTAACCATCTCTCAAGTTAAAGTTCGATTTTTCCGTTCACCACTCCATTTTGTTGTGGAGTATATGGTGCCGTTTTCTCATGAATTATGCCTACTGACTCACAGTAATCAGGAAAATAATATTCACCACCCCTATCAGACCTTAAACGCTTTATTGTTTTTCCACATTGATTTTCAACCTCAGTTTTGAAAGTGATAAACTTTTCTAGAACCTCATCTTTTGAGTGCAACAAATAAACATGACAATACTTAGAGAAATCATCTATAAAAGTAACAAAGTATTGCTTGCCTCCTCTAGTAGGGGTGCTATGCATATCACATACATCACTATGAACAAGTTCTAACAAAGTTGTAGTTTTAACAATTTTAGGAAATGGAACTCTAGTGATTTTAGTAAGTGAACATACATTGCATCTATCAACCATATCAACATCATACTTAGGAATTAAATCTAATTTAACCATCATATCCATCTTCCTAGTATTAACATGTCCTAAACGATTATGCCATAAAGAAAGAGAATCAAGCAAGTAAGCAGAAACTGAGAATGTGTTATTAACGTTGAGTTTGTACATGCCCTCACAAACATAGCCTTTTCCAACAAATGTGCCATTCCTAGACGAAACAAATTTGTTCGCCAAACACTAGCCTAAAGCCATGCTTATCAAGCGAGCTACCGATACAAGATTTTTCCTAACTTCTGGTACATGGTAAACATCACTCAAAGTCAAAACATTTCCAGAAGTGAACTCCAAATCCACTTTGCCCTTGCCTTTGATAGGAGCGGTCGATGAATTCCCCATGTAGAGAAATGAACCATCATCAACCACTTCATAGTCTGTGAAGAACCTCTTATCAATGCAAACATGCTTTGTAGCCCCGAGTCCATCCACCGCTTTCCATCCCCAACCATGTTAATTTCGGACACAACAAACTAGAAATTTACCCTTTGGACCCGATGCCTGTGGATCCTTCTTCTTCTTAGACTTGCAATCCTTTTTGAAGTGCCCCGGCTGACCACAACGCCAACACTCAACCTTTGGCTTTTTCCCTTTCGGGTCATCGCCCCGGTCGTAGCCGCGCCGGACTTTCTGTTTGTTATGTTTACCCTTGTTGGAACCTTTTCCTTCTTCCACCACATGAACTTTAGAGGCACCAGCCCCCAAGTTCTTCCTTCTCTTGACGCCTTGTTTGTTCCTCCACAAAGGAGATGAGATGAATACCAATTGCTCCAGAGTAAGTTCCTCGGTTTGGTGCTTAAGACTTTTCTTATAGTCTTTCCAGAAGGAGGAAGTTTATCGATCACGAAGACACCACGATCGATTCATCCATGTTCATGTTCTTAATCTTAAACCGGTTCAGAATATGCTGAATATCATGCAACTGATCAATCACTGACTTGTTGTCTACCATTTTATAATTCATAAATTGACTGACCAGAAACTTCTTGCTTGTCGCATCCTCTGTCAAATAGCGGCCCTCCAATGAATCCCACATTTCCTTTGCCGTCTCCGTATTCGAATACACATCGAACATTGCGTCCGAGAGTGCATTCGAATATGCCCCTTGCGTGATGTAGTCATCATTCTCGAATTTCATCCTCACCCGTGACTCCTCCAAAGTCTCATCTTCTTTCTCCTCCGGATACGGTTTAGTGAGAACATACACGACATTCAATGTCGTGAGCATGAAGTGCATCTTCTTTTGCCAACGCCTGAAATTCCCTCCATCAAACTTGTCCAATTTCACGATATCCTGTGTCATTTGTCGCAGAGACCTTGATGATGACGCCATTCCCGAATACTGTTTTCGATTGTTGGTGCAAAATCCGGGAGTCTTCGGGAAACTGAACTTGTTGATGATGGAACTTGCTTCGAGGCACGTTACTATGTCGCTTTCCGAAAACAGTATTCGCCCCCACCGTTTGGTGTGCACCGGGTTGATAGCGAATCTGTCCGAGGATACAACGAAGCCCGATCAATTCAATGATCTTCTGCCTGCGTCCGCACAAACGAAGGACAGACAGAATACCGAGTCAAAATGAATCGAAAGAACCAAGGAGTTGCTGGCACCGTTTCTGCAGTAACGGTACAGCAAAACTAGAAAGCAATCTGTAGTAATTTTGGCAGAGTAACAAGGCTAGAATTCCGTATATTGTGAAAGTAATTTGGGTGTTATATATAGACCCAAACCCAAACATTCTGTTCGTAACATAGCCAACCGGTATCGATACATCGTTTCCCTAGTATCGATACCGGACTCCTTACCGCCAAATGGCAATAAGAAAGGGCGCTAAGTGCAAAGTGCGCCATCAAAGCGCCACACAGCCCACTGCCACGCTCACGCGCGCGCGCGGGTGCGTATGAGTGTGTTCCATCACCGGCTACGCCGGTAATGCACGTAGCACCATAGGTGCCTTGCCACTTAACACTATGTGAACATTATAGGAATGTTCTCATATATATACCACTCAACTCTTTCCTCACTAGCCAATGTGGGACAAAACCAAAACACAACAATAAAAGCTTTCTAAAAGGCACAAGGAATATTTTGATAAAACCCCAAATAAAAACCCATTTATTTTGATAATTTCCAACAAGTCTGTATATATCGTTTTATCTTTTGTTTGATAAACATTAAAATTAGTCTTTTCAGCAACTAATATGGCCCTCTAAAGTCAAATTTAACCCCAATAATGTATTCCAGATTTCGTGACAATCCTTAGAAGTTGACTTCTTGAAATTTAAATTTGGTACTAGGATTGTTTCACATGTACACTTTCTTATGTCTCACTTCTCCTGTCGACTTAACAGCTTACGACTAGCATTCATCCATTGCTTCGCCTTGCGCATATTACGGAATCAAATCTCCTGTTCCAAAAATCTTCTATTCCTCTGTTTCGGTGCATTTCCAGTCATTGGATCACATGAAAATTTCAAAACAAAAATCAAAACACATACAATCCAACAATCCAAAACACTTCGGCACAGAGGAACACCTTTTTTCCGGAACAGGGGATCTCAAACTGTATATTACTTCTTCATCCTCTTTGCCCGACTTTGTCTTAAATGCTAACGTGGCAGACCTAGCTAGTTGTCTTGTATAATGCATAACCCTCAATGTTTCCAACCGTCAGAGGAGAAATAAATTTACAAGAAAATTAAACTAAGATGTGAAAGTTTGTAGTTACTTGAAGAAGCTTATGGTAAATCACCAAATGAAATTTGACTTTAAAACAATTAGGGAAATGGCTACAATGTAGATTTTTCCAACCAAGAATAGTACTCATAATAATACCGAAATCTACGCGAGCAGTAACATAATGAGCATGTAAGAGCTGGAGTTTGACAGCTTGAAAGCGTTTGTCGAACCCATCTTACACTCGAGAGCGAGAATAGAGAACGCGAGCAAAGAACGAGGATTGAGAGCGCGAATGAAGGGTGATTATGTGACTTTTTTTTAATGGCAAAGGAAATTTCATTATTGCTACAATAAAAAAAATTGAAATCTTTACAATAGGAAAAGAAATGCATTGAGAGAGTTTCGAAGGATATAAAGCTCATCTAGTACTTCTACTAGCAAAAAGTTAAGCTACCTCTCAGCCACTCGAACTTTTGATACTATTAAAAAAAAATGATATAGCAAAAAACATTACGCGACTAAGGTCTAGACAATGATTTAAGGAGGGGCAATTTTGTGTTTTAGTCAAATATTAGGGTTTCCTTAGTACTAACCCTTCAGGGGTTAATCGATTTTCATATAAATAGCAATCAAATGATCACAACTTGTTCATAAGTTACTAAGATGGCAAAAATGATTAATGTCCAAATAGAAGCTATACAAACTGTTGTCCCAATAAAGATGACAGATCCACGGCTAACGCATCGTGTATCCTCCATTACCGACTCTGATATTTTTCAGAGTCGGTTTCATACCATTTTTTACTACAACAAGGTGTCCAGTGAGGATTCAGGGCGGACCTTGGCCGGGTGGACAAAGGAGTCGCTAGGGAGGGCTTTACAGGAGCAACCCATATTCGGTGGGAGGCTACGAAGAGGGGAAGAAGCTGAAGGGGTACTAGAAATCGTGTCTAACGACGGTGGCATCAGGCTGTTAGAGGCACGAACCTCAAAAACGTTAGCCAAGTTTCTTGATATGGAGGAGAGAGAAGAAGCAGAAGCTGAGCTTGTGTATTGGAAGGATATTGATGAAGAAAATCCTCAGTTTTCTCCACTATTCTATGTTCAGGTAAGGTACTCTTTACCCTAGCTTTAGGATAATAGTTTACCTGTAAATAGAAGTTGAAACAAACACTAGGACACTATGGGTGTTTGTTGCAGCTGAATTCATAGAAAAAGGCTTGTTATACAAAAGTAGAACCCAAAAAGGCCAAAGTTCAATTTTGATTCCTTTTGTTCCTTAAGCAAAGGCTGAGTTTCCTCTTACTCAAACAGTATTTTTGATATTTTGTATTTGTTTTTCATTATTGAAGACAAGTCATTTCTCCTAACTAGATGGACTAAATGGTATTTTTAGTAGAAACAAGTTGTCTTTCTTCATTAGGATGAAGACAAAAATTAATGGAAACTTACCCTAAGTCGTACAAAACCGGGAATCGAAAAAATAAAAAGTAATGCTGAGAAAACATCCTCACAAATAACCAATACTCAATAGGGTGTAAGCCTAGTAATCCTGCTTTAGCGAGAGGCTCGTGCACTGAATTGCGTTTTTGTTTTTACTTTTTGAATTTTTTTACTCAGGTTACCAACTTCCAATGTGGTGGATACTCAGTTGGGATAAGCTGCAGCTTTCTTCTAGCAGACCCTTTGGCCATCATATGCTTCCTAAGTAGATGGGCCAACATTCACAGCAAAATGGTCTCCGAAACCGAAATGACCAAACCACCCTTATTTTACCTCCCCAAATTCAAGCCAAATGCTTCTTCCCACACTAACCAAGTTGGCTCAAACGGGGTTAAAGACTGGCGAAAACCTCTGATCTTCAAAACTGGAAAACTGAATCCAAACAACGTTGAGACGCGCAAGGCGCTCATCTTACGATGCATTGAAGAGGCAGAGCTTAAATTTGGTGGCAAAAGGGCTTCCAAATTGTCTTCGATTGTGAAAACAACCTCCGAGCCCGAGGAAATAGAGGTAGAAAGCTATCTGAGACAAGGGCTTATGGAAGAAAAGCCATTAAGTTTTAGCAGTGGAATCAGTTGTGGGAGTTGGGATGATTTAGGGGCCAGTGAAGTGAGATTTTATGAAGGGAACAAGCCAGTTTGTGTTTCTTATTGGATTGGCTCTGTCCCTGGGGAAGGACTTCTTGTTCAGAACCCATGCCCAGGTGAGAGTGTTTCTGAAGTATTCAATGTTGTTGTCACAATTGGTTAAAAATGGATTGTTGCGGAACTATCTTACCCGTTTGTTAGCGGGATATGTATATGAGGGAGAATGGGCTATAATAAGAGAAGGATATAGATGTAGATATCGTTAGAGGGGTATTATTTTAGAATGAGAGATTAAAAATTACGTAGTTTGTTCTGTTGTTCTAGAAGTGAGGGGTTGAATAATGTAAAATTGTGTGAAATACTCTTTCTGACTCAAATAAAAAAAAATCAAAAAGTTAGAAAAGTGGTGGGCCACCTGTTAGCTGTTTCCTCTCTCTTCAAGCCCAGATCCTCTTTGCTGAAAAACCCCCTATGCTTCTGTGCTGATGAGTTTTCCGGCCGTTGGTTCACCCTGAAATATTAAAACATAAAAAAAATCACAATCCAACGGCCCAAAACCCCTTGGCATAGAGGCATAGGGGTTTTAAACACAGAGGATCTGGGATGTCTCTCTTCTGCATCAACTCACTCACTCTGTGTGTGTGTGCGCGCGCGCGCGCGGCGCGCGCTCGCGGTTCGCGCTGCATCATTTGCCAGTGGTGGGCCACAACAAAGGGGTAGTGGGGAAGTAGTGGGGAATGCTGCCTGGATATAATTTCGAAGGGGAGGGGCTGTGTCTAAATTTTATCCCCTCCCACGAGGATATACTATCAAAGGATATTATATCCGGGTTCCAAAAAACATAACACCACATATAATCTGCTCAGATATGTATATCTACCCAAATCTTATTTCCCTCCCTTATATACTGCAAACAAACAAGGCATTATTGCTATTAAAGCTCAGTGAGATTGAGTTCAATCATTGTTCAAATTATGGTTCAAATGCGTAGAGGAATACAAATCAAAGATCTATATTGTTTTTGCTTATTTTTACACCTATCATGTCTTTGGGACCAGTTTATACAAAGTTTTGCTTTGATTTTAAATGAGGCTATCAATACCCTATAGCAATGTGTTTTGCCTGAAAAAGACTCCAAACCCCCAATCCTAATTTCTCATAATTTTGATTTTTTATTTATAAAGTAATGACATGGCACACTAATATTGCTTCCAAAAAACGTCCCCTCCCCGAATGGATATGGGATTTGAAGATTTTTTCGGGGATCGAGGAGTTAGGGTATAGGGATTCTTTTTAAAAATAATTCGAGGATTGGGTAGGGGATGGTATAGTCAGTCCCCTCCCCGATCCCCGCCCCTCCTCGACCCTCCCCGCATCTCCGTTCATATATTTATATTAATTGAGTCATCCCTCCAGCCCTGCTTTGTTATATGAAATTTCAAAGTTAAAAAATTCTCAGGACGGCTCCTATATCATACAAACAATCTCAGGTTAGGCATCAACGAAAAGTGAACCCTCCTGTTTGTTTTCTTCTAAACTTCGAAATGAATCCAATCAACACATCAAACATTTGATTCAATAATTGCATTTTAAGTAAGGAGATTCGGTGTTAAAGTTCAGAAACAAAGTAGAGTTGGGTATTAATAACTAGAATACTTATAATGAAGGATTTCAATAGAACGCTTTTGCATAGTTACATAAAATCCATTATCATAAAGCTCCCCAAGCTCAATAGAAATTTTAATCTATACAAATGTACAACCAGTCGGGTAATCTCCTCAAAACATTACCAATTTACCATCAAATCCTTTCCTTTTAAAACAATCTCAGGTTAGGCATCAACCTAAAAGTGAACCCTCCTGTTTGTTTTCTTTAAAACTCAAATGAATCCAATTCAACAATCAAACATTTGATTCAATTAAGTTGCATTTTAATGAGTTAAAAGATTTGGTGTTAAAGTTCAAAATCAAAGTTGAGTTTAACATTATTATTGTTTGAATACTTATAATGAAGGATTTCAATTGAACGCTTTTGCAATGGGGCGGGGATGGAGGTTAAAAAAACAATCCCGATGGAGATCGGGAAGGGGATGGGGATTGATATGGGTTCGGGGATCAGGCGCCTCTTGCGTTCTCCATTTTCCTTTTGCAAGGTATTTCCTCTTTTGTTTGTTGGTTCTTTCCAATTGGCTTTTATTTTTTTCTTACATGCAATACCTACCCTTACATTTCTTTTTTGTTTGCTCTTTCAATTTTATAATATAATTCCGTTGCGCCCCTTCGATATACAGAGGCCAGAAAAAAGACCAATGTGATTTTTTTTTCTCGTACATCGAACGGACTCAACGCTAGTATAGCTTTCTTGGTCTACATGTTCCTCGTGCATCCCTCTGTTGATTGGGTTGCACTTGTCGATTAATGATGCCTAAAGTGAACCTTTGTAAGGGTTGACACCTCCCCAAGGAAAATGTTACGCGGTTTTGAAGTAAATCAGTTTCTGCCATATTATGGAAAATGTTATACTTCGGAAAATGTTTTGCACACTTTTTCCTAACCAAACAAAGCAAAATGAGTGAAATATTTTCCTGTAAAATATTTTACGTCCAAACAACCAAAGTCAATAATGGCGGAAAGCTTTCAGCTGAAAACTTGAACCAGTCGTTTTCTATTAGAGCCTTGGGCCAAAGACTTCTATCTCATTAGTTGAATTGGGCCATTTACCTGAAAACAGAATTTGGATAGGGAACTTCAAACATGAGAAAGGATAGGATACAAGCAAAACTTATTATATATGGGCCAAAAGCAAAAGCTAATAATGAAATTTGAAATGACTAGGAGCCCAAACATGTGTATTTTAAAAGAGTTTAGCATGGTCCAAATGTTAGATTTGAAAGTTTTACACGTTGGCTTACAAAAAAAGGTGGTAAAACTAATTTTGCCATACAAGTAGTAAGCTTTTATCAATTTAATAAATCAACTTTATCAAAGATTTTAAGTAATCAATTTTGCCATAAACATAATCAAAATCAATTATTTCTAACAATTACATTGGTTATTCTAAAGGAAAAAAAATACTTCATATACCCGACTATTCTAGTGTATGTTACACATATATTTAGTTAGTTAAGCAAGGGTATATTTTGGAAAGACATATGGTACGAGTAAATTTGGATCATGATATGCATATTTTTTAGTACAAGTAGACCTTTTTATTTATTTAGGCATGGTACATATTTTTTAGCTTGTTACTTATGATTTGTATGATACTAGTTATGCATTTCTAACAACTACATTGGTAATTCTAAAGAGAAAAAAAATACTTCATATACCCAACTATTTTGGTGTATGTTGCACATATATTTAGCTAGTTACGCAAGGACATATGGTACGAGTAAATTTGGATCATGATATGCATATTTTTAGTACATGAGTAGACCTATTATTTTATTTAGGCATGGTACATATTTTTAGCTCGTTACTTATGATTTTTATGATACTAGTTACGCATTTTCGGTGAAATTATGAATAAAGGTGTATGGTATGCCCCAAAATACTAATGCATCTTCTTGGTATTAGTTCCGCAATTGGGGATCCTGTAATGCGATCAGTGGCAATTCCAGGAGTTTTGGAGTATGAGAGTATGGGATCAATAATAAACACCAATATTCCTGCTACCAAAATATATACAATTCCCCATACAATCAAACAATTAATCCCAAATATATGCAATTTCCAAACCTATCGGACTTTCATGCTTTACACATTAAGCAATATATATGTAAATTATTCATATATTATAATTATATCTAGGTAATGATTTCCACACCCACTTTACTTATAAATGCACTCACTTTTTTGTCTTTTGGTGACGGAATTACACACAAAAAAATCACTACAACTCTACAAGACCTAAAGGGAGTGCACTTATAAGAGAACGGGCTGTGAAAATCAGTTTTGTTATTTCTATTTAAATAACAATTTCTCAATCCCAACTCAGATTATATACATTTAATACTAACAACCCTAAAATACTCAAAGTAAGTTAGAGTAGCAAACGCTAGAATCTACATAAATTTGATAATAAATGTACAAAAGAGGCGAGGGAGAAAATTAGCGAGGACTTTGATCGGCTAAGACGGATGAAGAGGGAACAGAGGGGTAAAGAGGAACCGATCATTTTTAGCTTGTATTTTGTTGATTTAATCTTATTGGAGTTTTTTTAAGATGGGAAATTTATCTAGTGGTGATACCATCAAATCAATTCTAGCCTGTCTTGTATTAGACTCGTAAATTATCCAATGTGGTGAGACCATCAAATGGGTTTCTTGGAAATTTTTGTGCGTTTCAAAGATTGAAAATTTATCTAGTCTGGTAGCAACATTAAACTTATTGGAGTCATCTATGAATTTAGAAGAAAAATTAAGATAACTATAGTGTTTTTTTTTCTTTTTCCGTGGGGTCGTCTGATCCCCTTCCCTACATAGTGGCATCACCATTGAGTGCGGTACCGCGCTACAATCTGGAGTGCGGCATCTAAGCCATTGATTACAGAGATCAACAGCTCGGGTGCCGCACTACAAGGGAGCCCTACAGCACCCCGGATCCATTAGTTCCACATTTTTATTGTACTAGTTACACATGTTTTTGGTGGAACCTGGGGGGGTGCTGTGCACCCCAATGCACAACACCGTGCTATGCAGTCTCATGGCGCGGTCGAGCCGACATTTTTCCGACGATCGGAGACGTTCACCGCGTAGAGCTCGTCGAGTACTACAAGTATGCCAAAAATCAAATCGATCGAATATCTTTAAGTGCCTCATCGGAACACAAATAACTTAAAAAGTGGTTTTGATCCCGTGTTTGTATCCATTTGTGTTCCATTTCTTTTTAAGTTATTTGTGTTCCGATGAGACACTTAAAGATATCCGATCGAATTGATTTTTGGTACACTTTTAGTACTCGACGAACTCTACGCAATGAACTTCTCCGATCGTCGGAACGAGGCCGGAGCCGCAAAAAATTTGATTTTGGACGGCCAAATTAGTTGCTGAAAGACTACTTTTTTAATGTTAATCAAATATAAAGATGAAATGGTAGTATAAAAACTTCCATGGTAATCTCGATGTATATTGTATACGTTATTCATGCAAAAAATCAGATGATTGAATTAGTATCAACTTCAATCATGCATATTTGTCACAAGAGAAATTGATGATCAATACCTGACAACCAATTTCTCTTATGACCCATAGTATTGAATCGAGTCTTTGCCGATGTTTGATAAATTTGATTTTTTTGCATAGACGATATACATATCTAGATTTGCCAATTGGATAGATGGAATCGTCAAATAGAAAAGTGGCACTGGGTTCTGTTTTATAGTACACAAGAATTACATGAGAGGATCTTGATTCCGGTTAATTTGTCCTATAATCTATATTAGTATTGCAGGATAACTTTTGGTGAATAGAGTTTCCTGAGCTTGCCACGTGTCCCCCAATTCTTTGCACCTTTTTAGCAATTAGCCCAATTTTAATAACTGTGTATAAAGGAAAGAAATGATTCTTTTCCAATTTCATTATTCAAAATTTTTTCAATTTGAAATTAACGGAAATAATGATTATAATAAAGGAAACTAATGAAAGAAACTAATTAACGAAATTTCCTTTTTAGGAATTAGCCCAATTTCAATAACCGAAATTACCAAAATTTGTGCTACAGTTATAAAGGAAAGAAATGGTTCTTTTCCAATTTCATTATCTGAAATTTTTCCAATTTGAAATTAACGAAAATAATTATTATAAAGGAAACTAATGAAGGAAACTAATTAACGAAATTTCCTTTTTAGGAATTAGCACAATTTCAATAACCGAAATTTGTGCTACAGTAATAAAGGAAATAAATGATTCTTTTCCAATTTCAATAACCGAAATTTTCCCAATTTGTAATTAACGAAAATAATGATTATAAAGGAAACTAACGAAGGAAACTAATTAACAAAATTTGTGATACAGTAATGAAGGAAACTAATGAAGGAAAGTAACGATTACAATAGATATGCAATAATATAATACATATTTCCAAAATTTTAAAGGAAAGTAATGATTATAAAGGAAACTAATGACGTAAACTAATTAACAAAATTTGTGCTGCATTAATGAAGAAAACTACTGAAGGAAAGTAACGATTATAATAGATATGCAATAATAAAGGAAAGAAATGATTCTTTTCCAATTTCAATAACCGAAATTTTTTTCAATTTGAAATTAACGAAAAATAATGATTATAAAGGAAACTAATGAACGAAACTAATTAATGAAATTTGTGCTACATTAATGAGGGAAACTAATGAAGGAAAGTAACGATTATAATAGATATGCAATAATATAATACATATTTCCAAAAAAATTTAGGAACGTAATGATTATAAAGGAAACTAATGACGGAAACTAATTAACGAAATTTGTGATACAGTAATGAAGGAAACTACTGAAAGAAAGTAACGATTATAATAGATATGTAATAATACAATACATATTTTTGAAATTTTTAAGGAAAGTAATGAAGGAAAGTAACGATTCTTTTCCAATTTTAATAACCAAATTTATTTGCATATCATTTGGCGGAATAAGTTGATTTTTATAATCACATGGTTAAAGATTAGAGAAGAGTAATAGCTAAGCATTTGGGGCAGAGACCATCTCCAGGGGAAGATCAGAGATAGTACGGTAGCCGCTTCAATTCCTAACCCGTTCTTTAAAAGGTAAATCTTTGATTCCTCCCACATCTTAATTCCTCATTCACTCTTCGACAAAAAAATTAATTCTATGACTATATCATTCATAAATTTCGAATGTTGAAAAAACATGTGTAATGTATGATACTAACGACAAGAACCCTATAGCAAACCCCTTGCTTTGTTACTTTTATTTTCTTCACTGCTTTGTTAATTTTTTTAACAGATATCTAAATTAGTTAATCTTATCCTTAAATTCCTTTCATTATATTTGGACATAAGACACAGGATGGATCGTGAGAACAGAGATCGGAATGTCAAACAAATGGTCTCATAAAAAAGAGCACTACTTGAAAGTATTAAAAACAACCAAAGGAAGCAAAAAAGAATCCCGCCGTGTAAGAACATGTATCTTAAGAGACAAGAAGAAGAATGTCTGTCAAAACATGCCAACCACTCCATAGGTAATTGTCATCTTCATGATTTTGTATAAACGTTACTTCTTTTCTCTTCTTTTTTTTTTTTCCTTGCATTTTTTAATACCCGACGATGTAGTAGGTCGAATCGATCAAGTTTATCGATCAAACCAAAAAGAAGTGGTAAAAGAAGGTCATAATCTTAAATCACGCTTCCCACGTGCGAAAAAATCAGCGGCTCCAATTAAGATCAACCCCTCCATAGGTAAATTTCTTTTCCTTCATGCAAACTTTGTTTGTTAGATTTTTGTGAAAAATTCCAAATAACATAATCATCATTTCAAAAATGGGTTATAATTGATATTTATCTTATGTTGTTATGTAGGTGAAGAAAATAGTATGCCGCCTCATGAGGATGCTAAATTAGCAATTGCAGAGCAGAATTTGGTGACTGACCCACCAACATGTAACATAAGTTATTAACTCTTAACATATCCTTATTATGTTACAAGGGCTCATACAAGATAAGTTGCTAAATAAGATGCACTTCTCTTTTAAATTAGGTCAAGAAAATAATATGTTGCCTAACGAGGATGCACACGCAAAAATTGCAAAACAAAATATGTATGTTGACCAAGAAATAGCTAACATAAGATTTTTTTTCACACTTAAAGTACCCTTATTATGCTATGAGGACTCAAAAAGATAAAGTTGCTACAGAAGATGCTCTTCTGTTTTTAATTATCTAAAGAAAAAATATGTTGCCTGATGAATAGGGCTGGCCCTGACGTTTGGGTTGCCCTAGTCTGACTTCAATTTTGGTTACTCACTTACTATAAAGTAAAAAAATTGACATAGAAGTTACAAAAAAACTAAAAATATCAATGTTTACATTGTACTTTTCAAAAAAAAAAAAAAAACACAACAAAAATGTAACTCCTGTTATAGTGTTTTAGGCAAGTTCCATTTTAAAAAAATAGAAGTGGCAAGTGGGAGCGACATTCTTCTTATCTCAACTTTCATACCAATAAACTCAGTATGTTCCATTTTTTAAATGAAACTTGCCCAAACCAATAGTAAATGATTTATTTTTTTTGACACAATAGTAAATGAAGTTGCCCTAACCCTTTTTGTTGCCCACTTACTATTGTGTCAAAAAAAAATGACATAGAAGTTAGTAAAAAAAAAAAAATCAATGTTACATTGTACTTTTCTATACAATGTAACTCCGGTTACAGTGTTTTAATCAAGTTCCAATTTATTTTTTTAAAAAAAACTTCTCATTGCATTTTTTAAAGCAAACTCTTCGATTTAGATTAAAACAAATCCATTTTGTGACATGGTAATACAAATATAATTTTTTTTATCAACATCTGTGAGGACTTAAAGTACCCTTATTATGATATGATGACTTAATCGAAATGAAATTGTCAATCTAGGTTCTGAACTCAAAGTTGGCCTGATTTTAATATGTAATGGTTTTAAATTGCTACATGATCAAGTGGCTATTAAATTCAAAATGTGAAAACTGACCCACAAAATGTTCAGCACTTATAATACCCTTTCACACTATTGAAAATGACCCATCAAGATAAGCTAATATTTAAGATTAGTATAATTATAACTTTTTCATTTTCGATCTTATTTTAATTTGCAGGGCACGTGCATCAGATAAGTGAAGTAGCTCAGTTACATGATGATGCTCAAGAAGTTGTCGAAGAGATGAATCTGATTAGCAATCCCCAAAATGGTAATAATTTGCTAATACTAACAGGCTAAATAACAATCATATTTTTTATTTGTTTTTACCATGAAGCTTAAAATTCAATATTGCCTAATACTTTGGTTTGTAATTAATTTTTTCCTTACCGGTCTTATTTTAAGCTAGAGGGAACATGCACCCAATAAGTCAAATAGCTCAATTACATGGGGAGGCCCAAGAGGTTGTTCAAGAGGTGATTCCGATAGTCGATCCCCATAATGGTAAGAATTCAGACATAATTTAATGTTTGGATATTTAATGTTACAAGTACATTAGTTTATTCAAGTTAAATTAAACTACATTATGTTGTGTACATAGGTGCAGTAATTGACATTGATCCAGTACATGAAATTGTTCAATCGCAAAGGGGTGCTAGAGAAGTAAATGGAATGGAAAATCAAAATACGAATGCCCCAATTGGTAAGCTCTCAAAAATATCTTATAATACTGCTGAATTTTTTATTCTATACATTAGGACATTTAATATTGAATAAGACGATTCAAGCAAAAATCATTTATTTCATGTCTACTACTAGGCCATTCTTCCGTTAAATTGTTGGCATCAATATTAATTGAAAATAGTGTTCCAATTATCTAAATAGAACTGTTTGATGTTGATTGCGTGATATGACTCTAAAACTTTCCTATAAACCCATTTATTGTATGAAGACTTGGGAAGTTAGACCTCTTGATTGATTATTGTACTAATTAGGGTGAGATAACCATCTTTGTTAACCTGTTGGAGTTATTGTAATTAATAGAATTTCTACCATTAGTGTATGTTTATACTGATTGAGAGGTTCAAAAGTATACATCTTTTTTTTTTTTTTTGCACGGCAAAAAAGGATTTTATAAATCAAATATCAAATATACAGTATTAAACAGGGTAAGAGAAAAGCAACAAAGCCTCTCAAGACCCAAAAGATTGGAAGGCCGACCAAAAGACAACCAAACAATCAAAGGGAAAAATAACTTACATACACAACCTCAACCCCAACTTATACCAAAAATACGCAAACATTTTTGTTTAATTCCCGTGCATAGCACGGGTTTCACACTAGTAGTGTATTAAGCAAGTTCCATTTTGAAAAAAATAGAAGTGGCAAGTGGGAGCGACATTCTTCTTATCTCAACTTTCATACCAATAAACTCAGTATGTTCCATTTTTTAAATGGAACTTGCCCTAACCAATAGTAAATGATTTTTTTTTTGACACAATAGTAAATGAAGTTGTCCTAACCCTTTTGGTTGCCCACTTACTATTGTGTCAAAAAAAAAATGACATAGAAGTTAGTAAAAAAAAAAATCAATGTTACATTGTACTTTTCTGTACAATGTAACTCCGGTTACAGTGTTTTAATCAAGTTCCAATTTTTTTTTTTAACAAAAAAAACTTCTCATTGTTTTTTTAAAGCAAACTCGTCGATTTAGATTAAAACAAATCCATTTTGTGACATGGTAATACAAATATAATTTTTTTTATCAACATCTGTGAGGACTTAAAGTACCCTTATTATGATATGATGACTTAATCGAAATGAAGTTGTCAATCTAGGTTCTGAACTCAAAGTTGGCCTGATTTTAATATGTAATGGTTTTAAATTGCTACATGATCAAGTGACTATTAAATTCAAAATGTGAAAACTGACCCACAAAATGTTCAGCACTTATAATATCCTTTCACACTATTGAAAATGACCCACCAAGATAAGCTAATATTTAAGATTAGTATAATTATAACTTTTTGATTTTCGATCTTATTTTAATTTGCAGGGCACGTGCATCAGATAAGTGAAGTAGCTCAGTTACATGATGATGCTCAAGAAGTTGTCGAAGAGATTAATCTGATTAGCAATCCCCAAAATGGTAATAATTTGCTAATACTAACAGACTAAATAACAATCATATTTTTTATTTGTTTTTACCATGAAGCTTAAAATTCAATATTGCCGAATACTTTGGTTTGTAATTAATTTTTTCCTTGCCGGTCTTATTTTAAGCTGGAGGGAACATGCACCCAGTAAGTCAAATAGCTCAATTACATGGGGAGGCCCAAGAGGTTGTTCAAGAGGTGATTCCGATAGTCGATCCCCATAATGGTACGAATTCAGACATAATTTAATGTTTGGATATTTAATGTTACAAGTACATTAGTTTCTTCAAGTTAAATTAAACTACATTATGTTGTGTACATAGGTGCAGTAATTGACATTGATCCAGTACATGAAATTGTTCAATCGCAAAGTGGTGCTAGAGAAGTAAATGGAATGGAAAATCAAAATACGAATGCCCCAATTGGTAAGCTCTCAAAAATATCTTATAATACTGCTGAATTTTTTATTCTATACATTACGACATTTAATATTGAATAAGACGATTCAAGCAAAAATCATTTATTTCATGTCTACTACTAGGCCATTCTTCCGTTAAATTGTTGGCATCAATATTAATTGAAAATAGTGTTCCAATTATCTAAATAGAACTGTTTGATGTTGATTGCGTGATATGACTCTAAAACTATCCTATAAACCCGTTTATTGTATGAAGACTTGGGAGGTTAGACCTCTTGATTGATTATTGTACTAATTAGGGTGAGATAACCATCTTTGTTAACCTGTTGGAGTTATTGTAATTAATAGAATTTCTACCATTAGTGTATGTTTATACTGATTGAGAGGTTCAAAAGTATACATCTTTTTTTTTTTTTTTGCACGGAAAAAAGGATTTTATAAATCAAATATCAAATATACAGTATTAAACAGGGTAAGAGAAAAGCAACAAAGCCTCTCGAGACCCAAAAGATTGGAAGGCCGACCAAAAACAACCAAACAATCAAAGGGAAAAATAACTTACATACACAACCTCAACCCCAACTTATACCAAAAATACACAAACATTTTTGTATAAATTGTTGGCATCAATATTAATTGAAAATAGTGTTCCAATTATCTAAATAGAACTGTTTGATGTTGATTGCGTGATATGACTCTAAAACTTTCCTATAAACCCATTTATTGTATGAAGACTTGGGAAGTTAAACCTCTTGATTGATTATTGTAATAATTAGGGTGAGATAACCATCTTTGTTAACCAAACAATCAAAGGGAAAAATAACTTACATACACAACCTCAACCCCAACTTATACCAAAAATACGCAAACATTTTTGTTTAATTCCCGTGCATAGCACGGGTTTCACACTAGTTCATTTTATGGCATTTCTGTTGTTCATTAGAAGATACTTATCATGTCTACAAAGAGGATATGGAGAAAGAAGACTTGACCGTCAGTGCAGAAAGCTCAGATCTAATTCTTAATGCTATTCTTCAAAAATCATGACTCATAAGTGCCTCATCATTAGAAATACTTTATAACACTAACGCCCTGTTTGTTAGCGGGATATGTATATAAGGGGTGAAGGGGAATATAATAAGAGGGGGATATAGAGGTGGATATGATTTGAGGGGTATTATTTTAGAAGGGGAGATAAAAAATTACTTTGTTTGTTTTGTTTTTGTAGAAGGGGGATATGTGGGTTGGATAATGTAAAATACCCACTTAAAAAAGTCAAAAAGTAAGAAAAGGGTGGGCCACACCCCTGTTTCCAGCTTCTCTCTCTCTTCTAGCGCCCTCCAACCTCTCTCTATCTGTCACCTCTGTTGCACTGTGGTGGGCCACAGCAAAAGGTTACAAAAGTTGAAATAAGGCCGGATATAACTAAGGCTGGGGGGAGGCAGCCTAATTTTAAGCCGGCTACAGAGGGATATACAAATACTAGCTAAAATATATCCGGGACACTCTTAACCAAACAAACACCGGATATGGTTCTCCCGGATATGTATATTCGGGACAAATTTATATCCCCCCTCCATATGCTGCTACCAAACAGGGCGTAAGCTTCTAAAATAGTTCAAATTTTTGGGGCTGTCCCTGCTGCGCCTTTTCATCACATGATCCCCCTTCCGAGCTAGAAAAAGTGATTGTTTCATTTAAATTTGATACCGAGTTCAATCGGCGTAACTCTTTGTGTACTTAATAATCTTAACGAGAGAATAAAATGAACAATTTAAACCACTTTTTTAATACCCAAAATGAAGTCATGACATAAACCTGTTGTACCCATACCAAGGCTCTATCAACTATTGTACTACAGCAATCTAAAGCCAAGGTTTGATCAACAGCTAATATTTGTTTAATTAATTAAGTTCTACACATGAGAGTCTCTCAAGTTGCTAAACCAAATTTAAATGCCAAAATGACCAATTAAAAATTTGGATAGGGGGCGTGATGTTCTTCGAGGCACAACAGGTTTCTGTCACGACTTCATTTCTGGTATTAAAAAGGTGATTCAAATTGTTCATTTTATTCTCTCGTTAAGATTATTACGAACACAAAGAGTTAGGCCAATTGGATTCAGTATCAATTTAAATGAAACAATTACTTTTTCTGAGCCTTACTATAAGTACGTCATTTGGTGCACACCAAGTACACACCGCGTTGTGTGAGATCCATTTTGGGATTTTACACAAATGATCGGAGACGCTCAACTTATTAAAATATGTTTTTAAGGATCCCTATAAAAAAATCAATTCGGTTGGATATCGGTAAGAGCTTGATCGATTCTTCACTCAATTTCCTATCAGAAAAATTGAGTAAATAATTTATCAAGCCTCTACTGATATCTGTTTGAGCTGACTTTTTACAAAGATCCTTAAAAAAATGTTTTAAACAAATTGAGCGACTTCGATCATTTGTGTAGAACTCCGAAATGAGCTCCATACAACGCGGTGTACATTTGGTGTACACAAAATAATGTAACCATAGTTTTATTAATAGTGGATATGGTGAAATGGCAAAAAGATCGTATTCAATACACAAGACTTTGAATAATATACTCCCTCTATTCCATTTTGTTTGCTATATTCTGGAAATTCAATTTTTTTAAGGAGATATGTAATCAACGCAAGTCTCCTTGTCAAATTCCCAATTTTAACCCTCATTCTTTATTTTCAAAATTATTTTTAGTCGTTTATCAGGGGTAGTTTATGAAAATGTACCTATTTTATTTGTTGACTCTTCAAAATATGCAAACATTTTAAAATATTTCAAAATGGAAAGGTGCTTGAATTTTGTGATTATAATTAATACGACACTCAATGCACCGCTAGTTGGTGGTAGCTAAATCATTTACGCTTTGGTTATATAATCAAAAGGGGCCAATCCTGTGGAAACTGATTGGTAGAGTTTAGATCGATGGTCAATAAATTGGGAAGAAAATGACAGCAGGCTCAGCATTTCACAATATAATAATGACAACGGAGTTCCAAATTATTGAATAAATACACGTTAGGTGTATCAGAAACCAAGAATAGTACTCATAATTATACCGAAATCTACGGGAGCAATAACATAATGCGCATGTAAGAGCGGGAGTGAGACAGATTGAAAGCGTTTCGTCTGACTCATTTTAAACTGGAGTAATAAAATTCACGAGAGCGAGAATTGAGAACGCGAACGAAGAACGAGGATTGAGAGCGCGAGCAGAGGGTGATTATGTGACTTTTTTTCGACCGGCAAAGAAAAGTTTGTTATCGCTACGATAAAAATACAATAGGAAAAGAAATGCATTGAGAGAGTTTTGAAGGGTATAGAGCTCTTCTAGGTACTTCTACTAGCAAAGAGTTAAGCTACCTCTCAGGCACTCAAACTTTTGATACTAATAAAAAAAAACAAAAAGATATAGCAAAAAACATTACGTGACTAAGGTTAGAAAATGATTTAAGGAGGGGCAATTTTGTGTTTTAGTCAAATATTAGGGTTTCCTTAGTTCTAATCCTGTAGGAGTTGATAGATTTTCATATAAATAGCAATCAAATGATCCCAACTTGTTCACAAGTTACTAATGGAAACAATGATTAACGCCACCACCAACGGTCTCCCCAAATTCCAAATAGAATCTGCACAATCTATTGTCCCAATAAAGATGACGGATCCACGGGTAACGCGTCGTGTATCCGTCACCGACTCTGACATTTGTCAGAGCCGGTTTCATATCATTTTTTACTACAGTAAGATGTCCAGTAAAGAGTCAGGGTGGACCTTGGCAGGGTGGACAAGGGAGTCGCTAGGGAGGGCTTTACACGAGCAACCCATATTCGGTGGGAGGCTACGGAGAGGGGAAGAAGCTGAAGGGGTACTGGAAATCGTGTCGAACGACGGTGGCATCAGGCTGTTCGAGGTACGAATCTCGAAAACGTTGGCTGAGTTTCTTGATTTGGAGGAGAGGGAAGAAGCAGAGGCTGAGCTTTTGTATTGGAAGGATATTGATGAAGAAAATCCTCAGTTTTCTCCACTATTCTATTTTCAGGTACAGTACTCTTTCCCCTAGCTTTAGGATAACAAGTTAGCTGTTTGTTGCAGCTGAATTCATAGAAATAACTTACTTTACAAAAGCAGAAGCTAAAAAAGTATCAAAACGAAACTTCTCCAAAGTTCAATTTTGTGATTACTTTTGGTCCTTAAGCAGACATCATAAGGCTGAGTTTCCTTTATTAATCAAACAGTATTTTTGATATTTTGCATTTGTTTTTTAGTATTGAAGACAAGTCATTTCTCCTAACTGGATGGATTAAATGATGTATTTTTAGTAGAAACGAATTGTCTTTTGTCATTAGGATGAAGACAAAAAATTAATGGAAACTTACCCTAAATCGTACAAAACCGAGAATCAAAAAAATAGAGTAATGCTGCAGAAAACATCCTCACAAATAACCAAGATTCTATAGGGTGTAAGCCAAGTAATCCTGCTGGGATAAGTTGCAGCCTTACTTTGTGAATTTTTTTACTCAGGTTACCAACTTCCAATGTGGTGGATACTCAGTTGGGATAAGTTGCAGCCTTCTTCTAGCAGACCCTTTTGCCATCATATGCTTCCTAAGTAGATGGGCCAACATTCACAGCAAAACGGTCTCTGAAACCGAAATGACCAAACCACCCTTATTTTACACCCCCAAATTCAAGCCAAATGCTTCTTTTTACACTAACCAAGTTGGCCCAAACGAGGTTAAAGACAGGCGAAAACCTCTGATCTTCAAAACTGGAAAACTGAATCCAAACGACGTTGAGATCCGCAAGGCGCTCGTCTTGCGATGCATTGAAGAGGCAGAGCTTAAACTTGGTGGCAAAAGGGTTTCCAAATTCTCTTTGATTGTGAAAACAAACTCCGAGCCCGAGGAAATAGAGGTAGAAAGCTATCTGAGACAAGGGCTTATGGAAGAAAAGCCATTAAGTTTTAGCAGTGGAATCAGTTGTGGGAGTTGGGATGATTTAGGGGCCAGTGAAGTGATTTTTTATGAAGGGTACAAGCCAGTTTGTGTTTCTCATTGGATTGGTTCTGCTCCTGGGGAAGGACTTCTTGTGCTGACCCCATGCCCAGATGAGAGTGTTTCTGAAGCATTCAATGTTGTTGTCACAATTTGTTAAAAATGGTAAGGAATTGTTGCAGAATTATATGTATCTTATTGCTATTAGACCTCAGTGAGATTGAGTTCAATCATTGTTCAAATTATGGTTCAGATGTACGTAGATGAATACAAATCAAAGATCTATCTAGATTTTGCTTATTTTTACGCACATCATGTATCGGTCTATACAGAGCTTTGCTTTGCTTTGTTGCTTTGTTTTGTCTTTGACGTGGACAACTGATTATCAAATGAATACCTTATAAGAGAGTAACTCATCTATCACTATTATTATTTTTATTTTTTGTCATTCCTCATTCTTAATCTATTACACGGGAGGGGGAAATGGGACTCGATCCCGGGATGCAGTGTGGAACATTCAAAAGCTTTACCGCATGAGCTAGCCACCACTTGTCATCGATCACTATTCGAGTTGTAAAAATATGGTTTTGGATATTGTGTTATCCTTCTAACCAAACAACAATTATATCAAAAATTGGCATGACATCTTATGCTTGTTCTAATGCACTTTCTATTGTACGATTACGCGAGTTTCGAGATTCAATTAAAGGGGGAAAGAGGACCCTGGCCGATGAAATGGAGAAATTTTTCGTGCAGAACGTGCGTCTTGGGCTCTCGGTTATCCAAAAGTGTTTTGGACGGTTCAAATTTCTCCCACAGTCTCTCCTTTTTCTCTTGTCTTTCTCTTTTTAAAATATGGACCGTCCAAAATATTTTCGGACGGCCGAAATGTACGCTCGGGCGGCACTGAAAATTCTCTATGAAATGAGTTTGATCAAGTCTGTCATACTTTGTTAACAAAAGCAACAACATTCGATTTTTAAGTCAGATCACATATGAATCAGTAGCTGCCAGTCTGTTTATTTCCATTATCTGGCATTCAAAACTAAAGGGATAGATATCTCTCTACTTTGCTTTCACATTACTCGTTTTCTTGATAAAAATACAAAATTGACTTTGAAACTTGTGAGGGAAGAATGGCAATTGGAAAAACGGGAAACGAAGGATGCTTCTCAACCTTGTAAAAATACAAACGTTTGAAACTTGACAAGGTTCATAATTTAGCTAATTTCAATATTGCTAATTTCAAACGAAGGATGCTTCAAAATCATAACCCCACAGCTAGCAAATCTGGGCTCCCAAACCAAGCCATCCGCGTGAACCGGGAATTAAATAGTCCAAAATTCTTTATTTGGCTGTCCAATTCGGTGTCCAAAAGAGCCCCGAGGTCTCTTTCCCACGTTTTCTTGTCTGGCAACCAACTGTGACCTTCCTACATAGTGGAAGCATTAAATGGAGCCCCAAGGGTTAATCGGTTGGCTGGTGGATTTGCTCCCCACACAATTGATTAGGGTTCGATTCTTGGGGTTAGACTATAAGCAAATAATTTCTTGTGAATCCTCTAGTCCTAGCGTGGAGGGTCTGCCTTTGACCGGACTGGAAAGGAATTTAGTCGAGTTGCATGTAAACTGGCCTGGATACCCTTGACTTTCGAAACAAGAAAAGAGAGCATTAAATGGGCATTCAAGAATCCTATCTGTGAAGTGTAAATAGTAGTGTTTCCCAGCTTTGGTGCTTCTCCCAATTTGGAACAGGTTGAGGAAAATTCTCTTTGATACATAGCAGAAATGGTAGTAAATTAGAAGCACAAAATTCGGGCTGCAATAGTTTGTAGGACCTTTCAGTATATTTGGCCCACAATTGCCCAGAGGATTCATTGTCCCATTTCTTCTTTGTTCTCCCTTAAATATTCGTCTCTACCACACAATGAGTCTTCTAGCCATAATCGATGCCATGCAAGCTTTGGAGATAAGAGGATAAGATACAAAATCCGAAGAGACAAGTCAGTGTCTGTTATCTTATCTAAAGTCTAATAATTTTTTTCGGATTTAGACAAGATTTTTCGTCTTCTTAATTTGTTTGCCTCTTGATCTTTCATTTTAGCATCAACAAATCATTGTATTAACGAAGTGGTAACGATATGAAACCGGAATTTGCCTACCATATTCCCATTAGAGAGCGATTCGGCATTTTACATGCATGTATCAGTCTAGCTAAATGAGTTGTCTTTGTCATATTATGTAGCAATAAAATCGCTCGATCGCATAATTTAAAAGCTCTTAAGTACTTTTTTCCCCCTTATTTTGGCACCAAAGAGAACATCAATGTGTAAGATATCAAGAGTTGAATTACAATCCCAAAAAAATAAAAGAAAAGACAAACTCCCAGATCAAATGCAAAAACGAATTAGACTACAAGAAGGTAACAACAGCTAATTGTATATAATGAACATATGCCAAGGAAGTGCAGCATAGAAGTGAGTTTTGTATAGCCAAACTTATCCTAAAAATAGAGCACACTACAGAAACAAAGATGAATCTGGCCACACACTTCAACTTTTGTCCACCTTTTGTCCAAAAAAAACTCTATGTTATATTTTTGTGTTTTAACCCATAGTCATTTGACTCTTTTTTGTTGTCCCACAATCCAATGAATAAAGGAGGTTAGTCAATCCTCACTCTTGCGAAATCTAGTAGCTTGAGATATTTTTAAAAATCGGCGCAAATATGCATTACTGGCTGCACACAAATCAGCAAACTTCACACGTACATTTATAATTCCTTGAAATAATTCATTTTTATCCGTAAAATAACATATATATATATATACGAAAAACTTCTAATCCACACCTCCCGGAAATAAAAAAAAATGGTTTTTTTGTGTTGCAAATTATTTTTGGAATATATTTTTTGCGAAAACTGCTTGGATCAAGCCCTTCCCGGTATTCTTTTTGAAGATTTCCCGCGTGGACACTTGAAAACACCTTCTGAACACATTGGACAGATCGGATCGTCAAAAAAATGTTTGGATCATGAGGTCCGGAAATGAAAAGTCCGGATAAGAAGTTTACCCATATATATATACTAGCGAATGACTTGTGCCTAAAGGCACTCCACCAAACGAAATTTGAACATGAAATACTTGAATGACATTCCGATTCCATGAAGTTGCAGTTCCAAGCTAATATGATCGTCCGTCTGACCATAAACATCATCCCATTTAGCAAGTGAATATGAGAAAATAAAATAGAACTATACCATTAATACAATAAAGAATATGTGTCTATTAAAGCCTCTAATGTTCTTATCAGATATAGTGTATGAAAACAAAAAGCACTGATTCTATCAAATTGAGTCCATTCATTACCGATGTCTAAAGGCACTAAGCATATGAATTGGTTGAACAATCTAAGACAACTATTTTTCCTTGCACCAAAGATCCCTTCTCAAATTCAATCTCATGTATTTGATTTATCAATCAAGTAGTAGTGCAAAAAAAAAAAAAATAGTAAGAAACATACAACAAAAAAGAAGAAGCTATACCATTGATTAAAAGTACTTCCCCATGTATTCAAGACTAATGTAAACCAACCACACTATCTTACAATCCATGCCTATCCAATCCAACCTTGTTTGCTTGAACAAATAAACTTGTTGCACAATCTATAAAAGCAATAGCAAACACGAAACCAAAGATTCTTACACAAATTAACTGTCACAAACTTAATTGACCAAGTTTTAAGCAAATAGTAGTGATTTCAGGGGAAAAAAGTTAATTTTGGTAGAGAGAGAGAGAGAGAGAGAGAGAGAGAGAGAGAATAAAAGTGATAATTGCTCACGCTGGAAATATGAAGAAAAAAAATAGATTGCAGAATTAATTTTGGTTGTTACGTGATTGAAGCTTTCCATTTCAATTGTGGTTGTTACGTGACTGAAGAGAAAGTGAAAATTTGTGTTCCCAAATCAGTAATCATGAATAAGGAAGGGGGAGAGAGAGAGTATCAAAATAGGCAACGTTTTTGGGTTCCTAAGTATGGCTGACCATTTAGGCAGCAAAATCTGAGCCCGAAAATGCATCTTGGTCATCCATTAAAAGTTTAATTGATCTAAGCCCTTGAGAGCTGGCATGAAAATCAATCTCGACCATCCATTGAATCCAAGGGCTGAAAATATAAGGGATTCAAAAAACTGAGCCCTTTTATAATATAGATATATGTGTGTGTGTGTGTAACGTCGTCTTATATTTAATGGAAAGAAAAGTGTTTGAACACAAAGATAGTGTGGAAATTTTGCACTCTAAGAAGTTGATATGACAAAGATCCACGTAATTAAGGAAAATTTTGAGTAATTTTACTAGAACACTATCATAAAATTATTGGATACATTATAGTATTTAAGTACATTAATGTAATTTTACAGTGTGTAAATTTTGAAAGAGTAACCTTCATAATTTCATGTAGTTTAGAAGGTAGAGAATAAGGATAATGTTGAAATCTTATCATATGTTAAAAAAAAATGGAATAATTAGTCATAAATACACAATATTTTGCCTATTTAAAGGGAAGGACAAGAAACATTTGCAATCAAACATAAAGATAAGGAACATTTGCAATCATACCTAAAGACACAATATTTTGCCTATTTAAAGGGAAGGACAAGGAACATTTGCAATCAAACATAAAGACAAGGAACATTTGCAATCAAACACAAAGACACAATAAGTGGCCCTATTAATTATGCCATTATAAATTGCAAAATACGATCAAAAGGGTTATCATGCATGTACGTGTACTATACTTTTTGATCAACCGATATACAATTATAAAACTATGATAGTAGTATATAATTACGTAAATGCATATTGTGCATCTGTAACTATTTTAAACGCAAAATATAAAACCTATCGTGCTATCACCATAAAAGTCGTAATCTAAAATTGCAGGCGACGTTCTTTTATTCTGTACAATAAATTTTTAACGAAACTTGGAATGAATGACCGGTATTAGGTTTTGAACTAAAATACATTGGATGGACAAACTTACATAGTTGTTAAATTAAAAACAAAAAAACAAAAACTCTAATTTTTTTTGGTTGCCAGAAGTGGTCGGCCAAGAGGTGGGGTGGTGGTCCGTCGGATGTGGGGTGGTGATTTTTTTGAATTTTATGTTCGAAATTGAAATTTTTAAAAATTAGTTAGATCTCACTAATTTTTTTGGTTGGCAGAAGTCGTCGGCCAATCGGCCAAGAGGTGGGGTGGTGGTTGGCCGGAGGTTGGGTGGTGATTTTTCTGAATTTTATGTTCGAAATTAGAGTTTTTAAAAATTAGTGACATCTCACTAATTTTTTTGGTCACCGGAAATGGACGACCAGAGGTGGCGTGGTGGTCGGCCGGATGTGGAGTTGTGAATTTTTTGAATTATATGTTTGAAATTAGAATTTTTTTAAATTAGTGACATCTCACTAATTTTTTTAGTTGCCAGAAGTGGTCGACCAAGAGGTGGGGTGGTGGCCAGTCGGAGGTTGGGTGGTGATTTTTCTGAATTTTATGTTCGAAATTAAAAATTTTAAAAATTAGTGGCATCTTACTAATTTTTTTGGTCATTAGTTAATTTTTTGAATTATATGTTCTAAATTAAATTTTTAAAAATTAGTAACATCTCACTAATTTTTTTGGTCACCTTTGGTCGGCCAAGAGGGTGGGGTGGTGGTTTTTGATTTTTCTAATTTTATGTTCGAAATTAGAATTTTTAAAAATTAGTGACATCTCAAAATTTTTTTGATCCAAAATTAGAATTTTTAAAAATTAGTAACATCTCACTAATTTTTTAGATCATCCGAAGTGGTCGGCCAAGAGGTGGGGTGGTGGTCGGCCAGAGTTTGGGTGGTGATTTTTCTAATTTTATGTTCGAAATTAGAATTTTTAAAAATTAGTGACATCTCACTAATTTTTTTGATCCCCGGAAGTGGTCGGCCGGAGGTGAGATGGTGGTCGGCCGGAGATTGGGTGGTGATTTTTTTAATTTTATGTTCAAAATTAGAACTTTTAAAAATTAGTAACATCTTACTAATTTTTTTTGTCTTTATGTTCGATTGCAAAAGTTCCTTGTCCTTCCATTTAAAAATGTCAAATATTTTTTGTTTTTATGTTCGATTTCAAAAGCTCCTTGTCCTTCCCTTTAAAAATGTCAAATGTTTTGGATTTTTGGCTAAGTGGCCCAAAAAAAATATACTATTTATTTTTTGGACCTTACCAATTTCTCTATCTCTCTTGTGAGGATATATAACACACCATGTGCACATGCATCACCAACTTGCCTTATGTTCCTTTGGCCCTCAAGGCATATCCCACCACCAACCATCCTCTCCTAATTATGTATCCACCACTAAAAGCCCATTCTCCTTTAATCCTTTTTGTCACCAAAAAGCAATAAAGTCCAAGAATACAGCTCTCCTCATTTCCAAAAAGCAAAATATCCCCCACACACTTATGTCTTCCACATAATTCCACCTCTTCCTGCTGTATCACTATCACCCAATTCTTCTTACCATTCCAACCACCAACAAAAGACATTCACTCCTCTCTCTCCTCTCCATCTAACACCCCAAGTGCCAACTACCTGAAAATATATTTTCCTAACTTTTCTTAAATGCACCAAAAATGATTTTTACTTATCACAAGTATATTGAAATAAGCATGTTGTAGTTGCAATTGGAGAGAGTAATTGCCTAGAAAGATACTAATAAAATCAGAATTTCTCCGCCGCAAAATAATAAACAAATTCAACAAAATAATAAACAAATTCATGATCCAAACGCAGTCTAAGAAATATGAACTCAAAACAAGAACTCAAAACAACACATAAGACATCATGTTTTTGGAAAAAGTAATAAACCATATATATAAGACATCATATGTCTTCAACTAAATATGTCTCAACCATATAAAAGACATCATATGTATTGTAGCACATTTATGTCTTAACCATAATAAAGACATCATATGTCTTCAACTAAATATGTCTCAACCATATATAAAGACATCATATGTATTATATTATTATAATAACTATATGTGATTGAAATTAAACCAAAATATATAAATAACTATTATTCAAACCAAATTAAATATTTATGGTGCAAAAAATGAAAAAATTATGAGTGACTGTACTTTATTTTTTGCCCGAAAATTGTAAACCTAACAAGCTAGCAATGTGAAATACTTTCATGCACAATTTTCCACTGTTAGTAGCTTACTTTGGTTCAAAAAAATTTATTATGTACCCAATTATTTTTTTTTTTATCCGAAGAAAATTACAAAGCCAACAAACCACCGATGTAAAACTAACAAGTCAACAATGTGAAATATTTTCGTACACAATTTTTCAAAATTTTCCGTATCAAATTAAAGATCTCTATTAGTAGTTTATTTTGGTACAAAAAAGAAATAAATATTATGTGTGAAAGTATCTTATATTATGATCCGAAGAAGATTGCAAAGGACATAAAAGATTAATTCCTTATTGGGCTGAACTACTGAAGCACAGGCACTAAAGTGTCTAACTAAATTTCAGTGAGGGTATTTTCGTAATAAACGAAAACCCATACTTTATATATAGTAGGGATTTCCTAAAATATTATGGAACCAAGCAATTAAAGAACCTATGATAAGTTTTCAGATAGTGAATTTTGTTGGCAAAAAAGCTAAAAGCTTACCACGGGAATTGGGGGCTGTAAAGAGGGGAACTCACTACAAGGGCAGTGAGTCCCATTTTTTACACTCTGTAGTGAGCCCTTCGCTACAGGCCCCGGTTCCGAAATACCACACAATCAAGAGTTAAGTAAAAACACAAAACTGACTGTAGAACCACAAGCAGAATATATCACCAAGTGTTTCTTATTCACCTAAAGTCAAAATGCTAGAAAAGAGTCATAACATCCGGTAAATCTCCTAACCAATCTCATCTCCCTCCTCACAAATCACAAAAAGCAGCCCAAAATCAACCACAAAAAGCAGCACACGATTTAAAATTTAAAAAGAGAAAAAAAGAAAAGTTAACACGGAGGGATGGAAAAAAATACATAAATAAGTATCTCAATCTACACCAAATCAAGAGAAATTCAAATCAATTACCACCCAGCTGGTGACTAAATAAGGATTAGTGCAGCAAACCCTCCAAACAAGGCTAGCATAGCCATGCTGCTTCCATGCACAAAAGCTCCTGATCCGGGAGTAGAGGTGACCGGTGAGGAGGCAGGCGGCGTTGAAATAGAAGACGTCGACATGGGGGTGGGTGCGGGCGGAGAGGTGGCGGTTGTGGGTGACATCTCAGGAGCCATTGGTGCAGGTGGTGAACTACTCATGGAGGGGCCAGGGCTCATGGTTGGGGGAGACATCATCGGTGGTGGTGAAGTGGCCGGTGGTGGGACACTTGGCGGAGGAGCCATCATCGTCGGTGGCAGTGCCGCCATTGGTGAAGGTGATGCCATGGTGGTGGGAGGTGAAGCTGGAGATTGAGCCATGGACAGAGCCACAAAAGCAAGTGACATGGTAACCATGAGCATGGCATGTTTGAGAGCCATGACTACCCTTGTGAGTAGGAAGTGAGGGTGTACACAATAATAGGTTTTAGAGAGAGAGAATTACTTTCTAAGGAATAGGAGAGATTGAGCTAGGTTGAGGTTTGATATATATATATATAGAGAACACTTCTAAAACGGGATTCCCGTTTCCGGACACTTGGTGAGAATTGCTTTCCAATGTGTTCAAAAGGTGTTTTCAAGGGTTCACGCGGAAAATCTTCAAAAAAAAATACCGGGAAGGGATTGATCCAAGCAGTTTTCGCAAAATTTTTATGTTTACAGTTTTTGCGAAAACTACTTGGATCAAGCCCTTCCCGGTATTTGTTTTTGAAGATTTCTCTCGTCGACACTTGAAAACACCTTCTGAACACATTGAACGGCTCGGATTTTCCAAAAATAATTTGCAACACAAAAAAAAATTAATTTTTTCTTATTTTCGGGTGGTGTGGACTAGAAGTTTTTTTAGTATGTATATATATGTAGGAAAGGAGAGGATACTTTGGCAGATTTACTTATAAAATGGGGCGTTCGTGCAACACGGGTGGCAGGAATCTCTAATACCTTTTGACGTGGTTGTGGCACAGTACAAGATGCTTCACTTGTCCTATGATTTATGAGAGGCAAGATTTTACATGTAAAAATAATTAAAACTAAAAAATTTAAATGTGAATGGTAATAGGATGCACGGATAGTCCTAATCTCCCGTTTATAAGGGCAACAAGAGATTCATATGTAACCTAATGGTTAGTTTTTACGCGGACAAAAATAGAATCTCAAATTTTTAGAAACAAGCCTCCTTATGCCACAAAAATAGACTCTCAAATTTTTATAAACAACCCTCTAGCAAAAACCCCGCTTTAGTGCAGCGAGTTAATCCAGGTCATCGATTACACTTTCTTGGTAATTTTCTACGTACTTAGCATTTTTCCATTTAAGAGCTAAAATTCCGTACAAGGAAGCATGAAAACTTCCGTCATGCCTAAGATATATAGTTGTACAAGCACTTTTTCAACATAGTGAATCATATTATGTGGTTGTGATATATTGTTCCATCTCTTTTTTTCCTTTGGGAATTGACTTTGTTAAATTAAAGTTGATGGACCAACACATAAACCAATTAAACTTTTGGTTTCAAAGTTAATGGACCACCATCTCTCTCTCTCTCTCTCTCTCTCTCTCTCTCTCTCTCTCTCTCTCTCTCTCTCTCTCTCTCTCTCTCTCTCTCTCTCTCTCTCTCTCTCTCTCTCTCTCTCTCTCTCTCAGAATTGGGTTGGTGTGCTTAAGTATTCACCCTTGGTGGTGCCCATTACCTGCTCTACCACCAATTGAGTTAGGAGGTAACTGTGCACAAAAGAAAGATGAGTTGTTTTAGTTTCACAAAAAAAGGGTTCAAATATATGGAGAGAAAAGCTGTAGAAATCTTAACTGTGAGACTGATCCAAACAACACGTTAGGTATCTACCCTTTTGTTGGCAAGAGGAGGTAGTTAACCTTATAGTGTACCAAAGGGTGGCTCAGGAAAAATCTAACAGTCGTTCTCTGGTTGGTGTCAAGGATTGCCAACTGTCGCATATTAGTGGAAGCTCGTTCAAAAGGCTTCTCCACGGTTGGTAGGTTTGTTTCTCACTCAATTGACCAGGTTAGATTCTCGGAGTCAAGTCACAATAGAGTAATTTCTTGTAATTTCTCTAATCCCGGTGTGGATGCATGCCTTTGAACGAACTACGTAGAAGAGTAGTTAAAGTACGCGTAAACTGACCCAAACACTCTTCGACCATTGCCGGTGTTTTTTTGTCACTCCCAGTTCACCAGCTGCAGATACCAAAGTTACCGAATCTCGGGGTAGTATAGTAATTTTTGTTCAAACTACTATATTCTTTTGGGCGTTGGCAAATGGCATTGTGCATGGATGGGATAAGAGAAGGAAAGCACTACAATAATGGACCATTCATTCATCAATCCACACACGCATTTACTGCCAGTCTCTTTCTGGTTTATGTGTAAAAATTTTGTTTTTTTTTTTTTTTTTTTATCATTCATCATTCCTAATCTATTATATGGGGATAGGGAATAAGGCTCGATCCCGGGATGCAGTGTGGGCATCCAAGAGCTCTACTGCATGAACTAGCCATCACTTGCGGTTCGTGTGTAAAATTACCTAGTCATATTTGTACGCACATTGTGTGGGTGGTAGGTGCTATCTCATCAAAACCGTATGATTCACGAGTTCGATTGGATGCGATACTCCACGCTATTGATTTGTATCCATAGGGAGAGAATTACTATAACATGAAAATCAACCGGATTCACAATATGTTTCGTCCTTTCAATACACCTAAATTATAGTTAAATTTATATTGTACGCAGCGGCCGATGTTATTTTATTTGGTAAATAATGGAAACTAGTGCTGACCGGATGTATTCTTCATACTTTCAAAAGAAAGATTGGAAAAGGCATTCAGACGAGATTGCGTTGGTCTGGCTAATTGTATATCATTGAGAAAAAAGGCATTCAGATTCTGAGGGGGTGTTCCAATAACCCATTTTTTTTTAAAAATTAATTTTTTACGATTTTTTATGTGATGTGTTGTGAGAGAATGATCTGTCTCGGTGTTTGAAAAAAACAGTTTTTTGTTAGTGGAACACCCCCAGTATCAAGAGCTTCTTTCACCCGTACGTAAGAGGGAGAAGAAGCAGGAGGATAAGAAGGAGGATAAAAATCGTTAACTTTACACTAAACTTTACGACCTTGTTTGTTTGACCGGAGATAAATGGTTGAGATATGAAATCCTTTGGGATATAAATGAGATATGAAATCCTTGAGATATTGCTCAGGATATCAGTGGATTGAGAAAATCTATGTCCAATGTTTGTGTTCAACGGGATATAACCATTGGTAAACATTTTTTTTTGTTGTGTTAGCCATTGAAAATTCATATCCCATCCAAATCTCACACCCCCATGGGATCTCATATCCCGAACGGATTGAGATAAAACTTGGTGAGAGATTTCAAATCCCATCCGAAAAGATGTTAATAAATATGGAATTTTGGGTCTCACTCCATCCCACCATACAAACATGGCAGTACAGGAATAAGAGCACAAATCATCAGCATAACAAAACAGCATCTCATGGTTGAAAGGAATCCAGTAAGAAGTGGGCCCAGAGATGCACCAGCAGATCCGGTCCCATCAATTATGGCAGTGACTATTGCCAACGCACCGAGATCAGCAGAGACTGCAGTGGGGATATCGAAATACTCTTGTAACGAATGATTAATTCAAAAAATTGATACTGCAAAATTAACATCAAATAAAAAGATAAAAAAATAATTCTTAGATAGCTTATCACACTCACATAAAATAAAATGTGTCCACATTTTTATGTTCGATTAATTTATCACAATCGACCATGATTTATAATTTATGCTATGATATATCACAAAACCGATTAATTCAAAAAATTGATACTGCAAAATTAACATCAAATAAAAAGATTAAAAAAATACTAACTCTTAGATAGCTTATCACACTCACATAAAATAAAAATGTGTCCACATTTTTATGTTCGATTAATTTATCACCATCGACTATGATTTATAATTTATGCTCTGATATATCACAAAACCGCAAACAAAAATTACAAATCATATACACTATATGACAATTTTACCATAAAACTACGATAAATTTATCATATTCGGGAATTGGTGGGTAAGAAAAAAATGTGGCTTAATAAATGGGAGTTTTTAGAGATAGATAGTTGAATTTAATTAAAATTTTAATTTACGCGGGTATTATTGGGTTTTTTTTTTTAAATAAGGATGAAAACTTAAGTATTGAAACCAACTAGAATGAAGACTTAAGTATTACTAAGATTTAGAACCAACATTATGCTTTCCTTTAGAATTGACGAGATTAATTTTTATCATAAAAGCACAAACAATGTAACAAATTTATCATGTATATGACAAATTTATCTTAAACAATCATAAAGTTATCAGAAAACGGAAACAAAGTATAACAAAAATATATCATATAAGTTCTTACGTTAAATTTACCATATTTGGGAATTGGTATGTAAGGTAATAAATGTGATGTAATAAACGGAAGGTAATAACGAGATGTTGGAGAGGGATAATTGAAATTTAATTAATTTCTTAATTAGTAAGGGTATAATTTCTTATGCATTTAGCTAATGAAAATATAACTCATGATGATGTAATGAACGAGAATTATGCGTTTAGCTGATGAAAGATAACTCATGATGATGTAATGGACTAAAACATAAGTAGGGGTTGGATTTAGAATGCCTATTTAAAATTTTCAATTATTTATCACGGTCGATCATGATAAATTTATCATATTTACACATTTATCACATTCACATTAAATAAATGTTGCTTGATAAATGGGAGGCTGAAAATAGATAGGTAATTGTAATTTAATTAAATTCTTAATTAATATGGATATTATTGAGTTTTTTTAAAGTACAAAATGAAAACATGAGTATCCAAAACAATTATAAACAAAGACTTATATTACTCCACTAGGGTTTAGGCCGAATAATTAGGGTGGACTTCCAATTTGATTTTATGAGGAATTCCATAAAATTAGAGGTTAATAAAATCACTTTGTGTTCTCGTTAGATAAAATCATTTGAGTGCATAAGAGTATTAAGAAGAATTGATAAAATCACTACGATGAATCTTAACAAATGAAGAAAGATTTTGATAAAATCATCGGATGAGGAACAAGCCATTAAATTTTCATAATTTAGGCTGAGTTCTTCAATGAATTTTATCAATATTTGATAAAATCAACCTTTGATTTTATTCATTCGTGAAGACATGTGATAAAATCTATAAATTTTTACATTCAAAAATCTATAAATTTTATCAAATGTTTTTACGAAAAGATAAAATTTAGAGGTTGATTTTATCAAAATTCAAATGGCCTCCGGTTGCTACTCTTGGGAAGGCTGTCCTGACTACCCGCTGAAACGGATAAGGCTGTTTTGCACCCAGCCATTTCCATTCAGCACCGCTTCTCACTCGCACTCCAAGACTTCAACTCTTCTCAAATCATGACCGCTAATGTTCTTCCTCAGGCGCACACACACTCTCTCCCTCTACGCGTACGCTCTGTGCATTCCTATTTTCTGCTTGTTTTCGTTGATTTTGATTTTGAACAATGAACATATCATTTACTATCAAACTATGTATGAATGCAGGCCTTGTGTACGATCAGTAGAAACCCTAACCTATGCCATCCGAAGACGCCAGGATTTTCCGCATTCGTCTCGTGCTGTCCCTCTCCGCTCAATTCGACACGAGTTTCGACGTCTAGGGTTTCAGCGATCGAGTTCCGGTCGAGCTTCGACCCCTTCGTTGCGAAAACGAGCAGGACTCGGTCTTTTGTCGTTAGGGCGGAACCGAATTCGGAAGGGGAGGCAGAAGTAAGTGGGAATTCTGAGGAGGGTGAAGTTGTTGTTGATTCTGAGGCCCCTGTAGCGGTAGCAGAGGCGGAGGCGGAAGCAGAAGCTGAGGTTGCGGCGGTGGTTAAAGAGCCGAGAAAGCCTCGGATAAAGCTTGGAGATATAATGGGGGTAAGTTTACTTCAGCATTAGGCTTTTAGCTGTTACTATTATTCTTGTGATCAAATTTAGTTGGAGGAAATTTTGGGGAATTAGGATAACCTTGGGTAGAACTTAACCTTAGAAACCAGCTAAGAGGTAAGAGCTTAGAGTGTGGGGTTGCAGTAGCTTTCGAGGTGTTGATAGTAAATTGTGGCGCATCAGAAGCTTTGCCAGAGTGGTTGTCAATGATGTCGTAGATTCTACTTTTGGGCGGAAAACAACTTCAAAGCTGATTTTGAGAAGTGTCAGTTTTGATTGTTTTGTAGTCTGGTTTTAAGAATCAACTTTACAGAATCTAAAGTTTTGGACAATATCCTCCTGTCCATGGCCATTTACAAATGACGGGATTGTTATATAGCATCACCCTCCAGGCCTACGCAGCCAACGTCCATGGTGGCCAATCGGCTCTGTGGACACTGTCCCGATGGTATCCTTTCTCAGATTCACTCGCCTTGCAATATTCAACACCAAACTATGCCCACACTTTATGTTACAATGTCTTTTTGTAGTCTATAAGTATCTCCTTTACTAGGTACCACAAAGCTGCAGGCCTTGTGTGATCCCATACTCATATAGATGCCTCTGAGCAATGGATCCTGGCTATGATACCAAATGATTGAAATCATTGGGAAGAACCTACAAGGTGCCCAAGATCTTGTAGTTTTTATTCAAGGCTATTTGTAACCAGTGTTGATTGTAACGATTATGAAACGAAATAACTTCATGTATTGTATGTGTCAGTATACACTGAAGCCAATTTGAAGCTGCGAAGTAGATGAGACGTTGAGTGTTTTTACTTTTTACATATTTTGGGTTTTCTCAGGTCACTAAGAACAAATCACTTTATGTTCAGAAAGCTAACTTTTGCGGCATGGTAGGGATGCTCCATGGAAGATAAGATGAAAGAAAATAGATTAAGTTGGTTCATATCTGGTAATTAGGAGGAGTGATATAGCTACGCTAGAGGGTACAGTAAGGGGAGGGCTAGACCAAAACTGACCTTAGAGGTGGTAATTTGAAAGGATCTAAGCTTTTTTTAATATAGCGAAACATGATATCCTTGACAGAGCTCAATGAAAAAACTGATTCATGTAGCCAACCCTAATTGATGGAGACTTAAGGCTCAGTTTGGTAGTTTGGTTTGTTTGGTTTTGGTTAATGTTTATTTAATTTATTTTCCTGCATTTTCTAGGCAACCAAAATGGATATTGGTCGGTTTTCAAGATTTAACAGCTTGTAGTTTCTTTTTGTTTTCTTGTGTGTGTGCGTAGATCTTGAATAAGAGAGCAGTTGAGGCATGTGACAATGAAAGGCCAATTCCAGACCTCAGGACTGGAGATGTTGTGGAATTGAAGATGGTATTTATGTCTCTGATTATTGTAGAGCTTGTTTTTTTTGCTTCATGTGAAGTCTTATGGTGGTGTGTTTATGTGATTGTAGAAAGTTCAAGAAACTAGACGTAGATTGTCCGTATATAAAGGTATAATCATGGGGAGGCAAAATGCTGGTATCCACACAACCATCAGGGTTCGGAGGATAATTGCAGGCGTCGGAGTCGAGATTGTATTCCCTCTGTAAGTATACCCTTTTCTGTTACCGATCAATATGAAACTACAATATTATGATATGCAATATAAAGGTCTCGATCTCTTGTTGGAAGCTTTGAAATGATGCCTTTATTCGTTGTCCTAAATATTTTCCTTTTCAAGCTAAAAAGTGTTGTTGCTACTGGAAATGGTTATGTTTTCTTGGTACACCTGTAACATCTAAGAAATATGGTGAATGAACTGTTTGCTGGATCTCCCTCTGGATTATGGTTTTCCGGTAATTCAACTTGTTTGGTTACTGAGGGTTGACAGTTGACACCATCACTTTGCCAGGTGCAGAAGGATGTACATAGACACACTGTAATGTACGCCCAAGTTAATGGCCTTCTCCTCCTATCTTCAAGTCAGAGGGTGTCCTTCCCCCACTTAAATTAGGTCCTACATACAGTTTAGCACATAAACTTGGAGCTTGAAAAAACTTATGATTGACTATGGGTCCAAGTTTCCAACTGGCACTTCCTGGAGAAAAGAAAATTTTCGACAACTTTTTCTCCACTCTGGAAGTTCTAGAAGGTGTGATGCTACTTCGGTGAAGAAACTTAACAACATTTTTCTTGGGGAAAGCAAAACAGTACTCGTGTATATTATAGGAAGTCTTTTAGATACAGAGAGTATTCAATGATATTACAAAAAGCCTGTTAGCGGCCCGTTTGGATGACGTATTAGTTTTGGAGGGATTAAATAGTAAGGTGAGGATAAAATAGTCAGGGAGATTAAATAAGAAGGGTGGACCCACGGTTAAGAAAGAGGGATTAAATAGTCCATGGTTTGGATGAATGATAAAAAAGGGAGATAAGGAGGGTGGATGATGTAAAATCATGTCAAAAGACTTTCTTGCCCTTAGTAATGCATATATTAAATTATGTATTTATATAATTATATAAATAGCAAAATTAATTGATTTTATACTATTCAATATTATAATACTTAATTGTAATATTTAAAAAAAATTATTTGTTCGTTTATTTATTTTATATACTATTCAACAAGCCAACAATTTAAAATTATAAAGTATAAAAAAATTCAATTTTTTTGTATTGAAATAAAGATCTTTATTAATAGTTTAATTTGGTGCAAACCAAAATAAAAAATTATGTCCAGAAGTACTTTATTTTTTAATCCGAAGAAAATTGCATAGGGGTTGGGAGGTAAAATGGGGGGCTAATCCCCCCTGACTAAACATAAGCACCCCCCTCCCCTACTTATATTTAGTCATGGAGAAGGTTGACTAATTAGCCGATGGGCTAATTAGTCGGGGATGGATTAGCAGATTCTCCTTTCTTCTTCACTAACATGATCCCTTTCCAATGACTTAGAAATGAAGCTAGCTCCTTCATCCCACCGGGCTTTTTTGGATGAGGGTTTTCACCCATGACTAAATCATCCTCCTTCTCCTCATCCCTCTTTCCCTCCATTTCTAAGTCATTGGAAATGAAGCTTGCATATGTATCCTAGCAATTGACGTAACCTGATACCAGCATAAAATCAAACAATTATCTCGTCAAAATCAGAAATAGTGGGCTAGTCACCAGAGTGAATGTAGGAGAGAGAGATGCAGTCAAGCATGAAAGTGAATTCTGTTAAAAGTTCTCAGTTCTAATTTGTAATTTTTAATTAACCCTCGGATCCAAAATCACAAATGTTGAACACCATCTGAATGTTACGCATAAAATTTCATCTATACATTTTTTATTAAAAAAATATATATTTTCTTATGAAATGTTTACTTTTAGCATTGATACTTCTCTCCTTAAAAGCTTTTGCCGTAGAATCTGACATCAGGCTATTAGCGTTTTATCTGCATCTTCCAGACCTGAAGGGATACGCTTTCTTTGGGATGAACTCGCAAAACATCAGAATGTTCTGTGGTTATCAAGGCTCAGAATTTAGTGGCTGCCTGGCTGGCTAGATGCTTCATTCAATTGATGATTCTGTTTCATGTTTTTGTTTTCTGTGTTCTTGTATCGTTTGTGCAAGTTAGCAGTCACAGATGCACACTCAATAATGGGTGTGCAGTGGAACAACCTGATTTTATTTCTATTTGAGATTTTATTAGTGGGAATTTTTTCAGGCATTATTCGAACACTCCGTCTAGTCCGTCATGAACAACCATTGACCTAGGTAGCTCATAATTGAACACTTACTATATTAACTTAAGCAAAGTTCACGCTCATAATGACAAAAGTATGAAAAAATATTTGTATAAACATTGTGCTCAGTCTTATATCTCGATGGTCGGCTCAATGTCCTATGGTCTAGCTGTACTAGTTTAGTATTCATAAGATCAAACTGTTTTAGATTTTTTGGTTGTTTATTTTATGAATTTATGAACAAAATTCTTAAAAGAAAGTCAACTACGTTTCAAGCTTCATCTACAAGACTTCTGTTGATAACAACATTCAAGTTTAGTTGTCTCGAATAATCTTTCTTCGGGGCCAGGACTACGACTAGAAATCTTGTCATATCATCTTAGTGACTAGGACGAATAAGAAGAGCATGTCTCCAAAAAGGTCCATGCCTACCTATTCAATACAATTTCCTTCAAAAACATATTATTGTATGAATGGGCTGGTTTAATAAGGCTTGGCTCAAAATATGAAAACTTAAGGATGTTGGTAAAATTCCATGTGTTTGTATAATTTGCGTACATATTGCTGATTAATAGCAATGTAGATTTTGAGTACCCTACTACAAAATTTTGCGCCGCCACTGCAGTTAAGTATGATTCAACAATGCTTTTTCAAATTTCTCCGCAAAATGAAGGTGTCTTTCGCTCTCTCTCTGTCTCCCCTCTTGACTACTTCAGAAAGAATGCAGCGCATAGATAACGCACTGTGGTCTCCCGTCTGCAATATGGAAGTCTTATGTGCACGTGATGTAGTTTTTTGTTTAGTTATCATGTTCCCAACATTTAATGTCTATAGATTGGAAAGATGCCCGGAATCGATTTACTTAATCCGTTGAAGAAATTTGTCATCTTTGTATAATACATAATCTGAAGTTTTCTTTTTGAAGACCTTGTTATTGTATGATCTGTTCTGCTATAACTTCTAAAGCATGTAAAGAGGCGACGGTACCTGAATCTGTCTCCCATTTTTTTATGTGCAGGTACTCACCAATCCTTAAAGAGATAAAAGTGATTAAGCACAGGAAAGTCAGGAGAGCAAAGCTGTACTATTTGAGAGATAAGCTGCCCAGGCTTTCAACTTTCAAATGAAACCTTCATTGCATCTTCTTGCCAGTGTATTTTCCTACTACGTTTGAAAAGCCTTTGTCATTAGCTTCCCTTGCAAATTGAAAGAACTGAATTTGTTTTTACCCTTTCCTGATGAATGTAAATTACAATTCTTTCTTGTGTTGTTATGAGTTGGTGGTCTCTACGTCGGCTTACTACATTTTCGTTTGATGGTCATAAGTTTGCGAGTTCTGGTCTCACAGATCATGTTAGTCTAATACCGTGCTTGCACGGGTGGAATATTAGTCTTATACGCATTTTGCCTTCAATCTTTGAACTCGCGAATTTTAATTGTTTGAAATACGTTTGAAAAATACGTTCATGCTTGTATTTGGAAGAGGAATGCCATGCATGTATGGGCTCATATTCTCCTACTCTTTGGTCCAAGTTTGATAGATGGTCTAAATTATCTGGATCATAATTACATTAGCACTTCCTATTTTGATATTGACTCGCCCTTTTTTTTGGGTCTTTATTAGGTAAAGTTACTAAATTGTCCTTTTACTTTATAATTACATTTATCTCCATTCTCTTGCTATCAAAGTATAAGGGCGGTTTAGTAACTTCATCTAATAGAGACAAAAATGGGGAGTGCCGATATTAATTCCCTATATTAATAGTTCGGATTTGTTCTAAAAAAAATTTGTCAGGAAGAGTTTTTGAACAAATACAAACTATTAATTGCAACAAATGAAGTAATGAACTGTCCAAATTTAGATTGTCGCATATAATATTGTCAGCCCATTGGGCTAACAATAAGACAACAAAAAAATAAAAAAATATATATACTCCAATGTACTTTTTTTACTTTCTTATACACTTTTACACATTCTTACACATTTCACACATTCTCCTACACTTTTTAAGCCTTATAATCAGCCCATTGGGTTGATTTTAGAATTTTCCTAATATCATTTACTTTCTTTTACACTTGGGTGTCCTCTCACATTTTTATTGTCAGGGAAAGTACAGGCCAGTCCATTTTTCCCATACCATGCACGCCCAGCTCCACTTTTTCCCCAAAAATGCACCACAAACTCCTATTGCCGTCTCTCACTCTCTCTCTCCCATAGGCAGTCTCTCTTTCACCTCAACTCTCCAAACCGTATGAAAATGTCTAAATCTTAGGGTTTAGGTTCAAAGTGCACTTTCCTATTATAAAGTTTTAGTGGTTAGTCTTTAGACACTTTCATAGGGTACCCTAGGGTTTGGGTTTAGGTTTAGGCATGGTACCTTTATGAAAATGTCTAAACCTAAACCTTATGGTACCCTATGAAAGTGTCTAAAATCTTAGGATACCCTAGGAATGTGCATAAACCACTAAAAACCCTATAATAGGAAAGTGCATCAAAACCTAAACTCTAGCTAGGATACCCTATGAAAGAGTCTAAACCTAAACCTTAGAGTACCCTAATGAAAGTGCATGAACCCTCAAAATCATATGAGTGCCTAATTTCTAAAACCCTATGAAATCGTATGACACCCTAAGTGTCAAATTGACTTTAATGGTGTTTAAAAAAGAATGACTGATGTTAATGGTAATAAATATTTATTTTCTGACCTCAGTGGTAATAAACTTTTTATTGCCTGAAACTGGATAGGCATCAATGCACAAGATGGCATGCATTTTTGTGCAACATTTTATCTGATCAACTAGATCGATCACAAAATCTCGTAGGTTGTCAAATTCTGTAACTATATAGCAATTGAACCCACGAATTAATCCACCAACCATTTTTTTTATCTCGCAAACATATGCTCTCTAAATAAGAATATGACTCTCAAGCCCCATGAGGGACGTGGTTTGTCTAACTTACTAACACTATTAATTCCCCTATCCCGCTAATGTATATCGTCTGGCAAAAAAAAAAAAGATTCGAACAAATCAATACGTGAACATTATTTATGCGGATAACTAATGAAGTCCATATATCAATACATTAACCCTTTTTTTTTTCCTTTCTGGGACCTACCATATACCTACCATATATTTTGTATCGCAATTTATCATTGAATGCTACTACTTAATATTTTATCACACGTCATTTTTTTTTATAACCGGATGTCCGAGCCAGCTTGCGCGCACCTTGACTAATTCCAGATCCCTGAAGGTAACAACCGGCAAGGCGTAACTCCCGGTAGTCCCAAGAGATTGCTGGCAAGGGAAATCGAACTAGAAACTTTAGGTGGGAGCAAACCCCTAAGTTTCAAGTAAAACCACTTTGCCAACCCCTGGTGGTTTAACATCACACGTCGTTGATGAAGTGTTATTGACAATTTCTTAATCCAGCGCTATTTATATTCTAATAAAAAATGTCTCTCTACAAACTTGGAAATCCTAATACAAATCTTTTTCTGCTCCTAACACGTAAGTATTTTAGTACAGCCCATTTTACGCAAGTCATACGTTAATGTTGGTATAGGTTACTGTCCACATCATTTTGTTTGATTATATGGGATTAGAAAGAAGGGATAGGATGAGAGCGGACACTCACACAAGGGTCTTCATATCTCCCATTATTTTTTAATCCTGTATTTTTTAATCATGTGTCTGCTGAACTCGGGATTAGCCGCGAGACCGGATAATATGAGACTATTTGTCCATTTAGAGGGTGTTTGGGAGCCTACTTTTCAGCTTTTCATTTTTAAGTTTTTGGCTTTTTGATTTTTTGGATTATGACCATAATGACTTTTGAATCTGGGATGAGTATTTGGGAGAAATGTGCAGAATGCATTTTGGGAGAGAGAGATGAGAGAAATCCATAAGTAGAAGTTGAAAAGGAGGTATGAACCTCTTTTTGCTTTCTGCTCTCTATCCCGAAAAATGGAGAAACAGTTTTTGGGAAAACTCTTTCTCCCCTTGGCTGCCAAACACCCATAAACCAAATAAGAGAAACCAAAAAATCAAAAAAGAGGCTCTCAAACAGACCCTTAGTATCCCATATAAGGGCTAAGGTTGAGTTTCCACTAAAGTATTTTCGGTAGTTTTGGTATTCTTAGTTACAAGTTGCCATCTCTATAAGTCATTCTCCTCACATACATTAACACATTAAGAGGCTGTTTGACAGCTTCTTTTTTGCTTTCTCATTTTTGCATTTTCAACTTTTAAGTGTTTGGATGACTCAATGCAAAATGAGTTCTGTGAGAATGATTTCTTTGTTTTTACGTTTCTAGAGCAAAAGCCAAAAAAAGGGTTGGAGCTCTTTTTTGATTTCTACTTCTCATTTTCCCTTTCCAAAACACATTCTGCACATTTCTCCCAAACACTCCTCCCACATCCAAAACTCATTCTGACCAAAAGCCAAAAAACCAAAAAATCAAAAAATCAAAAATCAAAAGCTAAAAAGTAGGCTCCCAAACACCCCCTAACTGATTTGACAACTTGTAGTCCAAGAATCCCAAAAACACCGAAAATACCGTAGTGGAAATTCACCCTAGCTAATACTAGGGTGAGGGGGTGGTAGTAGCTAGTCCCCTCCTCCTAATTATCTTATCTTTATCCTACTTTAACCAAACACAGTACTACTAATTTCGATTGTCATATAATCCATTCATATTCTTTAAACCCCGGACGCTTGTCCCCTCTATCCCCATCTTTATTTCTATATTATCCAATCCCTTTTTAAAAGAATAAATTAGCCATAAATACATCAAAATTGTCTCAATTGACTGGAAGGATGGCACATATTCTCATTTTAAGAGAGGGTCCTTTAAGTTTTACTATCCTTGAGCCAGACGGCCAATGTGAATTTCTCAAGCTTGATTTTAAAAAAAAACTCAAAACTAAAAAGATACATAACCAAACATCATCAAGCAGTAGACCACTGGATAATGCGGAGGATACACAATACGATGTACATCCGATGCGGACACAATAACTAATACTCCCTCCCATTTTTTTTGAAGGTTTGGGATCGTCAGGGAGCGCCTATAGACGTAAAGACTTGACTTGACTGAACCGGCACTACTTTTTGTCGGCTCCTACCACTAGTTTTCATCCTTCGCTCGCCGTACTTATAAGGATAGACAGAAAAGGAGTCGAAGTCACTTAGTTCCGTTAGGAATTCAGCAGACAAAACACAAAGCCAAGTTCCCTAATCCTAGCAAAGCGGTATCCGTAAAATTACGAATCTTTTCAAAAAAAAAAGAGAGCAATAGTTGTTTGGGTAGAAGGGTAGATTTGTAATTTCATAACACAACTAAAAAAACCAAAAACCAAAAACTTGTTAGTTATAAAAAAACCAAAAACTAAAAACCAATTAGTGGAACATGGCCTTAGTTCCGTTAGGAATTTGAAAAAAGTTAATCCTAGTAAAGATACATTTCTTATTTTGCCCTTAAAAGTAGATTCCTTTTTGAAAAGTTAGTGGGTATTATTATATTAATAAGGGTAAGTAGTGGAAAGTAGATATAAAAATTGTGAAAGTTAATGTGAGAGAAAATAAGTTGGAATTACAAGGCTACACTTAAAAAAGGGAAGGAGGAGTACAAGATTGGGGCGAAACGTAAGAAGATTCCAAGATTGAAATTCAAACGAGTCTATCAAGATCAGAAAACCAAGGTTTCAGTGACTGATCAATGAGAAAAGGGATTTGAGTGAAGAAAAGAATCACACATACTGGCGTCTATATGTACAGAAAGTCTCGTTACCCAGAAAGTGTCCAATTCGACCATTAAATTTCAAATTCTGGATACTTTATGGGTATGGATTTTGGGTATGTAGCAGTGCTGCAATATGTATCAATGTGGGAAAATCTACAAATATATTCCAAACGGTGAAAATCTCTCTCTCTCTCTCTCTCTCTCTATATATATATATATATATATATGTGTGTGTGTGTGTGTGTGTGTGTGTGTGTGTGTGTTCTTTTTTTTTTTTTTTTTGAACTGGAAGTCATTTCATATAAAAAGGCCCGAAAGCCAAGCCGTACGACACATACAAGATTTCAATACAGATACGGAAAAACCGATACTACAAAGACTCGGATACGAGCACACCACAAAAAAACCACATAGGGCACGGGGCTCAAAGACTCATACTGCAGAGCAGACGCAGATCCATAAGAGGATCGATGCATAGGGTCCTACCCATATCTCAATAGTAACCTACGGTTCTATCCAAAAACATAGAAAGCGCATATGAAATCAAGACTTCTTGGAAACTAAATACAAGATTAAACCGAATGAAAATAAATCGAAACAGCTGGAAAAAGGACAAGACACAGCTAACTGGGTCAACTGGGTCAAATCATTACTGAGTCGCTCTGAGTCGTACCGAAATGAGCTGATGCCAAGTCACAACTCTGGGAGTGGCTCAATACTGTTACTTTCACTATCTCTCTGTGTGTAATGATGCTTTTTGTATCTTTTCACGATTTAGATTTTGATTCGAAAGTTGGGAAATTTTTCGGCGGGTTCGTTTTGCATCTACAAAAAATCAGGTATGAGTTTAGGGAGTTGTCACTAGATTCTTGTTAAAAATTATTGTGATTCGGGCAATTAAGTTCGAATATTGTGAATGCTTGGATTGGAGACGTAATTTTTGGGTATGTGATGAAGATTGGATTTTTGTATGCATCTTATGATGATTAGTGAGGTTTCACTAACTATAAAGTTTGATATATTATCATACATTTTAGGATGATTAGTGACCTTTCACCAGTTTCAGGAGTTGTTAGTTGACTAGTTGGTCAATTTTTTAAATTTTCCGTATGAAATTATAACTTTTAAATATTAGTGAAATATTACTAATTTTTTGGGTTAGCAGAAGTGGTCGGTCGAAGGTGGGGATTGTGGGGCATGGGGTGGTGGTCAGTGGAAGTAGGAGTTGATTTTTTTTTTTTCTGTAGGAAATCAGAACTTTTAAAAATTAATAAAATGTCACTAATTTTTTGGGTCGACAGAAGTAGTTGGACGGAGGGGTGGGGGGCGGCTAAGAGACCGGAGTTGATTTTTTTTTAAAAATTTATGTACGAAATTAGAACTTTTAAAAATTAGTGACATTTCACTAATTCATTTTTGTCTTTAGGTTCGATTGCAAAAGTTCATTGTCTTTTTCTTTAAAATGTCAAATATTTTTTGTCTTTATGTTCGGTTATAAAAGTTTATTGTCTTTACTTTTAAAAATGTCAAATATTTGGAATTATTGCCTTAAGGCCTTGTTCTCCAATAGATTTTAGGTACATTTTATGAAAATCTCATAAAATGAACATTTTATGGAGGGGTGATAAAATGGAGTTGTTTTTAAAATGTAGTGGTTTTCCTATAGATTTTAGGAGGATTTTATGAAAATCTCATAAAATCACTTTTACATTTTATGTGTTGAGATTGGAGTGTTATAAAATGTGAGATTTTATGAAACAAAAAACTGTTGAAGAACGAAGCCTAAGGCCATGTTCCACTAAAAAAAACTAGTTTTGTTTTAACTAAAAAACTACCCATTCCACTAAAAAAATCCCACAAAAAAACCAACAAAAAACCACTTAATTCCACTAACCTAAAAAAAACCAAACCACTTTAATCATGTAAAATTACGAATTTGCCCCCTTCAAACCCCGTATCCTTTTGGGTACAAGGGTAGCTTGGTAATTTGGTAACACAACTCAAAAAACCAAAAAACTAAAAAACTAGCTAGTTGTTTTTTTTTGTAAAACTAAAGATCAAAAAAACCAAAAAAACAAAAAACAAGTTACCATGTTCCACTAAAAAAAAACTAGTTTTGTTTTAACTCTAAAACTACTCTATTCCACTAACAAAAAACTCTCCAAAAAAACCAACTACCCTTTACAATAAACTACAACTAAAAAACCAAAAAAACACTTTAGTGGAACAAGTTGTAGATTAAACTACAACTAAAGGTCCAAAAAACTAAAAAACCAAAAAACAAGTTAGGGGGTGTTCCACTAACTTGGTTTTTTTGGTTTTTTGGTTTTTTTGGATGTTTTAGTTTTGCAAAAAAACTAACTTGTTCCACTAACTAGTTTTTTGGTTTTTAGTTTTGCAAAAAAACTAACTTGTTTTTTTTTTTTTTTGTAAACTAAGCTTGAAAATAAAAGAGGCAAAAGAATATATAGCCTACAAGGGGCATACCTCAGGGAGGACAAAACAAAACAAAGAAAAGAAAAGAAAAGTTGCAAGGATGGCCATAAGGCTACAATAGGTGGGAGATGGAACAAAAGTACATCTAATACAAAGGAAGTAAATGTGCGAACATACAAAGAGGGTGCATCAAGAGGACAACCCCTCTGATAGGTGGTATCCAAGGCGGTGGTACCCCGTGTGAGGACGGGGTCAATGTTAGATGGCATAATCAACAAGATGCCAATATGAGGACGGGCTGAGACAAAGAACAACCCAAGAGAGCACACAACTAACTGTAACCGAGAGAAGGGCCCAACAAGAGCTGCCATGTCCAACTTACATAATCACATATAAAATTAGCAAATCCAATAGTTGATTGACACGCAATGTCCAACTTACATAACTATGGTGGGAAGAAAATAATACGGTGTCGTGTTGTTCCTCAAACTCGGAATAACTTATGGATCAATCATTTGAATTAGTTGATTGGGGAGGACACCCCCCCAACTCCCCTAAGTGGTAAATATTCTTTTTAACGTATCCACACTTCCAAGGGAAAGAAACGGACAGCCCCCTAGGATAAGCGAAAAGGCAAATCTTCAGGGACATACCCATTGGCAATCCTCAATAATGAGCAATAACAGGTGTAAATTAGGAAGTAGTTAGGATTATTCTCGATTGTTTTCATAAAATGAATAACCACATTGACACAACATTTGGTAAGCATAGTGATCTTTGTTATCAATCGAAACGTTTTATTTATCAGTTATTGGTTTGCATTTCTTCACTATAAAGAAAAATCCTCTTAATTGAGGTACACCCTCAAACAATAATCACAATCGCTAGCTATCACTTGGTTTTTCCAAAATGAACATAACTCTCTCTCGACGAGTAACGACCAAAAGAAGTAAATAGCAAACAATAACTATGGTGGGAAGAAAATGCGAAACTCGGACTAGCGATGGATCAATAGCTAGGACACCCCTCCCCTAAGGGTATCCACACTTCAGCCCCCTAGGATAAATCAACATCACTAGTAGAATCACTAGCAACAAAATGAATAACCACATCACAACATTTGGTAAGCAACACAACGTTGTATCCATCCACAATCGGTGGCATACAACCCAAAATGAATAACCAAAAAACCATGGACACTAGCAGATATGGCAAGCATTAACAAAGAACAACAATCAGGGGCAGATCAACAATCTGCTAGTGTATAATAGATATAATCTACCAACTACCATCAATCAGTAACTTAGAAGGTTACAGGAGAGCACACAAGCTCAATTGAGAAGACCAAGTCAGATACTAACAGTCAAGTGCACACACAAAGATCATCCTAGTATGTATGGTGGCTCACACTACTCCTAGTACCTATGGTGGCTCAACTCTCGCCTCGGAACCTCGCACTTCAATCTCTCTCTACAAGGTCCAAACACCCTCTCCTTACCTCACCATATTCCCCCACAACAGATTACCTCCTCTCTCAACAAAACTCAGAGGCACAATCACACACCTCACTCAGGTTCTCAAATATAGTGGTACTCACAACTCATCAAACTAATCACCAAAATACAATCCATCTTACACACAGAATCCATAATGCAAGCCTGCCCAGAGCACAGTGAGAGAAAAGGTATTATACCTGAGTGTAGTAGCACATCAGATGGCCAGGAATAAGAATCAATGGGACTCAAACTACATGCATATTGGCATTGTTTTGGCTTGGGACCTGAAACCATCAACCAAACTTAATAGCATCATATCTCATATAAATCAATAATATCAATTAATACCCCAACTAACAAGAAGTCTAGAAGAATGAGACCTTTTAGGAAGTTTATCAAGAGATAGCAATCTATGTCTTATCATTGAGTGAATTTTATCAACAACCACAGAAAATGGACATGCTTTGTTTTGAAATTTACGCACATTTCTCTCAATCCAAATTTGGTAGATTGTTGAATTAAAAGCCAATTTGAGTACAAGTGATTTCAGAGTTTTGCCCTTGATTGAAGAGAAGTGAGCAACCCAATTATCCCAAGATCTAGGGGCCAATTTTAAATGGATGAAAGAAAGGACTTGATCCCAAACCTGAGTAGTGAATGGACAATTAAAGAACAAATGATCATGGCTTTCACTACCAGGACATAGTGAACAACAAGATATAGATTTAGTGCCAAACAAAACTAACCTGTCCTCAGTGTAGAGTCTATGTTGGATAGCAATCCAAGCAATAAAACTACACTTGGGTATGTGCCCAGGATACCATATGCTCTTTCTCCAAGAGACCTTGGGAAAGGGGGTTCTAAGGTGATTCCATAGTGAAGATATGGAAAATTTTCCGTTGGAATTGAGGGTCCAGGAATGTTGATCCTCCAGATCCACACTGGGACTTGGAAGGGAAAGTATGTTGCCCCTAATTTCATTGAGGTCAAATGTCTGAGTAATGGGAAAGCCCCATGTTGTGCCTCTGATAATACAAGAGACACAAGCATCTCTTGGAAGCCCAGAGTCATATATTATTCTAGGACCATATTTAGGCACAAGAGGGCCAAACATGGTCCAATTATCAAACCACAAAGAAGTAGATTTGCCATTGCCAATTGAAACTTTAATGTGTGGGTGTACAAGAGGTCTAAGATTAAGTATTTTCCTCCACACCCATGAGGGATTGCTAGGAACTTTGACCTCCCATAGACTTTTGCCCTTAAGTAAATAAGACTTTACCCATTGGCACCACATAGACTGCTCTCCCCTAGAAATAAGGAACCAAATATGTTTTGCCACAACAGCTTTGTTCCATATTTGAATGGACTTGAAACCAAGTCCCCCTTCCTGCTTAGGAGAGCATAAATGTTCCTAGGAAACTTTAGCACCAGATTTTTTAAGATCTGGTCCAGACCATAAGAAGGATCTGAGGATAGCTTCAACTTCCCTAATAACTTTTTTAGGTAAAATGAACATGGTAGACCAATATGTTTGCATGGAGAATAACACATTTTTTATCAGTTGTACTCTACCAGCATAAGTTAAGTCCCTATTAGTCCAAGTCTTAGTCCTAGCTGTGATTCTAGCTATCAAATTTTTACAGTCCTCATGCTTAAGTTTAGTAGTAAGGAGAGGGACACCAAGGTACTTAATAGGTAAGATACCCTCCTTAAAGCCAAGCATATGGAGAATGCTTTCTCTTGTGGAGTGATCAACTCCAGAGAAAAAGACATTACTCTTCCCAGGACTAGGAGATAGACCTGAAAGGGCTTCAAACTCAAGGAGGGAATCATGGTCATGCTTAACAGAACTTATTTCACCTTTGCAAAAGATCATGAGATCATCAGCAAAGCATAGATTAATGATTTTGTTTTTACCGCACCTCCAATGGAATTGGAAGTCAGAACAATTAGCTTTCTCCCTTCAGGATACATGATAGAACCTCCATAACAATGACAAAGAGGTAAGAGGAGAGCGGATCCCCCTACCTTAACCCCCTTTTGCCTTTGATATTTCCAGTTGATTCACCATTAATACTAAGAGTGTAACTAGCATAAGTTACAAAAGTTTGCAGCCAATTTACCATTTTGGGATGAAAATTCATAGACTTAAGAATATCCCACAAAAACTCCCATCTGACATTGTCATAAGGCTTCATTATGTCAACTTGTTCCACTAACTAGTTTTTTGGTTTTTTTGGTTTATAGTTTTGCAAAAAAACTAAGTGATTTTTTGTTAGTGGAATAAGATAATTTTTAAGTTAAAACAAAACAGTTTTTTTTTAGTTAAAACAAAACTTTTTTTAGGGGAGTGATTTACTTTTTTTTAAAACAAAACAGTTTTTTTTTAGCGGAACGGGGCCAGTGGAACATGGCCTAAGTCTCCCTTTTTTTAAATAGTCCGATAAGGCGATAATCAACCGTGGTCCATGTGCTTGAATTCTTAATAATAAGCATAAATAAACTTTTAATACACGTAACGACTCTCTTCAAAGTTTACCCAAAAAAAAATGCCAGTGACACGTCATCAGGCCCCACCTCCTTCCTATTTTGAAGCTCACGTCACCATCTGCGTCCTTAAAACCCACCCCACGCGTCACCCACTCAGCTACCCTTTTCCCCGTTCTCTCTCCCCCCCTCTCTCTCATCTCTCGCTGTGTGTGAAAAATTGAAAGCTCCTGCCATTAAATTGGTGTGCTGTGCTCAACAACAAAGAAACCTCTCTCTCTCTCTCTCTCTCTCTCTCTCTCTCTCTATATATATATATATATATATATGTATATACAAACATAAACTGGAAGCAGTATTTGGTTCGGAACAGGGACCCGATCTCGGGCGTTTGAATCTTCGAACCAATTTCACACTACATTCTAGTATCGATTCGATCCTAAACTTCCGTCAGGTTCTTTCTTCTGCTCTTTGTTTTCTTCGCTCTCTGTTTGTGTATGTGAGTGAGAGATAGAGAGAGAGAGAGCGCTACGGAATTACGGACTTAGGGTTTTGTTTCCATTTTGGTTTCGTTGTACGTATGGCAGGTTGTGTTGGTTGCTCTAAGGTTTGATCTGATTGTTTGTTTGTGGCTTCACCATGACTGGTACGGGCCAGTTGATCTCTGTTCATCCCGAAGAGCTCAAGTTCCAATGTACTCTCTCTCTCTCTCTCTCTCTGCATGTATCTATATTTCTTCAGCTATGTATTGTCTTTCACTCGTACCTGCTCTGGGAGTTCAGAATTTTTTGTAAATAAGATTGGTTTTAGGAAATTTATTTGATTACTTCGAACAAATGGGGATATCACCGGACAGCGGGTAAAAGTGCATGAATTTCTCCTTACATTTTGTATTTCGCAGCAAAAGTTATGGGCAGATTTTTTTTCATAAGTACGTGATGGAAGATTTATGTTTGGGGAAATCGTTTGGGAATCAGTCATTACTCAAAAGCCCAATCTAATTTGGTGTTATGACTTAATGTGTATGCATGAGGTAGCGGTGATTAGATTTGACTTACTGTCGACTTCCACCATACTTGATGTCTGAAGCCTCAAATGATGGTGCATAGGCTATGATTGAGAATAGGAAAACGAACGATATTCTTAAAACTATAGTTCAATCCCGAGATCCCATCATGAGATACTCTAAAACTATCGTAGGCTTCAATCTCGAGATCCCATCATGAGCGTTTCATGGTTAATCAGGAAGAGTGGCTGTCCAATTTGAAAGAAATACGGTTATGTGGCAAACAAATTGAAGATTGTCAGTTTAGGTTTTCCCGATTTTTGAGTTGTACAACCAAGAATGGGATAGATCTGTAGGAAGTACAAGTCCCACCCCACGCAATATTTTAGGCTAGGTGGACATCGGATTACCAAAACAAACCTGGCCTTAAGTCTCAATCCTGTGGACATCCAATAGCGGGTATATTATTGTTGGATGCCCAAAAAGATAGCAAGAGCTACCCAACCTACTATATCCTTTACATAAACAAAACGGGTAGAAAGCAATTTTACATGAGCATGAAGAAATGGAACTCTGGTACTTTCTTATTGATCACTATACATTTCTGTTGCAAGTTGGTAAATTAATTGCTCAGGGTGGGCTTTGTACCCCTTAAAAATTAAGATCTTTTGTTCTTTGCTACTTATGAGAACATCTTTTTGACCCGTGTTATTTGTGGAGTTTGGTGCCGTTGCAAAATGGTTTAGTCCTGATACTTGAATGGTTTTGATAAACCAAATATTATGTGAAGAATAGGAGGAAACAATGGTTCTTGAAGGGCCAAGCAGCATTTTGCTAAGCCAAGACGAGCCAAGGGAGAGGTAGGAATCTAGGATCAGATAACTGGGCTGCAGTCATGGGCAAGGAGAGGTAAAATGTGATTTAGCTGAAGTTGTATCCCTAGAGAGCTGTGTTGCAAAATTGGACATCGTTTTCAGTTGTAACATGGTGCATTTAAATTTGATCAAAATTGTTTGTTATCAACGTCATGGCCGCTGTTAAAAGAATCTTTCTTGGCATGAGCCTGACGTACTTGCCCATGTTTTAGAGCATGTTTGAACAGTCACTGACTCACTGGAGTTAGGAGTCAGGACCAATGCTAACTTTGGCAGAAAGTAAGCAGTAATCTGAAGTGGTGCTAGTTGTTCTCTTGGTGTTATGTGATATATTTATTTAGTGCTCTTCATAGGGTGGGTTTCAATTGGCGGAAATTGAGTATTTCTGCCTCTTATTGGGCTGTATGCTGCATCCAACCAGGTGGTTTTTCATGTTAAAATGGCTCCCTCAATAGTTACTTTGCTTCATTATTGTGAATTTAATACTTTGTTTCATTCCCAGTTGTAGTCTTTAAACCATGTTGCGTGAAAGCTTTGACTTCTGACCTATGTGTTTCATTGATCAGTTGAGTTGGAAAAACAAAGCTATTGTGATCTTAAAGTTGCAAACAACACAGAACATTATGTTGCCTTCAAGGTACTACTCTTATCAGATATGTATATAATTGCTTCTCATTGAATCTCTCTCTTTTTTTTCAAGCTACTTCAGTATGGAGTTAACTAGGTATGAGTTAATAACGGTATCCATGTTTTGATGACTAGGTCAAAACTACTTCTCCGAAAAAGTACTTTGTGCGACCAAACTCTGGTGTTATCCAGCCGTGGGACTCATCTGTCATAAGAGGTGCTACTTTTTATTTTGATAAGATCTTTTGGTTGGAAATGCAGTTGACCGTTAAAGAAATTTTCTGATTTTTTAATGCTGGAACTCATCGTCATGTGTGCGGCATAAACAACGATCAAGGAACTTAGCACGTGACAAATTACTACTTCGATATCTGGGTAGTATCATTTTTATTGTAGGCATGGCATAGCTTATCGAATAGACACATAGTTACCAGTAAATACTTTCCTGGTTGGGTCATTTGCGTACAGCCTTCTTTTTCTCATGTCAAAATGGTGCTAGACTGGCCGCTCTGGGCCTTGTTAATGGTTTCAGAGAAACATATAGTTATATTAACTATGAAACTAGACATCAGGATTAGGATGTGCTCAGCCCTCAGCATATTTCTGATGGGCAAGAGAAATGCCATGTCTATACTTACAAATACTGGGCCCTGTATCCATCATGAACACTGGTCCTTTTAAGAAATCTTCTTGCTGCATGGTCGGCTAAAAATTGAGCATCTGTTAGCCTTTCAGGTGACCTCCTAGACTGGGGTTTGTTGTTTGTGATACTTTGCTGGATTTGACTAATTACATGTCAGCTACTTGTTGAGTACCACTTTGTCATTGCTTGTAGTTTTTGATATTTGAAGAACTATTTGAGAGCTTTTACTCCTTGTATCTCAGGTTTAGGGATCCTATCTCTAATATTTTTCTAGATTTGATTGTATTTCGGTTTGCATCAAATAGCCAAGTGACAGTGGAACTACTATTTATAGACTCAAGACCCTACACACCTAAGTTGCACGGAGCGGGGGCGGGAGCGGGGGTATGTAGAAGCTCCCTAAGTTGGGAGCAGCGAGGTAATACTTAATGAATAAATATATATATATATATATATATACAACAAACTTCCAATCCAAACTACCTTAACTTAATAAGTTACGGACCTAGGGGTTTTTTCGACTTTCCGGACCAAATTTCGACGATCCGAACCGTTAGATGTGTTTAAAAGGTGTTTTCAAGGTCCAACGCGAAGATTTGGCAAAAAAAAATACCCTAAGGGCTTGATGAAGCGGTTTTTCACAAAAACGCTATATTTGGAAAGTGGAGTCCGGACGGTAGGTCCGTTGGTTTGGATAGGAAGTTTACTCTTATATAAATATATATATATATATATATAGGTTCCACTTCTAGGGACTTAGGACCTCCGTGATCCGAGCATTTTTTGACGATCCGATCCGTCCAATGTGTTCAAGGTGTTTTCAAGGGTCCACGCGAAAATCTTCAAAAAAATGGAAAGGGCTTGATCAAGCAAGATTTCGCAAAAATATATATTTACAAAAAATGCTTGGATCAAGCCCTTCCCGTAATTTTTTGAAGATTTCAGCGTGGACCCTTTAAACATTGACGGCTCTTCACTTTTTCTTATTAACGGAGGGTTTGGACTAGAAAATCCACATATATATATATATTATATATATATCTAGTCCGGGGATCCCGGATCCGGGATTCATAGTTCCATCAAATTTTGACATCTAACCGTTGTTCAAAAGGTGTTTTCCAAAGTCCACGCTGGAAATCTTCAAAAAAAAATACCGGGAAGGGCTTGATCCAAGCGCATTTTCGCAAAAAATATATATATACGATTTTGCGAAAAATCTTTGATCAAGCCCTTCCCGGTATTTTTTTGAAGATTTCCCGCGTGACCTTGGAAACACCTTTGAACACATTGAGAAGCTGATTTCCCAAAAACAATTTTTAAAAGCATCAAAACACCGAAAAGGCTTCAATCCGGGATCCTTGATTGTATATATATATATATATATATATATATATATATATACACCGCGATCCACAAATCCTGTTTGAAAATTTGATGCTTTTCCCAATTGTTTTTTGTTTTGAAATCAACTTCAAAGGTGTTTTCCAAGGCTGGAAATCTTCAAAAAAAAATACCGGGAAGGGCTTGATCCAAGCGGTTTTCGCAAAAACTATTTATTTTGAATCTTCCCGGTATTTTTTTGAAGATTTCCCGTGGACCTTGGAAAACACCTTTGAACACATTGGACGGCTCGATCGTCAAAAATATCGGAAGGTGGAGTCCTGATCCGGACTCCCGACTAGATAAGAGTGTATATATATATATATTATATACATATAGGATAATGATCTACTAAGGACTCCCTTAGCCAAATTTGGTGCGGACCTCACCATTCCGGATCAAATTTTGACGATCCGAACCGCTCAATGTTTTTAAAATGCATTTTTAAGGGTCCACGCGAAAAATCTTCAAAAAAAAAATACTCGGAAGGGCTTGATCCGATCAGTTTTTGTTAAAAACACTATCGTCAAAATTTGATCCGGAAAGTCGAAAAATGGCTTGGTCCGCACCAAATTTTGGCTAAGGGAGTCCTTAGTAGATCGGCTTCCTATATATATATATGGATAAATTTATATATATTTGTATGTATTGTACAAATGTTTTATAGTTGCAAAAGGAGTGTGCCTATAAACATTTTATAGATATAAACATGAGTGAGTAATGACATCCTAATAAAAAAATTTATGCCAGATATATGGTCTAAATACGTAGATAATTAGTAGAATACAAGATGAGAAAGAGAGAGTCCTAAATCTCTCTTACTTCTTTTTTCTTTTTCTTCTTCCGTGCATATATTTGAAAAGAGAAGTGAGAATTTCGTCCTTAAAATTAGTGTGGAAGCTCCCATTCTATTTAGGAGTGAGTTCCCATCTAGATGGGAGCGAGCTCCCGTCGAGCTCCTATCTCGGGAGCGCGGAATCGA